>CM053564.1:35718569-35851456 GCA_028646485.1 Cryptoprocta ferox
TGGATGGATGGCTAGATGACTGGATGGATGGTGGGTTGGATAGGTGGATAGGTATATGGGTGGATGGATGGATGGATAGATGACTGGATGTATGGTGGGTTGGATGGATGGATAGGTGGATGGATGGTGGGTTGGATGGGTGGATGGATGGATGGACGGACAGATGGATGGATGGTGGGTTGGATGGGTGGATAGGTGGATGGATGGATGAATGGATGGATAGATGGATGGCTAGATGACTGGATGGATGGTTGGTTGGATGGGTGGATAGGTAGATGGATGGATGGACGGATGGACAGACTGATGGATGGATGGATGACTGGATGGTTGGATGGTCGGTTGGATGGGTGGATAGGTGGATGGATGGACAGATGGACAGACGGATGGATGGATGGATGGATGATTAGATGGGTGGACGGATGGATGGATGGCTAGATGACTGGATGGATGGTGGGTTGGATAGGTGGATAGGTATATGGGTGGATGGATGGATGGATAGATGACTGGATGTATGGTGGGTTGGGTGGATGGATAGGTGGATGGATGGTGGGTTGGATGGGTGGATAGGTGGATGGATGGATGAATGGATGGATAGATGGATGGCTAGATGACTGGGTGGATGGATGGGTGGATGGATGGTGGGTTGGATGGGTGGATGAGTAAAGCAGGAAATTCTTCATGATAGGCAGTTCACCAGTACTGCACCTCAGTGCCTGAGCTACTTTGTCCAATGAAACTTAATGCTGAGAATTTACTAAGCAGCTCTTCTGGGGCTGCTCTGGGAAGTGTAAGGAACCATGACCTTGACCCTGCCCTTGAGAAGCCTCACAGTCTAGCAGAGGAGCTACGATTCATTCAAATGGCCAGAAGGGGATCAACATGGAGTTCTGCTGAGTCCAGAGAGGGGAGGTTTGTGCTGCTCTCAGGACTGGCCCTCTGTCCCCAGATGTTGTCACCAGAGACGAGTTCCTCAGGAAGCAGAAGACGGAGACCATCATCTACTCCCGAGAGAAGAACCCCAACACTTTCGAATGCATCGTTCCTGCCAACATTGAAGCTGTGGCCGCCAAGGTGAAGTGGGGTCCCTTATCTTTGTGAGGCTGCCTCGGCCACATACAAGGGCGAGGTGCGGAGTCGCTGTCCCCTCCCTGCGGGCAAACCCCCTTCCCCTCTTTTCTCACCTGCCCGGTGCTGCCTCTCCACACACCCTTGTTCTCCGGGCTCTGTCGTGCACGTTTATATGTTGAAGCCACTCTCTGTTCCCAAGGGCTCCCTGGTGCTAGCGCTCTGGTTCGTGTTGTCTAGGGCCATGTGTGCGCCCGGCTGTGATAACGGGCCGGAGTTAGAGGGAGCGTGTGTCAGGGCGAGAGACAGAGCGAGCGAGCAACAGGAGTCATGTTCACCTCGGGAGGGAAAATGGAGCAGGAGAAGGGTTCTTGGCAGCCACGAGGGAGAGGTGTCTGCACACAATCTAGAGCCTTCTGGAGCTAGGCGACGTGATCCTTATCCGCCCCCATTTCTCATTCTGGGACCTTTCTCTTCTGGGACCTTTAGAGAGCAAAGCTGATCAGTTGAGTGCCGCCCCAGCATCTGGGGGTCATCTCTGCAGTGGGCGGTGACCCTGGACGGGGGGCCAGGAGCAGGTGCCCACTGGAGCCCTGCGTCTGCCACCCGGCATGTCCCCACGTTGTCACTCACGCAGATGAACGCACAGACAGAGCTTGCAGCCTGGGGCCACTCGTTCGGTTTTAAGTCCGGGCCACAGCAGTTGAGGGAATTCTGACGTTGAAGGAGATTGAACGTGGGTGGGCTGTGGTGCATCTGTGCCGTCGGGGGGTCGGGGCAGTGGCCGTGCTGGCGGGGAGCGAGGGCAGTGACCGGAAGGAGCACGGGGCAGGGGCGCGGTCAGGTTGTGAAGATTCACTGAGCTGCACGCTTAGGGGCACATGCGCTGTTTTTTACATCCATGTTCGATTTCAGTACAAAAGGCTTGGGCCTTTGGGGGTTTGTTTATTTTTGACATGACCCTTTGAGCAAAACAGAGATTGTCCTTCAGAAGTGATGAGCTCAGGGATGCCCGGGGATCCTTCCTGAAAACCCTCGCCGATACTCCCAAGGTCATCCAGCCCCATCTCGCCTTTCCGGTGTTTTCCGCCCTTGCCTAGTACCAGGAATGCCTTGGTGAGCGGAGGGGAGTGGCAGGCGCTCCCGGAGCTGACTTCGAGTTTTGCATTAAAAGTCATTCACCCACCGGATTTGCCTCGGGTCACTCCCTGGTGCAGCTGGGGGCTCTCGGGGCTCTCACCCCTGCCCCTGCCCCACGGGCCCTGCCCCAGCCGCCCAGCTGCCCCAGAGGGGCTGGGGAGCCGCTGACGGCTGCCCACTACACTTGCAGGACAAGCACTGTCTCCTGGAGGCCGGCATCAGCTGCACCAGAGACTTGATCAAGTCCAGGATCTACCCCATCGTGCTCTTCATTCGGGTGTCGGAGAAGAACATCAAGAGGTTCAGGTAGGGCCCTGAGACGCCCCCTCCCCCCGCCGCGCCTCTGTTTTATGCGCATTTCACCACAATTACGTAAGATGAAGCGTAGCACCTCCCTGCCAAATCAGCTAGCCCGAAAATGGAGGACTTTTTTCAATGTTTTTTTTTTTTTTTTCGAGAGAGAGAGAGAGAGAGAGAGAGCGAGCCAGAGAGGGGCAGTGAGAGGGAGAGAGAGAATCCCAAGCAGGCTCCGCACTGTCGGCACGGAGCCCGACGCGGAGCTCGAACCCCCGAACCGCGAGATCATGACCTGAGCCGAAGTTAGATGCTCAACCGACGGAGCCTCCCGGGCGCCCCTGGAAGAAACTTTTTTTTTAAGTAAACTAAGAAAAAAAAAAGAAAAATGAAAAACACTTTTTAAGCCCCATGTCTTGGGATTTCCACAGTGAACAAATAAAGGGGACGCGGCCCCGGCGTGGCAGGGCCACAGGGCGGGCAGGGCGGCTCCCACAGCGCCTCGTGTCCCCCACCCCCGGCCCACAGGAAGATGCTGCCGCGGCCCGAGACGGAGGAGGAGTTCCTGAGGTTGTGCCGGCTCAAGGAGAAGGAGCTGGAGGCGCTGCCCTGCCTGTACGCCACAGTGGAGGCGGACACGTGGGGCAGCGTGGAGGAGCTGCTGCGCGTCCTCAAGGACAAGATCGCCGAGGAGCAGCGCAAGACCGTCTGGGTGGACGAGGACCAGCTGTGAGGCGGCGCCCTGGGGTCTGAGCGCGAGGGGGCCCCACCCACCCGCTCACGGAGCCGACGGCTGGCAGCGGGCCCGCCTGGCGGCCGCGTCGTCGGGCCACCAGCACAAGGGTCGCGGCGCCAGGCGCCAGGCCAGCGGCCCCTCGGAACCGGAACAGCCGACGGATGTAACGCGCGGGACGGGCGTGCCGGCGGCGGGGGGCGGCCGTGACGGGGGGCGGCCGCCGGCGGCGGGGCCACGCGACCTCCGCGTTCCCAGGCAGGACAGACCGCGGGGGCGGCCGGGGAAGCGTGCCGTGCTGTGACTTCTCGCATTAAAATCTCTCCCGTTTCCTTGTTTCCACCCTTTCTCAGCTCTGACTGTTGGGTCGTCGGCGCCGGCCCCTCCGTGTCCCGCAGGCCGCTTCCGGGAGGGCGTGGTCAGGCCCCGCGTCCGCGCAGGGGCTCCCCCGGGGCGGCCCGCTTTGCGCCTGGGCCTTGGGCGTGGCCACTCCTACCCTCCTGTGAGGACGACACGTCCCGGTTGGGGGGATGCGTCGTGGCGCGATTCTGAGACGGGCCCTTCTCGGAAGGTCGCCCGGCCCCCGGCCCCGGGGCCCCTCGCTCGGCCCTCCGGCCCTCACGCCGCCCTGCATGCGGGCTACGGGCTCTGCCGGGTTTGCTCCCTCCGCCCGGGAGCCGGTCCTCTCCCCGAGCCCCTTCGCGCAGACTTTTCCCCGTATGGGCCCGCCGGGCCGTGGCCACGCCACGCCGCCTCCGGCCTGGCGCCCACCTGGGGACGTGCAGGCTGGGCTTCACTGCCCGCCCCGGGTGTTCGGGGGAGCTGCGGGAGCAGCTGCTGGTTGGCGAACCGGTACCCGCGCTCCCTCCCTGACTAACAGAATCCCGTTTTTGTTCGGGGAAACTGTACGGCTAACGCACCGTATCCCCCAGCCTCCCTGGCGGCCGGGGTCATCAAGGAAACGTAAGGCGACAAGGTTTGCGGGAAAGACCAGCGCAGACCGACCGCCCTTCCTCTAGTTTCCTGCCTGGAATACGGCTGTGATGGCTGGAGCTCCAGCAGGCACCTTGGACCTTGAGGCGACCTTGAGAATGGACGGTGGGACAGAGAGAGGAAAGGAGTCAGCCTCGCTGACGTCGCTGACGGCACTTTGGAGCCCGGGACTGCGGCTTGGGTTTTGTTTACATGAGACAGAAATAAATTTATCTTCTGTGACATGGCGGTCGTTTCAGTCCTTGGTTACTTGTAGCCGAAAGCAGTTCTTAAGGGAGGAACAACCTTTGGTCTTAGATGCCATGGGCAGGAGTCGATCTGCTAGGTTTTTGCCACGTAGTCAAGATACAAATTATGAATAAAGGAGCTTCTGATAAATACCTCAGCCTAGAAAACGAGGCTGTGTATCCTGCAGCTTTTTCTTTTCTTTTTTTTTTTTTTTTTTAGCATTTTGACTCTTAGAAGTCAAATGAGCAGCACAAAGCCTGGGGAGGTGTGCACGCGGGGGATGGGAGGTCCCTGGGGGTGGGGGGGCCTGGTCCCCTCGTCCCTCCGTGATGATTTGTCCCTACACCACTGAGACCGGAGTTTGCCAGGGAGACCGACGCCTTTGAAAACAAAAAGCGTTGTCCCGTGAGCCAGTTGGCGATGCCGCCTTCTCCGCAAGGGCCCCAGAGTCAGGCCGGATGTGCCGGATCCGGAGAAGCCGTGTGTCTGGACGCCCAGCTGTGGTCACTTAGGGTCGGATAAGCCGCCCGCCTCGCAAGGAGCTTCGGGAGCCGGGAGGTCGTCCGCTTCCGTCTTGTTAGAGCGTTACGTTCAACCGCAAACTGTCCCCAAGCCCAGCCGTTCGTGTCTCCACCCGGACACCACGCTTCCTTGTGAAGCACTTAGAGCCGAGGGGACAGACGTGACTGGAAAAGGGTCCCGGAGTAAAAGGTCTGCCGATTTACTTATATTTGTTTTATTTAACCTCAGATTCTCAGGCTTGTGCAGAAAGAGCCAAACACGCCGCTTGCGTGTAATTTACGGAGGGGGCGGGGAGACGAGGGGCCAAGAGAAGCCACGTGGGGAAAAGGCACCTGGGAAAAACGGTGATGGGCTCTCCTCCGCCCCCGAGTAATGTCCACCAGGCCCCCGAAGGCAGGGCTCCGGGGCTGAGCGTCTGTTGATAAGCTGAGGCCACCGGAGAGAAGGTCAGGAACGAGCCTGTGTTCTGGGTGGGTCCCTGCACGAAACCGTGAGGTCAGCAGGAGGCCGGGGCTTGGTGCCCCGGAAGTCGCTCCACGTGAGGATTTCAAAGGAGACCCCTGACATCGTCGGCTCCGGGCTCCGATCCGTCAGCCCCACAGCCCAACACCTGGCAGCCCCGAGGCGGGCTGGGAAGGAGAGTGGGGCCCGCGTGGGGCCGGGCGGGTGGCGGGGAGACTTCCAGAACTTTCGGCACAGCCGGCTGCAGCTCGAGTTATCACCCCAGAGTCTGCGAGCTGTGTTTTTCCTTGGGAGCCAGCCCGGGGCTCAGGGAGGCGCCCGGGACGCACACGGCTCAAGAAGGAAGCCTGTGCCAGGCCGGTAACACCGGTGACGGAGGCTTGGTCTCCCTCCAAGGGCACCAGCCACGCAGCGCGGGGCCCCGGAAGCCGTGCCGTACGTGTAGATCTACGCTCTTCTGGGGACAAAGTCCAGGCTTCCTCAGATTCCCGAGGGGTGGCCGATGCGTTTGGGCAAATATTACCTGTTTTTGGAGCCCCTCCTCCTCTGTGCCAAGCACCCTCTAAATGTTCTTCTTCTTACTGATCCCAAAACTTTTCTCCATTTCACACAGGAGGAAACAGGCTCAGAGAGGCTAAGTCGCTGGACCGAGGTCACACAGCCGGTAAGCTGGAACGCAACCCAGGCCCGGCTGATGGACCCACCGCAGGCCGTCCGCTGCCCCTCCCGCTTCGGAGGGGGCCCTGGCGGCTGGCGGCGGCGTCTCCGCTGGGGACTGGGGGCAGAGGCTGCTGTGGGGCCGGGTCTCAGGACGGTGCGATGGAGAGGGACGTGATGTCCTCTCTCGGACTGAGGCAGCTCACTCCCCAGAAGCGTCACCTGAGCAGGCCTGGGTGTCCCCGTAACCAGGCCCCACTCTGTGGGCCGGGAGGGGAGTGCGGGAAGGGACGTCTCTGAGCCCGTAGCGTGTCTGTCTGTCCAGGTCGGTGTCCCGCTCCCTCTCCCGGATTTGCCCCGGGCAGTCCCGCCAAGGTCAACCGGGATGTTAAGGGTGCTTGGGAGACGCGGCTCCGAGCACCTGCTCCAGCCCCTGTATTACCCAGAGTGCTCTGCAGGAGTTCCAACAGCTTCCGGAAAGTCTCTGAGGGCCGGAGACCAGAGAAATCTCCAGGGGCAGATACAGGGGGGCTCGGGGGGGGGGGGGAGGGCTCCAAATGAGGCTGAACCTTGGTTTTTTCGTTTCACTTTCAAGCCCCAGGAAAGCAAACTAAAAGCAACAGAAAGTGTCGTCCCCTCCACCCCCCGCCGCTCGCTGCCCCGGTGCCTGCGCCCCACCGCCCTCGGGCCACATGTCCCCTCTGGGGCGCCCAGGCTGCGGGGCTCCGGAGAAACAGGGGAACGAGGCCCTGAGAACAATTCAGACCTTGCGGGGCTGCCACCAGGTTGAAAGAAGCCGCAGGTGTAAGACCCCCGCCGGGCCCGCCCCACAGCCACCCCGCCATGTCCTTGCACGGCCCGCGAGCCCGGGGTCCGACGCCGGGGTCCTGGGACCCCCACGCCTGGGGCTGCTCTGTGCTGCCCGGTAGAGGCAGGGGTTTGGCGGGGGGGGGAGGTGCTGGGACCCCACTCCAGCCCCTCCAGGCCTCTAAGGTCCACACAGGCCTGAAGCCAAATTCACCCCCTCACCCCCCCAGCCTGTCCCTCCCCGCCCACCCCTCACTCGATCGCTCGGCCAGAAAGCTGGGCGTGACCAGCAGGCCCTCACCTGCATCTCTGTATGTCTCCACTTCTCTCTGTCTCTGTCTCTGTCTCTCTCACACACACACAGCCTCGTTTTTTCATCCTGTTGATTAAATTCTTTAACCCCCCACTGAATCCGTCGCCCCCACCCACCCCACAGCCGCCACACCGGTCCGCCGGACCTTGCTTCTCACCGATGGCCAGGACTCCCCCCCCCCCCCCATATCGCTCACTCCCAACCACATCAGCCCCCTTTGTTTTTCCTCTGTCTCCTGGGGCTTCGCACAGGCTGTTTCTCTTCTGTGATATGCTGTTCCCTTCCCTCTGCCTGATTAACTCCTACTCGTGCATCAGGCGTCGGCGGAACTGTCACCTCTAGGGGAGGATGGCCTTCCCTGACCGGAGCGGAGGTGCACACCCTTGTGGCAGTCCTTGCCAGCCCACGTTGGAGTGACTCTCTTGATTGTCCTCAGCCCTTGACTGTGAGCTTCACAGGGTGGAGAGCAGGTCTGTCTTATTTACCCTCCCCCCCAGTAACTGGGCGCTGGCGGGCGCTGGTGGCCGCTGGGACGGACACGCGATTAAGTGCAAGTCATCACATTGCCACTGGAGTTGCCCAGGGTCGCGCAAGGACGTGAGTGAGTGAAGTGGGCAGTAGGGACAGGTGAGGACCATGGCGAACGGGCAAGCGCATAGTCCGTCTCCAAGAGCTTGTTGGAACTGGGCCCCAGTTGCTTAGTGCCTTGTAGGAAGAAATCACCAGACCTTCTCATTGTCCAAGACGACAGTTGCTTCTCCCCTTCAGGGTAGTCCCCTCAGCACTGCAAGACGGCTGCCA
Source organism: Cryptoprocta ferox (assembly GCA_028646485.1). Taxonomy (NCBI): domain Eukaryota; kingdom Metazoa; phylum Chordata; class Mammalia; order Carnivora; family Eupleridae; genus Cryptoprocta; species Cryptoprocta ferox. The sequence continues at coordinate 35,726,585 of CM053564.1, forward strand.
CAGCTCCAGACGTCACATCCTCACATCTGGTGCCCGAAACAAGAAGGAAGGATCTCTCCTTGATTGTGGAGGCACAACTGTCCCAGAACCCCCCAGCAATCATTCCCTGATGCCTCGTTTGCCCTAGTATTGGATCCTAGACCCACCCTGGGGCTATTGACATTGTTGCTCCAACACGGAAAACAGGACTGGTCTGTAGGAGAGAAAACAACAACATCTGTCACAGAGCTTGTTTAGATGGCATGGCTTCTTTGAGGAGGGGACACTTGAGGAGGGGCCTGGAAGCAAAAAGCCGTGAAAAAAATACGGGGTGAGAGCATGCATGCAGTGAGCACAGCAGGTGCAAAGGTCCTGGGGCAGACGCAGAACCCCGTCCAAGCTACCTCCCGCGGAAAGGAAGGAGGGGCTGTTGTGTGCCCGGATACGCTGTCCCCTCCGCCACCGAGGTTCTGACCTGCCTGCTCAGCTTCCTTCCCTCCCTCCCCCCCTGGGGACAGCTCTGTCACTCCCAGGCTTGGAGCTTTTTCCTGGAGGAGGACAAGAGAGGCCCCCGGGCAAGAGCCAGGGGCGCCTCTGAGACGGAGAGAGAGAGGGGGGGGGGGAGAGAGGGAGGGAGGGAGGGAGGGAGCCGAGGGGAAAAGAGAGAACCCGTCTCACGGGGTGAAGACAGATCCGAACATCGAACATCGAAGGTTCCTTTCTTGGCTGCTGGCCTGCGTTTCTCGGCTTCGGCCACCTTGAGAGGCTGCCGTTGGGTCCCGGCGCCCGCGGAGCGGAGCTAATCCGCAGCCAGAAAGCTCTAGCGCGGCCGGGCCGAGGGCTGGGCGGGGGGTGGTGCCCGGGGCAGGCAGCCCTCCCGCGCTCCCGCCGACTTTTTGCTCTGCTGGGCATCTGCTCGCCTGGCCGCTCACCTCAGGCGAGCTGAGCAGGGAGTGGGGGCTCCTGGGCCTCGAAGCCGAGGGGCCCCTCACACCAGCCCGGGCGTGCCAGGTGCCGCACGGCGTGTCCAGCCCGGTGCCGGTCGGTCGCGGGGGCAAACATCGCCCCCATTTCGTAGGTGGGGAAACTGAGATTCCGCTGCTGGGAAGGGGCAGAGCTGGGATTTGAAGGGGGGACCTGGGAGCGCTCCCTGCAGCTGCCCGGGGCGTCCCGGGTGCCGACAGGCCGGGCCCCACGGTCGGGGCAGGGGTCCAGCTCAGCCGGGAGCGCCCAGGTCCCCTGCGGAGGCGGCCTGTGGGAGCCCTCCCGGGAGTCCCCGTCCCCTCCACCCCTCCCTCCCTGCACTGCCCGCAGGAGTGCGGCCTGGGCCCCCGGGCCCCTCCCCTGTCCCCTGGCAGGGCCACGCAAGGTGGCCGTGAGCGGAGGAAGTGTGGGCCCGCAGGAAGGGGGGTGAGGAGGGGGCGTGGACGAGGCGGGCCGACGTTTGACTTGCTCGGGTGTTTGGGTGCTAAAATTAGCCGCTTGTGAGTGAGGGGGCCGCGAGCTCGCACGCTTCGCCCCGGCTGCTCCGAAACCCCAGGTGCTTGTCTAAAAATTGTATCGAAACTTTCCGAGCCGGTTGGGCTGACTGGAAATGAATGTCTAATACAGGAATTTCCTTCTTTCCTACCACACGTGTGCGGCTCTGACCTTGCTTTGACCGATACTGTGCGTCTCCCCCAGGCGGTCGGCCTGGACTTGCATGTGGGGGTGAGGCCGTGGGCCGCGTATGCGTGTGGGAGGGACAGAGGAACAGACACACAGACCGAGGCTGACACCATTAGTGCCTCCAGGGCAGACTGGTCCTGACCCGCGGCCCCCAGCGCACGGCCCAGCCGGGGGGGTGGGGGGGGGGGGACAGCGTACCTGCACAGGGAGGGGGCCCTGGGCCCCCGTGGGGTGGGACGTGCAGGACCGCAGGGACGGCTGGGGACATCTAAGATGACTTTCTGTAAGTCCCCGAAGGTCACTCTCTGTAGAGTGATGTGCCGCACGGGGTGGCCATGAGGACGAGCCAGCTCACGCAAGGGACCCCCCAGGCTGGCCGGCCTGGTGAGGTCAGGGCCCCTTGGCTTCTCGGGCTGGGTTTGCCCGAATGTTCAAAACCAAACAAGGGAGCCATTTTCCCCCCAAATGGATTCCTCATCTCTCTCCGTACGCGGCACCCCGTCAGTCGCCACGAGAGAAACCTAACGCTCAGTCTAAGTTGCTGCACTAAGCCCTGTGCTCCCCAAATCCTCTCCCCGGCCCCCACCCCACCGGCATCCCGCCGGCCGGCAGCCGTGTGCACTGGCTTGTGGGCCATGACCCCCTTGAGCATCTGAACGCCCAGAGACGCCCTCCTCTCAAGGTAGCATTTCTGGGGTTTTTTTAATGTTTGTTTATTTTTGAGAGAGAGACAGAGCGCAAGAGGGGGAGGGGCAGAGAGAGGGAGACGCAGAATCCGAAGCAGCTCCAGGCCCTGAGCTGCCAGCACAGAGCCCGACGCGGTGACCCGAGCCGAAGTCGGACACTCGACCGACTGAGCCCGCCAGGCGCGCCTCAAAGTACCATTTCTTAATGCGTAAAAACCAGTCAAACTCCTAGGATTGTATTTCTTCGTTGAAACACAGTCATCAAAATATTTCAGAGCAAACTTGTAATCTGGTCGCTGGCAACGCTTCTCCGTGAATGCGTTAAAAGAACAAGATTCAACAGCAAGGTCTAGGGCTGGCACCCGAACGGTGCCTCCAGTGCCCTGCGGCGGCCGCAGCAAGGTGCCCAGCGCCGCGTTCCCGCTGGTGAGCAGGCCCCCACCCCCGGGCTCGTGTGGGCCTGGGCCCAGCAGGCAGGGTGGTGGCCGGGCACCCAGCGACAAGTCCCTGCTGCGTTCGGGGTCACGGCCGGCCGGACCCAGGGATGTTGCCGTGGGAAGTGGCATTTCTCGCCCCCACGCCCCCATTCCGCTCTCAGTGGTGCAGGGAGGAGTGAGACGGGGTGTAGGGAAGGGGGCATCCTGGCTGCCCGAGGCCTAGAGACGGGGCCAGCTGTGCGGGGTGTGCCTGTCGGGAAAAATCTCAGTGTGCAGCCTATGGATGCGGGAGGGCGAGCGTTAAATACCTCTGTTACCCGGGCTCCGCTCCCTCGGTACGTGACTGTCGTCAGCGGCCCCCGAGACGTGTGCCCGTCCTCCGCTCGAATCAGCGTCAGCCGCTCGTTTTTCCAAGGGATTTTCTTCGCTCTTTCTTTCCTTCTTTCTTTTTCTTTTTGACACATAGCGTGTGTGTGTGTGTGCGTGTGTGTGTGTGTGTTCATGAACCCATCTGCGTGCCCATCAATTTCAGCAAGGAGTTTCTAGGCTGGGAAGACTTCCGGTGCCCTCTAGCGGTGGGACAGGCGTCGCCGAGCTGTGCACGCGTGTGCGTGTGCGTGGGTGTGCGTCTGTGCATGGGGAAGTGTGCACACACTCCAGGGCTGGGAGAGGTTTCACTACACTTTGCACGCGTGTGCGTGTGCGTGGGGGGGAGGGCATGGGTGTTGAGCAGTGTGTTTGGGACGTACAGGCCGTGTGTGTGTGCCCATGTGTTTGGGAGTGTGCGTGTGTGCTCTGTGTGCTTGGCTGTGTGCCCGTGTGTACACACACGCGTGTCTGCTCACACCGGAGTGTGGACTCTCAGGTCCGTGGTGGCCATGGCTACTGGGCCTTCAGTCACAGCCATGTGGACGGAGGACCCGCAGACCTTCCTCCATCCGCAGCAGCCACGTTGGTGGCCTCGTCCCCTCCGTGCTGTGACCGCCATCTGCCCTCCAACGCACCCTCCCCCTTCATATTCCCCCGGGCAGGCTGCTGCCAGCTTGGCAAGCCCAGCCCCCCCTCCAAGTAGATCCTCACCCTCAGGCCCTCTGACCCACTTGTCAGTCAGAGACACGGGGCTGGGTGACTGAGACCTGTCCCCCCAGCCCAGAGTTCTGCAAGCCTTGGTGACATCAGTCTCCCAGGATTGAGCCCGCCCTGGTGCCGCAGAGACACGGCCTCCGAGTCGCCTCCGGGGCCGCAGACCTCCCTGCACTGGCCTGCTTGCAAGGAGCTATTGATTTCTCTTCTGTAAAATAACACGGTGCCAAAAGGGCAGACTCCTCTTGGCTTCTGCCTTCTCCCAGGTAACCCGGGCCCCCTGAGGCCTGGCGCTGCCCGGGAGCCCCCCTGCCCCCCAAAGTCGCATCAATAAACCCAGCACCCTCACGCTGGCCCAGGGTGGCCTGGGCGGGGGGGGGAACTTCTCCCTGTGATTACTGGAGCCCCCGTGGGCAGGCTGTGAGCCTGGCTGTCCGACCCACAACGCCGTGAGCTCGCACAGTGTTGCCAACTGTGGAAGGGGCGTGGGTCTGCATGCACTTGGAGGACAGTGCCGCAGTACTGTGCGCGCAGTACATGTACTGCGACATGCGCACCCAGTCACGTCGTAAGCTCGTGTAATGGGAAGACAAATAGTCGGTTGCAAGTGTGGCTCTTTCCCAGGCGGGAGAGAAGGGAAAAGGATTGGGGTAGGGGACGGGGGTAGAGGGACCTCAGTGACACCTGTCATGGCCTATTTCTTGCATAAAATCCAAAAGAGCCCCTGCATGGGCAGGAACAGAACTCAGAGCGGCTGGAGGGCAGGGCCGGGCCCGTTCTTCTCTGCTACTCCCCAGTTTTCTGTGTTCGAATGATTCCAGGACAAGGTGGTAAAATGAAGCAGGAACATTAGAATCCCCCAGACGACCGCAGGACGGTGGGTGCAAAGCGTCTAGCCCGGAGCCGGGCGCTCACGCCCTGTCCACCCCGCCCGCTGCCCAGCACCCCCCAGTCCTGACCTGGGGCCAGGCTGTCCCCCTCAGCTGTCCTCTGACCCTCCCCAACCCTGGGAGTCCCTCCTCAGCTCGTTCTGGGGAGTGGGTGTGCTTTGGCTTGCGGCGTGCGTGGTTTAGCAGCAGACCTTCACCCAAAGGAGCCGAGTCACGGGCTCTCTTCTGTTACGTATAACATATCTGATGGTATGTATGTGACATGCGTAATAATGTATGACCTAAAATACCTATGTGCACGTGTGCGTAGCAGGTACATTAATACGAGGATATAAGATACATTGGAGACATTTATTTTTGTGTCGTCTGGTTTGGGTGAGCAATGCTGGCTTCCCGTAAAGTTTTCTTCTGTAATCAGTTTGTGTTGAGAAAAGTGACTTCACTTACAGAAAAGGTGAAGCCGTCGGGGGGGGGTATACGTGCCGATCAAGGTCCTTTGTGCCAGGCAGCGGGGCCTAAGTGGGGCCGTACCGGCTGTGGCCGCCCAGAAATGGACCGCTGTTTTTAATACACAAAGGAACTGTCCACTCACCAAAAAACTGTAAGGATGAACTTTTTAAAAATGTTTTTATTTTGAGAGAGAGCACGCGCGCATGTGATCGGGGGAGGGGCAGAGGCAGAGGAAGAGAGAATCCCAAGCAGGGTCCATGCTGTCAGCGCAGAGCCCGACGCAGGGCTTGAACCCACGAACTGTGAGATCCTGACCTGAGCCGAAACCTAGAGCTTAACCGCCTGAGCCCCCCAGGCGCCCCTGGAAGGGTGAACGTCGTAGTCTGAAAGACAAAGGCACGCTACCAACCGCCCTTGGCCTCCTTTCTATCTGAGCCCACAGGAGCAAGCCACGTCTTTCCATCCCCTTGTGCCACGGGGCCCACGGCCTGATGACACCTCGCCTAGGTCCCCTGTGTCCCAAGTCTCCTGCTCACTTGCTGCGTGACCTCAGGCAAGTGCCTGTCCCTCTCTGGGCCCGAATGTCTCCGCCTATAGAATCAAAGCTGGGAGCTGATTTCTAATGATCCCGAAAGGTGCCTTAGCACAGACGGTCTGGGGTTCCCTCTCCATCCGACTCGTCGGCCAAGCGCGCACCCTGCATCTGAGCGGCGGCTTTGCTGGCCGGATCCAGCCAGTGGGGAATCCGTTTCCGGCCCCAGCTGATGGGCTTATGCTTCCCACGTTGGCTGCAGCCTGGTCCGCAGCTCCCAGCTCACAGATGGGCCCAGGCCCCTCACCAGCCCGCTGGTGTCTGCGGGCTGGAAATGGGACTGGCCCAGAGGTCCTGCAGGTGCCCGGTGGGTGGCGGGCAGGGCGTGGGGTGGAAGGTCCAGACCCCCGTGGGGGGGATTGCACCGGAGCTGCCTGCCCAGAGCCACACAGGAGCCCCTGGCAGGGCCCGGACGGAAGTCCAGGTGCCCCGACGGGGCCCCGAGCAGGAGAGGCCGGGAGAACATGTGCCGTCGCTCCCAGCCTCCTGGGCAGCTCGGCTCAGGCTCAGCCCCTCCTGGCCCCCCAGCCTGGCCCTGCATCCAGCCCTTCGGGGCCCACCGGGCGGGCACAGCCCCTGCTCCCGGGACACCCGCACACCCCCAGGCCCTCCGTGCACCCCCTCCTCCCTGGGCCCGAAGGAGGCCCTCGTTCTCCCCTGGCCACTGGGGTGGGTCCTGGCGGTGCCCCCTGCGTCCGCCACCCACGCTGCCCGTGAGATCTGAGCCACGTCTGCGGAAGCCCATGGGCACGGCTGCTCTGCACACACCTCACTTCCTCGGTGGGCCAGACGCAGAAACAGCACCTCTCGAAGCCTCACCACAGCCCAGGACGTGGGTGCCCCCACCATCTCCAGCTCAGGAGGAGCAGACAGGTGCAGAGAGGGGCGCAGCTTTCTGGGGCTGGGAAACGTGCGTCTGCGATTCCTCGCCGGGCCCGTGTCCCCCTGAAACGTTGACTGATGTGGCCCCCCTCCAGAGCACATGGTGACGTGCGCGGGCTGGCGGGAGGTAAGTACCCAATAGATGCCCATGGGGAGAGCGCCCGGGCGTGGCAGGCCTTCAGAATTACCGTACACTTGGCACTAAGCGGCAGCTGGGAGGGGTGAGCGGGGGACTCCCAAGGAGCCCCCAGATATCACTGACCTCCCTCCCCACGTCGCCTGCACGCCCGGTCCTAGTGCCTGGCCGGGCTCCCAGCCCCCGTGCAGGGACACGATAGGGACCCTCCCTTCACTGAGCCCACCCCCGGTTTACACCTGAGCCAGGCAGGTGCGCTCAGATGGGGGACGAGGCTCCGGCAGGTAACACGATGTCCCCAAAGGCCCCCTGGCCGGCAGAACCTTGAAACTTTGAGGAGCACGTGCCACTCCGGGGGGGGCCCATTCCCCACCATAGGATTTGGCTGCAGCACCGTGAGCCCCACCCCTGCAGAAAAGGCCCCCCGTCCTGGGGCCGAGCCCATCTCTGCCCAGGCACACCCCCGGCCCCCGTCGTGGGCTGGGATATAAATTAAAATTCAATTTCATTAAGCCAGTGAGCAGTCAATCCCTGGCTCTGGCTAACAATGCCGGGCAGGGGGCCTCGCCTCCTCCGCGGCCGTAACTCACTCCGCCTCCCCCGCTCTTGTTCGCAAACTGCTAGAGCAGCACTTCCCGCCCAAATTTATGGTGCTGGCAGCGTCTGGGGCCTGAGTTACAGCTGCAGGTTTGATCGGGGACTGCATTATTCTGCATCTAATCCTCACGCCCTGACAGGCAGGGAAGGGTCTGCTCTCCCCTGTCAGCCAGGCTCTCCCGTGTCCCGGGGCCCCAAGCCCACCCAACCCCAGGCAGAGAGACCCACCGTCCGAGACTCGCCCGTTTAACCCCGTAAAGGAGGGAGGGCTGGCATCCCGTTTCACAGATCCACAAACTGAGGCACAGGGTTCAGTGCCCGGCTTGGGAGATCCAGGTCTCTAACAGCAGAGCTCACTGCTTAGCCTCTGCACCGTTGGCATCTGCCCCCAGTGCACACCGACGTGTCCGCAGGCACCCACGCCAGCATTGCTTGTAACGGCCCAGAGTCAGAGCGAAAGAACAAGTTCCGTAGTCCACAGAGCAAATAAGTCGTGGGCCCTGGAATTCCGGGCTCGTGAAAACAAGGCCGCTCTGTGTGTGCTGACATGCGAAGCTGCCCAAGGGGCTCTGGCCTGTGGAGGAGGAGTAAAACGTACGCGTGTGGCACGTGGGTGCAGCACACAGACACACACTTGTACGTACATGCAGGCTTGTGCGGGTGCAGAAGCCAGAGACGGAGCCGCCGCACGTCAGCAGGGCTCGCCTCCGGGCCGCAGGGTTGGAGCGGGAGGGGAGGCCCGAATGTCGCAAGGAGCACATCATACTTCTGTGATGATAAAAACCATAAAGCTTTTTCAAGACCCGTGTGCTCCCCCACAGAGCATCTGGCTGCACCTAGAAGTTTCCATACGCCACATCTGGGCGTCAGCTGCTCACACCCGTGCATGGGAGGAGGGTTCAGCCATCCGTGCCCCCCACGCCCACCTTACCGGGGGCCCTGGGCACCTCCCTCCGGACTGCGGCACCTCTGACCTTCGGGGTGGCCCTGGGGAGGGGGGACGGTGACCCAGGGGGCTGCAGAGACACAGGACGTGGGGAGTGGCCAGGGCTGGAAGCGGAAGGCAGGGAGGAAAGGAGGGTGGGACCCGGAAAAGCAGGGGACTTGCCCCAAGCGCAGCCCTGTGGTGGCGTCCCCTGACCTCTCAAGGATGCTACGGCTCTGACTTGGCATTTCTGCTCTGGTCACGCCTACCGTGTCCGGAAGTTCCCGGGATCACGGAGCAACGCTTGCCCCACTGCGGGCGCCGTACAGAGTGGCCATTCCCCATTTCAGTTTGCTTTTCTGAGAACCAATATTTATTAAAGCTTCTTTTACGTCCCCAAGGGCTACAATTTCCAGACACGCTCCCTGCCCTCCATGGACTCACGAGCTCAGAAGACACGCGGAAACTTCGTGCAGGAAGAGTCCGCCAGGGCAGCGGTCCAGCCGAGAGCCTGCAGGCCAGGCATGCTCAGGGTGGGGCCAGGAGCGACCCCAGCCCCTCTCTCCGCCATCAACCCCCCCAGAGTGGGGCCAGGTGCCACCCCAGCCTCTCTCTCCGCCATCACCCCCCCCAGAGTGGGGCCAGGTGCGCCCCAGCCCCTCTCTCCGCCATCAACCCCCCCGGAGTGGGGCCAGGTGCGACCCCAGCCCCTCTCTCCGCCATCAGCACCCCCAAAGTAGGGCCAGGTGCGCCCCAGCCCCTCTCTCAGCCATCACCTCCCCCGGAGTGGGGCCAGGTGCGCCCCAGCCCCTCTCTCCACCATCAACCCCCACAGAGTGGGGCCAGGTGCACCCCAGCACCTCTCTCCACCATCAATCCCCCCGGAGTGGGGCCAGGTGTGACCCAGCCCCTCTCTCCACCATCAATCCCCCTGGAGTGGGGCCAGGTGTGACCCAGGCCCTCTCTCCACCATCAACCCCCACAGAGTGGGGCCAGGTGCGCCCCAGCCCCTCTCTCCACCATCAACCCCCACAGAGTGGGGCCAGGTGTGACCCCAGCCTCTCTCTCCACCATCAAACCCCCCCGGAGTGGGGCCAGGTGTGACCCCAGCCTCTCTTTCCGCCATCACCCCCCCAAAGTGGGGCCAGGTGCGCCCCAGCCCCTCTCTCCGCCATCACCCCCCCAAAGTGGGGCCAGGTGCGACCCAGCCCCTCTCTCCACCATCACACCCCCCAGAGTGGAGCCAGGTGCAACCCCAGCCCCTCTCTCCACCATCAGCACCCCCAGAGTGGGGCCAGGTGTGACCCCAGCCTCTCTCTCCACCATCACCCCCCCCCTGGAGTGGGGCCAGGTGTGACCCCAGCCCCTCTCTCCACCATCACCCCCCCAGACAGGGCGTGAATTAAGCAAGGGAGTCTCTCGTGATCCCTTCCCTTCACAGACCAGCACACATCGGGGCGTGGGGAATGGGATGTCCAGGATCAAAGCTGCCTGGCCTCTACCCGAAGGACCACAGACTCATGGACCCGCAGCAGATGGTGCATGGCCAAGAGGTGAAGCCTTATCATTCCGAGGGACACGGTGTGGGGGTATTTGTTACTGCAGTATAACTGTGGTTCACAGTGACTATCACATATGTCAAGCCAGGCTCCCCTCTAGAATTCCCCGATCACCAACCCTCCCCTCCCACCACAGAGGGAGGCCGGCTGCCCTTCCTCTGGTGCCCACAGCCCCTGAGCTGTCCCCAGACACCCTCCGCACACTGTATCAGCACCGCCTGGGCACGGGTCTGTACCCCACAGCCACGGCTCTAAGGATTCTAGATCCTACTGGAGGGAGCCCAGCACAGAGCAGGGGCTCAGTACGTGATTAATGAGCTAATGACGGATTGGAAATGAGCTGGGCTTTACCCAGCACACGTTCCAGGTGGGGGGTACTGCACAGACCATGGCCCAGAAGCAGAAACAGCCCCAAGTGGTAGGGGGTGCTGGAAGGCAGTGGAGAGGACTGGCTGGCGGGGCAGCAACGGGGTAGCCTGGGGGGTTCGGAGCAAACTGCCTCCATACGTGTTACCGGGCACTCATGGAGTGGGACGCAGCACCTGCGCCTTCACCGGAAGGATCCGAGACTGGTCCTCAGCTTGCAAGTTCAAGACCCCACGAATCCCACGGGCAGGGCCAGCAGGCGCAGGGCAGGCTCAGCCCCAGAGGGCGGCCTGTAGTGCCGCCCTCTCCGGCCTGGGCACTCTCCACGCGACACTCCCAGGATCTTGCGCGTCCTTCAGCGGGACGGGGGTCCAAAACCTCTCCCCAAGAGCAACGACCCCTGGTGGGGCCGCACTGTTCTTTGCTACTCACTGGGCTTCTTTGTGAGTCCAAATGTATTTTTTTCCTGTTCCTAATTAACTCCCTGCCACCCTGCTTGCAGTAAAGCCTGATTTATTTCTGCCTTTCTGCATGCGGGGGACGGGCTATTTAATCTCTGCTGCGTGGATTCCAGCACACCGTCTCAATGAAATGCGCATCCCTCATCCTGTTAGTGTCCCGCCAGCCCTCTTCCATCTCCCCGCTGCCCGCGAGCCCCGCCAGCCCGGGCCGCTGCCGCTGTAAATCACGGGCCTCTCTTCTGTAATAACACCTTCTGTCCTTTGGCCTCACCTGTCAGCACGGCTTGGATTCTGCCAAACGGCAGTCAGCTGCTGGCTCCCATTGGCAAACCCGGCAAGCCAGTACTTGGAGCCGGGTGATCCCCGGCCCGGCCCCCCATGGAGGCGCTCTCCCTGCTCCCCCAAGCCCAGTGGTTGCCTTCAGGTAGTTCCCATGCATGCCTCCCTGGCCTCCTCGGCCAAGGAGCACCTGCAGGGCAGACCAAGGTGCCAGGAGTTAGCACGCCCGACCAGTGAGGGGCAGGAACGGTGTGGTGTGCTGGGGAACGGAAGGGCAAGGGGGCCCTGATGGGTAACGTTCGCCAGCTCTGGGGCATAGATACTCCTGCACGGCCAACGTCAAAGCTGGCAGCGCGCTGCTGCTGAGTGCAAAGTCAGGGAAAGGGGTGCATACTGGGTCTTCCAGGCCGGTCCGTCCCGGCTCCCATACACCCTGGGTGGGAGGGACCGGATTCCCACCCCAGCCCCTCACCCACGGGGGGCAGTCCCAAGGTGCGCTTCTCATCAGCACAAGCAGGAAGGAGGGGATGCCGGGGCTAGGTGGGTGCTGAAGCGCGAGTAGGAGCCCGACGGGCTGAGGAGGAGGGGACCAGAGGCAGCTTGTGGGCAGTGCGGGGAACACCGTGGGCAACGTTCACCGCGGCTTGTTTCCAAAACCGTATGCAGGCAGGATGGTCACGATCAAAGCCATACCATAGCTCCCCCGGCTGCATCCGTCCTTGCACAAACACCCTCCCCTGACTGCAAACGGATGGATGGATATCTTTTCCAGAACAATGAGCCTATGAATTCCGTTTTATGCCAACCACCCAGGCATTTTTCAACAAATCATCAGTTGGGTCCCTGATGCAATGTTTTTACTGACGGTGCTGACTGAAGGCTTCACAGCCTAAAGGGCTGGAGTCCTTTCTGGCCCCGTGCAGCCACGGTCACGGTGCAGGACGCAGAGTGAGCCTCTGGGCACAAGTCCACGCACCTGTAAAATGCAGAGATGGCCCTAGACCAGTGGCGTTCCCAAACGAGATGGCCCCAGACCAGTGGTTTTGCAGAGCTTGCAAACGGCCGACTCCTGGTCACCAGCTCCGGGAGTCCCATCCTATGGGTCTGGGCAGGGCCCGAGAGTCAGCATTTCTCATGAGCTCTCAGGTGATGCTGCTGCTGCTGGACCCATGGGTCCCACTTGGAGCCGTTCTGGACTCCAGCCCATCCCCCACCCTGTGCTGAAGAAGTAGTTCTGAAACCTCGCCTGGGGTGTCCGGCCAGCGAGACCAGGCAGGGGCTGGCAAGGGGAGCTCGCCAGCCTTCCGAAACTGGATGGTGGGCCTGGGCCAGGCCAGCGGGGAGGTTTGGTCTGAGCTGGACTGACCTCTGGAATCAAAGGGAATCAGTAGGATCGAAATCCTAAATGTGGCCCTCAGGCCCTGCAACACGGGCCCTTGCCACGGTCACAGCCTCACCTCAAATTTGATTCCCGCCCTCCATGTGCTCCCATGATGCTGCCCTTGGTCCATTCCCTCAGAGAGGTTCTGGTCCCCTGCTCTCTGACACCCCTTTGCCCTGGTTAACATCTCCCTCCATTCCTGCCCTACCCAGGACTCCTTAAGGCCCCCCACTGGCCGGGCCTGGACTGTCAGGAGCCGTCCTGCATGCAGTCTGAGGCTCTCCCTACCCACTCTCCTTCCTTTCCCTCCTCCTTCCCAGGCATCAGACCTGGATCCTGGTCTCAAGCTGAGTGTCTTCTCATATGCTAGTCTGCCATCCAAATACTGTTTTTGGCGAAGCGTCCATTCAAATCTTTTGTGCATTTTTTATTAGGTTGTTTGCTGTTTCTTTGCTCTTGAGTCTTGAGCGCTCTTTATATATGGTGGATACAAGTCCTTCGTCAGATACGTGTTTTACTGCAGCCTCGTTTTAACACCAAGGCCCAACTCCCAAGGTGGGTTTCTGTGTACCTCAAAGTCAAGTCATTTACTTGTAAAACAAATCTGTCGTGGCGCCCGCTCAGTGCTGGGGTCAGAGCCCTGAGCCCAGGGGCCAGGCCATCCTGGGAAGCTGGGAGAAGCAACAGCTGACCAGCCAGGAGGGGTGAGCCAGAGGAGAACTTGTGTTGAGAGGAGGAGAAGGAGGGAACATTCTAGACCTGGTCTGTCCAATAAGGCAGCGACTGGGCACACATGGCTATTGAGCATTGGACATCTGGCTTGTGAGACCGAGGAACTGAATTTTTTTATTTTATTTTAATTTGAAAACACACTGAATTCAATTATCGGGCAGCTTTTATTTAACTTTTTTTTTTTTTTTTGGTTTATTTATCTTGAGAGAGACAGAGACAGCGCGAGTGGAAAGGGGGCGAGAGAGAGAGAGAGAGAGAGAGAGAGAGACAGAGAGACAGAGAATCCGGAGCAGGCTCCCTGCTGTCAGCGCGGAGCCTGATATGGGGCCCGACTTCACAAACCGTGAGATCATGACCTGAGCCGAAAATCAAGAATCGAACACTTAACCGACTGAGCCACCCAGGCGCCGCAACTGGGCAACTTTTAGTACGTTTGGTACAACTAGGGAACGTGAACCCACTTTTCCAACTATAGGTGTGGGGAAATCCAAATACAGCTCAAGTATTTCTCCTTAAAATGTAGCATCCGGGTTGGGATGTGCGAGGCGCGCAAACCACGCACCGGACTCGGGAGCCCTCCCCCACCTCATCAATACCTGGTATATTGGCCACGCGTTGTTACTTTGCACGTATGAAATAAGATACGTTCTTAAAAGGTATTCTGGCTGCTGCTTTTCCCTTTTTTAGTGGGGTCGCTAGAGAATTTCCGGGTAGCCACGTGGCTCGTGTTGGTGGCCTGCGTGCTCTCCGTGCGGCGAGCGGCCCAGCCGAAACCGCGGGGACAGCGCGTCCGCAGCACCGCTCACCGCCTGGCACACGCCCCCCACGTGCGCATCTTAGCAACGAGGCCACACCCCTGCCACGTGGCCCGGGAGGGGCGGTTTCCGAGAGACCAGGTAGGGGGCCTGGGAGCCCTGCCCCGCCTGACGCACGTGCGCTCGGGCTCCCCCTCAGCCCCTCGCCCCGCCCCCCAGGGGGTGGGGCTTAGAAGGCCGAATCTCCACCGTCGGGTAAGGGGACGCAATGCGGTTCCAAACTGGGAAGACAGGAAGGTGTAGAGAACGGATTCTCCCCGCTTCCGGCTGGGGAAGGAGAGACGGAGGGCAAGCCAGGGGGCTGGGTGGCCCGGGGCTCCAGGGCGGCCCCGCAGCTGCCCCTCCCGCCGGAGAGTGCGGACACCTGGGGACGGACAGAATCCAGAGCGGCAGGGAGGACAGAGGTCGTGGCAGTCAGGGAAGGACGGCAAGCAGGCCACCAGGGAGGACACGCTCTGAGCCTGGGCACCTCGGGACACCTGGGGCGGGGGGGCGGGGTGAGACGGATCGCGTCGCTCCAGGGGACTCTGGCACCCGTGACCCCCGCCAGTGCCAGAAGTCTGTACGACCCCCCAGAACACAGCTGCCACGCTAGGCCAAAAGAGGGGCAAAGGGACACTCTAAACTCTGAGGTTAAATGACCAAGGTGATCCGGAGTTGGCCAAGATGGCATTTCCTGCCAGGAGTCAGAATACGGGCTCAGACAGCAACTGGGTTGAGTTCCAGAAAAACACTGTTCTGGTTTCCCTTCACCTGAATCCATGGAGTGAGAAACGCATCCCCCCCGCCCCCTCCCCCACCCCCTGCCCGAGTCCTGTGACCACTTCCCTCCCAGGGTGGCCCCGGAAGTCTCCAGAACTCAGCTGTGCGGCTGAAGGCAGGCATGGCCAGCGCCCCCCCCCCTCCCCAGGCCTGGAAACACCCGCCTTGAGCTGAGACCCTGACAAAGGGAACGGGGCGACTCCCCTTGGAGCCGTGCCAGGAGGCTGACCTTGCTGCTCCGGGCCCGGGGACAGACAGCCCAGGCAGGAGCTGGCGGCCTGGGAGGGGCGCGGTGGGCAGCTGATGAATGGCCTTGCTGCCCCGGGCCGACTGAACCGGGGCCGCTGGGCAGGGGCAGTGGGCAGCGGTAGGGCTGCTGGCTGGGTGGCAGTGGCGGCCGCAGACATCCCAGGCCTGGGCCCCAGAGACCTCCTTTCTCACCTACAGCCGCCCAGAGCTGGGGAGGGGGACATGGGCCCCGGGCCCGTGACGCTGGTCACCCCTGTCTGGCTCTGGGGAAGGGAATCCGGGCACTAATGAGAACAAATGGCAGCCTGGAGAACTCATTTGCGGCTCCCAGATGAGATCTCCCCTCCACCCAGCCCTCCGCACCCGCACCTCCGCGGAACCGCTCCGGGTTTGCTTGTGTGGCGTGGGCGCCACCTGGTGGTTCTATGTGGGAATTTCTAGTGTTCTCCAGGATTCCCGGGGACTTGGAAACGGGGGGCGGGCGCCCCTCCCAGTCAAGCGTTTAGTCCCCCAGATATGTATTGAGTGCCCACGGCATGCCAGCTATTAGGGATGTAGAGATGAACAAAATGGTCACGTGCCTGGCTTCACGGAGCGTGCACCCTGGCGGCCGAGGCAGAGAACATGCATGTCAGTGACGAGATAATGTCATAATGTGTCTGCTGTGAGAATTCTCGGGGTTGGGGACAGAGCCCAAAATGTTCCTCAGGGCCGTCAGCGGACCTCACCTCGGCCTCATGTCTCAGCACTCACCTTGACACAGGCCCTGGTCCCCGACCTCGTGGAGCTCCCCGCAAGCCCTTCCTTAACTGCTGTACCATCCAGGCCTCTGAGCCTTTGCACACGCCATTCCCTCTGGCCGTGGTGTCCTTTCCACCTGGCAGAATCAGCCCCCACCACCGTCACCGTGGTGTGGCCCCTTCCTCAAGGTCAGAGAGTAGAGTGCCTATGAACCCTGGGCATGGAGCTGGGAAGGGCTTGTGTCCAGCCTGACTTTGCCACGGCAGGGTTTTGTGGCCGTGGGCGTGGCTCCTCACCTGTCTTGGCCTCAGTTTCCTCACCAGTTAAAATAGCATGTGCCTCCTAGTTGTGACAATTCAGTGCTGCAATGTCAGTAAAGTGCTTAGTGCATCTCCTGGTGCAGAGGGAACACGCTATGTCGATCTGAGCCGCGGTTGCTACATTATTGCGCCGAGGCCAGAGAGCACCTGCTTGTTGTCTGGCTTCCCCGGCAAAGCTCTGAGTGTTTCTGTCTCGTCCGAGGGAGAGGACCTTTTCCTGCTGCCCCAGAACGTGGTCTGGGGCTCCAAGCTGGAAGCAGAGGGGTATCTGCTGCCCCCAGGTGGCAGCAAAAGGGGTAAAATGTCTTCTCAGGGCTGAAGAAGTGGGCAAAATGCTACCTCACTGTCTCCCTGTCCCTGCACCACCAGCCTTATAAGCAGGAGACAGCGAGGAAGCAGTGGGGGGTGGGGGGTGGGGAAGGGCAAGAAATCAGGACTCGGGTCGGGGAGGGGCGGGGGGGGTAGGGTCAGTGTCTAGCTAAGAAAGAGACGCTGGATTTTTTTCCCTCCTCCTTCGTCCCCTCCCTCCACAGCTCAGGCTAAGCACAGAGGGAGGGAGAGGAAGGAGGGAGAGGCAGCTGGGTCCCCCTCCCCGCCTCCCTCCGGGGGCTCTTAGGCCAAGGCCGGGCTGCTCCGCAGGAGGGGACAAGATGAGCGTGAAATTGGATTTGAGATGGAAGTTTTAGATTCAACCAAACCGGCCTTTTTATTGCCCCAAAGTGCCTGGGAAATGACAGAATCTGTCCGAGCCCTAGCAACGGGACAGGAAGCGGAGAACGGAAAGAGCGAGGCTGAGGGAGTGAATCACTCGTGGGGAAAACCAAACCATTTCCTGCGCTTTCCCGACACAGGCCAGAGCGACCATAAACAGCTACGTGTCTCCCCAGGGCCTGGACGGCCAGCTCAGCACCACCAGGGGACGGCATATTCTCTCCGCCTGTGGGTTTCTGCTCCAGACGTGCTCCCTGTGAGGGTCTTAGCCCTGGATGCCTCCACTCCTACGCTCCCGTCCCTGCTCCCCCGACCCCTGTGCCCATGCTCTCCGCAGACCTTGGAATTCCCAACACCTTTTGAACAAGGGACCCCAATTTTCATTTTGTACTGGGCCCTGCAAATTATGTAGTCAGTCCTAGGACAGCCCCTGGCTTCCCAAAGTCACAGCTCGCGAACGGAACCCACTCCTCGGGTCAAGACCTCCTTGCATACTGCCTCCCATAGACACCTTCTGGGAGCCTCTGAGCCCAGGCAGCTCCCCTGATCTTCTCCCCAGGAAGCAGGCTCTGAGTCCCCCACCCATTATGCCTCTGTGCGCTGAGAGCCTTGGCCTGTGCAGACGACCAGAAGGGGGCCCCAGCGAGCAGGGGAAGGCCACCGCGGGACACTGCTCTGGCCTATTTGCAGACGCAGGTGTGGAGGAGGGCGGGGAGGACCGGGAAGGCAGTCCCCCAGGGCACAGAAGTCTGCAGTAAGTTAGGCAGAATTTCCAGACAGCTGTAATGGGACCAGAAGGCCAAGAGCAAGGAGGGAGACACCCCGCGATAGGAATGAAGTAAATTCCCACGCACCAGACGAAATTCCTTCCATCTGTTAATGCGCTTAATCTCTACAACCCTTCGGGCGTAATTATTTCATCTCAGTTTTACAGAAGAGTAAACTGAGGCACAGAGAGATACGTAACTGGTCCGAGAGTCAGCACAGCTAGCAAGCAGCAGAGCCCCGGTGCACCCATGATATACTTTGCGCCCTAAGTGTTTTCCGTATTTTATCCCTAAGCTTTGCAATAACTCTGTAGCAGTTATTAGTACTCACGAAGGTTTGGGTGTCTTCACCGTACTTGGTAAGACTGTATTTCCTGGTCCTTTGTTGACACAACTAGCTTTGTATCCGTTTGGGGTTTTCCCAGAGAACTAGAACCAGCAGATCATCATATTCACACAATGTTATATATAGTGCATTTATTACCTATAATAATTGTGTATATAATGTAGTATAGATAGATCAAGAGGCTTCTATTTATATACATCAAGAGATTTATCTTTTTAAGCTTATTTATTTACTTTGAGAGAGAGAGAGAGAGAGAAAGTTGGGGAAGGGCAGAGAGAGGGGGAGAAAGAGGATTCCAGGCAGACTCCATACTGTCAGCACAGAGCCCGATGTGGGGCTTGAACTCATGAACTGAGATCATGTCAGCTGTGGGGCTGACAAATCAGAACTTCGTAGGGCAGTCCTGCAGGCTGGAGACCCAGGCAGGACCTGCTGCAACACTCGTGAGTCAGAATTCCTTCTTCTCTGGGAAGCCTCAGTTTTTGTTCTTAATGCCTTTCAACTGATTGGATGAGGCCCACCCACATGAACGAGGGTAATCTTTGCTTAAAGTCAACTGATTGTAGGTGTTAACCGCATCGTCAGAACACCTTCACAGCACCCTCTGGATCCGTGTTTCATTAAACCGCCGAGTGTAGATGGCCTCGCCAAACTGACACCTCAAACTACCCATCCCAAATTCTGGCCGATAAACTGTGATCGGTGCGACGTGTTACTTCCAGGCTGTGCATTTCACTGCCGGTGCAAAATCCTCCCGAGCGCACTCTTTTCTTCTGCTTGGTGGCCAGCGGTCTTCACGCTGGTGGCCGCCGGCTCAGCCTGGGTCCCGGAATGAGCTGACCTAAAGGAGATCTCTCCCACAGGCTTTGCGGACTTGCGATGGAAGCCCTGCGTGTAGGAGAATTTCGTGAGGCTACGCTAAGTCCAAGAACGTGCGTCCTTCTGCTTCATCGTGCATTTGGGCAGCCTCTGTGAGGTGGCCCGCTGTTTCCGGGGCACCCCCAGGGGCATCTGCAGATCGTAGCCTGATCCGCAGAGGCGACGTGGAAGTCTCCGTGTGTGTTGCTACCAAGGATGAAAGGATAATACATACCAGCCTGTGGTATTTGAACCTGGATCAGCACCCGAGGCGGAAAGTCAGCCCGCCGTCCACACTGCTTACTTCGTTCTCAAAATTGCTGACTCTTCGCTCCCATGCGTGTTCTTCTTCTGATGCTTAAGGTCAAGTCAGTAGAACTTGGGTTCGAATAGGGAAAGGGCTCAGTGCATGAGGCCTGGGGCCCACGACTACCTCTTCCTTAAAAACATGCTGACTCTGCGGGCACCTGGGTGGCTCAGTTGGTTAAGTGTCCGACTTCAGCTCAGGCCATGATCTCACGGTTCGTGAGTTCAAACCCTGCGTTGGGCTCTGGGCCGACAGCTCAGAGCCTGGAGCCTGGTTCAGATTCTGTGTCTCCCTCTCTCTCTGCCCCTCTCCTGCTTGCATTCTGTCTCTCTCTTTCTTTCTCAAAAATAAATAAAAACATTAAAAAATAATAATAGTTAAAAAACAAACAAACATGCTGACTCTGGGTGAAATAATCAGCTAGCAAGACATCTCTCTCTTCCAAATCATGGCAGGCAGCATCCTGAAAAATCCACCTGTCTACTTTCAAGAGAAGTGACAAAGCCTATCCTAAAGAAAGGGTCCTCTATGATGCCCTCAAGGCCCCTGGAGACTATGCCTCCCATTCAGCCATCCATTTACTCATCCCCTCATCCATCTACCCATCTATTCATCCACCCACCCATCCATCCATCCATCCACATGCCCATCCACTCATCCATTCATCCAGCAATCCATCCACCCATCCACCCACCATCTACCCACCCATCCGTCCTCTCTCCAACAAGCAGTGATTGAATCCCTACTATGTGCAGGTGCAAGCCCTACGTTGACAGACCCTGACTCATAGATGTAGTTGGAGAGATATTCAACATACAATGACACAAGCAATTTTAAGTGTGATAAATGCTAGAAGTGAAAGCATGGGAAAGCACTAGGAGAGTGGATCATGGGCACTGGGCCTAGTTTGGTGGGGTGTGCAGGGGAAGTTTGGGGTCAGGAAAGGCTTCCCAAAAAGTAGTTTGAGCTTTGCCTGAAAGGGTGAGCACCTGGGAGAGAACTGAGGGCGGGAGAGTTTTGGGGGCTGAGGGAGTCACTGGAGGCAAGGCTCTGAGGCGGGAGCAATCTTTCCCCAAAACATGAGCCAGAGCTGCTAAACATCCAGAGTGGATGGGCTTGTGGAGGGCAGGAGGAGGAAGGAATGGTGGCCCCATTCCTGGTCCCATGAAGGAGAAAACACATGATGCAATGAAGCAGAAAGACGGGGATGACATTCTGGTTTTGCCACTTCCTCAGTGTGTGATTTTGGCTAAGAGAATGTCAGTGTCATTGCCTAGACTACAAAGGTAAGAAGCGTAACAATAATTAACCTTCACAGAGATCTTACTTTTTGAAGGTCTTTCTTCATAGGGCTTTAATATCTCATCTAACCTTCAATAATTTCAACTTTGTTGCCATTATGGTTCCCACTGTACCGATGAGGAAAAGAGGGGCAGGGTGAGATTAAGAAATTTGCCCCAGGCCAGTAGAGGACAGAACCAGGATCGGATCGCAGACAGGCGGGCCCCAGAGCCACACTCTGAAGGAGACTGTGTCGCCACATGGCAGGTGTAGCGGTAAGCATACGTTAGGTCAGGAGGCACTAACACACAGCCCCATGACCTTGCTTACTTGATGCCTTAACCAAGTTTAACAAGCTAGACTGTTTACTTAGAAGGTCTATTTTTAATTTCTAAAACTTTGGAGTTTTCAGAAGACATTCACGTTAGTAATACCAAATGGAACTGGATGCATCTAAAAAATATAATATCAAATTTGATTGCAACGTGGTCAGAGAATGAGGTCTGTCAGATACCAATCCTTGAAACTGTGTTGAAACTTGCCTTCTCTTTTGTGGTCAATTTTGAAAATGTTCCTTGCATTTGAATTTTTTTAATGTTTATTTTTGAGAGAGAGACAGAGCGTAAGCAGGGGAGGAGCAGAGAGAGAGGGAGACACAGAATCCAAAGCGGGCTCTAGGCTCCGAGCTCTCAGCACGGAGTCCGATGCAGGGCTCCAACTCATGAACCGTGAGATCATGACCTGAGCCGAAGTCGGACGCTTAACCGACTGAGCCCCCCAGGCGCCTCAGAAAATGTTCCTTGCATTTGAACAGCATATGTATTCTATCATTATTGGGCTCACCATTCAACCCATCTGTAGGTCGAATTTGTTCGTTGTTGCTTAAGTTATTTATTGGTGCGTAACAAGTCACTCCAAATCTTAGTGGCTTAGCACATGCCATGTGGTTGTGACTCGGCAGCCTGGACTCCGCCGGCAGCTCTGCTGGCCCTTCCCTCCTTCCCATGGCCCAGCGCGGCCACGGGTCGTCTTGAGGGCGTGGCTCAGCTGGGACACTGCGGCGGCTTTTTGCAAGTAGTGCTGGTGTCCTCACCTTTCCCCCCGTCTCTCCAGCACAGTAGCGGGCTTGTCAAGGCAGCACAGGGCTCTGAGTGCACAAGAACAGAAGCTATCAGGCTTCCTTAAGGCTCAACCCTGAAACTGGCAGAATATCACCTCTGCCACACTCTGTTTATCAAAGCATATTTTTCGATTTCTTGAACTGTTCATTACTCGCAGAGGTGTGTCTAACCCCCAGCCACACCCCGGCAATGATGCTGGATTTCTCTTTCTCCTTGAGGTTGCGTCCATTCTTTTCCTTTCAATGTTTGAGGCTGTTATTGGGTGCATACAGGTTTAGAATTGTTATACCTTAGCAGTGAATTAAACCTTTTATTGTATGAAATGACTCTTGATCACTAGCAATGCTTTTAGACTTAAAATCTACTCTGTCTCCTCTTAATTTGGATTTGCCAGACTTCTTTCGTGGAGTATTCGCCTGGCAAATCTTTCTTCACTCTTTTACTTTGATCTTTTCTGGGTCATCAGGCATGTCCCTTAGGTTAAAAACAAGCTGGACCTTGTTTTTCTTTTATCCAGTCTGATAGTCTCTGTCTTTGAACTATTCTAGCCTGTTTACATTTATTTTGTTGAGCCATATATTTGGATATATTGACACCTTATTCTGCCCCGTTTGTCCTGCTTTTATTCCTGTGTTTCTTCCTCCTTCGTTCCTCACATTCTTTTGTGTTGGTTGATTCTTGCTTCCTCATTCCATGTTTCTCTTCTGCTAGTGTGGAATTCGTACACCCTATTTCTCTTCTTTTTGTGTTTACACTAAAAATTTTAGCGTGAATATTTAACTTGACAAAGTTTAACATTAATCGATGTGTTTATTCTCCTCTCCAACTTTCAAAGATCTTAGAACACTTTATAAGCATCCCCTCCCCATATATATGCCTTTGGTATCCAGTATTTTCATCCTATTTTTTCCTTAACTCCACAAGCTACAATTATTATTGCTATTTAATATAGTCAATGATAAGAATGAACTGTATGTTCACAAACTGCCCTGTCTTTCTTTTTGTATCGTGGATCTTCCTTTTGAGATTCTTTTCCCTTTTTTTGTATGTTTAGCTATTTTTTTGACAGAGACAGAGAGAGACAGAGTGCAAGCAGGAGAGGGGCAGAGAGAGGGAGACACAGAATCTGAAGCAGCTCCAGGATCTGAGCTGTCAGCACAGAGCCTGACGCGGGGCTTGAACTCACAAGCTGTGAGATCATGATCTGAGCCCACGTCAGATGCTTAGTAACTGACTGAGCCACCCAGGCGCCCCTAGTTATTTTCAAGAGAGAGAGAGAAGAGAGAAAGAGAGACAGTAGGGGAGGGGCAGAGAGAGAGGGAGACAGGATCTGAAACGCTCTGCGCTGTCAGTGCAGAGCTCGATGCAGGGCTCAAACTTGTGACCTGTGGAACATTGAGATCATGACCTGAGCCGAAGTCGGACACTTAACCAACTGAGCCACCCAGGCGCCCCTCCTTCTTTTTGGAGCACTCTTGGTAGATTGCCAAGGCTGCCATAGCAAAATACTGCAGACTCCGTGGCTTCACAACAGAGATTGATTTTCTCACAATTGTGGAGGCCAGAAGTCCAAAATCAAGGTGTTGGCCTGTTTGGTTTCTTCTGTGGCTTCTCTCCTTGGCTTATAACTGGCCATCTGCTCCCTGTGTCTTCACATGGGCTTCCCTCTGTACGCATCTGTGGCCAAATTTCCTTTTCTTTTTTTTTAATGGACGTCTATTTATTTTAAAAGAGAGCATGAGCTGGGGGAGGGGCAGAGGAGAGAGAGAATCCCAAGCAGGCTCTGCACAGAGCCCAATGTGGGGCTCAATCCCACGAACTGTGAGATCATGACTTGACCTAAAATGGAGAGCCAGACGTTCAACCGGTGAGCCATGCTCGTCCCCCTCAGATTTCCTTTTCCTATAAGGACATCAATCTTGGGGGCGCAGCCCAGCCTAATGACCTGGTAACTTAATTACCTTTTAAAAACCCCATGTGGAGTCACATTCTGCGGTCCTGAGGGTTAGGAGTACAACATAGGAATTTGGGGGGGGAGGCACAATTCCGCCCATAATTAATCATCTGTTTTTATTTGTTTGAAATGCTCTCCTATCCTCCATTTTCTTGAGCTGTATTTTTACTGGGTTTACGTTCTAAGTTTGTGGTTCTGTCTCCTCAATGCTTTTAAGACACGAATTCCATCTAGCTTCCACTTTTGTCGGTGAGGTATCAGCTCTCAGTTCCTGGGGTTGCTTTGCGGATTACATCAGTTCATTGATACAAAGTGCTCAGAATAGTGTCTGGCACCTCCTAACTATCATATAAACAGTAGCTATTATTGCTTTCTCTCTGGCTGCCTTTAAGGTCTTCTCTTTGTCTTTGAGGTCCTGGAAGGTCCTGATGGTGTCTCTCAGTCTAGATTTCATTCATCAAGCCACGTATTTAAGTGTCGCTTGTCAACTTTAAACGCTAAGTCATGATTACTTCAGATACTGCCTCTTCTTTCTCTCTAGCCCCCTTCGGAACTCTGGCTAAATATATATGTTCAGTAGGTATTTCCTGTCTCTTATCCTCTGTATTTTTGTGTTGGATTGAAGGTGATATTTTCAGATCTGTATTCCAGTTTACTCTCTTGACCTGTGTATTACTGCACTGCATAACACATCTATCATGTTTCTATTTCAATTACAGTTTTCATTTTTGGATGTGTTATTTGGTTCTTGTTCACATCTTCCCATTTTCTATATTCTCTTATTCCTTACTAATAGTTTCGATAGCCTCTCTTATTTCTTTAGAGATATTAAGAATATTTATTCTATGATTTGCATTTGACAAGTCCACTATCCCACATTTTTTAGTGCGATTCTGCTATCTGTGGTTTGGGGTGCGTTTCACTCGTGATGCGTTATTTTCTTGTGTGTTCAGGGGGTGTTGAAAAAAACGTACACTCACTTCCCTTGAAACTAAACCTGTTGATCAGTGATTGACATCCATACTGTTGATCTACCAGCTCTGTCACTGAATGTGTAGTCCTTTTTGGTCCGGGGTTTATGCAGGTGTCTTCTATCAGACTCTCTACCTTTAATAATCATTAAGTTTCAAAGCCAGGAAAATCGAAGGTCTGATCCAAAGCGTTCAGCAGATGTTGTTAGGGAAGCTGGTGGCCTCACCACTAATCAGCTTAACTCTGAATTTTTGTTTCCACTTTGATTTTGGCCGCTGAGGCATCTATACTTGGCTCAGTGACCCCAAAAAAAGTTTTGAGGATGGCTGGGTGGCTCAGTTGGTTAAGCATCCAACTCTTGGTTTCAGCTCAGGTTATGATCTCACAGTCATTAGATCGAGCCCCACATTGGGCTCCAGGCTAAGCATGGAGCCTGCTTGGGATTCTCTCCCTCCCTCTCTGACCCTTCCTCCTTTCTCTCTCTCTCTCTCTCTCTCTCTCTCTCAAAATAAATAAATAAACATTTTTAAAAGGTTTTGAATAGTTAATAAGGCACTTTTAATTGTTGCTGCAGAAGGGTTGGTCTGAGTATTTGGTCTACCATACTGTCAGAAAAAGAAGTCTCTTTATTACTTCTCTCTTCCATCTCCTTCCCCTGTCCTTCCAGAATCTTAGCATTCCCATGTAAGTCTCCCATTCTTCCTCTCATGATTTTCATCACTTTGTACTTTTCCTCTGAGTTTTGAGATATTTCTTTCATTTTATTTTCCAGTTCTCTTGTCTTGCTTTCAAAAGTTCTCAATGATTACCATAATTATTTGTTGATGTTGTGCAATGGCATTTTATACCATGAACAGTTCTCCTAAGGAGGGATGATGGTGGTGATGGCAATGGTGTTGGTGGTGATGTTTATGGTGGTGGTGGTGATGACTGTAATGGTGGTGATGGTGATGACTGGTGATGGTGGTGGTGATGGTGATGGTGATGATGGTGATGGTGGTGATGGTGATGGTGGTGATGGTAATGGTAGCAATGGTGATGATGGTGACAGTGATGATGGTGATGGTGATGGCAACAGTGTCGTTGGTGATGATTATGGTGATAGTGGTGATAATTGCGATGGTGGTGATGATGGTGATGATGATGGTGGTGATGATGATGTAAAGTTTTCATCTATTTACCATTAGTTGAGATGTTCTGTTTCTTCTCTCTGGCACCTGGATCCCTTTAAGCCTCTTCAGACTTTCCTTTTCCTACTCGGAGCTCTTTGGCTTTCACACAAAGCTCTTTGGGTCTCCTTGGAGCAACGAAAGGTGAGGTAACAGGCAAACTGTTGCTCCTCTGATGAGCACAGAGCGGAAGCTCCCACGTTTCAGCAGTTGTCATTGCTCACCAGCTCCCATTCTTAGATGCAGGGGAAATCTCTCAGCCCCCTTGCCCATGCGTTTATCCCACATTCACCCCAGGCTAGAGAAGCCCTCAAAGGGGACTGCATTCATGGGACCCAAGGGGACTTTATTCCTTTTGGGAACCACAGAGTTCTGGGCCTTGTCCCAGGCCTTGGAGCTACTGACCCCCTCACTCCCACCCAACTGGAAAATGAAAGAGTCCTGTGCCCTTCTCTTTTCTAGAAGATTCCAGAAGAGCTCACTATTCCACATATGCATTCCAGGCCCTGCCACTGGACTCTCCCTTCTGGCTGCCCCTTAGCTCAGGAGGTAGAATTGAACATAAGTTAAGAGGAGCATTCAGGCCACCTCTCCCACCCCTCTACCAATTTTTAAACACATGGTGGCCATCTGTTTACAAATTTGGGTCTTGCTTATTCTCTTTTAGGAGCTGTATGTTATTTCGTCTGTAAGGCTGGACCTTAATTTGTTTAACCTGACATGTCTCCAAGTTTTGCATTTTAATATCGTGCAGTACCTTGTCCTTATGGATTCTTCAAGATCATGCCAGTATTATTATTCTAAATTTGTAGTACTTGATCCCCAAAGCTCCATGATAATAATGATAATATTAGAAATTACTGATTGCCCGTTATGTATTAGGGCCTTACGTGTGTGAACTTGTTTATTTATCACAGCCCTATATTTTTTCCTGATATTACAGGTAAGGACAGTAAGTCTCAGAGAGGTTAAGTGAGTTGGTCAAGGTCACACAGCTAGTAAGTGGTAGAGTCCAGCTTTCATCCATTTCATATTGTGCCTGGGGAATATACTGGGTCAGGTTTCTACTCCAGCTTCTGTAATTTACTAACTGTGCTTCCCCTGACATGTGACATTAACTTCCTGGGATCCAGAGCCTTCTATCACCATAATCTCTGCCTTGCCTCCCTCCCAGCAGTGTTCAGAGGACAAATGAGAAGATCATGTATGTGGAAGCACTTCAAAAACCATAACACGTCATACAAATGTAGGGGATAATTAAGAGATTGTTCTTAAGCACACAGATAAGCTTGTTTACTTCAAGCACATGAACCCTGTGACAAATCTAAAGGACATGTCCAGAAACCTTGTCGAATCCCCAAGTTGGACACTACATAATAAGTGCATCAACACAAAGTTATTTATTTTTTAAAAATTTTTAATGTTTATTTCTTTTTGAGAGAGAGGAGACAGAACATGAGCAGGGGAGGGGCAGAGAGAGAGGGAGACACAAAATATGAAGCAGGCTCCACACTGTCAGTGCAGAGCCTGACGCGGGGCTCAAACTCACGAACCACAAGACCATGAGTGGAGCCAAAGTTAGACGCTTACCCAACTGAGCCACCGAGGTTGCCCCAGACATAAAGTTATTTATAAAGATATAAAGTTGTTTGTACATGTCGTCGGGAGCACTTGCTCAAAGTGTTTTGTGAATCACCTTTTCATAACTTCTTTTAACTGAATGAAGAGTTAACTCTGGTCCACTGCTGAATTGTACATTTTCCTCTTTAAGTGTTCAAAATTCCAATTTCTTTTTAAGACACATTGCTTTCTGAGGCCTCCTACTTTCTACTTCTATTGTAACACTCATGTGCGTCTTTCTGTGGATGGGCATTTTTACAAAGAAACAAGACTTTCTTCTTCATCATTTTTGAAGGACAACAGGATACTAGATAATATGTTGACTCATAAGTGATACAGATTCATGCCTCAATAAATGACATGCCGCATATCCATCAGCACTCAAGGTCCCCAGGGAGTTTAGGCCCTGGATGACCCTGGTTCTGTGGCAGAAACTAGGGATTCCTTTAGTGTTCCCCATGCTTGGTGACTTGAGCAGCCTGGCTCCCTAATTTACGTGAAAGTTTCTTGACACAAAGAATGCATCTTTTCCGTCTTCAGCTTCCTCTCCAAAAGTCCCCAGTGCCTGGCATTCTCATAAGTGTGCTAACGTTATTTGTAGAACCAGACGACATAACATTCACAAATCACTTTTTCTATCACGCATCCCTCTCTAATAAGAGATAGTGATAGAGTGAAAGAGAGCCCGGCTCTGGGTGGCCCTTGTGTGGAACCTTGGGTGAGTCGTTTGAGAGTTGGTTTTTATTTTATCCACCTGATGAGAAGGGCAGTTTGGACAGGATGATCTTTAAGACTTGCTAAATTAATTTAACAAGGAGGCTATTAGACTGAAGTGGCTTTAATGCAGTGGTGGTGGCTTAGGAAAGCAAGCCAAAAATCGAAGCCTCGAGGTCACAAAATCAAAACGCTAAACACAACCAATCACAAACAGCCAACTAGCCTTTAAGCTATAGCCAATCAATTTCCTTTCTTCCCTCCGGGCACTTTCTCTTTATGTCTTTTTCCCTGACCCCACTCTGGGGAGTAGTAACCACTTCTGGTTTGGCTCCTCCCGGTATGAATCAGTTTCAAATACGGCAAATTCTGAAACATTTTAGTATGCCTCAGTTTATCTTTTAACGGGCCTTGGTTCTCCAATGTGGCCAGTCACCCGGAGATACAGAGACACCTGAACTCCTTCCAGGGATCCTGACTCACACTTCATCTGGGAAAGGTAAGAATCTCTGGTAAGATCAGCTAACTCTTAGCAGGAACTTGCTGGGGGGTCTTGGCAGCATGGTAAGTGTTTCGCAAGTCCATGTCCTCTGTTCATATCTTCATAACCGTGAGGTAGTTGCTATCATCGCCCCATTTTACAGATGTTGAAGCTAAAAACGGGGTATGTGGCGGGGGAGGGGCGCTGCCTGAACTACGCAACTAGTCAGGGATTGAGCGGAGATTCCAACTCAGACCCAGCAACTGCAGACCCCACTCTCCATCACTGTGCTACGTAAGACTTTTTCGTGGGGCTTCTGATTTGTATGATTAGCCAGCTGTTACAGAAGACAGACGCCCAGAGGCCATGCCACTTTCAAAGGGTGCATTTGTTTGAAACTATGGGAGCGACCCCCCTCCCCGTGTTTCTGGAAGAAAAATGGTTTAGGAATAGCTTTCTCTGCACACATAAAACGAGCAGCTGCACCTCCCATCTGCATTTTCGGATAACGTGAAGTCCATTTAACGAGCCTCCTGGTCTCACAGGTTGACCCAATCTGGGAACTCCGGGAGACTCTTTCTGTACACCTGGCACTTCTGGTCCCGCCCCGTTTCGCCAATCCCCCATTCCCAAGCCCGTTCGCTGTGATTGACGTCACCCCGGAGCAATTATAATTGGTCATGGCGGACGGCCGCTCCGCCTCCCTGGCGACCCCGCCTCCCTTTCATTCTGAAAGAAAGAACCTCATCCCAGACGCCCAATGAGAAGCACCCCCACCCCAAAGATCCCGCCTCTTTCGGCGCCGACCCCGCCCCGAGGGCCCGAGGGACGCCCGCCTCCCGGCGCCGCACGGCCCAATCGGAGGGCGCGTCCGCCCGGATGGACGGCGGCCGGCCCAATCGCCGGGCCCCGGCCGCGCCGCCCCGCCCCCTCCGCCGGGGCCGAGCGGCGGGCGAGAGCGGGCCTCGGGGCGGCGGCGGCGGCGGCGGACGGACGCGGCCTGAGGGAGCGGCCGGCTGCCGCGCGGGGCTCGCCTCGCCCGCGGCGGGGTCCATGGCCTGAGCGGCCATGTCCGGCGTGGTGCGGACCCTCAGCCGCTGCCTGCTGCCGGCCGAGGCCGGCGGGGCCCGCGAGCGCAGGGCGGGCGGCAGCGGGGCCCGCGACGCGGAGCGCGAGGCGCGGCGGCGCAGCCGGGACATCGACGCGGGGCTGGCCCGCGAGCGGCGCGCCGTGCGGCGCCTCGTCAAGATCCTGCTGCTGGGCGCGGGCGAGAGCGGCAAGTCCACCTTCCTCAAGCAGATGCGCATCATCCACGGCCGCGAGTTCGACCAGAAGGCGCTGCTCGAGTTCCGCGACACCATCTTCGACAACATCCTCAAGGTGCGCGCGCCTCCGCGTCCCCGCCCGCGCACCTGCGCCCAGGTGCGGCCAGGTGCGGCCAGGTGCGGCCAGGTGCCCGGTCCGGCAGCCGGTGCGCCCGGCTGTGGGCGGGGGGGGGGGGATCTGGCCGGGGATGCTCACCCCTCCGCCGCCGCAGCGCGGTGATGGCCTGCGCCCCTGCCCATCTCGGGGGGCCGGGGGGCCGCGACGCGGAAAAGCCGGCCAGCTTCGGGGGAGGGGAAGGGTGGGCGGGCCCCCCGGACGCCGCGCCGCCCCTGCGCGCTTCCCGCGGCCAGCCCCCCGGGGTCAGGGAGCCGTGCCCGCCCTGCCCTCCCGGTCAGGGCAGAAGAGCGGTGTAGACCCGGGGGGAAGCCGGCCGCCGGGCCCTCCTTTGGAGCTGCTGATTGGAACCTGACGCGCGCACGGGGGACAGCGGGTGTGTGCCCCAGCCCCTCCCCCAGCCCCGGCGCTCGGCCCGCCTCTCCCCCTGCCCGGGGGTTGGAAGTAAACCCCAGACGGCGCAGGACTTCGTTAGAAGGGATCGTAGCGCCTGTCGCCGAAAGAGAAGGCCTCATTTTAGACACAAGCACGGTGCTCTCACCAGACCTGCGAGTTGGCAACTCCCGGCGTGGTACCCGCGGGGGACCCAGCCTGTGTGCGCGCCCCCCGTCGTTGCCCCGGAACTGCTCTGTCTGCACGCGGGTCCCAGGGCGCTCCTGGCCTTGCCGCTCTGGACGGTGCTCCTAGGCGTGTGCGCGGCGGTCTGGCCCTCCCGTTCCCGACTCGTCCTCTTCTTTCTCGGCAGTTTGGGGAAAAAAAACAGAAAAGCCGTAGAGTTGACGCAGAGATTCTAGTCTCTCTCTGCTGTGAGGCTGTGCTCAAGGGCCCCAAGGAAGGGAATCTGGAGAACTTGGACCACGCGCGGCACAAGGCAGAGTCGTTGGGGAGTTTGTGTGTCTGTGTGTTTTTACTTGACGGCCACCCGTTCTCCCTGCCCTCTCACCTCCTCCCCCCCGGGCTCGTTTTGGGGAAAGCAAATTACAGGTATGTCTCAAAGCAGAGGGGGCGGAGGTTTGTCATATCAGACAGCTGTCTGGAGACTGGAGTCTACGGTGCCCCCAGGGACTTTTCGGGCGGCAGAGGGCCTTAGAAACCCATCTGGTGCTCGTCACTTCCCCCACGAGGAAGAAGTTCCAGGCCGTGGGGGTAAGTGAGTCTAGTCTCCCCCCCTCCCTGCGGAAACCCTGGCTCTGACCCTCCAGCCCGTCCCTCCAGGCTCCGCCTGGTATTCCCACTTTCTGTATTTGTTACTAAAATCCTTCATGTTAATAGAAAAAGCTCCTTTAGGGTCTTGACGGGAATGAGGATCATCTGAATGATAAAACACTCCTTCCTTTTCACCTCTTTCAAAAGCCTCTGTGAGTCCTCGGCTCTGGGCCGAGTAAGTACGTCTCAGTACGGTAAGTACGTCTCAGCTTTAAAGGCCAGGAGCCCAGTGTGGTTCTGGGGGATACCCTGTGTGGTTAAAATGCCCCCTCTTCCGGGGTGAAGTGCACCTCATCGTCTTTCTCTGTCACAGAGCCAGATTGCGTTGCTGCTGCTTTTCTGAACCGTCAAACCTGGCAGGTATAGACGTATGAGGACTGGGCTGACTCTGCCCCACTCTCTTCTGACTCCGGAGGTGGAGAACGTGTTTAGTTTAGAAACGTAGAATCTTAACTCTGAATCACTGTGTTGAGTGCCTTTTAGCAAACTCGGTCTTAACCTTCTCCCAGTGCACACAGACGTTACCCTCTGACTTCCTTATCAACAGAAATAAGATTTGTTAGCCGGTGTCCTCTTTTCCTTGCCGACTTTTTACTAACTGTAGCTCCGTTTTAAACTCACTTTATCTCTGGTGACTATTTCGGTAACTGGTTAGGAATTCTTGTTTCAATTTAAAAGCGAAAATTCTTCCCCTCCCCCACACCATGTTTTGACTGATGCACTTTGGGAAGAGACCTCTTACATTAATTGCGTGGTAGTGACTGCAGTGGTGGCCGTTGGAATGATACGGTTTAGAGTACTACCCATAGATTTAGTGTTAACAGGGTGTTTTGGAAGTACTGTGTGCCGTGCACATTGCCAGGTCCTTCGTAAAGGACATTCAGTTTTTATCATGCTTCAGATGGGAATTGTCCCAGTTAGCCGGTCAGAAAATTGAGGGCGGGGAGTTTAAAATCTGTTCAAGGTCAGCTACCTACTTAGCCGGTGACAGAGCTGGGGACTAAACCTGGTCTTTTTAATTTTTTTTTTTAACTTTAATTTTGGGATAATTGTGGAGTCCCATCCTGTTTTAGGAAGTGATGCAGAGCCCACGTGCCCTCTACCCAGTTACCTTGCGTGGTAGTGTCTTGCAAAACTGCGATGTAGCGTCACAATCAGGATACCACACTGCAAAAGTCAAGATGCAGAATATTCCCGTCACCATCAAGCATCCCTCAGGTCGCCTTTTCTGGCCACTCCCTTCCGCCCCTCCCTGACCCCGGCAATAACTAATCAGTTCTCCAATTCTACAAGTTTTATGCCTTCGAGAATCTTGTATAAATGGAGCCCTGCAGAATAGAACCTCTTTTTACTATTCCACATCATTCGCTGGAGAATCACCCAAGTCGTTGTGTGTATTGGAAATCAATAGTTTGTGCCTGCTGTTTGCCGAGTAGTGTCCATGGTGTGGATTTACCGAAGCCCACCGTGTAACCATTCACCGATTGGAGGCGTCTGGATTGTTCCATTTCTTGGCCTGTTATGAATAAATGGCTCTGCACATTCGTGTACATGTTTTTGTTTGTACACACATCTTTACGTATCGGGGATGAGTGCCCAGGAGTGCAGTGGCTCAGTCGTATGGTAATTGTGTGGTTAATGTGATAGGAAACTGCGTACTTTTTGGAGTGCCTGTCCCTTTTACATTCCTACCAGTGGTGTCTGAGTGACCCAGGTTCTCCATATCCTCACCAGCATTTGATGTCCCTTTTCTGTTTCCACCATTCTGACAGGTGGGCAAGAGCTCCCTCATCACTGTTTTAATTTTTGTTTCCCTAATAGATAATGATGTAGAACATCTTTTCATGTGTTCATTTGCCATCCGTATATCCTCTTTGATGTAGCGTCTCTTGGTTTTTTGGTGTTTCACTCATTTTCCAGTGAGGTTTCTTGTTTTTTATGGTTTGTTCTTTATTGTGTTTTAGTGTTGGTGAATGTTTGGAGAGTTTTTTAGATATTTTAGATACTGGTCATTTGTCACACTTTATGTTTGAGACTATTTTCTCCCTGTCTGTAGCTTTCCTTTTCTTCCTCTTAACAAGGTCTTTCATAGAACAGAACTTTTTCTGATGAAGCAAGTTTATCAGTTTTTCCCTTTTGTAGGTAATGCTTTTGGTATCAAAGCTAAGAACTCTGCCTAGCTCTAGATCACAAGATTTTTTTTTTTGTTTTCCTAAAAGATTGGTAGTTTTACATTTTACATTTGAGTCCCTGATCCATTTTGAGTTAATTATCCCATGAAAATGTGTGAGGTTTATATGGAAGTTTTTTGTTTTTTGTTGTTTCTTTGCCTTGAATGCTTAATTGTTCCAACACCATCTGTTGAAAAGGCTGTCCTTCATCCTTTGAGTCGCTTTTGCGGTTTCGTCAGAAATCAGTGGGACATATTTGTGTGGACCTATTTCTGGGTTCTCCATTCTGTTCCACTGATCTGTATGTCTCGCCTTCTGCCATTATCACGTTCCGTTGATTACTGTAGCTACACAATAGACCTTAATATCAGATAGAGTGGTTTCTCCCACTTCATTTCCCTTTTTCAAGATTGCTTTAGCTATTCCAGGGTCTGCGGCTTTCCATATGTGTCTTAGAATAAGCTCGTCTGTGTGTATAAAAAAAAAATCTTGCTGGGAGCTTGATAGGAATTGCATTAAACCTATAGATCATTTGGGGGAGAATTGACCTCTCTACTCTGTTGAGTCTTCCAGTCCATGAACATGGTATGTCTTCATTTCAGTCTTCTTTGATTGCTTTATCAGCATTTTGCAATTATCAGCATCCAGATCTGGTATGTGTTTTAAGTGTATATGAAGTATCTTGTTTTCCTCAGAGCAATTGGAAATGATACGGTGCTTTTATTTTCAGTTTCCTCATGCTCCTTGTTCTTATGCAGCAATGAAGTTGATACTTGTGTCTTGATTTCATGTCCTGTAACCTTACCGAATACACTTAATAGTTTGAAGGGCTTTCTATACATAGATTCCTTGGAATTTTCTCTATGAATCATCATGTTATCTGCAAATAGGGACAGTTTTATTTCTTCTTTCCCAATAGGTATGCTTTATTTCTTTTTTCCTTGCCTTACTGCAGTGGCTAAAACTCCCAGCATTAAGTTGCATGAGAATGGTGAGAGGCCTGTCTTCTGTTTCTTTCCTGGTGTCTGTGATTTCTGTCTTAGGGGCTTATCGCTTTTATTGATTATTTTTTTCCCTGAAGAACCAGCTTTTTATTCCATTAACTTTTTTTTATGGCTTTCCTGTTTTCAATATCATTTATTTCTGTCCTTGTTTCTTTCTACTTCTTTTGTGTTTATTTGCTCTTTTTTTCCCTAGTGTTTTGAGGTAGAGATTTGGATTATTTATTTGAGACCTTTCCTCTTGTCCAGTAAGTGCTGTAAATTTCCCATTCAGCATGGCTTTGGCTGTGTTCACATATTTTGATATGTTGTATTTTTTTTTTATGTTTATTTATTATTGAGACAGAAACAGAGCATAAGTGGGGGAGGGGCAGAGAGAGAGGAAGACACAGAATCCGAAGCAGCTCCAGGCTCTGAGCTGTCAGCACAGAGCCCGATGCACGATTCGAGCACACAAACCGTGAGATCACGACCTGAGCCGAAGTCGGATGCTTAACTGACTGAGCCACCCAGGCGCCCTGATATGTTGTATTTTAACTTTTATTCAGTTTCATGTGTATATTTCTTTTCAGATATTTTCCCTGACCCCTGGATTATTTAGAAGTGTATTGTAGTATCCAAGCGTTGAGAGATTTTCCTGTTATCTTTCTTTATTGATTTTCTATGATTTTATTATAGTCAGAGAACATACTTCGTATGATTTCAATTCTTTGAAATATAAGGTTTGTTTTATGGCCCAGAATATGGTCTGTCATGGTATATATTCTGTGAGCCGTTGTTGCTGAATATTCATGGACACTTGAAAGAAAAAATGCATATCTGTTGTTTGGTGTTTTCTACATATGTCAGTGAGGTGCTGTTGTTGATGGTGGTGTCGTGTTCTGTCTTGCTGATTGTTTAGTATTTCTGTCGGTTGCTCAAAGGAAGGTGTGGAAGTCTCCCAAATATAATTGTGGATTTGTCTCTTTCTCCTTTTAGTTCTCTTAGTTTTTGCTTCATGCATTTTGAGGCTGTTGTGTATAAACATGTAGGATTATTAGGACTCCCTGGTGGATTGATCCTTTTGTCATTATGTAGTGTCCCTCTTTGTCCCCAATGATTTCCTCTGCTCTGAAGTCTACCTTAGCAGGTATTTTAATTTAGCCACTCTTTTTTTTTTTTTTTTAATGAATGCTTTCATGCTGTATGTTTTCCCCTCCCTTTATCCTACCCATATTGTTGTTTTGAAGTGAGTATCTTATAGACAGAATATTGTTATGTCATATTTTCTTCACTTTGTCCATCTTTGTTAACTTGTGTAGTTAGGCCGTTCACATTTAAGGTAAAGTGATTAACATGTTAAGGCATGTCTCCCATTTTGTTAAATTTTTTGTTTCTTCTGTTTTTTACTTTCCTGTGGGTTATTTAAACATGCTTTAGGATTCCACGTTGATCATTTGGTGATTATCTATTAATTAAAGCTTTATGTCCTTTCTTGGTGGTTGCTCTGGGTTTCCTGTGTGCGCGCGTAGCTTATCCCGTTGTATCGGCGTCAGTGTTTTACAACTGTAAGTGAAATGTGGGAATTTTACTCTCCTTTAGATCCCTTTACTTTCTTCACTTTTTAAATATGAATGTTTTTCAGGGTCGTTATACGTTGAGGACCAAATCAGAGGGTTTTCTGTCAGTCATCAGATGTGATTTAAGAAACTTGTGAGAAGTAGGATGCTTTGTTATATTCACCTGTGTTTTTACCTCCTCTGATGGCCTTTTCTTCCTGAAATTCTGAGCCGTACCCTTGCCCTTCTGTTCGGAGAACTTCCTTTAGCCATTCTTAAGGGTGAGCCTGCGGACTACGAATTCAGCTCTCCTGCATCCAAGAATGTCTTTACTCCCCCTTCGTCCTCGAGATCTCTGTGCCAGCTATAGAATTCACGGTTGACATTCACATTCTTTTAGTACTTGAAAAATGTGCCTTATTCTTCTGGCCTCCCCCGGTTTCAGATGAGAAAGCCACTGTCATTCGAATTGCTCTTTCTCTGTAAGTAAAGATGTCCTATCTCTCCGGTTGCTTTTAAGATTGCTCCTTTGTCTTCGTTTCCAGAGCTTAACTATAATTTGTCTTGACCTAGGCTTCTTTCGGTTTATAATATTTAGGGTTTGCTCAGCTTCCTGAATCTGTGCATTTGTGTCTTTCGCCAAACTTGGGAGCTTTCCAGCCATTATTTCTAAAAATACTTTTTCGGCCCCACTCTTTGTCCCTTCCTTACAAGACTCTGGTGATAGGAGTGTCACTTGGCTCTTAACTACTGACCTCGGGTTCCTGAGCCTCTGTTGCCTTGTTGAGTGGGATGTGACATCAGCTCCTCCTGGCCCGGCTGATACCAGGGAGTATTAGGAGCACCAGAGTGGCAACCCGCCCAGCCTCCCCGCTCCTTTTCCTGCCCTCCTGGGACTGGCTCTGAGCAGAGGCTCAGCTCCCCTGACGCCATGCCGGTGGGGGAATTGGACCACCTCCCGCATCTCTAGGCAGGGGATAGGCGAGGAGGTCTTGGCCTGGCCCTGCCAACATTACCTGGGCCCCTTGGAGGATGCTCCCTGGTTCTGCAGGGCCCCAAGGGGAAGCAGGCGATCACTGTGCTCAAGCCTCAGGGGGTGACGTGTGCAGATTTCTATTGTAAGACCCCCCCCTTACCCAGGCCTTCTGCTCGGAGGAACACGCTTTACTTGGAGCTGTTTCCATCTGTGCCTGTGGCTGTTCGAGCCTGGAGGCTGTGTGGCACCCTGTCCCAGACAGGTGGGCGGCCGGGACACCTGGCGAGCTCCCAGGCTGATGGCTCCTCAGGCCCCAGGTCCGGGCAGCCTGCCGCCCTGTCCCCGCTGTCCTTCCTGTGCTTGCTCGCTGTGTTCCGTC
The DNA here is from genome assembly GCA_028646485.1 of Cryptoprocta ferox. NCBI lineage: Eukaryota > Metazoa > Chordata > Mammalia > Carnivora > Eupleridae > Cryptoprocta > Cryptoprocta ferox. Next base: position 35,763,587 of record CM053564.1, read on the forward strand.
CTGAGCGTCTTTACTTGTAAGGGAGGGGACCCGGGAGGAAGGGGGCTACTGTGTCCTCAGAACCCGAAGTTTCCATCATTTAGTCTTGTGATTCCAGGTCCAAGCCTGCTCCTTCCTGATCACAGTTGTGCCTGAAGGTGATCCCATCATTTCTTTACCTTCGTCCCTCCCCCTGCCCTCTGCAGTGTTTTATTTGCATCTAGCAGTTTCTTTGACTTTCTGTAAATATTCCCAGTAAGACTTCTTATTCATTCTTTTTATTTGTATAATCTTAGAGATGGTAGCGTCTCACTTCCTGTGTGGGCTGTCCCTAAACTTGCGCGTGTGGTGTTTCAGAGTGTGGATAACCCCTCTGGTGATGGCAGATGCCTGGGCATTTGTGCAGAAGGCTTTGGACCAGCTTGGCCTTCTCTCCCGGTGGCTCCAACCCCCCTCATCTGCGCTTTCAGGAGCTCTTTGTGACGACCGAATCCCACATCCAGTTAGAAGTCAGTACAACATGGGATACCCAGGGGCTCGGTCTGTTAAACATCTGACTCTTGATTTCTGCTCAGGTCACCATCTCATGGTTCGAGAGTTTGAGCCCTGTGTTGGGCTCTGTGCTGTCAGTGTGGAGCCTGCTTGGGGTTCTGTCTCTCTGCCCCTCCTTGCCCCCCTCAAATAAATAAACTTTAAAAAAAGTGAATACAACATAAGCCGTTTGAAATGTTGTTTTGTGACCTGGAAATCTCAATACCGTGTACACAATTCCGTGAGTGTATCATTTAACCACCCAGAGGCGGGCCTTCCTCGTGTGTCGTTGTGTGGCTGATTGAGAAACCGTGTGAAGAATGAGATTATTAGAACTGGTGGTCACGGAAACAAAAAAAATCCACAAATGCTTTTTGACCATTTACCCACATTGGCGTGCTCGGTGCCGGTGGGGAAAGGGTCCATTAATGATGAATCCTGCTAGTCTCTACCCTTCGGGGGCTCCGACTAGCTGGGGAGACAGGTGCACCCTGAATGGGTGCCATGTTGAATGCCAGTGTAAAAGTGGGTAGGTGGTTCCGGGAGAGTAGGGAAGGGAGATTCTGGCTGAGGCGTCTGGAAAAGCCTCTGAAGGAGGAGTGACGTGAGTTGAACTCCGAAGCCTCCATGGAGTTTCCCCAGGTGGAGAGGAGCATACAAATGAGCCCATCTCCATGCTGCACGCTTCTGCCAGTTAGGACCGAGAATTCCAATGGTGTGGAGTAGTAAGAAGCAGTGTAGGAGCTAGATGGAAATTTCTAGCGCAGAGGACCGGTGACCTATAACGCAGTGGCTTGCTAGAGACCTTGGTCGTGATGCTCTTTATCTGAAAGCCCTGGACCTTCTCCCTAGAAGATTCATACACCCACATGTAGTCGCTTCAAGGGCTCCCTCGCCGTCCTGAGCCTCGAAGGAGACCTGTGTATGCTCCGTGGACTGCAGGGTAAGAAATGTGGTGGTAGAATATCTAAGATTATGTTAAATTTTTGTAAATTAAAATCTCTCGTATTGATCGTTTGCTGTGGCATTATCTTTGGCAAAGGCCAGTGGGGCGTTGAGCGAGCCTCTACCGCTATTCCGAATTTTTAACCACTTGGAAACACCTGGCCTCCAGGGACTTTGTTTCTTGGACTCAGAATTACATTGTGCTTGATGCCACAGTGGGTTTGCATGAGAGCAGACGCGAAAACGCACTTCCAGGGTCTGCGACAACAGTTGGGGTTTTACTGCCTCGTTGGCTGATTGCATTTAAGCAGATTCACTTTTCCACTGGACACGCATGGTTGGTCCTTTGATCAGGGCAAAACACCCAAAAACATCTTTTTCCATCGGTTAAAAAAAAAATCCAGAGATTCCTCTGGCCCTTGTTGGGGGTTCATAGCGTGTGGACAGTTGGTCTTCCCCTCGGCTTTCAGGTTGACAGGTTGGTTATCTTAACCAAACCGATTTTAGGGGGGCAGTTTTGACCCTAAGTCACCCGTCACGTGAGATTTGTAACACAGCCGTGCTCGACGCTAGATGGCGTTTTGCTGACCGTTGGTAATTATTTTCCGGTTTTACGTAGTTGAGAGTGAGGACCTGGATCCTATCGGTCGTGACTACAACTGGAGGTTTATACTTAAGGCTTATCTAGAGACGTGATTACAGGGCGCGCCCCCAGCGCAGGACGCTAACCTTGCGCGATGGACCTGGCGCTAGACTTGCATCCGCCCCCCGGGGGCCGCGCCCGCCCCCCTCTTCAAGACGGGCTGCTTGATTTGGGGTTCCGTTGTCGTTTGTTTGCAGTTCAACAAAAGCAGCAGGCGTTGTGCCGTCTGTCCGGTGGCAGCTGCCGGGCGTCGGCTGACGGCCCTTACAGTGAGCGGCATACGGACCACGTGGTTCGTTGCCTTGAATGTTGCTTTTGTAGGTTCTGACATTTGTGTCACACGAGGGTCCGTGTTCAGGAAGGTGCCGCACACTGGTTCACGGACAGCAGAACAAGTTGTGTTGTGTGAGTGTGTCGGGCAGACGGTGCTCCGCACTGGTTTCGTGGCCCGGGTCCATCCGGAGCTCTCTGGAAGCTGCCTCGGCCGGAGGACAGAGAAGGAGCAGGCGTTGGCTCTCGGGCGTCTCTGCGAGTGGCTGGAAAGGAGCTGGCGAGCGTGCCAAGAGAACATCCAGCACCGCCTGCCGCCCCCGGCAGCTTTGCCTCGTGGCCGTGTTACATCACGACCCCGCAGTGGACACCGATCTTCACGAACATCGGCCGTGTCAGCGCGCGAGCCCGGGCCTTGGGGGTCCAGTAAGTGCTGCAGCCGGGTGGAGCGCACACAGCGGCGGGAACCGAACCTCCGACTCGGGGTCTGTGCCCTGTGCGGGGTTCATATTGTCCTTGCCTTGGTGGAGTGTTGTGCCGTCGTACATGGTATGGGTGCCAGCCGGCACGTCTGGGGCACAGGGGGGTTCCCTGCTGTCAGGGCCGCAGCCAGACCTACGCCCCAGGTTCCCAGCCGGCCCTTTGCTGTGCTGTGTGCCCGGCGGTGAGTCCTTTTGTGGTGCTTATCTGCCTGCTTGGCCTGTGTGGGGACAGGAAAGACCGGGGAGGACAGGGCAGGCGAGGGGACGTCATTGGAAGGGCTGGAGCCCCGGCCTCGCCGCAGGAGGCCATCAAGGTGGCCTGCAGGATGTGCAAGGAGAGGAGCGTCACCCGGGCTCCTGTTACAGCTCAATCCCCGGGGGCACATCGGCGACGACGCACCCACCCCATGGTCGCTGACTCCCACGGGATGCGGAGTGCACTGATGCTCAAGGTGAAACTGGGCCCCTCTCTGTGGACAAGTTCCACGGCGTCCCGGCGAAAGCGGACATTTACCGGGGAAGCAATGGGAGCGATCAGTTACAGTGGCCCCTTACTGCCCGTTTCCGTTACAGGGAAAGGGAGGGGCTGCCTCAGGGCTTTGTTTCGGGAATTTCTGTCACACGGGGCGGCTCGTCTGTGTCTCCCCCGGTGCCATGTCTGCTGTGCCTGGGACGGCCAGATCTCTGGGGCCACCCGAGTGTTTTCTGGAGGAAACGAAGCCCCATAAGTTTAGTTTGAGGAGGGGGAAAGGAGGTGTTTTCCTGAGGATTCTGACACCTTCATCAGGGGCCTGGAGATTGAAAACTGGAAGTGGGGAGTGATGTTGGGAAAGGGGGAGACTTCCCCCCGCCACCAGGTTAGCCGGTCCGAGCTGTTAGCCTGGCTGTTCACCTTCTTAGGGGCACATGGTGGACTCGACTGTGAAGGAGTGAGGGTGTGTCTTTAAACAGATGAACCAGCACCACCAGGGCGTCCCAGTTAAGGCAGACATCTCATTAAATTAATCCTCTTGGAAGCCAAGTCAACAAATACTTATTAAGTGTGTATAAGTTTATGCGAGAGATGCCGCGGAGGCCATGAGGACGCGGCTGCCTAGGAGAAGCACCTTTTCTTCGTATTGGGCACTTTGGCTTCTGTGTTGAAGGCACATCCTCTGGTCCCAGTTAAGCCTGAAAGGTTAGGTTGGGGGTTTTACTCTGCCCGGGAGGGAGTTCAGCTTTCTTGCCTTCCCTCCCCATCTCCTGGTGCAGTGGGGAGGACGATGAGCTGCTGGGCAGGTAAGTGTTAGAGAAGGAAGCAGGGCCGGGCTCGGCCCTCAGGCCTCCCTCCCCCGGAGCCGCCCTGCCCCGGGGGAGTGGCCGGTCCTCTCCAGGCCCCGGGGGTAATGCACCCCTGCCTGTGTCTGTGCAGCGTGACAGGGAGCAGACCTCGCCGCAAACCTAAAACCACTCTCCCATCTGGCTTGTATTCGTAAGAAAGTCAGTGTTTTCACCTCCATCTATCAAGTTGATTCCTGTTTTGATTTCCAGATTGATTGTAGACTTGGAAGCAGGAGGAGTAAATTGAGGCTCACTGAGAGTGAATTTGCCTGGGGCCACCTGCGAAGCCAGAACCCTCTTGTTGACATCTAAGCCCCATTTGGGTTTTTTGCTGTGATGAGCGGAAATAGCAAGCTGATCACTCTTGTAGGAATAAATGTAGTTGTCCCTGAAGGAAGCCATCACCTATTTTCTGATGGAAACGGAAGCCGTCAGACATACTAACTAGCTGCTCACCACTTGTGGAAACATTAGGGGTCCGACAGAACGCCGGAGTCACTGAGTTCCTATTACCCCCCAGTGTCCCTCAGTGGGGCTGCCCCTCACGTCTCTGGACATGCTTCCTCGACACTGAGCTGTTTTGGGTGACCTGGAAACGCCTGGACCCATGTGAGGTCCTGTTCTGTGAAGCTCCTATGTGATAGCTTTCAACTTCCTTTATTTATTCAACAGATTACGTACGCACTGCAGAAATAACCACCACATCGAGTTTCCTTCCCTCTGGGTAGAGCCGCCCTTAGCCCCACACCGTAGTCCTCGTAATCCGTACTTTGAGTTGGGTGTTCTGTGGTCAGAGGCAGAAAGCGCACTGAATCCGGAAGCCGGGAAGCCCAGCTCTGTGGTGAGCTGGGAGAAGAAAATTCAGGCCGAGGGGCAGAGCACAGGAGCAGATGCCCTGAAGCGGGAAGGCTAGAAAGAAGCTGGCTTTTAAGGAATCAAAAGAAAGCTCCGTCCCCATGCTGAACGGCAGGGTGGGGGAGAGAGTCTGCCCGGGTGCGCCGGGCCTTCCTGAGCGGGGTGGTCCTGGTGGCACTGGGAAGTGAGAGCAGAGTTCCCATCAGGGACTGCCTCGGTCCACGTGGTAAAGGATCCGTCTGGGGCAGCATATCAGGATGCTGGGTTCACAGGACCTGCTCCCAGTGCCTGCTAGGATGTGTTGTGTGTGTGTGTGTGTGTGTGTACGTATTTGTGTGTATTTAAAAATAATCTTGCATACGAATGTGAAAAAATCCACAAACTATCAAGGAAGGGGAAGAGGGATTCTTACACATAGAGGTTGAACTGTATGAAAATCTGATTTTTGACCTTCTTTGACCCACAGAAATGGCAGTTTCATATTATGGTTCTGTTATTTCAAAAACACTGTGGCCAAAGGCAGAAAGATGATTCTAGGGCCATGTAGTGCATCTCTCGGCCTCAGCCCCACCCCCGAACAGTAACGTCGAGGAACAGAGGTGAGTCGGCACAAGCCTGAACATCCTCACTAGTCCCCTCCAGTCCCCTCCCCTGGGAAAAGTTAGGGAAAACACTCGGAAGCAAAGGGGGAATCTGTGCTGAGCCAACACTCCCGAGACGGGAAAGTGAGCTCGAAGAGCAGGGCGTTGGGCAGGACTTCAGGAGAAAGCCCGCTGTGCCCTGGACAGGGTTCCGGCTTCCTTCTCTGTCCCTTTACACACGGATTGGAGCAGCGTCCGTCTGTCGGACGTCCGCGCTGGTCTGAGAAGACAAGCCGGGTGGAAATGCTCTCAGGGAAGTGGACCCGAGTGCTTCTGCGAAGACCGGGTTGGTGGAGACCGGCCTGGCCGCTCTCCCGCTGTGTCCCCGAGCCCAGGGGGAGCACGCACAGGCAGACGAAAGGCCGAGTCTGGAAGAGAAGGTGCGCCGGGAAAGCGCATGTCCTGTAAAACCAGAGCCCAGGGGTCTGCTAAAACCGTAACGTGAGAACAGAGTCGGTGAGACACTGAAATGTCACACGCGCTATTCAAGGTTCCCTGAGTAAGTCCCACCCAGGAAGGGCCCGAGTGGAAACGCCATCAGGATGCGGGGACAGGTCCAGTCCCACTCGCCACTCAACGCCCCCAGTTGGGGACGTGGAGTCTGGGAGACAGCCAGAGGGCTGCGGGTGTCTGCGTGGGGACACACACACCTAACCCCCCATGTCCGAGTCCGAGCGGGCCGACAGATCTCTTCCCTGTGCCCGCAGTGGGGACGACGTCCCTGCTCTCTCGTCGCTGGGATTGTGAGCCGTTCCTGGCCGGGCCGCAAGCGCACTCGTGTGCCCTTACCCACCTCAGCGTCCCCTGTGCGCCCGGCAGGCTCGGGGCAGCGACGGGCAGTCAGGTGTGGGTCTGTCCGCTGAGAAGGACCCGTCTGAGCAGCGCAGCTCTTTCTCTGGGCACCTGCTAGGCCGAGGGCCTCCGAGCAGGAGTGGCCGAGCTGGTTTCCCTCCTGGGGCCTCACCCGGTGCCCACACGGGGCGGGAGCAGGTTCCCCCAGCTGCCTGCTCGCGGCCGCGGACCAGCGGCGACTCCTCCGGCCTGCGTGTGGCTCGGCCGGTGTCACACCTCCTTCACGCGATTCGCTCGGTAAGTGGCGCAAGGCAGGGTAGGGGCTTTGCCTGGGCGAGAAGACTGACGTCCGTGACACACGACGTTGCCCAGTGGGAGTTGGTGATGGCGCACTGTGTGCATTCACTCTGGCGCTGCTTTGTAATAAATGGGAGGAGCGCTCAGGTGGTGACAGCCTTCCGGTGTGGGGGACACGCCCCGTTCGGTTACCTCGGCGGTAGGGTGGGTCCTAGCGGCGTCAGCCCTCGTCCCCGGACCACAGCGCAGCGCACGGAGGCCGCAGAGCACAGCTCAGAAACCCCTCGGAAACACGCCGGCAGGGGTTCGCGCACCGCGTCCCTGTGAACGGAGTGCAGCCGCTCCTGGAAAAACAGCGACAACTGACAAAAGACCAGTGTGATTCCTGTGCAGCAGTTGTGAATGTATTTTTTAAAAGAGGTTTCCTACAGGGGCGCCCGGGTGGCTCAGTCGGTTAAGCAGCCGGCTCTTGGTTTCAGCTCAGGTCAGGATCTCACTGTCTGTGAGATCGAGCCCCACGTCAGGGTCCATGCTGACAGTGCAGAGCCTGCCTGGGATTCTCTCTCTCTGTCCCTCCCCTGCTCACTCTACCTCTCTCAAAAATAAATAAATTTAAAAAAAAAGGTTTTCTACAGTAAACGTTATTTTAGAGAGTGCCGTGGTAATAGTAATTTTGTAGTATGAGTCCTTAGGAATATATTATATATTATTGACATAATGTAATTATATAATATAATTTATAGGGTTAAGCAATCCAGTTGTGATTACTTAAAGCCTTTCTTCCCTATGTCAGCTCTACCCAGTTACGAGGACATTTTCATTTTTAATTGCAGGTGTTTTGACTTAATTTGTGGTTTGAATTTCCCTTTAGAATTTTTGTAATCTTGAATATTTTCAGAATGTGTAAATATTTACCAAGGAGACCACAGCATCTTCAGCATTTTTTTTTAATTGGAACCTTGTCTTGTTTCTTATATCTTGGTAACTCTAAGAAAAGAGCCACCATGTGGCTTGAGCTTTCTTTCCTGTATCTGGTACAAAGTAAAATTCTTCGGACCATGTAAATGCCTTTTTCTAGTCTTTCATTAATTTTTAAAATTAATAATCTTTTTTAATGTGTATTTATTTTTAAGTGCTTATTTTTGTGAAAGAGAGAGAGAGAGAGAGAGAGAGCATGAGCAGGGGAGGGGCAGAGAGAAAGGGAGACAGAGAATCCAAAGCAGGCCCTGTGCTGTCAGTGCAGAGTTCGATGTGGGGCTCAAACTCATGTACCATGAGATCGTGAACTGAGCCAAAACCGAGTCGGACGCTTAACCGACCAAGCCACCCAGGTGCCCCTAATGTTTTTTTCATTTTGGAGAGAGAGAAAGAGGGAGGGAGGGAGAGAGAGAGCGCATAAGCAGGGGAGGGGCAGAGAGAGAGAGGGAGACACAGCGTCCAAATCAGGCTCCAGGCTCTGAGCTGTCAGCACAGAGCCCAACGCAGGGCTCGAACCCACGAACTGCCAGATCATGACCTGAGCCAAAGTCAGACGTTTTACTGACTGGGCCACCCAGGCGCCTCAAAATTAATAATATTCTCAAGAAGTATGGGGTATAAATTTTAAATGTGTTTTTGAAGTAGATTAAAAGACCAGTCTTGAGCCTTTAAGACTTCAAGACACAGACTTCAGAGACTGTGTCCTCTGTTTTTATAAGTAATTAGCGATACACACGAGTAGTTTATTTTCTTTTGTATTGTTTTTGTAATTAATACTCAGGTGACTGTTTCCTTGGTTATGACTTTTTCCTCCAGGTAGTTTGGACGCCGATCCCATCACCTAACGTATTGTATTTACAAACAAGGTGATCCAGGAGGAGAGCATTGAGTACTCAGTCATAGAATCACAGGCAGGTCATGGTCAGGGAACCTGCAGTGTGTCGTCTCGAGGAAGAGCTGTCCCCTGCGTGGAGACCTTCTTACTTTAGACTGGAACAGGTCAAGGAGGCCAGGCGCTGATCTAATTCAGTGGTGTGGAGACTCTAATCCATTAAAGAAAAATTAGATATTTCTGCTGGAAAAGAAGGGACAAAATTAGCATTGTAAGTGGTAAACATCACCCAAAGTGTTGGAATTACACGTAGTTCCCGAAGTGGCTGGATACAGAATAAATGGTTGTGTTTGAACGTGTGTGTGTGTGTGTGTGTGTGTGTGTGTGTGTGTACTTTCCTGTAATAGAAAAATAGCCCATTCATAACAGCGCCATGGGAAAACGTACTAGGAATAAGCAAGAAGGGAGTAAAACCTGTATGACGAAATCTGTAAAACTTGAGTGCAGAACATAAGGAAACTGGGAAAAATGGATTCTTTTTTGTGAGTAAGAATCCTTGATACTGTAATAATACCAGTTTATGAACGGAAACCAATACCAGTCAAACAAATCCCAGTTTATTTTTCTTGGAACTTGACGGAATGCTTCTGAGATTTACGTGGCGAATAAATGTGTGGTCTTACCTGATACAATTCTGGGGGGAATGCAGTGTTTTCAGGGCGGTTTTCCTGAGCAGTATTGAAGTGTGCTGAGGCCGCTGTCGTTAGAGCAGGGTCGCGCTGGCTGGGGACCGGGCAGTGCCTTGGTGAAGCAGACACAGCTCCCAGGCCGACCCGCGCGTACCTGGGCCGTCAGAATACGGGGAAGGGAGGCTTTCAGAGCAGTGGGGAGCGAGGGATGGTCGAAAACAATAAAGTTAGATTCCTTTCTGATTTTCATGTGATTATAGATTAAAAATAGTAAAAAGTGGATCATCAGAATTCTAGAATAAAATGTGGGTGGGTACGTCTGTGATCTCAGGCTAGGGAAGGTCTTTCAGATGATGACATCAAAGACAAATGATCAAGAGGGCAAATGGATCTTTTTAAATTCCGCTTGGCAAAACGAGCATGAAGCTGAACGAACTGGGAAGGAGTATTTCTAGGATATGATAAAAGTTGATGCCCTTAGCCCTCTGACAGTCTTCCGTCTACCAGTAGTTTCCAGATTTACACATTTAGTCCTGACTGTATCCTTGTGATTTCTGGAATCTTGTATACCACGACCTCCTTGACGTCTCCACCTGTGCGTCCTATGAGCGTCCTGAACATGACGTGCAGAACCAAACTCCTGACCCCGCGTCCCGCTGTCCTCCACCATTTCGTAGGCAGCCCCATCACCTGCCAGTGTGGAACCCTAAGCACCTTTGATTCCTGTGTTTCCCACATCCAATCCACCCAGTGTGTCTCGACTCCCATTGACTGTCTGCGTCCTGGGTCCTCTTCTCTCCTGTGCCATCGGCCACTCGGTGCCCGCCCCACCATCCTCTGCCTGCTTCGGCAGTAGCTCCGCGGGTGGCCTCTCAGGGCACGTGTTTGCTGGCTGCTCTGTGTGGCTGCCTTAGATCAGGACAACAGCCTTTGAACGTCTGGGACATCAGAAACTTGACCAACGTTGCTTTAATGTGACCTTTTTATTTTTCCTCTGCTGTTTTCATAATTGAGGTCAAGTTCATTTAACATAAAATCACCCATTTTAAAGCGAGCAGTTCAGTGGCATTTAGTACACTGACTGTGGTGTGCAGCCATCCCCTGCGTCTAATTCTAGAACACTCACACCACCCAAAGGAAACCCGGGCTCCTTAAGTCTCTCCACTAATCTGTCCTCTGTCTCTGAATCTACCTGGGTATTTCATATAAATGTGTAACCTTTTGTGTCTAGGTCTTTTCACTTAACACCTTTTTTTTTTTTAAAGTGTTTTTTAAGAACACTTTTAGGTTTACAGAAGAACTGAGGGGAAGGTACAGACTTCGCATCCACCTGCCCCCTCCCTTCCTCAGAGTCTCCCCACTATTAACATCTCGTGTCAGTGTGGTACTTTCTTATTACAGATGTAATTGTAGTATTGATATGTTATTATTAACTAAAGTCCAGAGTTTACATTCGGGCTCACTCTTGGTGGTATACAGTTTTGGGGGTTTTGACAAATGTATCCACTGTTAGAGAATCACACAAAATAGTTTTGCTCCCCTAAAAATCCCGAGTCCTAAGTCTTCATCCTTCCCTCCCTCCTTTCCCCCCCCAACCCCTCATAACCACTGGTCGGTCTTCTTTTTTTTCTTTCTTTTCTTTCTTTCTTTCTTTTTCTTTTTCTTTCTTTCTTTCTTTCTTTCTTTCTTTCTTTCTTTCTTTCTTTCTTTCTTTCTTTCTCTCTCTCTCTCTCTCTCTCTCTTTCTCTCTTTCTTTTCTTTCTTTCTTGAAAGACAGTCAAAGAGACAGAACAGGAGCAGGGGAGGGGCAGAGAGGGAGGGAGAGAGAGAGTCCCAAGCAGGCTTCACATTGTCGGCACAGAGTCCGATGCGGGCCTTGATCCCACGAACCGTTAGATCATGACCTGAGCCGACATCAAGAGTCGGACGCTTAACTGACTGAGCTCCCTCGGCGTCCCCACTGATCTTTGACTGTCTCCACAGTTTGCTGTTTCCGGAATGTCGTGTAGTTGGAATCCTATATTACGAAGCCTATCTAGGCTGGCTTCTCTCATTTAGCAATAGACATTTAAGGTTCCCTCATGTCTTTTCATGGCTTGCTGGCTCATTTCTTTTCAGTGCTAAGACTCCACTGTCAGGGTGGGCCACGGCTTCTTTATCCTCTTACCTGCTGAAGGACATCGTCGTTACTTCCAGGTTTTGCCAATTATGAATAAAGCTGCCGTAAACACCTGAGTGCAGGTTTCTGTGTAGATCAAAGCTTTCAGCTCATTTGGGTCCCACGGATAATGCTGACGTGGACAGTCACGTGTGGACATAGGTTTCATGTGAACGTTTATTTCTCGGACGCACACCCCTAGTCTCTGAGTCACGGAACGCATGGGTGCAGCCCTCAGAGGAACGGCCACACTGCCTTCCCCAGCGCTGCACCGTTGATGTGCCCCCCAGCAGAGCCCCCCCCCACCCCCGGTGTCTGCATGTCCTCGCCGACACGTGCTCTCGTCCGCCTTTTCCATTGTGGGCGTCGTGGTTTTCGCTGGCATTTCTCGGTGGCATTGAGGGTCTTCTCGCGTGTTTGTTTCGTTCTGCTTTGGAGACCCTTTTAACTCCTTGACTCGGACTTCTGTTTCCTCACACCTGTGTGAGGACTCCCCGTCTCTTCACATTGATCGCCATATATGTATTTCAGAACTAATGACCGTTGTTGCCATTCAGAGGCCAAAGAATTGGAAATGTGAAGAGATTTTACAGACTTTATTATTTTTAAAGAGAACGTTGAGAATGTAGAATGGGGACGAAAATCCTTCAGAGGCCTCCTCCTCTTCTCGGCCACCTGGATTGCGGTGTGCCCGCAGTGCCACAACAGCCGATTGCTGGTCTGTCCGCCTTGTGTACCTGTTCTTCAGCCCTCCTTCACATGACTGTCCTGGGCTTCCCCAGACACTTGTACGGCCTGCGTTTCTGCTTCGATTAGGGTAGCCCTTCACCTGCTTCCAGACCCAGTAACTTCGAGCCGGGCCTGGCGGCACAGGTGTGCTCCCCACCCTCCAGTGCCGCCTTCTGTACTCCGCACAGTGCTTCCCACTTGGCCTCTTTGCATTCGCGTGTAAATGAAGACGCACCCACTCCGGGGCAGGGGAGAGGCCCCTTCCGGTCCTGCGGTGGGAGTCAGGTCTGACAGCTTCCCTTCCGGCTCCGCTCCGCCCCACAGGGCTGACCTGTGCGGGTCGTGTGCTCTCGGCGTCTGGCTGGCCAGGAGCCATCCTCCTACATCTTTCCGTTTGCTTTTCTTACTCACGTAGACCTCCTGGGGGTCCGTGGAATCTCCAGCCAAGGCTGGTTTAGAGTGATCTGGCCGCAGACGACAGGTGGGGGGGGGGAGTGTGAGATCGGAGCATTTGTTCCCCCGTTTACCTCCAGTGCCCCTCACACCTTTGTCGTTTACCCTAGTCTGAGCGCGCTGTTGGCTTCCTGTTGGAACCCCGCGTTGTTTTAGGGTGTACGCGGCATAGGCTCCCTTGTGAGTGCAGTTCCAGGAGTAAATGGTCACGAGGGCTCGTGCGCCACCCAGGGCCAGGGTGTCCGCGTTGTGCCCCCTCGGGGGTGTGCCCTGGCTGCTTCCGCCCCCCTAGTCCGGGCCCTTGCGTGTGCCGGGAACCACCGTTCTCTGGTGAGCGTTCAGACTGATTCGGTCAGCCTGGGAGCGAGAGCGCCTGGGACTCAGTGCTTCTGGGTCCGGGCTGTTGTGGTCCTCGGCACACTTTGACTAGCGAGGACGTGCTCCACCGTGTAATTCATGACCTGAACGATCCCGGACCACCTAACCGCCAGCAGCAGTGGACTCGGTTAAATGCTGGCATGTAATGGGCACCGCGCAGCTGCTGAGAAGTCACTTACCTGATACTTACTGACCGCCTCTGTGTGTTAGGTGCTTAGGATGCATCGGGGGGGGGGGGACCCTGTTCTCTAAAGCGTATTTATCCTCTAGTGTGGGAAATAGACGGCCAGCGGAATCAATGTTAACTTCTCAAGAATGTTGGAAAGTGTGAGGTGCTCTGGGAAAAAGAGAAAGAGCAGAGGGAGAGAGGGGGAGGAGGGCTGAGGAGAGACCCCAAGAGCCTGCTGTCAGAGGTGACACTGGAGCGGCGGGGGACATGGGGAGGGCGCTTCCCACAGAGAAAGTGCCAAGAGACTGGAGCCTGGAAACTGGTGGGGGGGGGGGCTTGGAACCAGGAAGAACCCCCCCCCGAAAGGGGAGGGGGGTCAAGGAGGGGTGCAGATCCAGTGGGGCCTTGCTGGCCATCGGAGGGACTCTGGCTTTATGTCTCAGTGACATGGGCCCTGTGTGAGTGTTTCCCCAGATGAGGGACACGGTTGGAGTTGGGCCTCCAAGGGTTACCGGCTGTCAGGGGTAGAGATGGTGAGGAGTGACCAGGTTCTGGTAATGTTTTGAAGGTAGTACTGATAAGAAAATGATCTGTTTGAGATGTGGAAACACGGCTGTGATATGCTTAACTGAAGAAGGGATTACGCTGTTATTCTTCAAGGTCCAGATCGTGAGTGTCAAAAATGTAATGAATTGTTCTCTTTAATTTAAGGGGACTGACTTTTAGTTTTTGCTTACTGATGGAAGCACATACATTACTTTTGTTGGAAATGAGAACTTTAGGGGCGCCTGGGTGGCTCAGTCGGTGGAGCGTCCGACTCTTGATTTCTGCTCGGGTTCAGCGTGGATCATGATCCAGGGTTGTGGGATCGAGCCTGCTTGGAATTCTGTCTCTCCTCCTGCCCCTCTCCACTGCTGCGTGCTCTCTCTGCTCTCTCCCTAAAATAAAAAAAGGAACGCTTTAAATAAGTGTCTTTCTTCATGTAGTTCTACTGTAAGCCCTTTATTCCATTAAGATCATTCATTTGCCTTGCCCTTGATAGATACTCACCTATATTTTTGTACTTTATTGTGTCTACAGCATGCTTTTTAAATTTTTTATCTTTTTAGTTCATTCTGTGTCTGTCCAACTAGAATCAAGATCCTTTGGAGTTCAGGTTGTCACTTTGATTTTCTGTCTACTCCCCCTTGGCGCGGATTCTTCCTAAGTGTTTACTGAAGAATCGTTCCAGGTCTTTTTGAGGAAGGACTGGGCGCCTTGCAAAAGGGTTTTGTTTCTCTAAATCTGCAAAGGCTTGTTATCCATGTGATTGAATGACCCAGGAATTCCCGTTCTCGGTCCTGCCACCCGCCCCAGGTGCCCACCCCATGCCATCTTCATGGGAGCTCCTGGAAATTGTAGGCCCGGGACGCAGTTTGCCCTTACCCACTATCGATACTTGTGCTAGAGGAGTAGCCTGTTCTATTAATAGTCTTGTCTCTGCACAGTTGCGGAAACACAGGCCCCCACCGTTTTATGGTGGGTGTGGGGTGCGTAGTGGGGAGGAGGGCCTCTCGGTGCCCTGGCTGGGTCTGGGCTGTGTAGACTGGGCAGTGTGGAAAGCCTGCCACGGATGCCTCAGACCTGACTTTTTATTGTTGCAAATAAGGCGTGACTAGTCACTAAGAATTAAAATGGCTGTTTTCAAGGCCATGGTAGTGGTTGGTAAGTATAGAGTTCCTGAAAGTCTCCCTGTGGCTAATCTCTTAAACCACATTGAATTCCAGTGAGTGTGAGGTCAGGGGGTGGGCGCCAGGGGCTCTGATGATAAATCCAGTGCTTTTAGGAGCGGTTGCGCAGACCATCTTAGGGGGTGGGAGGGTCAAGGACGTTAATTTTGTCCAGCTCCGTTGCAAGGCACTGTCCTTATCTCGAGTAACGAGGTAAGGGTGTGCCAGGTCTAAGGTCCCCGTAACTCGTAATTCCCGCTTCTGGTTAAGGGACACTGCAGATGCTGGCTCAGACGGGTAGATTGCCTTTGAGTTCTGATGATACTATCCCAGTGACATCTGGGAGGTGAGACAAAAAACCAACAAAATAGAACCTCTCAAAGGAAAAGTAGCGTCTAGCAGCAGCTTCAGAATTTGCGAATTTAAGTAACAAGTTCTCAGAACAGAAAATAGGAGAGCTGAGTAGATAACATTGTAACATTTTTTATTTTTTTTATGTCTTTATTTTATTTTTAGAGACAGAGACAGAGAGTAAGCGGAGGAGGGGCAGAGAGAGAGGGAGACACAGAGAGAAGCAGCTCCAGGCTCTGAGCTGTCAGCACAGAGCCCGACGCGGGGCTCGAACCCACGAACCGTGAGATCATGACCTGAGCCGAAGTCGGACACTTCACCCACTGAGCCCCCCAGGCGCCCCCATTATAACATTGTTTAAGCTAGATCTATGAAGAGGTGTTGGCGTCAGGCTGCATCTTAGCTCACATGCATACCTTACATTTGCACATAGCTGTGACACGCGCGGCCAGGAACGCCTGTCGTGGGTGGGTGCGCGGGGACGTGCCCTCGTGCACTTCGGACCCCCTGAGGCCCGGCGTGGTACGGGCACGTGGCAGGCATTCACAGTATTTGTTGGAGGTACGAGTAAGGACTTTTAAAGAACTTGAAAACCAAATTTTAATTTCATGATCTCATAAAATCTTTTCATGGTGTGAGTAGCAGGAGGCCAGGGTTCTCCTGAGCTGGAAGACAGGCTGCCAGACTGGCCGGGGGAGGAAGCATCGCCTACCCGGCCTTGCCTGGAGCGCGCCTGCTAAGGCACGGGGGGGGGGGGGGGGGGCATGACCAGAGGAGTCGATGTCACCCACCCGGGAGTGTTCACGGGTGAGCCGCTTTGCTTCGGGCCACCCGGCGAGTTCTCGGGGAGTTGCAGGCCTAGTTTCCTTCCGTGGAGTCATTCCTGCAGCTGGGGAGTTGCGCGAGTAGCCAATCGAGGCGGTTTTCTCTTCCCCGCTCCGTGTCGCTGAAAACACGTGGGGCCAGCTTCTCTGCCGTCAGGGCAAGTCTGGCCTCTGCTGTCTCACAGCCGTACTTGCTGCTGGGAGAAATGCTGGCGGGTTAGCTCATGCTCGCGATCTGCGGCGTGGGGGGGCGGCCTTTGCGCACCTGACCGCGGGACACAGCTGGCTTCCCACTGTCGAAGGGAGGACTCTCCACCCCGAGCTAAAGCCAGAGTGTTGCCCCCGCCGTTACTTCTCAGGCTGTGTGTGTAGAACGTCAGTAGTCGAAGAGTCTGCAACACGCGCAGAACATTAACCAGAAAGTCGCTGGTGCGCATCTTTCACTTTGGTGGCGGGTGCGTGGCTCTCCTGGAGCGTCGCCTGTGCCCTTCCAAGGCGGCCGCAGCTTCATCCTCGTTAGCTTGGAGGGCGCAGCCGCGCGGGGCGGTGACCCAGGAGAGCACAGCCGACGTGGGGGAGCGCGTCTGGAAGTCACACAGCTGGCCGATTCCCGGAGGAGGCCAGCCCCTCTGCGGCGTGGGGGGACCGTGCCCCAGGCAGAGGGCACCGCGACTGCAGGCGCGCCTGGGCGAGGGGGAGGCCGGGGTGCAGTCCCCAGGGACAGCGAGATGGGGAAGCCCGAACCTCGTCTTGGGGGCCACGGTAAGGGCTTCACGGCTAAACCCCGGCGTAGTGTGCGCCGCCCGACTTGATTTTGGCTCAGGTCGTGATCTCAGGGTTCAGGAGATGGAGCCCCGCGTTGGGCTCTGTGCTGACCTCGTGGAGCCTGCTTGGAATGCTCTCTCTCCCTGCACTCGCTCGCTCGCTCAAACTGTACAAATAAACTTCAAAACAGATAGATGATAAAATAAAACCAAGTGTAGTGGAAGCCCCTGGAAGGTTTTCGGAAGAGAACTGAAATGATCGGACTTAGGTGTCTCCAAGGGCCTCTGTGTACCAGGCGGGGAATGTAGACAGGGCCGGGAGGGGGCAGTGTGGGCCGGAGTCGAAGCAGGGAAGTCACTTGCACGACCTTAGGAGCCCCTGCACGGTATGTTGGTAACTCAGCTAGGTCTGGAGTAAGGGGTGGGTATCTTGTCCTCTTACTGGCCTCAGTCTTTCCACCTGTGAAATGGGGGTAGGAATTGTATCTGTCTCCTGATTGCCCTAAGAATGAAGTGAGTTAACGCCAGACTGGTCCCTGGGCATAGTAAGGGCCGCCACCGCCCGCTTTCTCCCGGGGGCAGCCGCTAGCATGCATTTGATTGTACTCAGCCTGTGTTTCGGTACCTCTAGTAACTGTGTGCGTATCCATAATGTATATGTATTTCCTGTGTTTTTAAGAATTTGTATACATGGCGTTTTGAATATATTATTTTAAAAATTGGTTTGCGCAGCAGTATGTTTGCATCTGTCCACTTGGTGCTTACAGATGTAGTTCGTCACTTCACCCATCACACTAATCACCGAGATTTGCAGTCCATTCCCCACTAACTCGTGGTGAGGTGGTGTTCCGCCCCCGTGACCGACGCTGTCGCACCGCGTGTCCTCGTCCGCGTCTGCTGTACGCCGTGGCCGTGGTTTCTGCAGAGAATGGACTTAGACACGGATGTGTATGTGCACTTGCAGCTTCGCTGAGTGTTGGTCAAATACCGCTTCTCATGGCAAGTCTTAGCAAAGCTGCCAAGTGAACTGGAACGCGGTATCCTTTAATTCAGATAAGTGAAAACTCAGTGCATATGGTTTGCGTAGACACAGTATTGGGACTCGTTGAGTACCTGAGACAGAGGAGCCGTAGGAAGCACGCGCAGGATTTGTTCTGATCAGGATGGTGAGACACACAGACATGGAGATGGCGGTCATGAGGGAAGAAGCATTGACAGGTCCTCAGAAAAGGGGCATGGCCCACGGCGCACCCAGGGAGGCGCCAGGGTCTGTCGGGGCGCAGGCGGGGAGAAGGAAGAGCGTGGCCGGGAGCCTTGGTGGCGCTGTCGGGGGAAGGAGGGGGCAGGGCAGCAGGGGCAGCTTACAGTCAATAGCCAGGTGGGCTCCTGGCTACAGGGGTGGTCCCTGCTTGTCCAGTACTGGCCCCGGGGGATTAGGGCAGAGGGGTCCTGCCTCCCGGGCTCCACGTTGGTTGGTTTGTCTACGAAAGGGAGTTAGCGGTCCCTGCAAGGGGCAGTCTCTCCAGGATTGCAGGGCCCCTAGGATGTCAGAGCATCGTAAATACAGGGAGTAGGAAACATTAACACAAGGAGAAATAATTCAAAGATAGTTATGACCCAGATTAGGAATGCCCAGAAACACGAAATCGTTCTTTTTCCCCCTGCAAGCCTGTTTGCTATCCTAGTTCAGGTCCGCAGTGGTCAGGCTGGCGGTCACTTGAGGTGCTTCCGGAAGTGCCCAGCTCAGGCTCCGGCCCCAGAGACTCCGATGCATGGGTCTAGAGTCCACCCCAGGCATCAGGATGCTTAAAACTTGCCCAGGTGTGGGGCACCTCGGTGGCTCGGTAGGTTGAGTGTCCAACTCTTGATTTTGGGTCCTGTCATGATCCCAGGGTTGTGGGATCGAGCCCATGCTCAGCATGGAGCCTGCTTAAGATTCTCTCTCTCCACCTCTGCCTGTCCCCCACCCCGGTTGTGCACTCTCTTTCAAAAACAAAACAAAACAAAACAAAAAATCCCCCAGGTGATTCTCCTAGCAGCCAGGGCAGAGAAGTCCTAGTCTGCAGAGAGAGGACCCTGATAACCTGTTCATGAGGCTTCTCAGCGTCAGATAAGCTCATCTTGGAGGCAAGAAGCAAAAGTCCTAGCACTCAGCAAACCTCTGAACACCAAAGAGTAAAATTTTAAGTTTTGTGGGCCAGGAGTCCATATCAAGGATATTACGTAGATACCCATGTAATAAAAAAGGAAATGAATTTCTATAATTTTTTAATGTTTATTTTTGAAAGAGACAGAGTGTGAGTGGGGGAGGACAGAGAGAGAGGGAGATGCAGAATCTGAAGCAGCTCCAGGGTCTGACCTGATATGGGGCTCGAACCCACAAACCGTGAGATGATGACTTGAGCTGAAGTTGGACGCTTAACTGAGCTACCCAGGCGCCCTCTACAAATTTTTATTAATTAAATTCAAAATATAACAATGAGAATTATTATACTGAATACAGTTTTTTGTAATCCAGGCATGCTCTCACGAAGAATAGAATTCTTTAGGGAGGAAAACCATTGCATATAATTGGGGTTCAAAGTTAGTGTTCCCACCATCAAATTAAATGCAAATACTCATGTCTAAGAGCCATTCTTAGCTCACAGGCCAGACGAGACCAGAAGTCAGGATGGGTTTGCAGCCTCAGTCTTCAGCCTGCCTCACCCGGCACCAGTGGGCTGATGTGCTTCTGAAGGGGGACCGGAGTCCCTGCCGCTCCCCGTTTCTGCTCTGCAGGCGGGACGGCGTTCCCTCTGTTGCGGGTGGTGCTCGGACGGGGGTGGCGTGGGAAAGAACATTCCTCGTATTCTTCGGTAGCGTGACAGTGCCTAGAGCTTTGTGTTTTGCCCTCAGACTCAGGCTGAGCTCCGGGCTTACGAAAGCTCAGCTCTGAAGAATGCGGAGCCTCGCGGGGCCCTCAGGGTACAGGTGATGCCTAAGCTTTCGGAGTGCGGGCAGACCCAGGACACCACCCCCGGAGTCTGTCTCTTGCCGCGGGACGAGGGCCCCCTGTTCTGTTGTGTCCTCCGCCACGAGTGGAAAACTCTGAAAGCAGCTCTGCGGGTGTGGATAAACCGATAGCCCCAAATGCCGGCCTCCCAGCTGGGCCGGCTCTACATCCATGTTGGCAAACTTTTAAGATCGTTTGGTGAAGTGACACTGACGTGACATTTCTCCGAGGGCTAAGTCACGGCTTGTAGTGTTTTCAAGCCGTGGTCAGGGAAAACTCCCAGTGCCCTGCACTGCGCTCTCCCACCCCTCCCCGCCCGCCACGCTCTACTCCTCCGCGAAGCTCAGGGCCTTGCTCCCCTTCCACTAGGCAAGGTCACCCTGCCGCTTACTGCGTGGCCGGCTCCTTCCTGTCCTCAGCGTCAGCTTCCCTGATGCCCCTGCCGACCGCCGCCCCTCCCCCCGCCCCCCCGCACGTCCATGGTCGCCTGTAGAGCGCGGTCCCAGGGCTGGGCTGCGACGACATCTTCTGTTTCTGTCCACTTGTGATTTGTGTCCCCCCTTCCCTCACACAGAAGCTTCCAGAGGCCAGGGCCCGTCTGTCTCGTCTCTGCGGTGGTCTGGGTACCTGCCCCAGGGCCGGCACTGGGTGGCTTGGCCCTCAGGGGCTGCCTGCCGCAGGAGACAGATGGTTCCTTGTCACCGCAGACCGTGTGGCGTGTCTGTGGGTTTGGCAGTAGGAACCAAGTGTAGATGCACCCAGGTACCGTGCTGAGAGAGCACGTGGCCTAGTGGGTGCCTGCAGGGGTGAGGGGCGGGGAGAGCACAGGAAGGTGCTTACGGGGCTCCCGGAATAACTCGGGGAGCCCTTTTCCTAAAGTGTGTCAAGCGTAGGTGGGTGACCGTGTACGGCTAGAAAGCGGATATTTGTAAGGAATTGCTGTCTGGGGGGTGAATCGACCCGGCACCGTTCGGAGTTCCTTCCAGCGCTGACAGTCTGTGCCGTGTAGAAAGCAGGAGGAGGAAACTGGGAGTTTGGGGGCTGTGGCTTTAAACACAGTAGTCAGGGAAGGCCTCACTGAGAAGGCAACTCGGGGAGAGACTTTGTGTTTGCCAAAGAAATCCCCCGAGAGCCTTGCGTTGTGACCCTGACGCGATCTGGGAGCCGGCCACAGTTGAGAGGGAGGGTCTTTATTCTGTGTCTTCAGTTGTCCTCAGCTCAGGGTAGGGGATTCGGAGAGACCGAGGCCGACGTGCAGACCGACACACCACACGTGGCCCGCGGCCCCGGGGCTGCGCTCCGTCTCCTTCCCGCTCGCCCATCCCAGCCTTGTGACTTCCTGATCCTTCCTGGCCCCCGCTCCCGGCTTGTCCGGCGGCTCTGAGGACGGGGCTGTCCGATCCCAGCCTTGTGACTAATCCTGGTGTCTCCTGATTTTCCACGTTTGCTCTTACGCTTCACACGGTCAGCTGCCTACGTTTCCTCGGGTTTTCCCTCACATCCTGCTCCGCCCAGTCTTCCGGGCCTGGCTCTCCTTGCGCGCTGTCCTCCCTTCCCCGTGTCTTCCTCTCCACGGGCCGCGGGCGTAGTCGGTGGCCTGGCACGAGGCCTGCTTCACCAGCAGGGCCGGCGCAGCCCCTGCCGGGCCCCGGGTCCCTGCCGCGGGGGCCCCCCGATGGATGACGTGTACTGTGAGCTTTCGTCCTCACCTACTTGTGACATAATTTAAAAAGTAAAACCCATCATCCTGCTGAGAAAGAGCATCCTATTCTATCAAAGGTGGTAAATACCTACGGTTTTGAAACTGTTTCATCTTCGACCTAATACACAAAACATGAACTGTAACCTCCTCTTATTGGAGACTAAGTGATTACATTGTATTTTTTTATTTTAATTTTTTAATGTTTATTTTTGAGATGGGGGGCACAAAGAGAAAGGGACAGAGGGTCCAAAGCGGGCTCTGCACTGTCAGGGGCTCGAACTCACAAATCATGAGACCGTGACCTGAGCCACAGTTAAAGTCAGACGCTTAACTGACTGAGCCACCCAGGTGCCCCTGAAGTAATTACATTTTAAAAGTCTCTCCGTTCTTTTGATTTTTGTGTATGTGCGCTTGAGCCTTGAATACCACGGGTTTAGGCGGCACGGGCCCACGTATACATGGATCTGGGTTTGTTGTTACGGTGGGTTTTTTTTTTTTTTTTAATAAATACAGCACTGTAAACATGTTTTCCTTTCTTTATGATTTTCTTATTTTCTTTCCTACAGCTCACCGCATTGTAAGCATACAGTACAAAATACAGAGAACATGCAAAATCAGTGTTACTTGGCTGCTCATGTTCTCCCTGAGGCTTCCGGTCAACAGTAGGCTGTCTGTAGGGGGGGAGTCAGAAATCATACACGGATTTTCAGCTGCGTGGGGGGACAGGGTCAGCAAGAGCCACCTGCATTTTTCCTTAAGACCGTCTAAAAATGTGGAGTAACTGTCCTTTGTTGACCAACTTAATCCTTAAAAGTCAGGTCTTGTGGTGGGTTGTTGGTCTTTCCCTGTGCTCCCTACCCCGCGATTATCTAAAGGGACTTTGAAGTTGACGGTAAAAGTTGGTGGGTTCAAGTGGCCTGGGCAGGGCAGGCAGGGAAACTTGCTGTGTCCGAACGGGAGCATGAAGCCGCCCGGTTCTAGCAAATTCCTGAGGTCTAAAGACTGTGTTAGCGTCTTCGTAGCTTTTAAAGAAAAAGAAAGCTAAGGAAAACACTGCCCGCGTGAGTTATCATAATTTTGAGGAAAAGCAGATGTGTGTCCTTAAGGAGATATTCTTACTTACTTGAAAACTAAAAATAGGTTTTTCATGGAATTAGTAACCCAGGGATTAACTCAGTCTGCAGGTTGCTGGTGGAGAACAGTCTGAGATGTGGCTTGTGTTGAGCCCTTGGAAACCTTGTGGACGCCCGCCCCCGTGGCTGCAGTGCTGCATGACTGGGGCAGCTTTCCGGGAGGGGCCCTCCGGCCTCTAAATAACTAATGCTTTCTGTGCGAAATGTCACATTTCCTTCGTTTTTGTGCTTTTATATGGAAGCAATATGTGACTTTCTACCTGGTTCTTTACGGAAGGTGCTTTTTAAGAAAGGGACCTCGGCCTTGGTGTGGCCTGCCGGACTGCGTGTCAGCAGAGCCCCCGGGGGTGGGGGGGAGCCCCGGCTTCACCGTGTGCCGCAGGGTCGCTCACGACGCCCAGTGCCGGCCCGGGGGTCCGGTCAAGTGCTGCTCGCGGGGAGCTCGTGTGCGCTACAAATCCTTCTCGCTTCACAGCCCTTGACCACTTTGCAACCTGTGCAGTGTGAGCAGCGCGCTTACGGGTACGGTGATTTTACTCTGAGGTTTCTTCTCAAATGATTTTTTAAGAAGCGTGTACGGTAAACCCCCTCTCGGCTGCCTTGGGGCTCCCTGGGCCTGGAGAAACCAGGGTCCTGGGAGCTCTTGTCTTGCACGCGAGCTGCGCGAGCCCTGCAGCTGAGCGCCCAGGGCCGCTGGTGTGGACGGCGCGCGGCCGGGTGCGGAGCCTGGGGCACAGGTGGGCCCTGCCCGGCTGGGAGCTGAGGCTTCCTCTCTGGACCCGGCGTTGCTGCCGGGAATCCCAGGCCGGGGCGTCTGTGTCCCCCCCATTCTAATCTCCTTTTGCTGTTAGACGAAGTGTCCTCACCCCAGCATGCAGAAGTCTTCGTTCCTCCTGATTGTCCACACGCCCGTCTGCTGGCCTCGGTGTCCCTGGTGCAGGGGGACGTGCTTCCGCGTTCGTTCCACCATCTTGCCAGGGACTGCGGGTGGGTGTGCTGCGTGCCAGGAAGTCTACTGCTGGAAGACTGCTCGTTGTGCTTCTAAACAAAGAATGACTAGTATCTTATTAATCCTAACAGCATTTGTATATTCGGGAAAGAAGCGGAACACAGGTGTGGGGCGTCTTTGATTGAGACTCTGTCACACCGCAGTTTTATCACACTACTTGCTACGGTAAATGAAGCCATCTCTTTGGTTGAACTTTTCCCGTAATCAGGCTTTTATCTTTGACGTATAGAAAGGAGATAGTTTTTAAAGGAATGTCCAGACCCATTATACAACTAAATTACTCTCAAGTAGTACATGAGCCAGTATTAACTTATTAATCTCAATAATGATTCCTCATGTGGTAAGGTTTCCAGTGAGAAGTAACTTGAAACGATGAATGATATTTGGTTCGTGTACTGTCGGCTTACTTTGGGTACAGGACAAATCTAATTGTTAGTGTACAAATCCCTGCTACTGAGGTATATCCCTCGTTGCAGCCTCAGAGCGAGAAAGGAAGGTTATTCTGGTCTAGCAGATGAGGAACCTGAAATCCAGGCATTTATTCTCTCAACAAGTAGACCACCTACTGTGTGCCAGGCCCTGGGAACATGTGCGTGAACAGAACAGACTAAGGGTCCCACCCTCAGGGGCCTTGTGCTCCAGTGGGAAGGGAGAGATAATACACAAGACAATGACTAAACCATAGCCAAGGCCATTAGCCAGCAGTGCTAAGTGCTAAAGAGAGCTAGAAAGCGGGGAAGGGATGAGAAGGTTTCAGCCGTGGATAAGATGGCCCAGCAAAGGCCTCACTAGGAAGCTGATCTCTGAAGGTAGGATCAAAGGAGCAGAGAGAGTGCGTTATCTAAGGCCATCTAGAGATATCTAGGCCAAAAGGGTTTCAGGCATCGGGATCCAGTTGTGCAAAGGCCCAGGGGCAGAAGCAGCAAGGCCATGTGATGCTACTGAAGCCAGCAGGAAGGGGAGAGGAGGAGGAAGAAGGTCAGAAGCAACAGGGTCGGGTCGTGTCACACCTTCTGGGCCTCCTCAAGGACCTGGGCTCTTGTGCCGATGAGGGGGCTCTTGTATGATTTGAGCAGGAAGTGCCTTGAACTGGCCTATTTTGTGGCTTTTTTGTTTGTTTTTTAAAGTTTATTGATTTATTTAGAGAGAGAGAAAGAGTGAGAACAGGGGAGGGGCAGAGAGAGGGAGAGAGAGAATCCCACTGTCTGCGTGGAGCCCTCCACAGGGCTCGAACTCCCAAACCGTGAGATCATGACCTGAGCCAAAATCACTTAACGGACTGAATCACTCAGGCGCCTGCCCTGACGGATTTTGAAGGTGGACTGGAGGGGACACACGCAGACATGACCTGCAGAACTGTTCCGTGGGCTGACGGCCTCCGAAGCCGTGTGTGGCCCGAACTGCCTCTGCGCGGTGTCTGAGATCACCGCACACGTCGTCCGCTTCTGCAGGCAAGGAGGTGGTGGTGCGGGAGCGAGAGGGACGTGTACGCGCAGGTTCGTGAAACACACACTGAAGAAGGTGGAGGCCGGCTCTTGGCTCGTTGATACGTGCCGATTCAGCGTAAGTTCTGGTGTTCAGCCCTGGGAAAGATTCCTGGTCCGGTCCACGCGGCCGGATGCCCGAACAGCGGCGCCCTCCTTCAGCCGCAGCTTGAGGCCCGGAATGAAGGGAGCAGGGCCGGTAGCTCCTCCGTGGGGCCAGGAAGCCGGGGGTGCCCTGTTCCACCAGCTCGTTCTAAGGAGCCGCGTTCTGCCCCCCATTTCTGTCACACCCCGTCGGGTCTATGCCTGAGACTTGACTTGCAAGGCTGCAGTGTCTCCACGGTTGGGTGTGAGCCTGCCTCACGCCGATAGTGGATTTACTGACATGTCCAGATGCATCTGGGGTGCTGTTTATTTTCTGCAATAGTAAGTTTACCTTCTTTTAACTTTTCTCCAGTTAGTCTCGTAGCCAGCCTCCAACTTGCCATCGGATAGTTTGAGAGGGAGGAACGAGAGCAGTCACCGAGCTGGTGTGCCGTCCGGGCGATTTTTCTTCCTTGAACGCTCCATCTTAATGCCTCACTGTTTCAGGGGACTCTGTCTCTACAGATAAGAATTGATGTTAATTCTCCCATCAAATTCAAGGCTCTCCTGATTGCAAAACTTCTAAGAACTCAGGCTAATGCGTTTTACGTTTCTCTCTGCCTTGATTCCAGCTGCTTTCCTGGAAGTATTCACTGATCTTCATTCTCTGATTGGAAGCAAAAGACATTAGAAATTCAAGCATTTTTATTAACAATTACTTTATTATTTTATATATTTTAATTAGCTCATTTTTATTGGTCATTTGATTTATTCGGTTTACTCATGTTTTATCACTGATAGGACTTAGAGAAAAAAAGAATGCTTATATAAAAATTTATTAGACGTATAGAAGCCAAATGTCTATCAGTTTTCTATTTTTTCTCTGACTTTGTGTTGTCAGTGTATGTGTCCTAAATTTGCTTCATTTTCAGTTGCTAATTTTTGTGATTACCTTGGAGCCATGATTTAAAGATGGCACTGGTTAAATATTATTGGAGGATAGTTTTAGAAAAACCAAACAGACCAATTAAAAAATTGTAGGAAAATGAAAAATTACCAGACATAAATGTATAAACCAGTACGCCATTCTGGAGAGAAGCTCAGTGACGTTTATCAAAAGCCTCTAAGATGCGTGCATACTTTTTGACCCTGGAATTCCATAATGCGACTTGGGGGAGCCTGCCCCAGGGGAGCAGGGAGGTGTGTGCAGATGTGCCTGACCGGGCAGTCCCTGGCATTGCCGTTCACGCTCGCCGTGCTCTGGAGACTGGTCAGATGTTCAGCAGGGGGTCAGTTTAATTATAGCCCGTCCCACATGTTGGATTACTGCGCAGCAGTCACAAATCCCGAAGTTCTGAAATAGTTCATGACACCGGGAAATGTTTATGAGATATTGCTAGGAACGTTTTTGAAGATTTCCAAAATGTTTATACACACACAGAGAATGTAAAGAACGAGACTGATAACATTCTGCGTGAACAACACTCATTTCTAAATAGTAATGTTCTTGAAGATTTCACTTTCTTCTTAATGCATGTCCTTGTTTCCTCTGCTTTCTGCACTAAAAATATTTTTGTGATCGGAAAGAAACAAATTCCATTTTAAGAAATGTTCCCATATAGCGATGGAGTCCAACAGAAATGTACTGTGAGCTGCACATATGTACTTTGAGGTAGCCACCTTGAGAGAGGTAAAAGAAAGAAAATTAATATATTTTGATAACCCATAATATCAAAATGTTATTTCAACATGTAATCGGTATTAAAAACAAGAAGATATTTACATTTATTTTTCATACTAAGTCTTTGAAATCTACTATGTATTTCTAACACCTCAGTTCAGACTGGCCTTCTACCACTCGGTGGCCGTGGTGGCCACGGGCCTCTGTTGGACAGAGCAGCCATCGAATGTTCTCATTCTGTGCTACTAAGGTAGTTCACGTGAGTGAAAGCTTTCTACTGCTTGGAGAGTAAGGTACCATCTGAACTCACCAAATTCTTTCTCATGAGGCATAAGCATATCCCATACTTAAAGATTTTAATTACTGTTTTGTCTTTTTAATCTTCTAGAGAATACCAGAAATGTCAGGTTCCCGAAGGTCAGTTCACATGTGGTGTAGTCTTGGGGCCTGCTGTCAGCTGTGGGAACATCTACCTCCCTGATAAACCCGTAGACATACAGAATATAGATATAAAACCACCAGCTTTAGAATCACAGAATCACACTCGACTGCCTGTATGATCAAGCTTCGGTGTTTCTTATCTGTAAAATGGGCATAGTAACTGTTCCCCTCACACGGTTCAGAAGCCGAAAGGAGCTGATGGATGGTAGGCAGTTAACACAACGTCGGTCACATGGCAAGTACTTAGAATGAGAAACAGCCTTTGGATTGTGGGAAGAGCATGAATTTTGCATGCGTCTGTATCTACTCACCAGGCACTGCGATCCGAATTTAAAGCATTTATGGAAAGATAGCATTTTTGTGACCTCTGGCGTGCTGTTGGATCGGTACGCTGGGGCCCCACACCGGCGCAAGCTGGAGCCAGTGGCGCTTACTCAGGACCTGGATTGTGACGCGCACTCCACACACCCGACCCCTGGACAGGTCGGCAGGCGGTCTTTGTGAAGCGCATGGCGACTGCTCCTCTGGGCCAGTGTCCGAAGGCTGGAAGGGTCCTGAGCGGCGCCCCCAGACCTTACCTTGCCGTCCAGGAGGACCCTGACCAATCGCCCAGGGTTGTGTCACCTCACACGCGGCCTAGTGGCACTGTCCCTACAGGACAGCGGTTCACAGCTTTCTCGCACCTCCTCCCTTGGCTGCTTTCACTCTGATACCTGTTCTTCCCCAAACCCAGTCTGTCCCTGTTGGGAGTCCCGAGCCTCCGCTCAGCTCCGTTAGATTTGAAGTGGTGGAGGCCCAGGAGAGGGCCAGGCCTCACAGCGGAGCCTGCAGGAGTCCGGCCTGGTGGCCCTGAGTGCACAGTAAAAAGTACATCTGACCGTTGGAGCGGTGTGTGTGCACACGTGCGTGCTGACATACCCCTCTGTATGCATCGTATGTACAGATCTTCCTTTTTGAAATTTTATTTATTCTGAGAGAGGGAGGGGGCAGAGAGAGGAGAGAGAGAGAGAATCCCAAGCAGGCTCGGCACCACGAGCGTAGAGCCCGATGCAGGGCCTGAACTCACAAACCAACCACAGGATCATGATCTGAGCTGCAATCAAGAGTCGGACTCCCAACTGACTGAGCCCCCCAGGTTCCCCGCATAAATAGATCTTCCTTTAACTAAAACAGAATTTCTATGAAACACTTGCTGTTAGTATTTATATGTAATTTAGATATTTACCATATGTTCTGTTTAGTTTTTTAGAAGCTTGCTACGTTATTTCATGGTGAATGTTGAACTGCACTGAGTTTTGAATTTCGCGAGCACCGAATTAGCGTATGAAGCTGCGCTACCTGTTGGTGGTGTTCATGGGACTTCTTCCCCCTTGGAATCCTATTTAGAGTTCATTTATTCTCTGATTTCTGTCTTATTTTCTGTACTTGAGCAGGAAGGCTTTGCTCTCCCACGTGCCAGCGCTTTTCTGTGTAACATTTAGTGAATGTCTAGTCCAAGTGGGTTCCGGGGCGTAGAGCCGCCCCCTTGAAGGAGAAAACGAAAGGCTGCTCTCTGCCTGGCTCTGGGAGGCGACCTCACAAGGCCCCCTCCGCTGGCTCTTGAGCTCTGAGATGCAGCATGCGTGGATTTTCACATTCCGCTGGAGGAGATCTGAGGAATTCTGAACTGATGCTGACTTCCGTGTTTGTTTATGCATGTATTTTTGAGCTTTGAGGAGCACCCGCCTTCCCTGGGTGCCCAGAAAACGCTCCAGAGGACAGTCTGCACGTCCCTAAACCCAGAGTTTCTCTGACCGTTGGATTTCCTGGAAGTGTCGCCTTGGATTTCCCGTCCCATAACTTTAAGTTGCCTTCAACTTCCCCAAGATCTCCCCCGTCCTGAGCCAGACCCGCCCCAAGACTCACTTCTGGAGAGCTGCGTGGTCGGGTTGTGTGCTCTCTGCATTTGGGGGCTGCTCTCCCTTGGGGGTGGCCTTCTGACTGCTCCCCCCACCTGCACCCGCTCCCGCTCCACTGTGCCTGCTCCTTTCCAGACCCTTGCTGGTTTCCGGCTTCTGCAGAGTAAATCCTCCACTGCCCCTGACACATCCTGCCCCTGACTGTGCTGCTTCTCCCTATAGAAAGCTCTGGGGCAGGCGCCACGCTTACCACCTTTTTGGTTTGACCCCCCTCCCTGGCGCCGGTCTTTGCGTGAAGGACGAACTCTGCGGGTGACTTTTCCTGGAGCAGAGACATGGGCGGAATGGCCTGTTTTGTTGGGGCGTCTGTTCCCTAAGCACACGTGCACGTGGGGGGACGCCGTGGGGATGCTGTGGGGGCAGGGGACTGGACCAGAAGTACTGGGGCTCTGAGCACTGGCCCGTCCACCCGCCACTTCCCTGCCTCGCGTCTGCTCTAACTTCAAGTTAGAAGCGCTCGTCCACTTCAGTTCCAGAGAGAAACTAAGAGGCGCCATCTGCCCTTGCTTGCTGGACTCATTAAGTTAAAGAAATGTATCCTGGGAGCGCCTGGGGGGCTCAGTCGGTTAAGTGTCCGACTTCGGCTCAGGTCATGATCTCGCGGTTCGTGAGTTCGAGCCCTGCATCAGGCTCTGTGCTGACAGCTCAGAGCCTGGAGCCTGTCTTCGGATTCTGTGTCTCCCTATCTTTCTGTCCCTCTCCTGCTTGCGCTCTCTCTCTCTCTCTTCTCTCTCTCTCTCAAAAATAAATAAAACATTAAAAAAAAAAGAAATGTATCCTGTTTACATTTCTGGCAGCGTTTCTTTTATTTGGATGGAGGCCAAAGGCAAACAACCCAGCCCTAGTGGGTTTAAAAAAAAAAGCTTTCCAAGTAGATACGTCGTTATCTGATTGGGTGCATGTTCAGACCTTACCATGGTCCTAACGTAACTGTTTTGTTCTGCAGAAAAAGCTAATTTGATCTCCTAGCATTTTAGGTCTCTCTCAGCTGTAGTATTTGTTGTGGGAAGATTTTGGTGAGGAATGACTGAAAAGATTTGGTTTGATTAGGGGCTAAACTAACAACATTTATTTTGAAATGAGATAACAGGATTTGCCATTCTTGGTCTCCATCCAATAAAACTGAAAACTCCCCCAAATCTATATCCCCAGCAGACAGGGAATCCGTTCCGTTCCTTGATTAGAAGTTTCACTTGCTGGATTTAGAAGTTGTCTCTTTGAATGTGCTCTTTGAACAGTTTAGAGTGCTACGTAGTATTGAGATGAAGTCGCCAAACTGCTTAAGACTTTTAACGGTTCATGTTAACCTGAATAAAATGTATGCTTATCAAAAAAAGAATACTTGGGTAACATTGTTACTGAAAGAACAGTTAATGAGACAAGCAAATTGCCTTCTGCCTTAACTTTTCTTCTTTTTTTCCTGAGTACGTATAGATTTTAGGATTTTCTTGGCTTTGTGTTTCAGGAAATAGGTCTTTGACTGGAAAACAGTGAGGCAAGGTGCTAATTGTGGTTTGCCTGCTACATACTAGTATCTTGAAAGACGTTAGAGCTCTATACAATGACGGGGACACGGGTTACCATCGGTTCTGCAGAAGTACAGTAAATAGGACATTGCCAAAGACTTTATGCTCTCTCTGAAAAGGAAGAAAAAGTAGACTCCGATTTTAGGCAGATGTCCCAAAGTGGAAACCTCTCCTTGATGTCCGTTTTGGGTGTTCCGAACAAAGTTGGCAGACAATAGTTCTTCACTAGGATAAACCTAAAAAGGCAAAAGAGAGACATCTTTTTTCCTGATACCGTTCTCCATATGAAGAGACGAAGATACGGAAAACGGACTAGGACTAACCGAAGCAATTCAGAGTTCATCAGCAGTTTTGTCAATTTCCCTGGGTTTTTAAAGAGAGAAATAAGGAGCCTTTTCTTCGTGTTTGGGTGAAGTTCATTTGGCCCATTTCCAAGCTTGCCTGGGTGGGGGTGTGCAGTGGGAACACAGGCTGCTTTTGGAGAGCCCAGGGTATTCTAAGCCAAACTTGTGTTCTCCCCGATAATTAGGGAAGGCCTGGTTTGTGCAGTGTTGAAAGCAGTCTTGGAAATGATCACTCGGGCTTCCAAGTCCATTTTGATTCCCGGCCTTCATCCAACACATAAAAACGAAACCCCCCCAGGAGCAGAGGTTCACTTTACGTGTGAGTGAGGATGTGCTCCTTGTCAGGCTGGACTTTTTGATGTGTAAAAAGGGCACTGTGTGTCAGACCGCATTTCCTGAGTTGAACTTGTGCGGGCTGGACCGTGAGCAGTGGTGGGTGGGTTGGTCACCTGACCTGGGGCTGGGGGCTGGCTCAAATCCCCACCCAGCTCCCCTGCCAGACCAGGGGCCTTGTGTGCCAGGACCCTGAGGAGTCGTTGTCTGCTTTCCACAAGGTGCTGGGACCCCGTGCCCAGAATCTCATCAGAGAGATCTCTTCTGCCTCCTCTGTACTCAGATATTTTTGGTCACACATAATGTGAAGAATGTGAAACATCTTTGTTTTCTTGAGTTCTTGAAGCTTTTCGATTTTGTCCTTTTGGGCAGGTGGGACTTTAGTGTGAAGTTGTCAGAAAGTGGGGAGATGGGAGGGACCCAGAGGCAGGAACGGGGTGGTTGAAACGCAAAGGAGAGCTAGGACTTACTCAAGTCCTGTTTTCCTTCCGGGTGGGTTTTAATCCACTGTTGCCAGGTTGAAATTAACCTGCACTTCAGCGTCGCACTTGGGGACCCGTCCATCTCACTTTTCCTACTAAGTTCTCTTCCCCTGGCCCCTAGTCAACCTTCCCTTTCCACACCACGAAATCGGAAGCTTTCCTGTCATGGCTCCTAGTTAACTTTTTAAAAAACGCTTTGAGGTTGTTTGTTGGTCAGTGGTTAGGTGTTTGGCTCAGGTCACGATCTCACAGTTTGTGGGGTTGAGCCCCCCAAGTCAAGCTCCATGCTGACAGCACACAGCCTGCTTGGGATTCTCTCTCTCCCTCTCTCTGTGCCCCTCCCCAAGTCATGCTCGCACGCTCACTCTCTCAAAAATAAATAATAAACTTAAAATAATAAAATTAAAAAAATTATTTTGAATAATTGTAGGTTCCCAGGCACTTGCGAAGATAGCAGGGGAGAGGTATCACGGTTTTCCCCAGTGGTTACGTTTTCTAGAACTGCAGTGCACTATCACGACCAGGAAGTTGATAGTGGTGCTGTGTGTGTGTGTGTGTGTGTGTGTGTGTGTGTGTGTGTGGGTCCTACAGCTATCCTGGAACCGTCCCCTCTGCTCCTGCTTCCTCTGCTGTTCCCAATCCCTGACAGCCAAAATTTGTGTTCTATCTTTATAATTTTGTCACTTCAAGAATAGCCTGTAAATGGAATCACATAGTGTGTGATCTTCTGAGATTGGCTTTTTTTACTCAGTATAATTTTTTTGAGCACCATCCAGGTTGTTGCATGAATGAAGTGTTCATTCCCTTTTACTGCCGTGGCCTGTTTCCTGGTACGGGGGCCCCACAGCATGTGACCGTTTGTCTATTGAAGGACTTTGGGGCTGTTTCCAGCTCTAGGCTGTTAACGAATAAAGCTGCTATGAACATTCTTGCACAGGTTTCTGTGTGGATGTAAATTCTCATTTCTCTGAGTTCAGTGCCTAGGACCGAGATTGCTAGATTATGTGATAAAGATGTTTAAATTTTTTTCAATATTTATACTTGAGAGAGAGGGAGACAAAGCATGAGCAGGGGAGGGTCAGAGAGAGGGAGACAGAGAATCCAAAGCAGGCTCCAAGCTGTCCGCACAGAGCCCGACATGGGGCTTGAACTCAAGAACTGTGAGATCATGACCTGAGCCGAAGTCAGATGCATAACCAACTGAGCCCCCCCAGGTGCCCCGGGTTTAATTTTTTAGGAAACCGGAATGCAGTTTTCCAGAGTGGTTGTGCCATCTTACCTCCTCACCAACGACTGTGAGAGATTAAATATCTCTGCCCCCTCACCACCCTTTGGTGTTGTCGCTGGTTTGAGTTTTTGTTTGTTTGTTTCAGCTGTTTTGATAGTGTGTAGCCGTGTCTTCCCTCGTCTTAACCTGCTTTGCCCTGATGGCTAGTGCTCTTGAACATCTTGTCTCTCACCTGCTTATGTGCTGTCTGCATGTGCTCTCTGGTGAAACGTCTAGTCATGCCTTCTGTCCACTTTCTAACTGCATTGTTTTTCTAACTGTTGAGTTTTGAGTGTTCTTTATAAATTCTGGTTAGGAGTCCTTTGCCTCCTAGTCCATACAGCGTCTTTTCAGCCTCTTAAGAGAGCCTTTTACAGAGCACAACTTTGATTTTGATGAAGTCCAGTTTATTGATGTTTTCTTTTATAAATTATGCGTTTCATCACCTAAGAACTGTTCCCAAGATGTAGACCCTGAAGATCTCCTCCTGTGCTCTGGTTTTATGTTTTGAGTTGATTCTGTATAAAATGGGAAGTTGGAGGTCAGGATTCTTTTTTCCTTTGCCTGTGGATGTCTAGTTGCTCCAGCATCATTTGTTGAAAAGGCTGTTCTTCCTCTCTGTAATTGGATCTTTATAAAAATCAATGGGCCATACTTACATAGGACGATCTCTGGGTTGTCTCTGATGGTCAGGTGGTTGATGTGTCTGTTCCTGCTCCTTCACCAATACCACACAGCCTTGATGACCATAGCTATATAGTAAGTGTTGAAATTGAGCAGAGTGACCCCTTTCACTTAGTTTTTCTTTTTCTCAATTGTTGCAGCTAATCTAGTACCTTTCCAAAAATTTTAGGGTAGCTATACACACACACACACACACACACACACACACACACCACTCATCATATCCATATTCGTACCCATAAAAGATCTTGCTGAGATTTTAGAAATTGTGTTAGACTTGTATATCAATTTAGAGGGAATTAATATTTACTATTTTGAAACTTCCAATCCATGAACATGGTATGTCCCTCCATTTATTAGGTTTACTTTGGTTTCTTTCAACAACATTTTGTAGTTTTCAACATATAGGTCCCGTACATGTTTTATACGATTTCTGCTTTCTTAGTGATTGTTAATATTGCATTTTAAATTACAGTTTCTACATGTTTATTGCTAGTAAGTAGAAAGACAATTGACTTCTGTGGGTTAATTTTACATTGAGCGACCTTGTTGAGTGAATTCACGAGGAAGGTTTTTTGGGGGTTTTTTTGTAGATTCCTTGGAATTTTCTGCATAGACCATCATTGCATTTCATCTGCAAATAGACTTAGTTTTATTTTTTCCTCTCGCTGGTCTTTATACCTTGTATGTCTTTATCTTCCCATTACTGGCTAGAACTAGCCATTCTGTATTGATTGGCACCACTAAAAGTGGGCAGCCTTATCTCGTTCCTAATTTTAGAGGAAAGGATTCAGTCTTTCACTGTTCATTATGATATTAGCTGTCGGTTTTTGTGAGTCTTCTTGAAACTAAGAGAGTTTTCTATTCCTAGTTTTCTAAGCATTTTTATGGTGAATGGGTATTAATTGTTTTAATTCATAGGTGTGTTTGCCTAGCTAGATTCTGAGTTTCTACAGATGGGACTCTGCTTCATAAACCTTTTGTTTAGCCGCAGTGCCTATAAGCATTGAACGTGTGTTTGTGGATCAGTAGAAATGGGCCTGGTTACGGAATGCAGACGAGTGTGAGCCCCAAGGAGGGAACTTGCAGGAGAACATCTCTCACCAGACAGTCCTGGTCTAGGCCTGGGGGGCAAACTGCAGCTACTCCTTTTGGTCCCTGTTACCATTCGGCTCGTGGTTTAAGGCAGAAATGAAAGTTGTAGGCACCAAACATGGTACAGCAGGGATGCAAGGAAGGCACAATCGATGAGTCTGCTCTGACCCAAGTGTTGGAAGGGAAACTTCTTAGGGTAACTGCCAACTGAAAACCACTGAGTGATACAGTTTAAGTGGGGCAGTTGTATGTTACGTGACTTCTATCCACTAAAGCTGTTATTATTATTATTATTATTATTTTTTAAAGTGCCCAATGAAGTGAGGTCCTGGTGTTCTCTATGCCGGGGGACAAGTTACTGCCCTCTGTCGTTCTGGGTCCTGGCAGACCACACTGAGTCCGAGAAGGCTTTTCCAGACAGGCCCCCCGCTGGTCTTTGCCCGCCGCAGGATTCACGGTGCCAGAGAGTGCTCAGTGGATCCCCTCAGAGGAACCCAGAAACTTGCTTCAATACGGTTGCTAATTTGGAAGCACTAGCATAAGAATGATGAACTGGACCTCCTTACTGTCCAGTGGGGCTGTCATCACCAGGACAGTGTCCCCCGCAAGCTGGACGCCTACTTGAGTTGAGGCCATTTCTCCATCCCCTTTCTTACCCTGTCTGCGAGGTAAAAAAGGGGCCAGAAATACTTTATTTTTAACAGTGAGGAACTAACAATAATAAAAAACAGTTTCTCATCATCACTAACAGTGGTGGCATCAAATCTAGGATGTGCCCACCGGCCCATTTTGGGGAGCAGGTCTCTCGGCCTGTGGTTTTGTCCCGTCTCGTGATGACTGGCCACCTCCTGGTGGCTCGCCCACGTGCTTTAGGCTTTCAGGCCGTCGTGTCCTGCTGGCATCAAGGAGCTGCCAGGTTTCAGCGAGTTAAGACCACAGGTGTCTTGACCGAACGAACCAGGAGACAGACCCTGGTTGAGAGCCTGTGAGTTTCCTGCCCGCTGACGGTCGATGCCCGTGCTGAGGCTGTCTGTCGTAATGCGGTCTGGGGAGCATAATTAACCCTTCCTGTCTCTTTTATCTCCTAGGGCTCAAGGGTCCTTGTTGATGCACGAGACAAGCTGGGCATCCCGTGGCAGTATTCGGAAAATGAGAAGCATGGCATGTTCCTCCTGGCCTTTGAGAACAAGGCGGGGCTGCCCGTGGAGCCCGCCACCTTCCAGCTCTACGTCCCCGCACTGAGCGCTCTCTGGAGGGACTCCGGCATCAGGGAGGCTTTCAGCCGGAGGAGCGAGTTCCAGCTGGTGAGTGAGCCCTCCCCCGGGCTGCACGATCGTGTGGTACCTGGCTGGTTTGGACCTTCAGGAGAAGTTCTTAAAAACTGTCAAAGTACAGGCAAGCTGCAAAATACTGTAAATCCTAATATTCAACAGCACCAACAAAAAACACACTGGAGGCAAACTAAGGGGTTGAGCAGGGGCAAAATTGATTCAGTCTGGCTAAGCAAGTGTTGTCTTCAAGGAGTACAAAGGATTCTTAAAGTCCTGAAGTTCGGTGTAACTCACGGAGCTCAAAATGTTTAGGTCTTATTCATGGTGGGAAGTTAATGTCTCCTTAAAACCGCTCTCCGGCTTGTACTGTGCAGCTCCTGGCTGGCGGGTCATGACTGGTTCCTTCCAGATCACCTCAACTCCTTGGGGGTAATCCAAACCGTCCACTTGCTTTCTTTGGGTTCTTTCCTTCCGTTTTAAAGTCTGAAAGCTTCAAAATACGCCTGGTCGTCTTTGTCATTTAGATTCATTTAAGACATGCCTGTTTGCATTTTGGCTTTTTCTTGACCACCGTCATTCACCATAGACGGAGCTCCAGATCGCCCCTGTAGCGGGAGTGGCCGTGCCCACCGCCCACCCGTCCACACCCCGTGGGGCTGGAAGCACCTGTGACTCTCACACCCTTTGCCCCTGTGAGCTGGGACCCCGAATTTTGGACCATCAGTCCCTCCCTTTCTTTGCAGTGTTGCCACAATACATATTTTTAAACAGTTTTGTCTATTTTCAAACTTGATATAAATGGTTTCATACCGAATATATTCTTCTGTGACTTGCAGTTTGGGAATTCATTCATGTTGCTGGTGTGGCTGTCCGTGGTCCCTTCATTTTCTCTGTGGCCGTCTGTCCGCTGTGGGAACAAACAGGACCCGTCCGTTCTCTCGTAGGTGTCCTTCGGAATTGTTTTCCACATTTTGCCTTTACCCACAGAACTGCTGTGGCCTTGGATGTGTGTCTCCAGACGCACGTGTCCGGGGTTTTCCTTGGGACGCGTACCGGGTGAGGAGAGCTGCGCAGTGAGCAGATGCGTACACCTCCGAACAGACCGGACGCGGCAGGCCGTTTTCCAGGGCGGTGGGACCTGTGACGGGACTCCCAGCAGCACAGAAGGTTCCCCGGGAGCTCTCATCCTTGCTGATACCGTGTTACCTGACTTTAACAATTGTACCAGTGGCCCTTGTGGTAGAATTGAAATTTCCCTGATTGCGTTTATCGGCTCTGTGTGTTTTCTGGGCTGTGCCTATTCATGCTTTTGCAACTTTTTTTCTAATGACTTACTTGTATTTCTCTCATGTATTTGAATGGCCCTGGTGTGGCCTGCCTGGTGGTGGTTTCCCTTCGGTTTCATATGCTCCTCACCGCATCACCCCTAAGGCCGGCCTGGCCCACAGCGGTGGCTCGGCCGTCAGGACTGAGACACTCCTGTCATGAGTGAAACTACAGACCTTAGTCCGAGTCCCCTCTTCTTCCTCTGGGGACTTTCCTGCGTGCCAGGATCCGGGACACCACGTTGCCGTAGTCTGCAGTCAGCAACAGTCCCCCATTTTCCCTTGGTTTCTGTGACCTTGGCGCTGTTACAGGGCACCCATCAGTTATTTTGTGGGATGCCCTACTCGGGTGTGTCTGGTGTTTCCTCCTTGTCGAGATGAGATGATGCGTTTTTTTGGCAAGAAAACTGCAGAAGTGATGGTGTGCCCACTCGTGGTGACGTGAGCCTTCGTGGCTCAGTGAAGGCCGTGTCCGCTGGGTTTCTCTGCTGTCACGTTCTCGGGTGCCATCAAATATTCGGGGGTTGAGGCGATGTAGATGTCCTGTTTCCCCGCGAGCTTTTGCCCACAAGCCTTAAGACTCATCAGTGGGTCCTACAGGGGACATTTCTCACCTTGACATTCTTTTTCAAGTTAACTTCAAAAATTAAGGTGGAACCGTCAAAAGAACCGGAAGATGGGGTTGTCACAGAAAGGAAGCCTTAATCTTCTAAAGGGCAGGAATGTCAGGAACAACTAGGGAAGATAGGATCTACGTGTAACATTGGGGTTTAAGTCTTTGTCCCTATAAAGAAGGTGGAAATCGCTCCGATCAGTTGAGAATTTCCAGAGAGGCAGCTGTAGGCATCCACAGCCAACTACATACAGCTCGCGTGGGGTGAGCGTTCCGTCCGGGAGTGGGGGGGTTTTGCCAGACTCCTGTCCACCTGGTTCTGTGGGGGCTGTGATGTGCAGCCAGAGGGGGCTCCCGGCTGAGGAAGTCCAGGCCCTGCGCTGCTGGGAAGGACACGGGCCCGAGCCGCAGAGGGCGTGGCTTGCGCAGCCGGTCTTCTTAGTCGTCGCTGCGAGGAACTTGGGCCTCCGAAGCCAGTCTGCTCATTTCTCACTCCGCCCGTTCATTCAACACTTAGAGGGCACCTTCTGTGTACTGGATCCTGTGTGATAGGCTGGGGATACGGCAGTCAGGAGACCAACCGAGAGCCTTTAATCTAGACCTCACCTCGGCGTGGGGTCAGGTGAAGCTGGTGCAGGGTGGGTGCTGGTCTGTCTGTTGCTGTCTGGTGCTCCCAGCAGCCAGCTCCCTGGAGACACGGCGCCTGAGAGGCGCACTGTTCCAGGCAGTCGTAACCGGGGGCAGCTGCCCCTGGGTTTGGTTCACTGGGGGGTAGGTACGTATTGGTTATTCTTCTGTTGGTTGGTTGGTTTCTGAGAGGGAGGGTGGGCATGAGCGGGGACGGGAGGACAGAGAGAGGGTCCGAAGCAGGCTCTGTGCTGACGGCGTGGAGCCCAGTGCAGGGCTCAGACTCATGAACCACGAGATCATGACCTGAGCCAAAGCCAGTTACTCGACCCACTGAGCCACTCAGGCACCTCAAGTATTTGTTTTTTTGTTTGTTTGTTTCAATTTTTTAAAATGTTTATTTATTTGCGAGAGAAAGAGAGAGTGCACGCATGGAGGAGGGGCAGAGAGAGGGAGACAGAGGATCCAAAGCAGGCTTCAAACTGTGAACAGAGAGCCCCACATGGGGCTCGAACCCATAAACTGAGATCATAACCTGAGCTGAAATCCAGAGTCTGCCGCTTAACCGACTGAGCCAACTAGGAGTCCCCGTGTTTGTTAGACTTTGTCCTTTTCTGTGTGGTTTGTTAATAAAAATTAGTGGGGCGCCTGGGTAGCTTAGTTGGGTGAGCATGGTCATGGGATTGAGCACTACGTCGGGCTCCACAATGAGCTTGGAGCCTGCTTGGGATTTTCTATCCCCATTTCTGAAATTAAATAATAAATAATCAGAGTCTCTTCCTGGAATGGGCGGACAGTAGGCCGGCGCTGGGCTCGCTCGGGAGTCCCGCTAGGAGACAGAACCGCGGCCGGGCTTGGCCCCACCTCTTCCGATTTCCCACTGCTGGCCGTCTTGTCCTGCACAACCCTTTGCTCCTTATGTAGCCCATCTCGTCTTGTCACCAGCTCCCCCGCCCCCTACCAGGGACACCACCGGGTCCCCAACTGCCTGACTAGAGGTCGCTGCCCTCCACGGTGTGCTCGAGACTGTGGCCGATCGGCTTCGGGTATGACTTGGTGTTAGCCTCTTGCTCGGAGGACTGGACGGTCCCGGGAGTCGCCACGTGACCTCCCGTCGTCCCATCGTGAGCCTGGCATTTGTGCAGACACTGGGAGGCCACACGGGCGATGTGCCTACACATCGACTGTGAACACTCGATACATCCTTCCTAGTATTTCAGAGGGGCAGGACGTGGAGTTTTGTTGAGATTGTCTTCCGTCTCCTGCTTTGGAAGATGGGACTGAAGGCTCCGCTCAGAGAGCACGTTGATGCGGACTGCCCGGGCTTTCTGGATTGCTGGAAATGAAAGGATTCTGCTTAGCACAGAGATCTCGTTCTCCCCTGTCACGTTTAAAGGAAGTGAGTCTTCTAACGTCGCCAGAGGTAGCTGGGAGAGGCTGGTGCGCAGGCCGAATCGTAAACATACGGGACAGCTGTTCGTCACGCGCATGTGTGTGGATGCTGCCCCTGACAGTCCACTGAGAGTGACGTTCTAAGAGGCAAATGACTCTGTGGCTTCGGGTAATTTTATACCGTATACTAGCATATAATTTATAATTTTATACTTTAAACTATCACAAGGATCACTGGAACCGGCAGCCTAGCGCCTGACATAAAATCGACACGTGTTGTGCTCAAATTCTGTGGCCCCTGGGTTGTCTGACGGCATAGGCACGACCCATGCTGGCGTTGCCTCGTCGCCGGCTCCTCCTGCCCCTCGCCCCGTGGACCTGCGCTGCGTAGGGGCTGTGGAGACACGGTTTATGAGCTCTGGGTTTGGAACGCCTCTTCGGGGAGGCCCCGGGAGAATGTCGCGCCCCACGTCCTCCCCTGCGTTCCCGAAGCAATCACCAGTTACACCGCATGCTTCATTTTAGAAAAGAATGGACCCACCCCCTTTCGAAAAGGCTGGACGCCCCAGGTTAACCTTCCCGAACTTTCTCAGTAAGCCTTTCAAACACTAGAGAGCCAGGCCAAACGGAGGACGAGGCGCTTTGTAGCCGCAGTAACTTTGTGTAGCTTCGAGCGCGCCCGAGACCAGGGGACCGCTGGTGATCGGCACGGCTTTCTGGCACCAGCCCTTCCTCCGAGGGAGGACGTGTCCTCTGGCTTGGCGGTTCCCTGGTAGCTGGCCGGTTAGCAGTAAGACCCGAGGCAGCGGCGTGCCTGGTAAGCGACAGGTCACGTCCGCGGGCTGTCTGGGGAGAACACAGCACTTCCCGCCGTGCCTCTGCAGGCTCGGAGGCCGGTCTGGTCGTGTCTCGGCTGCCTGTGCGCCACCCGCGCCGCTGGACGGTTCTCTTCTCTCTGCTGTCAAGATGCCCTCCGGTCGTGATTTTTTACAAAGCTGTGATGGGAGGTTTCAGACCAGAGGGACACGAGGGCCCCCGGCAGGTGCGCGAGCCCAGCGCCTGTGGCGCGTGGTGTTCTTGCGGTTCACGTTGGGGCCTTCCAGGGAACGTTCTGCTTTCAGGACGCCGTCTCCTGCTGTTGGTGGCAGTGCTGAGTGCTCCCGGGTGTCCGCTGCTGCTGCGACCTTGGGTTGCACGTGGCAGGAAACCCCAGACAGGAGGCGCTGCCGTCCCCCTTCTCGAGTTAGAAGTGGCGGGACAGCCGGTCCAGGGATGGGAGCGAGGGCCTCTGTCCAGGCCCTTCAGCGACCTTCCACGGGGCGTCTTCCCAGGACGTGTGCCCCAGACGGCGGCAGGGGGGGTGCAGAGGAGCAGGCCACCTGCAGGGGAGGCTGCTGCGTGCAGGCCCTCAGCGGCCTGGTGTGACTGACGGAGACACAGCGCTGCCTGCTCCAGGGTCCCGGTGGGACCTCTCTGCCTCGAGGACGATGGGGGGGTGGTTAGTGCTTCGTGCGGGGCCCCACCAAGGGACAGTTGGGTCTGTAAGTTATTTTAACTCTCGGGTGCTGAGCGAGAAGACCGTCAGAAGAGCACATGATGTAATAACTCCGTCAGGTGCACGGCTGATGGAGGTACCTCACGCCTGTGCTTCCGGTCCCGTGTGGCCCTCCGAGTCGTACGGACGCGCTCGGTCAGCAGATGTCTGCGGAGCGGCCGCCGTGTGTCCCGGAGAAACCGCACATGCACGACACGCGGAGCTGACTTCCTGAGGAGACAGTCGTGTGCGCACGTGTGCCCGGCCTTGTGTACCGTGTGTGCTCGAGGAGGAGACAGTCGTGTGTGCACATGTGTGCCCAG
Organism: Cryptoprocta ferox; assembly: GCA_028646485.1. Lineage (NCBI taxonomy): Eukaryota > Metazoa > Chordata > Mammalia > Carnivora > Eupleridae > Cryptoprocta > Cryptoprocta ferox. The sequence continues at coordinate 35,805,676 of CM053564.1, forward strand.
GCTCGTGTACGGTGTGTGCTCGAGGAAGAGGAGACGGTCGTGTGTGCCTGGGCTCGTGTACGGTGTGTGCTCGAGGAAGAGGAGACGGTCGTGTGTGCGCGTGTGCCCGGGCTCGTGTACGGTGTGTGCTCGAGGGAAACAAGCAGGGACCTGGGATAGAGAATGTGGGGGCCTAGGTGGATAAACAGGAAGGGGGGGCGGTGAGCATATTCCTGGTTCTTCGCACAGGCGTGTCCCCTTCTCTCGTGGGAATCGAGTTGAGAGTGTGTCCCCAGAGCCAGGCTGAATCTTCTCCTCTTGCTGTGGTTGAATGTAGCTCTGGGACTCAGTTCTGAGTCTTGGTCTTAAACGACAGGACACGTCTGCCCCCACGTCTCCTTCCCTCCTGCTGCTGACCGGTGCCGAGGACCTGGGTGGTCGGCGCGAGCCCACAGGGGAAGTGGCACAGAGCGTGGCAGGGGGACGCTGGGCCATGCTGCTGAAGCCACTGCCTCTGGGTGTGGAGCCCTAACTCCTGTGGCCTCCCTGAGTGGCATTCGAGAAAGCCCTGAAGGAGGTGGGTTGTCAGGGGAAGGGGGTGTGTTCTAGCCAGGAGAGTAAGCAGTGCAAAGGCCCTGGGGCGGGGTCAAGCTTTGTGTTCCAGAGCCAAGTGAGCAGGTAGGGTAGGGGGCCTTGCGAGGGGCTACTTGGAAGGACTTGGGCTTTGGGTGGAAGTGTGGTGTGATTTGATTCACATTTAACAGGACCGCTCGGGCAGCCACTTCCACGATAGAGACAGGGAGGGCTTGTTGAGAGGTGACAGGGCGGTGGCTCGGGTCAGGATGATCTTGGTGGAGGGGATGGGAGGCCGTCAGGTCTGGAGGTCTTAGAAGCGGAGAGGAACCGGGAGGTCCTCCGGTCCCCGTGCGCGCCCAGCCGAAGGATTCCCTCGGCGTCAGCTCTGTGGGTCAGGTTGAGCCTGGTAGTTTGTTTTATATTTTACTTACTTTTTAATGTTCTTTTACTTGGAGAGAGAGCGAGCGAGAGGGAGAGAGAGAATCTCAAGCAGACTCGGCACAGTCAGCGCAGAGCCTGGCACGGGGCTCAGACTCACAAACCGTGAGATCATGACCTGAGCTGAAATCAGGAGGCAGACACTTAACCGCCTGAGCCACCCAGGCGCCCCGTACTTTAAATCGAGGACACTGTGGGAGGGTCCGTCTCCCTTCTTGGCCAGTGGCTTCCAGGCCGCCTGTGTGTCTGCGGCCAACCCCTGGAGCTCACGGCAGGACACCCTGCGCTCCCGGCGTCCGTGTCCAGTGTCTCTGCCGGGACACACGCGTCAGGCTGCACATCCCAGCCTTGCTGGGAAGGCCGGTCACCCTTCGTTTCCTTCAGGTCTCAAGAGCAGGAGTGCTGGAGTGCAGAGGAGGGCGGGTCACACACGCCCCCTCCCGCCCCTGCACGCCCCCCAGAGAGCGCCAGCCCCTCCTGTGCCCCAGGGGGCCCGGCAGAGAGCTCTGCTCCGTCACTGCGGGCCTGGGCTTCCCTGAGTGAGAGGTGCGCTCTCAGCGTCCCCCTGCACGCCCTCCCCCTGCAGCGCAGCACGGGCTCCCGGGCCCAGGCCCTCTCTCCTTGTTTGCCACACGCTAGCTTTGTTCTTGACCGTCACCAGCCCGTCAGTGTGAGAGCTCCCCGGCTGGCAGTGCGTTTCTGATGTTTACTGCCATTTACAGGTGTTCCCGCGTGAGTTGCTAGTGATCCCCTTTCCTTCCTTCCTTCTTTGGGGAACAAGGTTCTATTCATTTATATCAGTCTCCTGCCAGGTGCTGATTTTGTCTAATGGCTTTTTTTTAAACTTTTTATTCTGAAATAATCGTAGATTCACAGGAAGTTGCCCAGATAGCACATCCTTCTTCACCCGTGTTCCCCAACGGACGTGACTCCAGTAGAATAAGAAAACACAGTTGCCGTGGGTGCAGCGCGCGTGTCGCACTGTCCCGTGTGTGGGTGTGGGTGTCACACCGTCCCGTGTGTGTCACACTGTCCCGTTTGTGTGTGTGTGTCACTGTCCCATGTGTGGGTGTGGGCGGGTGGGTGTCACTGTCCCGTGTGTGGGTGTGGATGTCACACTGTCCCATGTGTGGGTGTGTGTCGTCAGCCCTGGAGCCAGGACGCCCAGATGGAAGTGCTCCTTCACCCCGAGACGTCCCCAGTGCTGGTCCCTCGTACTCACACACCACCCCTCCCTCCAGCAGCCAGGCACTCGATCTCCGTCTCTCACGAGCATCACATTGTACAGACGGAATCGTGCGGTGTGTGCACTTTTGAGGCTGATAATGCCCTTGAGAGCCAGCCGACCGGCTGCGTTTATCAGTAGTGTGCCTGTTAATTCCCCTTTTTTTTCTTAACGTTTATTTATTTTTGAGAAAGAGTGCGCGTGGGGGAGGGGCAGAGAGAGCATCCCAAGCACGCTATGTGCTGTCCATGCAGAGCCTGATGTGGGGCTCAATCCCACGAACCCTGCGATCATGACTCGAGCCGAAATTAAGAGTCGGGACGCTCGACCGACTGAGCCCCAGGCGACCTGCGCGTGTTTCGGAGCAGCACCCCCCCGTCCCGAGGCGCCTGGCTTTGTCTAACTGCAGATGCGGCTAAATACACGTGTGCACGTACACAGGTGCGTGCGTCACTTCCCATCTTACAAGAATAGCTCAGAAGTGTTAGAAATGAGTGAATAATTTCTGCAGACTGTGGAGGTCTCTTTCAGGTACCGGAAGACCAGAGGTTACTTTTCTCGTTCTGGTTTGGTGCCGTGTACGTGCATGTGAGTTTGGAACCTCTCTAACTAGGTTAACCTGCATAGTGTGATTCGTAGGAGAAAACTGGGCCTTGTTAGGCCAGCCGTTCAGCTCAGAGGGACTCGAGAATTTCTCTACCCAAATCCTCCTGTTCGGTACTGAGAGGGTGTGAGGCCTGGGGGTCGAAGAAGCGGATCTGCAGTAACACAGCTAATGAGCGGCCTGGCCGGGATTCGGATGCAGAGAACTCCTGGGTCCCGATCCAAGCGCCGTGGGGGCGGGCGCGCCGAGTTGTCCTCCGGGCGGCTCTGGCCGGAGGACGCAGGAGCAGGAAGCCGAGGTGTGCTCTTCTTGGATCGTGGGCTAGTGAGAGCTTACACGTCCCTGCTCGTGACGTTGGCCTTCCCCCCATCTCATTACTCATGGGCAGTATCATGTGCTTACAGACCTCCAACCCCCGCTCCTTCGGGGCCGGAGAAATGACGTGTCCAGCATGGTGACGCACACCCCTGGGGGTGGTATCGCTGCAGAGCTCTGCCTCTGGAGGCTGCGTCAGCTGGTGACAGGGTGACGCGGTGGTCCGGTGGAAATGGGACTCATACAGGCCTACCGCCTTTTACTGGGCTTCGCACATGCCGCCTCCTTTACACATTGAGCGTTGGTGGAAACGCAGGACCCCAGGTGGAGCCTGGCCATGGGCCCGAACCGCTTCCGTCTCCCACCGCCCCTGACCAGGCTCGGCTCCTCCCGGGGGAGCCGGCGAAGGGTCCCTGGAGCCGGAAGCCGCTCCCGGTGCAGGCGCCGCGCGGACGGTGGAAGTGACCGCAGGGCTGGGGGGGGGGGAGTGTCCCGGGCGCAGAGCCGAGGACGCAGCAGCAGGTCCGAGCGCCTGTACTCCGGGCACGAAGGCGGCCCTCCTGTGGGTAGGATGCTGTCGGACGGCGTCGCACGCGACAGACCTTCGGGAAAGAGTCCATCAGCGCGGCCACGTCACTGTCTCCTTCTGAGAACTTGCCAGAACCACCCAGCCTCCCGCAGCCGCCGCCCTGGTCCGTCCGCAGCCAGCGGCCTCCAGGAGAACCTTCCGCCGGCAGAGAGATGACGGCCCGCTGCCGGCTCAGGTGACGGTCGGCGTTTCTTAGCTGCGAAGCTTTTTTTACTTACGGCACGTGCCTTGTTTTTCGAGGCATAGTGCTGCCGCACACTTCGGAGACTAGTGTGTAAACCCAGTTTGCAGGTGCAGTGGGAAACCCAAAATTCGACTGCCTTTACTCTGACACTTGCCTTATTGCCCTGCTCCGGCGGCGAACCTGCGGTATGTCTGGGGCGTGACTGTGGTCGCACTGGTAACGGACCCCTTTGTGTGGTAACCAGGCCAGGAACCCCAAGAGAAAGGATAACGTATTTGAAGACATGGTTTTGATTTCTGGGTGGCAAACAGCAGCATAAAGGGAGTTAAAGGGAGATGACAAATTGGGGGAAAGTCGCAGCACGTAGCTGCGGTGTGTGGCCCCTCCGTGGAGAGAGCACAGACAGCCGCAGGCTGAGACGTTCTCGCGCCTCGCACGTGACGGCTCCGTGGACGGCGTAACGTCACCGTCCTCGCTGCTAACCGTGGGACTGTCCATTAGAGCGACAGTGAGGTCAGCGCTTGTCCGTTGGGCTGGTCGACCCCGTGGCCTGAGTGAGGTCCTAGGAAGTAGGTGCTGTCACACACAGGTGACAGGAGCGTGAAGCGAGTCACTTGCCAGTGTGTGTGAGTAATTTGTCTTCCCAGGAATTTATTCTGAAGCAGGTAACTGTACGATTTCCGGCTTCTAATTACAGCAGAACTAGTCATCCCGAGACTTCTGCCGAAGGTCACTATAAATGCTAGTGTTCGAAAGCCACTGTGGGAAAGCATCTCAGTGCTGAGAGGGTGACGCATCTCCAGGCCACGCCTGAGGGAGGGGAACCCTAGAGGACAGCCCCGGCAGCTGTCCCTGAGCCCATCGGTGATCGGAGCCATGAACCCGAACTACGATGTTTCATAAGTTTTCAGACGCTCAGCAGAGGTCGAGATTTAAGATGGCAAGAAGTTGAGGACCCTGACAGGAAACTCGTCTGTAGTGATGAGCCGAACCAACAGTTGACCCACAAAAGGGGGAGAATGGAGAGCACCGCCTGGTTGCTGAGCCAGGGCACGGCTCAGAAGAGGCGAAAGAAAACCCGCTGTCCACAGGCTCCCTTGGGGGCTTGGCGCCCAGCTTCGTAAGAGTGGTCCCAGAAACCCCAGAGCTGTGAATTTGCTTTAAAGTGACACCAGACGGCCAGTGTGCCGGAGTGCCCAACAGAAGCAAACAAACCTCTCTGGAAAAGACTCCTTAATCCTAAATATTGGAGATTCCCCAGAAATGGTGTTTTTAAGGATGGGGTTGGGGGCACCATCCCAGGGCAGCATCCCAGTCACAAGGAAACAAGGCACAATTCCTAGAATCAGAAGAAAGGACAGCAGAATCTGACCCCTGGTGTTTAGATACTGGACTTACCAGACACAGGTGTTAGAACCGCTGAGCTCAGTGTGTTTAAAAAAATGAAAGTTAGAAAATCTGTTCAAGAAAAAAACTAGAAACTATTAAAAGTGACTTAACATATTTTTCTTAATGTTGATTTGTCTTTGAGAGAGAGAGAGAGACTGAGCATGAGCAGGGGAGGGGCAGAGAAACAGGGAGACACAGAATCCAAAGCAGGCTCCAGGCTCTGAGCTGTCAGCACAGAGCCCAGCGCGGGGCCTGACCCCACGAGCTGTGAGATCATGACCTGAGCCGAAGTCGGACATCTAACCGACTGAGCCACCCACACTCCCCAAAAGTGACTTAACATATTTTAAAAGGATAATCTAAAACTTCTAGAACTGAAAAATACAAAGCCACAATTAAAACTCTGTGGATGTTTTACACAGTAGTTTGAACCTAATAAAAGAGAATATGAATAAAGTAGAAGAAATACAGGAAACAGGTTTCAAGAATGTAGAACAGAAAGAAACAGGGAGAATATGTCAGCTAGGTTGAGGGGGTATGGAGCGAGGTGGGGGAAGGTCTGACGAGCACGTGGGCAGGAGTTCCAGAGAGAAGACTGGAGCAGAGGCAGCCGCAGAAGAGCTGCTGGTGAGACAGCAGAGCGGTCAGGAGTCCCAGGGAGTCCCAAGCAAGGTGAATGTAAAAGGAGGGACAGGTTGGCGGCTTTCTTCCCAAAAGCTACCACAGAAGCCATAAAGAGTGAATGACGCTTTGAGGTGGAATCTGAGAGAGTATAACCACTGTCCCAGAATTCTATAAAATTAAGGGCATAATAGAGACCTTTCCAGACAGAGGAAGTTTATTATCCACAAATAAATACTAAGGAATCATAAAGCCTCCACTTCAAGCAAAAGGAAAGTGATTCCAAATGGAGGGTTTGAAACACAAGGAAGAATGAAGATGAGGGGCACCTGCGTGGCTCAGTGGGTTAAGCATCCAACTTCAGCTCAGGTCATGATCTCACTGCGCTGACAGTGCAGAGCTTGCTTCGGATCCCCTGTCCCCCTCTCTCTCTGCCCTCCCCCATTCACACTAGCTCTTTCAAAAGTAAACATTAAATAAAAAGAAGGTTAATTTATTTTTTCTTTTGTTGGTCATGCTTTTGGTGTCAAGTCTAAGTGTTCATTGCCAGATCCAAGCCTGGGAAGATTTGCCCCTGTGTTTCCATTTTATATTTAGGTGGTCCCCTTTCATTTCAGTGGTTGATCCATTTTTGAGCTAACTTTTGTGTATGGAGGTAGGGGTCCCACTTCATTCTTTGTTTTTTAATTTTTTTATGTTTATTTAATTTTTTAAGCGAGAGAGACAGAGTATGAACAGGGGAGGAGCAGAGAGAGAGGGAGACACAGAATCAGAAGCTCTGTGCTGAGCTGTCAGCACAGAGCCTGGAGCAGGGCTCGAAATCACAAACCGCGAAATCATGGCCCGAGCTGAAGTCGGACGCTTAACTGACTGAGCCACCCAAGCGCCCCGGTCCCACTTCATTCTTTCGCATGTGGACTTCAGTCGTTTTAGCCATTTGTTGAACATCTGTTCTCTCCCTGCTGAGTGGTCTTGGTGCCCTGGCTGAAAATCAGTTGGTCACACACGTTGGGTTTATTTCCGGATTCTCCATTCTGTTCTCTTGGTCTGTGTGTTTACCCTCATGTCCGTAACACACCATTTTGATTACCGTAGCTTTGTAGTAAGTTTTGAAATGAGAAAATGTAAGCCTTCAAGCTTTCTTCTGTTTCTCTTTGTGGTTTTGATTTGCATTCCCCTGAGGACTAATTACATCAAGCTACTTTTGAAGGAAAATAAAGTAGGAGGGACTTGCTCTTCATAGAGGTCAGCAAACCGTGGTCTGCAGGCTAACTTTCTTGTGGCTTGTTTTTGTTTGGATCCCCAGCTAAGAATGTTTTTCACAGTTTTAAAGGCTTATGAAAGAAAGAAGAATAGGCAGTAAAGACGACATTGTGCGGTTCACAAAGTCTTAAATATTTACCATCTGGACCCCTCCAGAAGAGGTTAGCTAACCCTTTCTCTAATAAATCTGAAGCCAAGATTTGTTTAAGAAAGAAAAACATTAATAACCAATATAGCGGGGAAGTGATGCAACAGGACAAGATCAGTAAATGGGCGGAACCCCACAGCGAACCATGAAGTTGGACCCTGTACATCCATACCCAATGTCAAGTGGATTGGAGACCTAAATATGAAGAGCAAAACAATATTTTTTAAGACGTCGTCCGGAACGATCTATGTGATCTGGGTGTAGGGATGAATTGAGTGATTAGAAGTGCAAGTGTGAAAAAAGGAGAGGTTCGTAATACGACCGCCATCGAATTAAGAACTTGGGTTCATCCAGAGATCCCACCAGCTGTGAGAGTGGAGAACACACTCATCATCTATAACCAGTAAAGGAAAAGTGTCCAGAAAGTTTAAAGAATCCCCACAAATCTACAAGAAATAGGCAAGTCAATAGAAAAATGGGTTAGAGGCTAAACGGAAGTTTCTGAAACCATGAAATGATCTTACACACCCACCAGATTTGCCAAATTAAAACATTTGACATTTCCGAGAATTGGAAGGAGATAGAGGAATAGGAACTTCCATAAACCCTGGTGCTGCTGGTCCTATAAATCGTACACCCAGCTTAGAAAGCTGATTGGTATTATTTACTCAAGTTTAAGCTCTGTGTGCTCTATGGCTCTGTAGTCCCAACCCTGGACAGATAAAAAGGTGTGTGTGTCCGTGTGCATGGCAGCCTTATCCATAATTGGAAACAATCCAAATGGTCCTCAGCAGTAAAATGAGTAAATAAACCGTTGACTCTTCTGAGGACTGCAGTGAAAACGGGCAGAAGACAGCTCCCGCCAGCACACGTCGTGATGTTGAACAAAGGCAGACATGAAAGCTCACATAAAGCATACGTACCGTGTGAGCACATAAAGATTCAGCCACACTGTTGAGTACACAACGTAGGTGATGAAACTTCAAGGAGAAGTTAGGAAATAGCATCACAGCATCGGGACCGTGGTGAATTTTACAAGTCGGGGCGGGCGTTTGCTGAGGGCGCTGCTGGTATCCTGTTCATGGTGCCCTTGTTGACCTCAGTGGTCGCCGCTTTATCAGTTCAGTTATACATTTATGTCTTACCCGCTTGTGTGTTATGCTATAACTTAGTAATAATGATATGAATTTGAAAGGGAGAATGCAAATAGATGAGTGTGCGAAGATTATTTGTAAAGAATGTGGAACGTATTGCTCATAAAAGCTAAAACCTCAGTACTCTCCAGTAGGGATCGGCTGGCCAGATTCGAACCTGAGCACAGATCAGCTGCACGGATCGTAGAGAGGCTGCGAGAGAGCCATGTTCGTTGACCTGGAGAGAAGTCCCTGACCCATCGAGTGGACAGATCAGGAAGCAGGACATAGTACATATAGGGGCACCTGGGTGGTCAGTTGACTGAGCATCTAACTCTTGATTTTGGCTCAGGTCATGGTCATGATCTAGCAGTTTTGTGGGTTCGAGCCCATCGGGCTCTGTGCGCGGCGGCGCGTTGGCCGAGTGGAGCCTACTTGAGATTCGTCCCCCTCTCTGTCCCTCCCCCATTTGCGCTCTGTCTCTCTCTAAATAGTAATTATTTTTAAAAAGGCAGAGCATACATATGAAAGAAAAAAGTATATTACACGCACTTATTAGCTTATATGTATTTTATACTAATGCGTAAAAAAACTAAAACTTCAAATATATCCACTAAACTACGCCACTTGTTACCTTTTTTTTAATATGTGTCTATAATTGCAAAAAAGTGTGTGTTAAAGGTTGTTTTTAATCGTGGCAGAATTGTATTATTTTTATAAAAAATCAGTAAAAAGCCATGAAAACATTTTTAAATGAATTGTAAAAATTAACATCCACAGAAAACAATTTCCTGAATCTTCTGCATTGTTTCTGAAAGAAGCCTTAAGGTTCGAATAATTCTGGTTAACTAAAGTGTGCTGTTAATCTGAACCTTTCAGAGGATGGGAGGGGTATCCCCTCCCCTCCTCACCCGCCACCTGCTTTGACCGGATTTTAGGAAACGTGGTCCACTCAAGCGAGTGCTCCGTGAGCCCAGGGCCTGGGAGGAGCCCTGTATTCTAGCCCGTTTGGCTCTGGGTTGTGGGAGCCCCTCAGCTGTCCAGCAGGGCAGTCCGCCTACTTCCGCGGAGACGCAGAGACACCCAGCACCATGCCTGGCGGGCGGTGTCTGTCCAGGAAACTAGTTTGCCGATTTAGAATTTCTTATGTACTCAGCACTGGGCCGTGGGCCGTGGACGGAGGCTTCCCCCCGCCAGTCACCATTCCCCCGAGCGCCAGGGTTCGGATGCCTGAAGTAGGCACCTGCGTCTCCCGTGTGCAAAGTCCACGTAAGCGTGACTGTGGGTCAGTGCCCTGGAGAAAGTTAGACCTTAACCAAGGCAGGTCTCCAATGGAAGGCAGAGTTAAAGGGCACGGGGAAGGAGGGAGGGAGGGCGCTGCCAGGCCGATATGATGGGTAAGTGGTCCTCAGACTGAAAAACGCGTCTGCGTCTAGAGGAAGCGGGGATTGCCCTAGCCGGCCGGCCTTAGGGAAACTTCTGAGAATTTTTCATTTAAACCAGATGAAATGGCGGATTCATTAACTTGTAACACTTTTTTTTCTTCCTTTTTTTCTTAACTTGTGGTAAAACACGCCTTTTCTTTGGTGAGTCACTAAACCTTTCTAGCACATCAGTATTAACTACTGGGCAAGTGTATCTTAGCGAGTCTTAGGAACGACTAGTTGACATGTGAGCCTTTTCTCGGTGATTCCTTGTGGGTGTGGGTGGCTGATCATTTAGTAACTAGCTCAGGAGACTGGGAGGAGGCCTCATCTTCTGATGTTGGGAAACACCTTTGCTGGGCTCACAGGAGCGCCTTGCAAGGTTGCCTATCAGCGCTAGCCGCTTCTAAGTTCAACATTTAGAAATAATCAATCCGGGGCAACTGAGTGACTCAGTCATTTGGGTGTCTGACTTTGGTTCAGGTCATGATCTCACAGTTTGTAGGTTCGAGCCTCACATCAGGCTCTATGCTGACAGCTCAGAGCCTGGATCCTGCTTCCGATTCTGTGTCTCCCTCGCTCTCTGTCCCTTCCCTGCTCACACTCTGTCTTTCTCCAAATAAATATTTTTAAAAAGTAGAAATAATAAATCCAAGGTGTTGTCCATGGGCCTTTCGGATCTGGGTGGACAGACTCCACAGCGGTAGTGCCTGCCTCACGTTGTCTGTCCGGGCCCGGGCTGCCTCACGCCACACCACAGACTGGGCACCACAAACAGCCACGTTTCTTTCTCACCGTTCTGGAGGCTGCGGTTCCCAAACCGGGGTGCCTGCAGCTTGGGTTGCTGGTGAGGGCCCTCCTCCCTGCCTGCGCTGCCTCCTCCCTGCGCTCATATGCTCCTCTCCCTGTACCCCCAGAGAGCGAGCTCTGGACTCTCCCCTCCCTCTCTGGAGGGAGGGCGCTAATCCCATGAGGGGCCTCCCCTCAGGGCCCCCTATAAAGCCAGTCACTTCCCAAAGGCCCCACCTCCAGGCCCGGCACACTGGGGGTTAGGGCTGCGACATGAGAAGGGAGCGGGGCATAGATGATCAGTTGGGAGCAGCCACCCTGCCCTTGCTCCCTCTTCCTGCCTCCTTTCCCAAAGCCGGGCAGCCGGCCTCTTCCTCTGCTCCTCTCAGCCAGTCCTCATGCCTCTTCGTTTCCACAAGAGAACAAGTTTCATGTGTTTGGCTGTGTGGCCAGATCTGTGAGATTTTTATGCATTAGAGAAAGGACGCCTTTCTAATGAGGATAGGATCGTCCTCCTACCTTTCCAAAACTTCTGAACCCAGAGTATTAGGAGGCATTAAAATTGTTTATTTATTTATTTATTTAATGTTTGTTTATTTTTGAGAGAGAGAGCATGAGCAGGGAAGGGGCAGAGAGAGAGAGGGAGACACAGAATGTGAAGCAGGCTCCAGGCTCTGAGCCATCAGCACAGAGTTCAATGTGGGGCTCGAACCCACAGATGCACAGACCGTGAGATCATGACCTGAGCTGAAGTCAGACACTTAAACAGCTGAACCACCCAGCCGCCCCTAGAATTGTTATTTAAAGGAGACCCCAGCCCCATGAGTTTTGAGAAAAGCAGAATTCAGTGAGAGAACGAGGGACCACAGTTCACGTTGTCCCGGGGCATTAGATGTAGGCGAGGTGGAGCACCATCATGTTAATAGTCAGGGAGCTCCAAGGCCCTCAGCCCCGAGGAGCCACAGGACCAGGAGCCTCTGCTTTCTGGCTCCGCCTTCTGCCATCGTGTTCTGGAAACCCACGCTCAGTAAATGGGGCTTCGGTCCTTGAAACACAAGGGAATTTTTATTCCCAGCGTGGCATGTGTTCTCCGTGACCCAGCGTAACTGAGTTCCTGAAGACCAGGCTGTTGGTAGCAATGAGGTGCGTGGACGCAGGACTCTGGGGTGGGCAGTTTTGCCTGGAACCTGTTTAAGGAGGCTCTGATCCCATCCCGGGTGTTTCGCATCATTCAGGGGCATTTTAGTGAGTTCTCCAGACCCCGTTTCTGCGTTGGTCTTTCCCAAGCGGTATAATGGGACAGGTCGTGTCTCGTGCCAGAGGTGACTGCCCTTGGAGCGCTGGCTTCCATCCTGGTGTGGCCTGAGCGCAGAAAGTCAGGGACTCCGCGGTAGGCCGTGATCCTGCAGTACCGACTGCCCCGCAGCCACCTCCTCTCCCACTCGGCTTTGCTCCCCATGGGAGTGCTGGGTACTGGGGTGACCCAGGCCCCGTCGTCAGCTTGCTCATCACCGGCCGGCTTTCTCTCCTCTCTGCCTTCCATGCTGTCTCTGTAGCTTCCCTTACGGACAGACAGCCTTGTGCGCCCAGTTTGAATTCACGGATGACCTGTTCCTTCCCTCTGCTGGTGTGGTGGCTGCTGCAGGATTGCAGAGGATGCTCTAGCCGGGGAGGGGCCGGTGGTGAGCGGGCACCTCCCCAGTGCGTGGGGGGGCGGGCAGCAGAGGGGAAGCCAGGAGGCCGGGCCTCTCTGCGCTAACTTCCGCCTGCGCGCTGCTCAGAGCCCTCGCTCCTTATCCGTAAAGGACGGTTCGTCCGACCTGTCTCCCAGGTGTGGCTGTGCACACGCTCGCAAAGCCTAAGCCCCGGGGGAGGGAAGGCGCAGGGTGCGAGATGATTCTGTATTTACCCAGCACTGCCGGCGATTGGCCTGGTTCTGACGTGAGTTTGCTGCATTTTAGCACTGAAGTTATTTATTCACACCCCTTTTGATGGAAGTTTTCAAAACATATCCCATGTTCCCCTGTCCTTTCGATGTAGAATATTTTTCATTTTAAAAAAGAATTTTAGCAGCTTTGTTGCAGTATAATACCTGCACGTATCCAAGTTGTATGATGTGGTAAGTAGGTGTACAGCACAAGAGCCTCACCACAATCGGGATCGTGTAAGTGTGGGGTAGTTAGGTGTGTGTTTTATAATCGTGTGTGTGTGCACATGTGTGTTTATTTTCTGCTGTTTCAGATTCTTGAGGTTCCCACGTAAGTGACCCAGGGATGTTAGAGTATTATTGCTCTCTTTCTTTAAAAACGCCGTCAGTGGGGCGCCTGGGTGGCCCAGTCGGTTAAGCGTCCAACTTCGGCTCAGGTCATGATCTCACGGTTCGTGGGTTCGAGCCCCGCGTCGGGCTCTGTGCTGACAGCTCGGAGCCTGGAGCCTGCTTGGGATCCTGTGTCTCCCTCTCTCTCTGACCCTCCCCTGCTCACTCTGTCTCTCTGTCTCTCTGTCTCTCAAAAGGAAATAAAACATTGGATGGATAAAGAAAGAAAGAAAGAAAGAAGCAAGCCGTCACCAACAGGAGTCCCAGGGAGGGTGTGCAAATCAGTCCCACGAAAGCCCTGGTTCCCACACTAGCAAGTGTGGTGTTGTGCCAGAAAACCGAGCAGCGATCTCCATGTGCAAAGCCCCTTTGGGTCTCTCTGATGCCCGGCCAGGCTGACTGCCGGTGCTTGGTGCCCTTCGCTAAGGTCCTGTCCACTCGGGAACAAGCCGTTTGGCTGGGTACAGGGCGTTCGGTCTTGCTTTTCCGCTGCACTTGTCCGTGGCGCTGGCGCAGAGCGTCCGCTCCCAGCTCCTTCTGAGACACAAGGCACAGTGGTCCTCCCGAGTTCTGCTGGGACGGGGAGCGGGAATCAGGCTCGATTCCCAGGTTGTTTTCCTCCTCTCTTATTCTTGACCTCCTCTTTTTCGTCCAGAACTTCTTACTTAGATCCTAGCCTCCCAAGACCATTCTGGCTGGCCGATAGCTTGTTCCGGCCAACCTCTCTCATGGTACTTAACCCAGACCGAGATGGTGAGATCAACAAAAAGCAGAAAAGGGATAACTCGTTCAGGCCTATTAAAATAAGACCTTAAAGGCCCCGGAAACAAGTTACCGTGGTTGCCAATGGAGGCACCTGAGTATGTGTTCATTTTGTAGTATATGCATGTATCGTCTATTCAAAACTTTCATTTAAAAATGTACGTAATTCATCATATAGTGAGTTCAAATTCTGTAAGGCACGTATGTTACCAGCAAACTTCGAAGAGGGATGTCAGTAACCCGAATTGTACAATTCATACTGTTTTTAGAATATGATTATCGATAACTGCGATAATTAATAGTGATTCCCATATATCAGGTGCTTAACTGTGCCAAGTGCTATCCATGAACCATTAACCAAACCCTGAGGAGGAGGTTGGCTCTTTAAACACAGATTTCACTTCAGAAGTATGTGCAACGTCTTTTTTTTTTTTGTTTTTAAGGAAACACCTAATAGACAAGACATTATGCATATTTTTGTTCTTATGCTTGTTAGGTCTTATGCATCTTATGAAAGTGGTTTGTGTAAAAAGGAAGACAAATCTAAGGCTAAAGGCATAACAGGTGTTGACTTTGTTCTTAAAGTTTAATGTTCTTAAACTTTGTGCGTTAGCTGCACTTTATACATTTACGACATTTGATGAATTAATGATCTGGACTCCCATTTCCCCACACCCCCCACCTCCTGCTCTTCCTCTCATTCATTCTGCTCCAGGCATTCAGGCCTTCTTGCTACTTCTGCAACATTCTGAGCACCATCTGGCCTCAGGGCCTTTGCACTTTCTGTTCTCTCTGCCTGGCATACTCTGCCTCCTACATCTTACAGAGGTCAACTCAAATGTTACCTTCTTAGTGAAGTTTTCTCTGACTTTTTTTTAAAGTTTATTTATTTTGAGAGAGCATGCAAGCAGAGAAGGAACAGAGAGGGGGAGAGGGAGGGAGGGAGGGAGGGAGAGAGCGAGAGCGAGAGAGAGAGAGAGAGAGAGAGAGAGGGAATCCCAGGCAGGTTCTGCACTGTCAGCACAGAACCTCGTGCAGGGCTCGAACTCAGGAAACGTGAGATCCTGACCTGAGCTGAAACCAAGAGTCAGACGGTTAGCTGACTGAGCCCCCCAGGTGCCCCTTCCCTGACTTCTTTGATTACCCTCACAACCTCACCTCCCACTGCCTGTTACTTTTCCCTGTTTCATTTTTAAAGTCTTTTTGTTGGAGAATTTGTTATACATGTAAGTGTATGGATGCATGTATGTATACACACATCTGTGCAAATACATTATATAAAGAAGTATGTGTATATTAACTCACTTAGTTGTCACAAACTGAACACATCCATGTAGTTAGCACAAATCAGGATACAAAATGACCAGTACCCGAGGATCCCTTTTCTTGAGTCCCTGCCTCCCACTCTCTGGATGTAACCAGTGGTGACCTTTAACAGCGTGGAAGAGTTGTGCGTGTTTTGTACTTACCATATATGGCGTCGTCGGATATTTGCTGTTTTGTCACTGGCCTCTTTCCTTTAGCATCGTGTTCTGTGAGAATTCTTTGTGTCCCGGCAGGTGGCTGTAAACCCTCCGTTGTCAGAAGTGTGTGGTGTTCTAGTATGTGAACATAGCACAATAGACAGACACTCTCCTGCTGCTGGGCACTCGGGATTTGTGCAGCACGTGTTCCTGTGACTATCCTCGCGCGTCTTGATGATGAGATGTAAGCGTGTCTGCCAGGTGTGTCTGCAAGTGGGCAGACGATACGCATGTATTCAGTTGGAGTAGCTCTTTCACAGCGTTTGTATCAATTTCTGCTCCACCAGCAGAGTTCAAGTTCAGCCACTGCACCTCCTCACTTGGTATTCTCTGTCCTTTTCATGTAGTTATTCTGCTGACCATGTAGAGAGGTATCTCATTTTCTTACCGGAAAATAACTTACATATGTACAATGAAGAAATATTAAGTGGATACAGCTCAACGAATCTTACCTGTGTATAGACTCCTATAACCACCCCCTAGACTAAGATTAAAAAAACACACACACATTTTCAGCATCCCAGAAAGTTCCTCCTGCTTCTTCCCAGGTGATACCACTGTTTAGATTTTTATCACTATAAATTTTTTTAATGTTTATTTATTTTTGAAAGACCGAGTGTGAGCAGGAGAGGGGCAGAGAGAGAGGGAGACACAGACTCAGAAACAGGGTCCAGGCTTCGAGCTGTCAGCACAGAGCCCGATGCGGGGCTCGAACTCATAAACTATGAGCTGAAGTCGAACGCTTCACCGACTGAGCCACCCAGGTGCCCCAATTTTTATCACTACAGATTAGTCTTTTCCCTGTTTTTGAAGTTCATTTAACTGGAATAATTTATTTTGTGCCCTAAATCTGGCTTCCTTGCTCCATGTAAGGACTGTGAGATTGATCTATGGTGTTACATTATTGTTAGTTCATTCTTTTTTATACCCAAAGGGAAATGAGACAGAAAGAAACATTTCACTACTTTCAACTAAACACTAAAGAAAATAGTAATGAAGGAAATGAACAAAAAAGCTACAAGGTGTATAGAAAACAAATAGCAAAATGACAGAAGTAGGGACCTTCTTACCAGTAATTAATTTAAGTCTACGTTGACCAAACTCTCCAATCAAATGACAGAGACTTGCAGAATGGATGAAAACACATGGTCCATTTATTTCCTGTCTGCGAGAGACTCACTTTAAACCCAAAGGCATGGATAGATTGAAGGTGAAAGGATGGGGGAAAAAAATTCCATGTAGATAGTAGATGAGAATAAGGTGGCTATACTAATATCCCACAAAAAAGACTTTACATTAAAAAAAAAGGTTACAAGAAACAAAGGTATTATATATTAATAAAAAGTTCAACAAGAAGACAGGACCGTTAACACATGTGCACCCGAGGACAGACCATCAGAATCCAGAAAGCAAATGGTGACAGAATGAAAGGGAGAAATAGTTCAGGGACAGCGACAGACTCCACTCGTTCTCCACAGTGCATGGAACAACTGGACAGGAGAGAAGGAAATGCTGTAAACAACACCTTGAACAGTCAGATCGACAGACGTATTCCAACCACCCAACAATGACAGCCCATATAGTCTTTCCAGGTGCACATGGGACATTTTCCATATAGACCACACGTCAGACCACAAATAAGTCTCAGTAGTTTTAAAAAGATACCATCCAGGGGCACCTGGGTGCTGAGTCAGTTAAGTGTCCAGCATCAGTCCATGTCACGATCCTGTGGTTTTTGAGTTCAAGCCCCACATCGGGCTGTGTGGTGTCAGCACCAAGCCAGCTTCACATTCTCTGTCCCTTTCTCTATCTGCCCCTCTTCTGCTCGCGCTCTCAAAAATAAATACGCATAAAAAAAAAATCATTAGAGTGCCTGGGTGGCTCCATCAGTTAAGTGTCCGACTTCATCTCAGGTCATGATCTCATGGCTCATGAGTTTGAGCCTCTTGTCGGGCTCTGTGCTGACAGCTGGAGCCTGCTTCCGATTCTGTGTCTCCCTCTCTCTCTGCCCCTCCCCTGCTCATGCTCTGTCTCCCTCTCTCTCAAAAATAAACATTAAAAAAAGTTTTTTAAACATAAAAAAAGATATATAAATTATCTTCTGCAATCACAACAGGATGAAGTTAGAAATCAATAATAGAAGTGAAACTGGAAAATTCATAAATCTGTAGAAACACAATCTTAACCAATGGATCAAAAAAGAAATCACAAGGGAAATCAGAAAATACTTAGAAATGAATGAAAACAAAAACACAACATACCAAGACTTGCAGAGCTTGGTAAAAGCAGTGTGCTAAAGGGGAAATTTGTGGCTATAAATGCTGACATTAAAAAACAAAGATCTCAAGTCAACCTGATTTTACAACTGAAGGAAATAGAAGAATCAACTTAATCCAAAGCTAGCAGAAAGGGAGAAGTAAGAGATGAGAGAAGAGATAAATGAAATAGAGAATAGAAAGACAATAAAGAAAATCAATGAAAGCCAACTCGGTTCTTCAAAAAGATCAGTACATCAACAAACTTTGAGCTAGATGGACTAAGACAAAAATAAGATACGAGTTCTAAAATCAGAAAAGAAAATGGGGACTTACTACTGATTGTACAGAACTAGAAGGGATTATAAGAACTATGAACAATTGTACACCAACAAACATGATAACCTGGATGAAATGGGACAAACTCCTAGAAACACAAAAGCTACCAAGACTAAATTATGTAGAAATAGAAAATCTAAATGGACCTACAGCTGGTAAGGATATAGAATCAGTGATCAGAAACCTCCTGACAGAGAAAAGCCCTGGACCTGATGCCTTCAGTGGTGAATTCTACCAAACATTTTACAAAGAACTAATACCAGGGTGCCTGGGTGGCTCAGTTGGTTGCGTGTCCGCCTCTTGATTTCAGTTCATGTCATGATCTCATGGGTTATGGGGTTGAGCCCCACATTGGGCTCTGTTTGGGAGTCTCTCTCTGCCCCTCTCCTATTCACTTGTGTGTGTTTTCCCCCACCCCTTCTCTCCCTCTCTCACAATAAATAAAATAATACCAATGCTTCTAAAACTTTTCCAAAAAAAATCAGGAAGGGGAAGGGGAATACTTCCTAACTCATTCTGTGAGGCCATCATGACCCTTATAGCCAAAGACTATAAGAAAACTATGGACCAGTATCCCTCATAAACACAAATGCAAAAATCCTCAACAAAATACTACCAAACCAAATTCAGCAGCCTATAAAAAGGATTGTACACCATGACCAAGTGCAGTTTATTTTGGGAATGCAAGCATGGTTCAACACATGCAAATTGATCATTGTAATACACCACGTTAACAGAATGAATGAAGGATAAAAGAACACGTGATATTCTTGATGCAGAAAAAACATTTGACAGAATTCAGTACCCTTTGATAAACACAGTCAACAATATCCCACAATATTAGTAAACGGAAATTACTTCCATGTAATGAAAACTAACTTCAGACTAAGTGGGGAGAGACTTGGAAGGTTTTCCTCTAAGATCAACAAGGCTCCCTTCTTTCACCACTTCTATTTGATGAGGTACCAGAAGTTCTAGCCAGAGGAATAGCCAAGGAAAAGAAATAAAAGGCATCCAAACTGGAAAGGAAGAAGTAAAATTATCTCTGTTCACAGATAATATGATTTTATATGTAGAAAACCCTAAAGATTCATTTGAGCTAATTAATGAATTCCCCAAAGTAGCAAGATAGAAAGTAAACATGCAGAAATCATTTTCATTTTTATACACTAACAGCAAACAATCTGAAAAGGAAATTATGAAAACAATTCCATTTACAGTAGCATCAAAAAAGCTACTTAGAATTAACCAAGGAAGTAAAAGACATGTGAATGAAAACTACAAAACAATGCTGAAAGTAATTAAAGAAGACATAAATAAATGGAAACACATCTCATGTCCATGGATTGGAAAATTTAATATTTTAAGATGTGAATACTACCCAAAGTGGCCTACAGTTTCAGTGCAATCTCTATGAAAATCTTTATGAGGTGTTTTCTATTAATAATAAAAAAGAGGGGATGCTTGGCTGGCTGGGTTGGTATAGCATGTGACTCAATCTCAGGTCATGAGTTCAAGCCCCGTGTTGGGCGTGGTGCTCACTTAAACTAAAAAATAATAAATAAATAATAAAAGAGAAATACTCCTTGTGAAACTCCTTTGAAATCTTAACGGACCCCAAATAGCTAAAACAATCTTGGAAAAGAAGAACAAAGTGGAGAACTCACACTTCCTGATTTCAAAACTTACTATAAAGCTGTAGTAATCAAGTGTGGTGCCTGCATAACGACAGATCTCTCAATCAGTGGAATACAGTAGAAAACCCAGAATTGAATCCTTGTGCTGTGTTCAAATGATTTTTGACAAGGGTGCCAGGAATACTCATCCAGGAAAGGATTGTCTTTTCAACCAATGGTACTGGGAAAACTGGAAACCGACAGGGAAAGAATTAAGTTGGACCCTTACCTAACACTGTATACCAAAGTTAACTCAAAATGTATTATAGACCTAAATGTAAGACCTAACACTGTAAAACTTCGAGAAGAATACATAGGGCAAAACTTCATAGCATGGGATTGGAAGTCATTTCTTGCATAGAACACCAAAGGCAGAGGCAACAAAAGAAAAAACTAGACAAATTTGATTCTACATGAAAAATCTTTAATTTTGTGCGTCAAAAGACACTATCAGCAGAGTAAAAGAGCTCCCCACAGAATGGGAGAAAATATTTGCAAGTTACTTATGAGATAAGAGATTAATAGAGAATTCTCAAAACTCAACAACAACAACTATCCAGTTCAAAAATGAACATTAGACTTGAGTAGACATTTCTCCAAAGAAGATAAATGAATGGTCAATAAGTGTAAGAAGAGGCTCAAGATCCCTGATTATTACAGAAGGGAGATCGAAACCAGTGAGGCACTGCCTCTCTCCCATCAGTATCTCTCCAGGAAAAGTAATGGAAAAGAACAGGGTCTGGCAAGGATGTGGAGAAGGTGGAGTCCTGTGCACTGCTGGTATTGGGGTGTAAATGGTATGCCTTCTGTGGGAAACAGTCTGATAATTCATCAAAATATTAAAAATAGGATTACTGGGGGCACGTGTATGGCTCAGTCCATTAAGTGTCTGACTTCGGCTCAAGTCATGATCTCACAGTTTGTGAGTTCGAGCCCTGCATCAGGCTCTGTGCTGACAGCTCAGAGCCCGGAGCCTGCTTTGGATTCTGTCTCCCTTTCTCTCTCTGCCCCTCTCCCACTTGTGCGCTCTTGCTGCTCTCTCTCTCTCTCTCTCTCTCTCTCTCTCAAAAAAGTAAACATTTAAAAAATCAAAAAATAATAGGATTACTGTATGATCCAGCAATTCCACTTCTGCATATACATGAAAGAATTAAGAGCAGCATCTTGAAGAGATACTTGCACACCTGTGTTTATAGCAGAATTATTCACAAGAACTAAAACATGAAAGCAACCCAGGTGTCTATCAAGGATAAATGAATAAGCAAAATGCTTATACACATACAGTGGAATATTACTCGGCCTCAGAAAGGAAGGAAGCCCTGTCACATGCTATAGCATGGATGTACCTTGAAGATACTCTGCCAAGTGAAATAAGCCAATCTGCAAGAAGAGAAAGACTCTATGATTGTATTTATATGGGATCCTTAGAGTATTCAGAATCATACAGACATGAAGTAAATGGTGGTTGCCGTTGCTGGGAGCAGGGAAGAATGGGGAGTTGCTGTTTAATGCACATAGAGTTTCTGATTTATGAGATTAAAAGTTATTGAGGATAGTGGTGATGGTTGTGCAACATTATGAATATATTTAATACTCCCGAACCGTAGCCTTAAAAATGGTTAATATGATGAATTTTATGTATATTTTACCACAATAAAAATTGAAGGAAAAAAACCCCAATTATACACAAAAGGCAGAAAAAGAGTGGAAGACACACATAGGAACAATGAACAAAGGTAAAATGTAAAAAACTGTAACAAATGTAGTTATTAAGCCACCTATATTGATAACTTTGAATGTTAATGTCCTGAGTGCCAATTAAACCAATTGAAAGAGATTATTAGAGTGAATCAAAAAACACAACCCAATTATAGTCTACCCACCCCTGAAAAATCATTTAAAAAAATTTTTAGTGTTTATTTTTGAGAGACAGAGTGCGAGTGGAGAGGGTCAGAGAGAGAGGGAAGGAGACATGGAATCCAAAGCAGCCTCCAGGCTATGAGCGAGCTGTCAGCACAGAGCCCGATGTGAGGCTTGAATTCACGAACCATGGCATTATGACCTGAGCTGAAGTCGGACCCTTAACCGAAGAGCCACCCAGGCACCCAAAACCCACTTTAAATATACAGACACTTAGTGATTAAAAGTAAATAGATGAATGGGGTGCCTGAGTGGCTCAGTTAGTTAAGCATCCAACTCTTAATTTCAGCTCAGTTCATGAACTCAGAGTCATGGGATTCACACCCAGCATGGAGCCTGCTTAAGCTTCTCTCCCTCCCTCTGCTACTCATGCTCTCTCTTAAAAAAAATAAATAAATAAATAGATGGAGAAAAATATACCATGCTAACATTAGTCAAAAGAAAGCAGGGGTAGCTATATTAATTTGAGACAGAGCAGACCTCAAAGTAAGGAAAGTTATCAGGAATAAAGAAGAGCATTACATTATGATAAAAGGCTCAGGTCTCCGAAAAGATGTAATTCTTACCATGATGCACCTAAGAACATAGCATCAAACCACATGAGACAAAAACTGACAACTGCAAGGAGAGATAGATGAATCCGTTATCATAGTTGGAGACTTCAACACTCCTTCTCAGAAATGGACAGATCCAGTCAGCAGAAAATCAGGAAGGACACAGCTGAACTTAACACTGTCAATCAGCTAGTTATCATTGACATCTGTATACCACCTCATTCAAAACAGCAGAATTCACATCCTACTCAAGCTTACATGGAACGTTAACCAAGATAGACTGTGTTCTGTACCATAAAACATACCTTTGCAAATTTAAAAGAACAGAAATCATACAGTGCCTTCTCTCTGAGCACAATGGAATTAAACTAGAAGTCAGTAACAGAAAAATAGCTGGGAAATCCCAAAATATTTGGAGATTAAACAACACACTTCTAAATAACACATGAGTTGAAGAAGAAATTTCAAGAGAAATTTTTTAAAATTTTGAACTAAATGAAAACAAACCTTATCAAAATGTGAGAGATGCAGCAAAAGCAGTACTTACAGGGAAAACTGTAGCATCAGATGTATATATTATAAAAGAAGAAAGATCTAAAATCAATAGTCTAAATTTCAACCTTAAAGTAGCAAAAAAAAGTAAAGTGAGTCCAAAGTGATCAGAAGAAAAGAATTATAACAGCAAAAATCAGTGACATTGAAAACAGGAAGTCAGTAGACAAAATCAAAACCTAAAAGCTGGTTCTTTGAAAAGATCAATAAAATTGATAATCTTTTAACTAGGCCATCTAAGAAAAAAGAGAGGACACAAGTTACTAATATCAGAAATGAAAAAGAGGACATCACTGCAGATCCCATGGAAATTGAATGGATAATAAACGAATACTGCAAACAACTCTTATTTCCACAGATTTGATAAGCTAGATGAAATGAACCAATTTCTTGAAAAATACAATATGCCAAAACTAGCACAAGAAGAAACAGATGATTTGAATAGGCTTATATCTAGTAAAGAAATTGAGTCAATTAATAACCTTTCCGAACCAAAAGCACCAGGCCCAGATGGGTTGACTGGTGAATTCTGCCAAGCATTTAATGAAGAAATTTAGCAGTTATCCACAATCTCTTTCAGAGGAATGAAGCAGAGGAAATACTTCCTAATTCATTCCATTAAGCCAGAATTACCCTAATACCAAAACCAAAAACAAAGACATTTCAAGAAAAGAAAACTAGAGAACGATCTCTCTCATGGATATAGATGCAAAAATCTTCAACAAAATAGCAAAACAGATCCAGAAAAGGTATAAAAAATGACCAAGTGGGGTTTATACCAAGTGCACAAGGCTGGTTCACCAAAAATCAATTAATGTAAGGTATCATGTCAGCAGACTAAAGAATAAAAATTACACGATCACGTAAATAGCTACAGAAAAGAGGTTTGACAAAATCAAATGAAAACCCTCATTAAATTAGAAATAGAAGGGAGCTTTCTCCACTTGATAAGGACTATCTTCATAAAACCTACAGCTAGCATCACACTTCATGGTGAGAAACAAAGCTTTCCCATAAAGATCAAGTACAAGACGTGGAGGCCCCTTCACCACTCCTTACCAACATCCTACTGTAAGTCCATGGTATTGCAGTAGGCAAGGAAGGGAAGTAAAAAGTACACATATTAGGAAAGAAGACCTAAAACTGTCTTTGTTTACAGATGACATGTCATCTATGTAGAAAATCCAAAAGAAATGACCAAAAAGGAAAAAAAATCATGGAACTACTAAGCAATGATAGCATGGTTGCAAGATGCAAGGTTAACATACAAAAATCAGTTGCTTTCATATGTGCCAAAAGAACAAGTGGGTTACATTTAAAACACAATATAATTTACATTAACGCTCTTAAAGTGAAATACTAAAGTGTAAATCTAATAACAAAATATGTACAATATCTATATGAGGAAAACTACAAGATTTAGGTGAACAGAATTAGAGTTAACTCGATATTCCTTGCCTGTGGATAGGAAGACTTAATATTTTCAAGATGTTACTTCTTCCTAGTTTGATCTATAGATTCAGCGCAATCCCAGTCACAATCCCAGCACATTATTTTACGGACATTGACAAACTGATGCTGATGTTCCTATGGAGAGTCAAGAGACCCAGAACAGCCACCACACTATTGAAGAAGAAGAACTCATTTGGAGGAGTGATGCTCCCCAACTTTGAGACACCCTGTAAAACCTCATTAATCAAGACAGTGTGGCCTTGGCCAAAGAACAGAGAAAATAGATCAGTGGGACAGAACAGAGAGCCCAGGAACAGACCCTTGTAAATACAGTCAACAAGAGCAAAGGTAATACGGTGGAGCAAAGATGGTCTTTTCAACAAATGGTGGACATTGAACAAAAACTGGACATTCACATGCAAAAAAAAAAAAGAATCTAGACCCAGACCTTACTCCCATCACAAGCTCAAAAAGGATCACAAATCTGAATGTAAATGCAAAACTGTAAAACTCCTAGAAGGTGTCATTGGAGAGAACCTACATGACCTGAGGTGTGGTGATGCCTTTGAGAGATAGCACCAAAACTTGACCCACGAAAGAAAGAATTGATGTGCTGGACTTCACTAAAATTAAAAACTTAGGCTTCTCAAAAGACAATTAAAAAGGAATTAGAAGACAGGCCACTCGGACTGTTAGAAAATATTTCCAGAGGAGTGCCTGGGTGGCTCAGTTGGTTAAGTGACTTCAGCTTAGGTCGTGATCTCATGGTTCATGAGTTCGAGCCCCGCGTCAGACTATCACCACAGAGCCTATTTTAGATCCTCTGCCCCCCGCACCCGCTTCTCTCCCATTCATGCATGCATGCTCGCTCTCTCAAAAATAAACATTAAAAATTTTTTTAAATATATTTGCTGGAAACATCTGATAAAGGTATGGTATCCTTAATGCAAAGAACTCTTAAAACTCAGTGATGAGATGGGGTGCCTGGGTGGCTCAGTCGGTTGAGCATCCGGCTTCGGCTCAGGTCATGATCTCACGGTTCGTGGGTTCGGGCCCCACATCGGGCTCTGTGCTGACAGCTAGCTCAGAGCCTGGAGCCTGTCTTCGGATTCTGTGTCTCCCTCTCTCTCTGACCCTCCCCTGCTCACACTGTCTCTCTCTCTCAAAAATAAATAAAACATTAAAAAATTAAAAAAAAAACTCAGTGATGAGAAAACAGCCTGATTAAAAGGTGGACTTAAAGACTTTAAAAGACACGTCACCAAAAGAGATACACAGATGGCAGATAGACACATGGAAGGATGCTCCACCTCGTGTGTCACCGGGGAACAGTGAGCCAGCACCGCTACCTACGAGAACGGCCCAAATCCAGAACACCGACAACATCAAATGCCGTCAAGGATGGGTAGCAACAGGAATTGTCAAACATGGCTGGTGGGAATGCAAGATGGTGCAGCCACTCTGGAAGCCGCTGTGGTGGTGTCTTACAAAATCAAACATACTCTCAGCATGTGAGTCAGCAGTCCTGCTCTGAGGGGCTTTCTGACAGGAATTGAAAACGTGCATCCACACAAAAACCTGCCCATGGATATTTGTAGCAGCTTTATTTGTAAGTGCCCAAACTTGGGAACAACTAAGATGCCCTTCAGTAGGTGAATGAATTACTAAACTCTAGTCCATGCAGACGGTGGAGTATTACTCAACTCGGAAAAGAAATGAGCTGTGGAGCCTTTCAGGAGAGAGGAAGGGAGGAAAAGGGGAGAAAAGACCCCGGCGTCCAAGGCGAGCTGGGCACCCCCTGTCCCCACAGCTGGCGCAAAAAACAACAACCTTTTTTTTTAAATAATAATAAATAAAAGAAATGAGCTGTCAAGCCATGAAAAGACATGGAAGCACCTTAAAAACATAGTACTAAGTGAAAGAAGCCCGTCTGAAAAGGCTCCGTACTGTAGCGTTGCATCTATATGACATTCTGGAAAAGGCAGAGCTGGGAAACAATAAAAAGAGCAGAGGTCGCAGCTGGTACGGGGCAGGGGTGATGAGTAGATAGGCACCGAGGATTTCCTGAAATGGTAGAAATGTTCCACGTGACATTATAACTATAGTAACATCTCATTGTACTTCTGTCCCAGCCCATACGAGGGGCACCACCAAGAGTATGGGTGGTTACTTATCATTGCAGGGTCATCCTTGGTTTAAAAAAAAAAAAAAAGATCCATTCTGGTGAATGATGTTGATCAGGGAGATTGTGTGCGAGTTTCAGGGCACGAGGTGTAAGGGCAAACCATACCTTCTTCTCAATTGAAGTCTTTTAAAAAAAACTATATTTGCATGTATTAGCAGTGATCAAAACTTGGCATAAAAATAGCCTTTACAATAGCATAAAAAATCTGAACTACTTAGGGTTAAATTTAATAAAAGATGTGCAACATCTTGAAATTGAAAAATTACAGAAACATAGCTGAGATCTAAAGAAATAGAGGTGAAAATACTAGAGAGATAGAAGCCCTAAATAAACAGATGGACATACCGTGCACCCAAGTCAGGAGACTGATGTGTCAGTGCATCTTCTCTCCCCTCACCGATCTCCAGGTTAAACGGATCCCGGTCAAAATCCCAGCAGGCTTTTTGTAGAAATTGCCTATTTGATTCTGAGATTTATATGGAAATACAAAGAACTAAGAGTAGCCACAATAACTTGGTAAAGGAATAATGAAGAATACAACGCTACCTGATTTCGAGACATACTATAAATCTGTAGTAATTAAGACAGTGTGGGCTTCACAGAATGACGGACAAATGGCTCCATGAGATGGAATAGAGAATCCAGAATTTAAATTTTGTTTATTTTTTTCTTTCACTTACTTAAATCAAGGTCCAAAAATTAAAATTTTGAAAGACACTTTAAAGAGAATGAAAATTAAATGTTTGCAATATGTAAAAGGATCTGTATCTAGAATATTTAAAGAACTACTTTTTTTATTTAACATTCATTTATTTCTGAGAGACACACACAGAGTGCAAGCAGGGGAGGGGGAGAGAGAGAGGGAGACAGGGAATCCGAAGCAGGCTCCAGCCTCTGAGCTGTCAGCACAGAGCCCAACACGGGGCCTGGAACCACGAACCATAAGATCATGACCTGAGCTGAAGTCAGACGCTTAAGCGACTGAGCCCCCCAGGCACCCCAAGAACTCGTAAAACTCAATAATAAGAGAACACATTACTTACCCCAAATTTTTTAACGGATGAAAGATGGGAAGTGATGAAGATGGCAAATTAAGTACGTGAAAAGATTGGGTCCATATGTAGTCTGTGCATGAATGCAAATGAAACCCACAGCAAGGTGGCCCTGCGCCCTTGCAGAGGCTACGGC
Organism: Cryptoprocta ferox; assembly: GCA_028646485.1. Lineage (NCBI taxonomy): Eukaryota > Metazoa > Chordata > Mammalia > Carnivora > Eupleridae > Cryptoprocta > Cryptoprocta ferox. The sequence goes on from CM053564.1 coordinate 35,833,076, forward strand.
CAGAAAGGCTGACCAGAGTGGTGACCTGGAGGGGTCTGCTCGCACTGTCACCTGAACTCCTGCCTTGGAAAAGCGTTCGGCGCTTCATTAGAAGTTCGCTTCTGTGAGCTACCGTTCTGCTGCCAGGTATTTATTGAGCAGAAATGCAAATCTCCGTCCCTGCGAGGACGTGCACACAGACGTTTGAGCAGCTTTATTTGCCATAGCTGTCAGCTGCTAACTTGTCCCTCGACGAATGACTAGGTGACAAAGTCAGGCATATCCATCTAGGGGAGGACTCCTCTGCGGTGAAGGGAAAAGGGGACACTCGGAGACCTTGGGGGGTGGATGCGCCTGCCTTACCTTGATTTGCCGCGGTGGTTCCCAAGGAACGTGCACGTCACAGGTTGCCAGATTGTGCCTCTGAATATGTGTCGTTTCACTCATGTCAATTAGACCTCAAGCTCTTTTTTTTTTTTTTTTTTTTTTTTTAAGATAATGCTCTTAATTCACTGGGTCAGGTTTTAAGTGGATTCTTTTCCTGCTGCCCTATGAGAGTAACCCATTGAACAGAGGTTTCTCGAATGTCACTGCCCTTGTTCATGTGTTCAGTTCTACGGGGCCTGCGGTCGATCTGCCTTGACGGTTGAGGGGGAAGGAAAAGACCGCTTTTCTTAAAGAGCTCCCAGGACAAAGCGATCTTCCTTAGTCTCTGCTGTCATTCCAGAAGTTTCTTCCCTTCACCGCAGGGCCAGGGTCTCCTGAGGGCTCCAAGCGCCCCACTCCGCCAGCCTCTCCCCCCTAGACTGGGCTGATCCCAATAACGCCCCTGACGGCAGCTGCGTTGTACTTGGTGATTTAAATAGAACATTGAAGTGTAATTGTTGGAAGGCTGAGATTGATTTAGCACTTTGCGAGTTTCCGTCTGCTGCATAAAACGTGCCAGCAAGAGTAGCCTGCAGAGTGGTTACCAAGCAGGCTGCTTGGGTCTCCGCCTGGACTGACGTCGTGGTGACTGCCATAGGACTGTCCCTCGAGCGGACAGTGTGGTGCAGGAGTTGAGACTGTTGGCACCATTAGAAAAATTTAATTATCTGGACTTTTTCTTTTTTTTTTTTTTTCCTTTGCCTTGTATGGAAAGGAGAGGCAGACCATGTCTTCCACACATGGAAGGCGGAGATATAGATATTTTATTAGAAGAGATGACAGGGTAAGGGAGGGAGAGAGAAACAGGCCACTAAGCAGTGTCCCTGTCCCGTACAGTGGCGTTTACCCCCAGCCAACCATGGACTGGCTTGTCCTTTTGCAACTTCAGGCACACAGGTCGTTGGTTTTCGTTTGTCCGGAAGGCTGAGTGAAATGCCATGTGCATCTTGAGGGTCCCTGAGCTCTGTACCTCGGGCTCTTTCCTTTGATTTTAATCATTTCATTCCCTGATCGTATTCCTTATGCATTTGCCGTGGCAGGAAATCATCAGAGCCGAATGCTTACAAGGTCCACGTTGGTACGGTCTTAGAACACTGCCGAACTGCTGCATAGTAGCGTGGCACTGAAGCAGGCGACAGCTAGGGGACACATCATGGCTGCCGTAATTCTGACTTGCAATAATCCTGCTGGAGAAAGAGGTGCAGGCACACGATCCCGTTAGCTGTCAGCACTCAGCGAGGTCTCAAACCGACATAACACCAGTTCCAGGGGCCCCACGTTGCCCTGTAGCCAGCCTTGCCGAATGACGGCGGACCTGAACTCTGACCTCACAGGGCCCGCCTGCCCGTTGATGTCAGACCTGAACCGTTTTACCTGACAAGGTCCGCCTGCCCATTGAGCCACAGTGTGTCTAAATGTGCAGTTTGTCTAATCTGATGACACCAATCAAGGCATTTTGTGAGTGGGCCGAAAAAACCTGCTAATAATTTTACCAGGACAGTAAGCTTGAAACGGGGCTCTCCAGAGCACACGGGGCGGATGGTTTTCTTCTGTAGAACAGGGCAGTGAACTTGAGCACAGTCCTCCATTTTAGATTCACGTGCGGCTACGTGTGCGGTTTACCAGGGTCGGGCACAGAGTTGAGTTTCCTCAAAGTGCGAAGCCGATCCGTAGTTGATATTGAATCTTCTCTCTGCATGTTACCATGATCTGTTTTTATCATGACTTTTTATTATGAAGTTTTTGGTTTTTCTACAAGTATGAAAGAGCGCCTAATGCCCCTCCCCCAGTGATTAGGAAAACACTGGGGCTTAAAAAGTAATAAATACCCCTTATCACCCATCAGATTGGGGGGTGGGGGAAGAAGAAGAAAAAGAAAATCACTTGCTGCTAATACCCAGTGTGGTGAGGCCCTGGGAAAATAGATAGCTTCCACCTTTGTTCACTGGGATATGTATTGGTAGAACCCTTCGGCGAGGCAGTTTGCCAGACCATTAAAAATGTACGTACGCACACTCTCTGCCCCAGCACTTCTGTTCGTAGGAACACCGCCAACAGACAGACATGTCCCAGGAGCGGCGTGTGTGAAGACAGTTCCGCTGGCCTTGGTGGTGGTCCCAGAAAGTGTAACTATCTAAACATCCCCCAGGAGTCCTCTGTAAGCACATCGCACGCGCCACACCCCAGAGTCCTGGGTGGTTGTGAGAAGGAACGCAGTTTCGCGTAACTGAGACCTGGTAGAATCTGACTTGAAAAATGATATGCAGCATTTGATCCCATTTATGTAAAGCTGGACAAATCCTGAAACTATAAATGTCTACACCGACATCTGTGCACTGAATAGAGAGGAAGGTCTGGAAGAATAGGTACCAGATAGATGGTCGTGGATAACTGTTGTGGGACCAGTGTGAATGCTCCTTCAGCCATGTTGTAGTGTTTGTTTGTTTGTTTGTTTTTACCCTGATAGTGTATTCATGGCCTGCCTAGTTTTATAATGAAGGAAACTTTTTTAACATTGTAACAGTTTTGGAAGAGAAAAGGAATGATCACTATTCGCATTTGGTCTCATTCTCATCTTTTTTCCCTGTATTTTCTTTCTGTGATTTTTAAAGGCAGATCTCAGGAGACTCTCAGTTCGATTTTGAGCGTCCTCATAGCCTGCCTGCCCACTGGTCTTAAGTATTCCTGTGTGTGTGTGTGTGTGTGTGTGTGTGTGTGGCATATGTCTCTATGTTACTACACACATATTGGCATATTTGATTATAAGGAACTACCCTAGCTCCCACCTGGGAATATCCTGTAATGTACAGCATCGGTACCATATTGCTTCCCCAAATCTGAACATTTCTGAATTCCAAAATTCTGTCTAGTCCTGAGGGGTCGCAATACACATGAAGAAGTAAAGAGGTAAAACATAAAATTTGAAACAAGCCAGTCAAAAGTTAATTTTACCTCCTCAAAAACTAGGCGGTATTTGGTCTCCTGTCTTTGAGGGGCTTCTATAAAGGATATTTGTGTCCTCATGTTTCACAATAGCAAAACGTGGACATATCCCAAATGGCTGTTGATAGGGTCACACACAACATTTTTAGACATGTATTCAGTGGAATGCTATTCAAGCTGGGTTTTTTAATGCAGGCCCTTACATCACATGCAAAACTTAGCTCCGGATGGATTACAGACCTGACCCCGAGACTAAGGACTAGACAACTCTTAGAAGAAAACTAGAGGAAAAGCTTCATGACCCCGGACCTGGCAATGATTTCTTGAGTAGGACACTGAAAGCACACAGGAAGAGAACTTCATCCTTGTCCTCAGAGGACACACGGCCAACAGAATGAAAAGGCAGCCTGTGGAATGGGAGAAAATATTTGCAAGTCCTGTATCTGATGAGTTACATCCAGAATGTGTTTTTTAAAAACTCAACAAGAAAATCACCCTGTTGAAAAATGGACAAAGGATTCACATAGATCTTTCTCCCAAGATGATACACAAAAATGGTCAACACTGTATGAAAAGATGCTCAACATGGGTGATCCTGCAAGAAATATAAATCAGATCCAAGATGAGATAGCACCTCACACCGAGTAGGACGGCTGCTGTCAAAAAGCCAGGACGCCACAGGTGTTGGTGAGGACGTGAAGAAATGGGAAACCTGGTGCGCCGTTGGTGAGATTGCAAACCAGTGCAGCTGCTATTGAAAAAGAGGTTCATCAAAAAATGTAAAATAGGATGAGCCTATGACCCAGCAACCCCACTCCGCATGGGTCCAAGAGAACGGAGAGCTGGGGCGCAGACGAGCGCTTGCACACCCATGTTAACGGCAGCATCATTCACAATAGCCAAGAGGTGGAGGCCACACGGTGGGACAGGACTCAGCCTTAAAGGAAGGAAGCTGTCACAGGCTACAGTAGGCTTGAACCTTGAACACGTTATGTTAGGTAAAACGAGCCAGGCACAGAGACCAGTGCAGTCTAATCACACTTACCCGTGGTGTCCAGGCTGCGTCCTAAACCGGAAAGTGGAATCGTGCTCCCTGGGGGCCGGGGAGCAGCCGTTTAATGGTGAAACTTTCAGGTTTTCAAGATGAAAAAATTCTGGAGATTCGTTTCATGACTGTGTGAATATACTTCATGCTACTGAACTGTACACTTCAAAATCTTCAAGATGGTAAATTTTATGTGTTTTCACAATTATTAAAAAAAGTAGGCGTGTGCGGTAATCAGCAGGCCATACGAGGTGCTGCTGGGGATAAACACAGGATACAGACCTGCCTGCTTGTTGTCGCTGATTCTCTTCACCTTTAATTGAATAGTTGGGTCCCCAAATTCACAAGTGAGCTCTCAAGTTTAGAGAGGCCCCGCTATTCCCGGTACCTTCATCCATTCGACAGAACCTTCTCGTGTTGACTTAGGCCATAAGCCTAACAAAATTATTGTGACTTCCCCCTTAATTTCAACAAAAGTGATGATAAACGTCAGGGGTGAAATCTGGGGGAAAGTTAGTTGGGGTTCCGGGGGTTGTGCGTCCTTTCCCTTCTGGAAGGTTCCTCACTTTCTTCAGGCTACAGATGGTTACTTTGTACACAGAATGCAGTAGGCCCACTTCAACACGGTGGGCGCTCAGCCTCAAGAGAAGCATTTTAAATAACAAATGCTTCCTTCAGTCTCCAAGCCCGCCTTTCACTAAGAGGATTGGGGAAAGCAAGTCCAGCTGAAATTAATCTCCGCATTCCCTTCAGGATTCATTGGCACATGCTGGGAGAACATGGGGGGGGGGCGCTTCAGATGCTGCCTAGTACCCAGCTGGGGTGAAAACTGGGGCTGGGGGTGTGACTCCGCTCCCCTCCGGCTTGCAGAGAAGCCTGGAAATGCAGCCCCGTTCAGGTATAGCCCCAGCTCAGAGGAGGACCTTGGCTTTGATTAACCTAGCTGCTTCGCACTGGGCCAGAAATGGTTTTGGTTTCTTTCCCTCAGCTAAGAATATTAGAAGCGAAGTCCTATGAATTTTTTTTTTTGATTTTTTAAAAGTTAAGATTGTAGCAAAACATTTGAATGAGAAGAAACACTGTAGCATTAAGTCAAGTGAAAGTATGATTGTCGATCCTTAAACTGGTAGAGAAACAATTAATTTCTACGTTAGAAACAAAGTAACACCTACTGCCCAGCCGCACCAGAGAGAAGCCCGAATTCTGGGTAAAAGCTGAGCTCCACCTTGGTTTGGAGGATTCAGAGAATTGGACAAATACACTCCACACAGAATCTCGACTGCCATCTGGTCAACTAATCCCCAAGAACAGAAGATGCACATCTCAGCGAATAGTAAACCGGAGAGGATCCCAGCACAGCAGCCTCGGGAGACTTCCAGAAAAGGCACGGCAGCTCTGGGGAGAGGGCTCCGGACTCCTCCCACGGCATCTTTATAGGACGGTCCAGTACGCGATCAGCAGACCGATCTGTTTTACGGGGAGTCCCTAAGGCAGCCCTGTCGCAGAGAGGACGCCGTGCCATCCTTCATCGCTACAAAGGAATCTCTCCAGACACTCTGCGTCGGCATTTACTGGGCTGGCTTTTTGAAGTGTTATTAACCACCGGCCTCGGATAGCGTTTGTGCTCTGTTCTCACAAGTACACAATGTCTCCTGTTAAGATGTTTTTAAACTTTTGTTTTTAGATCAGCTCAAACTTCTAGAAAAGTTTCAGGAGGCATTCTGAGAGCTGCAGTCGGCCTGACTGGGGCTCCTTTGCCGCACAGATCCCTCCCTTCCCTGCGCCGCCTTCTTTCTCAGTCTTTCTCATACAGTTTTTTTCAGAATGCGTCTTTTTTTTTTTTTATCTTTGCCATCTCTCTACCTCAAAGTTGTAAGACACATACGTCCTGTGGGGTGCCAAAACAGTTTTAGTGAATTATACAGCTAATGATTTTGTCCCCTTTTTTTATAAGGACATGTCATAAAGAGGGCTTTTTCCCCAATACTTAAAGGAGGATAGATTTTGAGTCTCACATGAAAAAGGGTTTTGACGGTGAATAAACTAGAAGAACATGTGAAACACACACAGCTTGCCTGCAGCGCGTGTCGGCGCCTGTCCTGCAGGAGGGCGGCGAGCGGTTGGCTCCCCCATGCACACACCCCCACCCCGGCACTCCTCGGTGAGGTGGGTGCTGTCGGAGAGGATGCACTTGGTGAATGAACGCCCGGGCTAGAGGCTACACCAACCGAAAAACAGGCCTCTGCCTTTCTTTTCTAGACTCTGTAGGGTTATTAACTTGGGATCCTTTTAATTGATATTCGGGGTCTGTTGAACTTCCTGCTGCTATTTTGTTAAATGATGGTGGTTTAATAAAGATGAAAACAGCCTCATAACCGACTGTAATTAGAGCTTTACCTGCCGTGAAAATTCTGAGCCTCTGAAATAGCTCCTAGACCTGAACTACTTAGGAGGTATTAAACGGAGATGATTAATTCTCAGTGTGAACAAAACAGGAGCATTCTCGAGTAAATAACTTGGTTTCGTGGAAACTTTTTTTCTCTTGAGGCAGCTTTCTCTAAGTGGTCCTATTCAGCCACTTGTAGTAAATTCACCAAGCTGTGCAATGGTCACCCTAAGCTTTAGGACATTTCCGTCGTCCCTCGTGACCGTGCATACATGACCCCGGTCCTCGGCCCAGGCAGCCCCTCCTCCTCCTCCTGCTTCTGTAGATTTTCTGGATATTTCCTATAAATGGAATCATGCAGTACTTGGCCTTTTGGGTCTGGCTTCTTTCATCCCACAGGAAGCGTTTGAGATTCGTTCGTGCTGCAGCCTGGGCCAGTATTTTCCTCATTTTTATCACTGCCTAGTATTCTGCTCTGTGGATAAAGCACATTTTGTCTCTTCACCCATTGTGTGATGGACATTTGAGCAATTTTCCACTGTTTGGCTGTTAACGTGTGATGCTGCTATGGACATTCTTAGCTTTTTAAAAGAAAATCTATATGGAAAGTGCGTACAAGAGAGCCAAAGTTTGCTCTTTGGGTGTGATTTCTTTTTAATTTTTTAAAAATATTTTTGAGAGAGGCAGAGTGCTAGTGGGGGAGGGCAGAGAGAGAGGGAGATGCAGAATCCGAAGCAGGCTCCAGGCTCTGAGCTGTCAGCACAGAGCCCGATGTAGGGCTCGAACCTATGAACTGTGAGATCCAAAGTCAGATGCTTAACCGACTGAGCCACCCAGGCGCCCCGGACGTAATTTTTACAATAAGCAGTGTTTAATTTTTTCTTCCTTCTTATCTGACATTATATAAGAATTCAGGAATATCTTGAGGAGGGTGAATTTGATGGTCCTTTGAGTGAAAGCAAGGAGTGAGTTAGCCTTTCCGAGGAAACCCAGTGGAGCGCCGGGATCAGCAATAGTGAGTGAGCCAGGCAGCTGGGTTTCCCCCGTCCCCGTCACGACTGGCCACCTCAGCCTCGGCTCAGGCTGACGACCAGGAACTGCTTCTCTGGTTTGGGGCGGGGGATCTTTTTTTTTTTTTAGTAAGTCTATTTTTTCTTAATAAATCTATATTTTGTCTCCTCAGTGAATGTTCCTAAAAGGAACTTCGTGTACTAGTTGAGCACAGAATGTGATAAAATGTGTGCGAAGCAAGATTTTGTGAAATACCCCTACAAGTCACTCCTTTATTTACTGAGTTTAGAAACATTTTTTGGAAATATCAAGCAAAATTCTCCATTTGAGGTGGAAAACATGTTGCTTTGAGAAGCACTTTATTGACACCTTTCAAATGTCCCCTTTGTCCAGACGGCGCTCAGGCTGTGGGTGGCTTACATTTCCTCTGGCCCTGGTCCTGAACAAATCCCCGATGTTGTTCTAAGGAGGTACCCCAAAAGTAGCCTGAATTGGGGTTTATGCGCATCTGTGGGCGTTCCGTGAAGAGCACACTCTGGTAGGTGGTACTTGGGTCGTGAGGTCCAAGTTCTCCGTTGCCTCCGGCTGGCCCGAATTCTCGAAAGCACAGCTGGCTGGATGTTTATTTCACATCCCATTTTCCACTGCAGAGGAAAAAAAGGAATCGATCCGAACCTTTCGTTACCGACTGAGGTCTGAATTCCATATTGCTTGGCAGATCAGTTTCACAAAAGTAATTACATAAACTTTCATCTTTTGCCTTGACCTGAGTGTTACTTTTATAGATGTTTTGACAGACTCATTTTGTATTGATTTATCTCCCTTCGTGACAAACCAGAACCTAAGGAAAGATCATTTCGCTCTTCTGGTTTGCTTTGTAAGGTCATCTTTTTTTTAAGGCAGAGGTTTACTAATGTGATTTTTTTTTAGGTTAAAATGAAGCAGTTTGTGAAGGTTACAGAATTTTCAGTACCGTGGCACAATCCAGTAGTAAATACACCACCAGTAGTTGCCTACCTCCAGAATCTTCTTTATGATGCTTGTCTGGACGTTGTAAATCTTCACATGGCTCTCTCCAGGTATTTCAGACCTTGGAGTACTACCTGTTTGTTTTGAGCTAGCTTTAGCTCACAGGGCCACGCAGAGTCGAAAATCAAGTTCACACCTGGGTGTCAGAGCTCTATCCCACCTGACAGAACTGCACTGTGGCCAGGGTGAGGGCGTTTCCAGATGAAGCATTTACTCAGGAGGCTGGCAAGGCCCAGGGAAGAAACCCTCCGTGGGCATCCTGTGCGGAAGCCCTGAGGGCCCCTTCCAGGTGTGGTGCATGCCGACGTGCCTGCCACATCCAGGTAATCCCGTCTGGGTCTCCCCCAGCTCAGCTCACGTGCTCTGGGGCGTCCGTTTCTCTTGGGAATTCCCTTTGGCACTTAGACCACTCTGTGTTTTGTTGGGCTTTTGGTGGTGGAGGTGGGGCCTCAGGAAATCCTGCAAACGTGGTCAGCAGAGAATTCTAAAGCCATTTTGGAAGGAGAGAGGACTTCGGAGGTGGTGGACCGTCTCATGAGAGCTGTCTGGGCTCTCGTGGGCCAAGGTCAAAGTATGTGTGCAGGGTGGGTGCCGAGTCCGTGGTCCCGCGGCCCCAGAGCACCCAGACCCAGGCTTACAGGGCCTGCTGGCCAAGGCCTAAAGCACAAGGGCCCTTTATGAGGAGCCGGAGCCCTGGCTCGCCAGCCTGAGCGTCTGGGGCGTCCCTGCCTTGGCCTCCTGCCCTGCTTCCCTCTCCAGGCCAGCCCCGGCTCTGGTTGGTTCCACGAGGAGAGCTGGCCTTTCTCTCCGAGAGCCAAGCTGGAGCGCTGCGGATGAGTCAGTCTTTGGCAGACGGAGGGCTGCTTTGAGCCCTTCTCTTTCCCTTTTGTTCAGCCCGAGGTGGGGGGTGGAGGGGTGAGGCCAGGCAAACATCCCGCCGAAGAGCACGCTGACCCCTTTGCTCTGGCTCCCCTCCGCCGTCCGGGGGAGGCGGTTGGCCTCAGCGCTCTGCCCGGTCCAGATGGCCTGTCCCCTCGTTGCCTTGCTGCTCTGAGCTCCGTCTCCTTGACAGGTCATACAACAAATGAGATTACTGTCCTTGTTCCGATTTTTGAATTTAATTTTTCAGAAGCGCATTGGGATGTAACTCGTAAATACAAAGCTTGGCGCATGGTCTCTGGTGGTCGGGACGCTGCTCGCCACCCAGCCTGCGTGTGGCCTCAGAGTTTGGCCTTCAGGCTGAGCAGCAGTTTCAACCTTGGACAAGTGAACCTCTGAGCTTTGGTTCCTTCAAACAGGAGAATCGGGACAACTGTGTTTGGATTAAGTGAGATGATACATGTCAAGTATGTGGCACAAGTACGTGGCACAGTGTCTGGCAGCACAGGGCACCACAGAGCGGCTTCGGTGAGCTGGCCGCACACCCCGTTTGTGATCCTGCCTCCATCCGGTGTCTGGGGGGGGCGTCTGGCTGGTCACCTGCTCGGCTCTACTGACCCCTCCCGGAAACCAGCTCCGTGTCCGCCTCCTTGACCCCAGAGTCAGAGCTTTTGGCATTTGGGTCAGTATTTGAGGCATGTTCACAGATTTCTCTGCCTCCCAAGTTCTGCGTTCGGTGACTGATGGGAGCGGTGGCGGTTGTGGTGCGGAATGGGGGTGGGGCTGGGGCACGTGTGCTGTCTGTGCAGTGGCCGGGCCGTGGTCAGCTCTGGCGTGGCTGGACTGCCGGGCAGCCAGACGGGCTCGTTGTTCTTGGGCTCTGGCGTTTGTTGGTACGACCGACGGGGAGACGCGGCCGCGAGCGTGCGGAAGGCGTGAATGCAGTGTGTGTAGTGACCGCCTTTTATTACAAAGTACTGATCATCTTTCTGTTCTCCAATAGCCCGTCTGGCCACTGTTCGTGAGATTGTTTCTTCTTTTTTCTTTTAATAAAATTCAGGTACGTACACACACACACACACACACACACACACAGAATGATCAATAGTTGCCAAATTATAAGTCAAGTGAACACATGTTGCGTGTAGCGGTGAGAGGCTGGTTTGGAAGCGTGTCCGCTGTGAAGTGGGGGCTGTCTGTGTCCTTGGAGACTGACCGGACCTGCTGGCCCTGGCTCTGGAGGGTGACACCGGCCATTCCAGTGGCTACACAGGAGCTCTTTGCACGTAGCTGAATCACGTCGGGTTAAAAGCGGTTACTGGGTTTTCTTCTCTACTTTTATTTTCCCTGTTGTGCTTCAGATTCTGGCTCTGGTTCTGTCCGTCATCCTCAGGACCGTGTGTGGCCGGAGGTCTGGCTTCGGGGAAAGTGTAGCTCCCATTTGAGGGCCTGCTCTGTGTGCGTCTGACCCAGCCTGGAGACAGCTCGGATCAGGCTCTGGTCCTGAGTGGAGGGGACGTCCCGCCAACTCGGATGCACACGGCTTTCTCCGCAGGACTCCGCCCTGAGGTCCAGGTGGCCGAGGGAGCCGATCGGTGAGGTCTGTGTCGCGTTGTGGCGCCGTTTAAAAGTTCTTGTCTGGGCCCCAAACAACAAGCTGTCCCCAACTGAGTCACAGACCGGGCCGCCCTTGTCCCGACTGCGAGGATACAATGTGCTGGAGTGAGGAAGAGTCCGGTCAGAAGAGTGCCGTCCCCCTCCCCCAAAACCACTGCGTGTGGGGTCCCCTGGCCCCCCGGGGAGTGGAGAGCTGTCCTTCATCAGCCCCTCCATGCTGCCGAAGCGTCTGGTGGCTTTAGGAAGCCGTGCAGGCCCCACGAGCAGAGGCTGTCCTTGGAGGGAAGACTGGAAGTGGAGGGAGCTAAACTTAGCTCCCTGGATGAGCTGTGGGTGCGGTGTGAGGAGGGGAGAGGGGTGGGGGGGGTGGGGACGCTTAAAGGGACAGCCTCAGGCTTGTGTGGTGTGTAGGGATGGGCCTCCAATGTGGATGTGGCATCAGGAACTCAGCTGGTCTGGCGTGCAGGGGTCCTGCCTGCAGGGGGGCGGGGGGAGGGGCATCGGGGAGGGCATGCTCAAAGGTACGGTACCTGGGGAGCTGTGGTGCATTGTTGGGGGGCGGGGCCCCAGGGGTCCTGCGTGTGGGGGCGGGGCGGCTGTGCGCAGCGGGGAGGAGCACGTGGTCTGGGCTGGTGGAGGGGCACCGCGGGCTCTGGCATGCCCGCCCTGGGTCCGGAGAGCAGCAGTGCCGACGACCGGAGAGAAGCCGGCTGCGTGCCGCCTGGGTGTTCCAAGGCTGACACGTCATTTGGGTTGACTTGGGGACAGAGGGAGCGTGTGACGTGGCCTCACAGAGGCAGCGCCACGTAGAAGTAAGGCAGTGTGATTGGTTTGGTAAAAGTGATCTGTCTCCCACTTGGAAGTCCTCGATAATTCACCGTTTTGTCTACCTGTTGAGTCCTCTCGGCATTTCCTGCCTGTTCCCCAGGACGGGGCGGAAGGTCAGGGTCACACACTCTTCTCCGGCCGGGCGGGCAGTCATCCGGGGCTGCAGCCACCTCTCTGTTCAACTCCTAGTTCCCCAGCCCTCAGGTGCCAGGTGTTCTGCTGTTTGTTGAGCTTTCGTGTCGTCGTTATGTGTTCATAGTCCTGTGGCCAAGCAGCCGGCGGCACGGAGCGGCCTCGATCGCAGGCTCTTAAAGCAGTGCCGGCGGGGCCAGCACGTCCGCTATCTCTGTCCTTGTCCTGTTCTCACGTATCTGGGGCACCTGGGTGGCTCCCTGGGTTAAGCGTCCGACTTCAGCTCAGGTCAGGATCTCACAGTTAGTGAGTTCAGGCCCTGCATCAGGCTCTCTGCTATCAGTGAAGAGCCCGCCTCCGATCCTCTGCCCCTCCCCTGCTCTGCCCCTCTCTCAAAAATAGACAGTAAAGAAAAGAAAAAATCCTTATCTTCATTCACCAACCATCATTTGGTACTCAAGTGTCAAGACACTGTTGGAGCTGAGAACACACGAGTAAAGGTGGCCTTTTCTTGCACAGGTGATGGGTTCTGTTGCGAGGTACCTGTTACAATGTAGCAAGTTAAAACAACTGCACATGCGTTGTCACATGCGCTGTCTCACAGCAGGGGCGGCTCAGGAGTCCTGGTGTCCCAAGTTCACCGGGTCTTCTGCTCTCAGGGTCTCATCAGGCTGAGATCAAGGTGTCAGTGGGGCTGTGGTCTCACCTAACGGCCCCTAATGTCCTTTGCCAGCTCCCTGTCATTGGCAGAGTTCGTTTCCTTGCAGCTATGTGACAGATCTCCGTTGTTTTGCTGGTGGCTGTCCTAGGTTCCCTGCCACGGGCCCCTCCTCTCACAACGTGGCGCCTCTTTGAAAAGACTCACCAGATCAGGTCAGACCCACCCCGGATCATCGCCCCCGATTGGCTCAGAGTAGCCCAGTCACAGAGTGCTGTCTCCTGCTCTCCACGGGCTCCTCCCGTGCTCCAGAGGAGGAGATCGTACCTGGACACAACTCAGTGAGGTTCGTCTTAAAGTCCTGCCGGCACAGACCTCTTTTCCTAACCCCGGATCACAGAGATTTTCACCTGTGTTTTCTTCAAGTCTGTGGTTTTAGTTTTAGCTTTTATATTTAGGTCTGTGGACACATTTTAATTTTTGTGTATGATATAGTTAAGGGTCCATGTCCCTTTCTTCCCCCCATACGATCTCTCTGGCACCGGTCATAATCTCATGGTTCGTGGGTTCGAGCCCACATCCGGCTCTGTGCTGACAGCTCAGAGCCTGGAGGCTGTCCTCGGATTCTGTGTCACCCTCTCTCTCTGACCCTCCCCTGCTCACGCTCTCTCAAAAATAAATAAAGCATTTTAAAAAAATGGGGACGCCTGGGTGGCTCAGTCAGTTAAGCTGCCGACTTCGGCTCAGGTCATGATCTCGCGGTTCGTGGGTTCGAGCCCCGCGTCGGGCTCTGTGCTGGCAGCTTGGAGCCTGGAGCTGCTTCGGATTCTGTGTCTCCTTCCCTCTCTGCCCCTCCCCCACTCATGCTCTATCTCTCTGTCTTTCAAAAATAAAATAAAACATTTAAAAAAATTAAATAAAACTTTTTAAAATGAGCTTCTTATTTTCTACCAAAATTAAAAAAAATGGCTGCTGGAATTGTGGTTGTCATTACACTGTGTCCATAGGTCAATCTGGGGAGAATTGTCGTCTTAACAGTATTGAGGCTCCTAAAATTGATGAACATGACCCGTCTCTCCAATTACATAGGTTCTTTTGTCCCGGTGTTATACGTTTTCCAAAGAAGAGGTTTTAAACATTTTTTTAGAGTCTGTTTCACGGTTCATCTGAGTGGCTCAGTCGGTTGAGCATCCAACTTTGGCTCAGGTTGTGATCTCGCAGTTCATGAGTTCGAGCCCCACATCGGGCTCACTTCTATCAGCCTGGCAGTGCAGAGCCCACTTTGGATCCTCTTTTCCCCTCACTCTGCCAATTTCTGTTCTCCCAAAAATAAATAAATATTTGAAAAATAATAAACATCTGTTTGAGCTACTGCAATAAAGCAGGAAATACAAGAAAGAAAATCTGGGGCATATAAGTCAGGAAAGTTCCCCCAAAAAGTCACGGAACTAAGTAAGTCACTTAAAGCAAGTCTACAGGATACAGGCTCAACAAATAAAACATCAATTTTATTTCTGTATACCAGCAACGAACACCTGCAAACAGAAGTGCCAATACCATTAACAGTTGCTCAAAAAAAGGGGGAAATACTTTCATGTAAATTTAGCATAAGATAGACGGGATGGGACTTGTAGGATTAAAAGTGACAGGACACTCATTTAAAAAAATCAGAGGATCTGAACAGATGGAGAGACGGTTGAGCTCCTGGATTAGGAGGCTCGACGTAGGAGCCATGTGAGTTCTCCCCAAACTTATATACAGATTTCTGTTCCTACTAAACACAGAGTTCCTGCTAAAATCTCAGCCAGACCTTTTGTAACATGATTATCCCAAAATTTGAAGAGGCACAAGAATAGCCCAAACCATTTTGAAAATAAAGAATAAAGTGCAAGGAGTCGGTATCTCGCATCATAGACCTTGGATGCAGCTGCAGTAATCAAGACGGTCCTATGGACAGAGGGACGGAGGGATGGTCAGCGGGACAGACCCGGAGGTCAGCTCCACACACGTATGCCCAGCCGATTTTGACAGAGGTGCAAAACCAGTTCGGTCAAGGAAGGCCAACCCTCCACGTGTGCTGCTGGAGAGATTGGAGAGCTATAGACTGGAAAAGAAAGAAAAAGAACCGTGGCCCAAATCGCACAACCTTACCCACAAGTTAGACGGCACATAGATTTAAATGTAAAATATAGAAGTTTGAGAAGGTAATATAATAGAAACTCTGGGACCTAAGGCTGGATGAAGTATTCTTAGATAGGACCCCAAAAGCAAATCCCATAAAAGAAAAAAGTCATTTTTGAAAAAAACATCAATTTTGATTTCATCAAATTAAAACTTTGGCTCTGCCAGAGGACCCTCTTAAGAGGCCACTGACAGAGAAAATATTTGCCAACCACACACCTAACAAAGGACTCCTCTCTAGAAAACATGAAGAATTCTGAGACTCAACGGTAATAAAACAATCCAACTAGAAAATGGGCAAACGATGTGAAGAGATTTCCCCAAGAGGCCGTGCAGACAAGCACACGGGGTGTGCTCAGCATCACTAGTCGTTGGGTCTTTGCAGATTAAGGGAAATGCAAAACCATGTTGAGGTTCATGTTGGAAATTAGAAAAGAAAATCAGTGGCCACGGGGGCCCGGATAGTTTAGTCGGTTAAGTGTTCAACTCTTGATCTCAGCTCTGATCTTGATCTTGGGGTCATGAGTTCAAGCCCTGCGTTGGGTGTGAAGCCTACTTTTTAAAAAAAAGGCAAGGAAAGAAAGGGAAAACAGCGGCCATGCCAAAGGCTGGCCAGGATGCAGAGAAGCCAGGTCTCTTCCACATTGCTGGCGGGAATGTGAGTGACGCTGCTGTCCTCGATGTTAGTCTGGGAGTTTGTTCTGAACACTAGACACGTTCTTAACCATGTGACCCAGCAGTCACATGTATCATACATCACACATACATCGCTAACATAAGCATTTAGACCTACACGTTTCTTCCCTAAATAATACATTAACTACATCCTAAAATATTTCTTGAACTTTTTTAAACTTTATTTATTTATTGTGTGAGAGAGAGCAAGCAGAATGGGGGCAGGGAGAGAGGAAAGAGAGAGAATCCCAAGCAGGCTCTACCCCGTCGGCACAGAACCCAATGCGGGGCTCGAACTCACGAACCGTGAGACCAAGACTCAGACGCTTAACCAACTCACCCACCTAGGTGGCCCCCAAAATATTTTCCAGGGTACTTGTGATTTCCTCTTGGTTTCTAGTCTTACTTCCATTTGATTCATGGCGTTTCCATCTCCCTGCTTACATTTCCTGTCTTCTTTCATGTCCACTTCTTCACCAGAGCCCTTAGCATATTGATCATAATTATTTTCAATTCCGATCCGTTAATCCCAGACCCTCTGTCATATCTGAATCTGGCTCCAATGCTCTGCTCAGTCTCTTCAGGCTGTGATTTTTGCCTTTTATAGAGCGGGCGGGCATTGTCATTTTCTCTTGGAAGCTGGATGTGTTGCCGGCTCCGGCCATGTCCCTGTCCCTGTCCCTGATAAGCCGTAATTCTTTGTATTCACCGACCTCTCCGGATCGGGGGGCAGCACCCCATGAATGTCCAATCTCAGGTGGCTCTAAAAAGAGTCGTTGGTTTTCAGCTTGTGTGAGGACTGGAGTGACAGCTTGGGGTTCTTTAAGTGTCACACCAGAAAGGTGTGACTCTGCAGCTGGAGACCTTTAAGAACTGGCCAAGCCCCCTCCCTCCCGACCCCACCCGCGCCTCCCTCACCCCATGATGTACGTGCTTTCTCATCTGGAGGAAAAGAATATCCGAGGTCACGCTCCTGGATTTCTTTCTGGCCCTCCCGCCCGTGGCGGTGTCTGTGATACAAATGAAGAATCAAATCTGTAGTTTTCAAGGCGGAGTCTGTAACCTGTGCTACGAAACTTGCAGAACTGTTTCAGGAGTGAGCCGGACAGCTCTTCACCCCAAGTTCATAATCCACGGGCGGCACCGCCTTGGAACGAGATCACAGTGAGGCGCGGCGGCTGCCATGAAACACGTGGGAACAGCCAGTGTCCCGGGGACGGGGACCGGCTTAGCTTGGCCGGTACAGGGGCCATCGGCGCAGCTGCCGTGGAACATGCTTGGGTGGTTGCTCACAAAGTGACGCACCGGTGCCACGTGACCCAGAACCTCCACGCTGGGGGGAAGGTGTGCCCCACAGGACCGAAGACCGGCGTTCCAACGGAAGCTTGTGCGAGAACGTTCACGGCAGTAGCCAGACCCTGGCGACAGCCCAGATGCCCGTCCGCTGCCCGGCGGGTAGACCCTGTGTGGTGGGTCCGCGCAGCGGGGCCTTGTCCAGCCGTGGAGCGGAACGGAGCGTCCCCTCTGCCATGACTCGGGAAACGTGGTGCCACGTGGCACAAGCCCGACCGTGTCTACGAAATACCCGAGATGGGCAACCCAGAGATGGAGAGCTGATGGGTGCTTGTCCGGGAGCGGGGGTCACTGCTCACGGGCGCGCTTGCCTTTGGGGATGATGACGGTGTTTTCCAACAAGGCAGAGGTGGTTGTGCGTCACTGTGGACGCGCTGCGTGCCACCGTGGTATGTACGCTTAACTTTTTTAAGATTTTATTAGACTATTTAATCTCTGCAGCCAGTGTGGAGCTCGAACTCACGACCCTGACATCGAGTCACGTGCTCTACCGACTGAGCCCCCCAGGCGCCCCGTATAGACTTCAAAATGGCTAATTTTATGTTATGTGACTTCCGCCTGGGCTGAAGAAAAAGAAAACTCCCAGATGAGAGGGGCCTGGGGCACGTTAGAGCCTGTTTTTATGCTGCGTGTGAGTGTGATGTTTTATCCTTGCCCACAGCGCTTTGACAGCTGTGAGGTCATTTGCTCTCAAGGACCCCGGGAAATGTCATAGGTATTAAACTTCGTTAGCAAAGCCGGAATTCAAGGTGAGGCTGCCTTTTGGGAATTGAAGTGTTTTTAAGTATTTGTAAAAACCCTCCATTCGGACGTGTTGTTTGGTTAGCGTCTCCGTTAAGCCAAAGTTAAGACTTAAATTTGACATTTACTAAGTAATGGAAATGAAAATACGTCCCTTGAAATAACTTGTTTTTAATATGTGGCAGCTTTAAAATTTGTCTTTGTAATCTGTTATGTGTAAACGAGTAAACTAATTTCGGGGTCCTCTGGCTCACCGTGACAGGCCCTGGATCTCCATCCCAGCGCAGTCGACCCCATTCTAGAAGAGGAAAACCAACTTCACTGAGTCCGGAACTGTAGGAGTGGCTCCTGCGGGCATAGATGGGATTTCCAATTAAAAAGCCACCCGCCCCAAGTGGAGATTGGCCCTTGATTTCCTCCTGCCCCCACCTTCACACCTCCTTTGTCCTTTCTCACGCCCCAGCCCCAGGGGGCTCCCCTCCCTCCCTGCACTCGCCC
>CM053564.1:35851956-35873576 GCA_028646485.1 Cryptoprocta ferox
GGTACGGTCTGGGAGCGCGTGTGCCCTGGCAGTCAGCAGGAAAAGGTGGTTGTGGGGCAGAAACCGAAGCCACGGTCAGCTTCCTGTGGACACGTGCACAGGTGGGGTTTCTGGCTGCGGGGACGGAGGATTCCGGGAACCCACGTTGGGCTGGGGCGCACAGGCCGCCTCATGCCTTAACTTCCTGTCCGTGGCCGTCGACGATTTTACAAGTGAAAATTGCTTTTGGTGCCTGGTTCTCGTTCTCACGGAAATTCCTCGGGCTCTTCGGGTCCTGATCCCCTCGCCTTCTCTCTCCCGCTAACCCTCTCCCTCCCCCCGTGTTTTCCAGAATTACTTTCCCAGTAAGCAGGACATCCTGCTGGCGCGGAAAGCCACCAAGGGCATTGTGGAACACGACTTTGTCATTAAAAAAATCCCCTTTAAGATGGTGGATGTGGGCGGCCAGCGGTCCCAGCGCCAGAAGTGGTTCCAGTGCTTTGACGGGATCACGTCCATCCTGTTCATGGTGTCGTCCAGCGAGTATGATCAGGTGCTCATGGAGGACAGGCGCACCAACCGGCTGCTGGAGTCCATGAACATCTTCGAGACCATAGTCAACAACAAGCTCTTCTTCAACGTCTCCATCATCCTCTTCCTCAACAAGATGGACCTCCTGGTGGAGAAGGTCAAGACCGTCAGCATCAAGAAGCACTTCCCGGACTTCAAGGGCGACCCCCACAGGCTGGAGGACGTTCAGCGCTACCTGGTCCAGTGTTTCGACCGGAAGAGACGCAACCGCAGCAAGCCGCTGTTCCACCACTTCACCACCGCCATCGACACGGAGAACGTCCGCTTCGTGTTCCACGCGGTGAAGGACACCATCTTGCAGGAGAATCTGAAGGACATCATGCTGCAGTGAGAGAGGGCCCCCCACTGCCGTCCGCGACAGCATCCACGGCCGCTGGCCACACCTCCCTGGGCCCGGGGCGGGCCTCCCGCGTCCGTGCCGCCGCGCTCCGGGCCCGGGGACACGGACGCTCGGACGTTAGCTACTGAACCCGGGGCGTAGTCAAACTACTGAGAATCCAAGGGTCACTCTGGTATTAATTCGCGATACCTAGTAACACAACTTTCTCTCTCTCTACAGAAACCGTATTCCTTTCCCGACACAGTTTCGCGAGGACTGTGTGCGTGGGGGGTGGGGTGCGCACACGCGCACGCTCTGGAATGACACGGACACAAACCAGCTAGCCTTGCAGATGCCTTTTCCCTCTAACCCGCGAGTCTTCCGCGAGGCACACTAACCTGAGAGCTTTGCCGAACGACGGGGGTCCCCGCGCCGCCTCCCGAAGCGAGCACGTTGCCTTTGAAAACTCTGTGCCGGCTTCCTGGGAGACCCCGGTCCGGGCGCACTCGACCAGGCCGGGCCCCTGCCTTAGAGGGCGCGAGTGGGCTCGCCTTGACGCCCCGCGGCCTGTGTGCCTGCGGGGGGTGCGCTCGGTGCTGGTGACCCGCCCCCGCCCGCCAGCCCTGCCCATGGCTTCTGTCCTACACGTGACCTCCCGACACCTGCCTGCAGCGGCGTCCACGCTCCCTGCCCTTGGAGGCGGGGAGAGCGCTTCCTGCCCCCCTCGGGACTCCTGGCGGAGGCTCCGTGAAAGCCGCCGCTGCCTGGGGCCTCAAACAGCTGCCCTTGCAGCGGGCCCGGGCTCTGGAGCCGGAGTCCGCGTTTCTGCACACTCCTGCCACCTCGATGCCTTTGGACAGCCGGCGCCGGCTCCCGGCCCTGCTCGCAGCCTCGTGCTCACCAGGGTCTCTTCCGTTCGTGTGCGCGCGTCCCGGGTGAACACTGCCAGGCCGGGCTCGTGCGGGAGAAGCTGCCCAGGCCCGTGAGCCTGGACGTGGGCAGATCTTCCCCGCCCGTCCCCCTCGGCCCTGCACCCGCCCACTTCCTTCGCACGGTGTCTCTTGCTGGCTGTCACATACACTGCGTCCCAAGCCAGTCCCGCTGTGTGTTCCTCTAGTAGAAACGTCTTGGGGGGTCAGGACTTTTCCTGGTATTCAGAAGGAAACAGAAAGCTTCCTCTCACTGGCCCCAGACGGTCACTGTGGCTGAGTAGCACATGCGAGGCCCCGTCCCAAGGCTGTCACAGATCCTGTGTCCCTTTTGCGTCTCCCTCTTGGCTCGTTTCCAGCAGTCTTGTGGCAGGTGCTGACCCAGGAGGAAGGAGCAGGGCCTGCCCCTGACTCGTCCGTGTTCTCAGTGAGGAGACCACAGGAAAGTCTGTCTCTGTCTCTCTCTGTCTCTGTCTCTGTCTCTCTCTCTCTCGGTGCTCAAAGGTTTGTGTCCATGTTTGTTGGGGTTTGTGGCTTTTTTGGCTGGAAAAAAATTGCTGTTTTTGCACTGCTTCCTGGGGCTCCTCATGAATTGAAGGATGTGACCCAGGGTCAGTGCCGATGACCGTGGCTCAGAGGGAAAGGAGCAGTCCTGGCAGCCTCCCTGGGGCCGTCCGGGGTCCTTTCACGTGGCTGCAGGGACTCACCGCCCGGTCCCCGGCATGGCGGGCTCTCCTCGCCCGTCCCCGGGGGCCTCCCCAGTGGCCGCTCACCAGTGTGGGAGCCCCCCCAGCCCGCGGCACCGGCGGTGCTCCCGCCCCTCTACCCGGCTGACCAGAAGTGCACAGTGCAGGGGTGGGGCTGCGCCGAGCTCCCGGAGGCGGGGAGGGCGCCAGGCCTGGGTTCCTGACCCGCAGGCCCCAGCCCCCCGTCTTCCCAGGCCCGGGCTTCTGCTCCTGCTAAGCTCGGGGCGCGTGGGGAGGTCTGTAAAGGCCCCGGCTGCAAGTTCTGGGCTTCGTGGGGGATCGTATTTGCAAGGCTCAACTAAAACCGTTCACGGCTTTCCTACACATAGACTAGTTGTTTTGTCTCCAAAACCTTCGGCTTTTGTATTTTTTTAATTACACTGTTATCCTCGATTATTGTCTTTTTTATTGAGTTGTTGGAGAAGCAGGAGATAGTCGTGCCTCATTCTATTATTGCAAAAATGTAACAATAAACTTCCTCAAAATAAGATCTTTTTTCGTGGTTATGCTGTTTACATGGAAAGACACGGTGTCGGTTTTTCCCTGAAACACTCCTCTGTCTGTAGGGAAAGGGGCTCAAAAGATGATGTGTTCTAGCCTGTGTCATTTATAGAGATCCCTAGTATTCCTCTTCTTGTAACTTTTGTTACTTCTGGGAAACAGAAAAGTAAGTCCAGGATCCAAAACCAATCTTAAATCAAGATGATTAGTTACAAGCGCCTCACGTGGGCGTCCCGAGGACAGGCCGACACGGGCTCGGCGGGACCCGCCTGATGCGGGGATGCGGGCCCCGGGCGGATCGCTCACGGCTCACGCGTGGCCCCGTTAGCCCGGGCCGGAGGGTCTGGTGTGAGGACGCCCACCTTCGCTCTCCGGGCGTTCCTTCAGGCCGTCCCCCGTATTCAGAGCCCAACAACGCCAGTCCCAGTTGTACGTGAAGGTTCATCATTTGATCATCGGCTTTTATTTCCGAAAACACGCTAAAATCCTGACACACACACCTAGTCCCAAGGGCTGCTTTCCATAAAGCATCCAAAACACAACTTCAAAGCCCACCAAAGTGGCTTGTGCACCGAGATGCGCGTGTGTGTGTGCGAGTGTGTGTGTGTGCAGGGATCTCACGTGGTGTGAGTGGGGCCCTGAGAGCCCGAGGAGGACCCGGTGGTGGACACCTGACGCGGCCTACGCCCCACGACCGCAGGGCGCCCACGGGCCGGGCCGGAGGGGGTTCTGCGGTCATGACCCCTGGGGTCCTGGTCCCAGCCACGGAATGAAGACCCCTCCCGCCGGAAAGAGGAGTGACGCCTAGCGGGCACGTCTTGTCACAGGACCGTCCTCCAGAAGGAGGGACCGGGTGCTGCCCAGTGGCCGTGGCCTGGGTAGGGCGCCGCGTGCGCGTCCTCATCCCCGCGGTGGGCCAAGCTCCTTGCGTTCCAGTTTCATCGCTTATGAACATGGGACGCAATAGTGATTCTCCGCCCCGGCGCCGCGGTCAGATCCCCGAGGAGCTTTGCAGAGGCCCGGCCAGGGCCTGGCAGGTAGGGACGCCGTCTGTGCCGATTCCTGAGCTCCTGGCCGTGTCACGGGGCGGCCGGGGCCGCGAGCCCCCAAGCAGGTCAGCCATGCTGGAGGGCTTCCCCAGGCTGGCTCTGCGTCCCCGTCCACTAGCCCTCACTGCGACCAGCCACCTGCCCCTGAGAACCCCGCGACACTGGGCGGGCTCTCTCTGGACAGCGCGTTGTGGCCGAGCCTCTCCCAGCACGGGGCAGCCTCTGCCGTCTTGCGGGCCCATCTTCTCCACGAGGTACGTCAGGTGCGCTCAGCAGCCTCGCTCTGGAACGATCCGTGGAGCTCACTTGTGTGGGGCCGTGTTTTTCCAACTTGGCCTTGGGGCTTCCGGTCCCAGTCAGGAGGCGGTGCTGGGCCCTGACCATCGCCATCGGGTCCCCTGAGGGAAGGAGCTGTCTCTGCCCCCTCTCCCTTCTCTGGGGAAGGACCTCAGGGCTCTCGAGGTGTGGAGGCTGCTACGCTCTGCCGTTGGGTGTTCGTTCAGGAGAACCTGTTAAAGTAGGTGGATCTGATTTCCACCGCGTTGCCGTCCTCTCCAGGTGAAAACGTGCTTGAGACGGTAACAGGTTCCCCCCGGGGGCCCCTTCTCTCGGCGGCCTCCCCTCTGCCTTGCACCCACGCGGCTCCTCGGAGGCGAGCGCCCACCGCAGCGGTCGGGAGACCGTGACCGTGGTGACCTCTCCTGAGAGCCGCGCTCGGAGCCCCCGGCGCTGGTAGAGCTGTGGTTCGCGAGCTCTGGGCCTTCCCTGATCCTGGGAGGCCCGAGCTGCTCCAAGGCTGTGTCCCGGATCAGGAACAGATGGCTTCTCGAGTATCCCGGCCGGTGGACCTTCCCGGGGAGTGGCGGCCGTGTGCGTTGGGGGATGGGAACGGGGTGGCTCACAGGCCCTGGGGTTGCAGCCTAGAAAGAGACCAGAGGGCAGCGGGTCGGCCTAGCTGATTCGAGTAGGGGACAGCTGGCATGGGGAGGGTCGCTGTCGGGTGTGACCCTGACTTGTGGCGGTGGCTCCTCCCCACGTCTTCCCAGTATTCAGCAAAATGTCGTCCGGGGAGTCTGACATCGAGGGCCTGCAGACTTCGCACCTGGCCGACCATGCATGCAGCTCGACCAGAAAATTAGGTTCTCTGTTGTCAAGTCGGTTATGGGGGTGGGGTTTTCTCTTCAGAGGGTTTTCTTTTTTTATGTGTTTGTGACATGACCTCAAGTGACACACTTTACCCCGGCGTTTCTGCATGAGCCCAGATTTCCTCTCTGAGGAAGTCGCCTGAGCCACGGTGATGGAGAGGGCGTCCCCCTCTCTAGCCGAGTCACCTTTTTATTAACCGTGAATTCGCGTCCTTCTGTGTTGATAAAGCTGATGTGCTTCCTCCGAGGGCACGCGGTGCCGCTTGTGTCTGCAGCCGGGTGGTCTCCCTGAGACAGGATGTGCGCAAGGGCCTGGGCCCACACGGGGACACGCCCTCCGAGCCCAGTTCTGGCGCTTTCCAGCGCCGGGGCAGTGGTTCGCCTCTCCCAGCTGACGCAGAGTGACCGGCGGGAGGGAAGACGGGCAGCCCTGCTTTGTGACCTGAAGTCTCTGCCCTGAAGCCCGGGCCAGAGACCGTGTGTCCTGCGGCCGACAGTCCGGGAGTGCTTGGGGGTGGCACGTACGCCTGGCTGTGCCCACGCGCCCCCCGCCCTGTCCAGGAACTGGCCGACGCCCCTGCAGACCACCCATCACGGTTCTTCGGACGCAGGTCAGTGCCAGCCGCGGACAGCGAGCTCCCGGTCACCTGGGAACTTGAGACCAGCCCGAGGTTCCCTTCGGCTCCCCAACTCGGCCGCGCTGTGTGGGGGAAGGCCTGGGGGAGCCCGCACGCCTTTCCCAGGACGGAGGCGGTGGGGGGGGGGGGCACCTGCGTGCAGTCAGTGGCAGCTTCGGCCAAGTTCTCCGTCGTCTGCCCCGCTCAGAGCTTAGACCTCGTAGACTCGTACCAGGCCTGCTTATGAAGAATTTAAAACCGGTCTTTGTTCAGATTGATTTAAATAAAACACTCCAAATGTCCTTTTTCTTAGCTCCCTTCAAACAACTGAAACTGGCAGGTTTTCCTCTGGCGTGGCACAGTGTTACGTGCCCAGCCCCTGCTGGTTGACCCTGTGCCCTGCGTGTGCCCCACCATGCCCCCTGCACGGCCCCCGTGCTGCTACTGTGACATTTTGAACTGGGCTGTGAGCCCTTCCGGGGTCCGTACACGCTGCAGGAAAGCCCAGGATGAGAGCCACGCGCTCCGGCACGGGCCCTGCCGTGGAAGGGCCACGCGGAGCCTGCCTCCGTCTGTGAATGCGTGCGCCCGGTTACCGTCCACCCCGTGAAGTGGGAAAACGTACTGTGCGGGTGCGGCGGTGGGTTAGCACGTTCAGTGTATGGGGTTTTTATAAATGTACTGAAATGTGCCTTGAGTGACATCTGTTTTGCCGGCATGTTGCGTCCTGTCAGACACCAGCTCCTGCCGCCCGGCGGTCGCAGCGTGTGACGTGTTTAGGATGGAGGGACACGCGTGACCGGCAAACCCCAAGTGCCTGTTTCGCGGGGCAGCCACAGGCCTCCTGGGCCAAACTGTACCTTCCAGAAGCCCGGCCCCCTCGTGGTGTCATTGCGGATGAAGCCCGTCCGTCACCTGCCCAGGCCCCAGCAGGGGAGCAAGGTGAGTCGGGGGCTCGCAGTCTTGGGTCTGGGCCCAGACCGTCCTTCGCATCCGTAACCCCGTCCCGTCGCTGCTTGCCCTCGGTCCTGCGGGGCGCGGGCTCCCCTCGCACGGCCGGGGCTCGCCTTCCACCTGCAGACCCGCGGCCTGGGCGGAGGGTAGGGGTGCAGCCCGGTGACGGCGTCGAGCCTCTGGTGTCCGGGCAGGAAAAACTCTGTAGGTGACATTAGTGGGAATAGAAGTAACGACCCTGCCCCCACACCCCGCCAAAAAACAAAACTATCCTTTTCATTCTGTGACTTCACGAGGGATCAGCCTTGACCCCAGAAAGCGCAGAAACAGGTACTGAGCATTTAGGAAGGGAGCAGGTGTGGGAAGTGGGATTTTTAAGCCCCGCTGGCAGGGGGCTATGAACGTAGGGATTCCCCAAGGGCGCGTGCGCAGCCGAGTGGACCAGCCCCCACCCCACCCCCCCGCCGGGCGCCCCGCTCCATGTGCACTCATGGCCCCGCGGACCGCCCGCCTCCCAGCAAGGGGGTCAGCCTCCTGGATTCCAAGCGGGGGGGTTCAGGTGGACTCCCAGCATTTCACCCTCTCTGCTCCCAAGGCTTTTCCTTCATCCGAGCGGACAGCATTCGTTAACTTTGAGAATGAAACTGTAACACAAGCGTTTCAGAAAATGTGAACTGCACGGAATCCGCGCCGCACAACAGAGTTGTCCAGAACCTCGGCACTGAGATGCCTGCCCCCGGGCGTACTTCCCCTGGGCTTCGGGCTTTTACAGATAGGAGGCTGGCACCCGCCTGGCTCAGGCAGTGGAGAGCA
Source organism: Cryptoprocta ferox (assembly GCA_028646485.1). NCBI lineage: Eukaryota > Metazoa > Chordata > Mammalia > Carnivora > Eupleridae > Cryptoprocta > Cryptoprocta ferox. Next base: position 35,859,600 of record CM053564.1, read on the forward strand.
CGACTCTCCGTCTCCTCCCGGGACTCCGTGGGTCCCAGCTCTGTCCCCCCACCCACAGCGGGTGACACACCGGGGTCCCGCACGCCTGCCTCAGGGCCCCGGTGGAAGGCCGTGTCTGCGAGGAACCGTCAGGAACAGCCCAGCTGACGCTCTGCTCTTACTCTAACAGGTGTGGCGAGAAATAGGGCGGCAGCTTTTGTGGCCAGAAGTGTGAATGAGGGACAACAAAGTGACGTCAGCCTTGGACGGGATCAGGTACCCCGGGAGCTGTCTGCATTGTTTCCAGCTCTTCGGGGGCAGGTGAGCATGTGTCCCTGTCCCACGACGGCTTCCTAACCCGCGCCCCCCCCCCCCCCGCCCCAACCTTAGGCCAGTGAGAGGCCAGTCCGTGTCTCCTCAGACTCACAAACGTGGGGAAGCAATTCTGTGAAGAATGTCACACGGTGCTTAGCAGGTCAGGGGGACCCAGGAGGAGGCCATGTTGGCCGTGGCTGGGAGGTGTACTCAGGCTGTGGCCTAGCCAGGGACCTGGCCGTGGGAGGAGACAGCGCCCAAGAGGCAGGAGCCCCCGGGGACAGGTGACACATGGCCACAAAAGTGTCCCGATGGAGATGTTCAGGCACTAGCTTCTTGGAGTGGCCTCACGTGGAACCTGGCTGAGGGCATTTCCAGGTAACTTGGTGGGTGCCTGGGGCCGGGTCAGAGGCAGGGGAGCAGAGGTCGGGTCACAGCTCCTCCCTGGGGTGCCCTGGTCATCACTGGGCGGGGGACCTGGGGGTGGACTGAACACTGGTGACCCCAGGACACTTCTTGGAAACTGCTTTGTTAAGCAGAGCCCTGACAGCAGTCTCTTTCCATTTGCGTCCATACCCCGGAAGCGAGTTCACACATAGAGCTGGGTTATTCCGGGTGCTCCTGCATCAGGCGCTGCATGTGGTGCTGGGACAGGGAGGCTGCACGAGCTGCTCCCGCCGGGCCACTCTCAAAGCTGTGCTCCAGGTGACCCTGCAGGTTAGCCTTCTCGGCTGGGCTCCCTGAGAGCCCTAAGTTTGCTTTCCCTAGGAGCAAATCCGGTTGAATCCGGTTCCCTGTACCTGTGTAGCCGCCCTATCACGACCAGGCGACCTCGGGCTTTGCCAGGCCTCTCTCGAGCGGAGGTGGCCTCTGTGGCCTGGCCAGGAAGCGTTACCACCTCAGGTTGGGGAGCCACCTGGGGAGGCCCAGACCCTCCTGGCTTTCCCAGGGATGCTCCCGTTCCTCGGGGGACTCGCCCCAGAGTGCTGGCCACCCCCCAGGCGGCTGCCCAGGCCTCCCCCGGCGGCTCAGAACAGGGGCCAGTGCAGTTTCCCAGCCCCGATGCCCGCCTGTGTGCTTTACCAGGAAGGAGCCGGAACACGGGTCTGCGGCCTTGCAGCCGCAGGCGGAGCCCCCCAGTCCCCGTCCCCGGAGGAGGGCAGCGTCCTCCCCAGGGCTGTTGAGAATCGAGAAGGACGGAGGTAAGAAAGTCCTTGGGGCTCAGAGGGACTCGTTTGAAGGGACAGTTTCTTTGCAGGAAGGTTGACATGTCCTTGCCCGGGTGGATTTGGGTCCCCACCCCCCACCGTCTGTTGAGTCTTAGAGCAGCCGCTCTGGGATCTGGGCTCAGACCTTGTATGTGGGCCCGCATACCCCTGGAACGGCGTGGCCTCTCTCGTGAACTCGACAGGATCTAAATTTGGACTCTCAGCTTCAACATTAGCTGCTTGGCTAAGCCAGGGCATGTTTTGGTGGTTATTTTTAAGCCCTTCTGGAGATTTTGTTCCAGAAAGGTCTGAAGCACCGTCCCAGGAGACTGTGTGGACAGGCCCCTGGCCTTCAGCCCCTGGCAGCGTTGGGGGTGGCAGGGGGCTCACCTGGGGAGGGGGCAGCTGGCAGGGCTCTCCTCCACCCTCCTCGGAAGGGTTATGATGTGTGTTGAGGCTGCGTAGGAAGGTGCGGGAAGGTTTCCTGGCCCCGTCTCACACAGGAGCCACAAAACAGATGATGGCGTGAGTATTTTTAGCGCCCTCAGCCCGGGCCCCCGGGGATGTGTGGGACTCACGGGGACCTGGGACCAATACAGACCCTCAAGGCCGTGCGGTCCCCTTTGTGTGTTTATTCTTTAAAAAAAAAAAAAAAAAAGCTTCTCGGAAGCCACGCTGTGTAGCTACTGCAGTTCAGCTCAGGGGAGGTGCGCGGCCATACCAGGGCCTGTCACCCATCAGTCTGCGGCAGCAGATGGCACTCATTACATCCCCCACCCCTGGGGACTGTCCCCAGCTGCCCTCCACCGTCGATGCAGGAAGGAACCTCTGGGCTCTGTGCGTACAAGTTTTATTCTCAAAATGTTCCCGCCCCCAGGGTTTGCCCCGAGCCCATCAGTCTGGAGACCAACCTGTTGCAGAAGACGGAAGGGAACCGGAAACTAGGTAATACTGCCTAGGAGGTGGGAGGGCTGCTGCAGGATTGGATCCCGGGTGACGGCGACGCTCTGGGGAGGGGGGGCGGGTCACCCCGAAGGCAAGGAACCAGCCTCAAGGCAGACCCTGCCGCCAGGCCCAGAGGCCAGCCTTCCCTCTGGCTCTGTCCATACTGCAGACTCCTGAGCTCTAAGCACATGGTCAGGGCTTTAAGGCACTGAGATTGGGGGGGCGTGTTCACAGCGCCCAGGGCTGCTCTCCTTCTGCTCCTGGGCCCCCCTCTGTGCCCACCTGGCTCTTCATCTTTTCTCCTGTTTGCGTCCGTTACCTCCGGGTCCCAGTGAGGCCTGGAGGAGCCTCCATGCTGGGTCTTTTTGGGGGCCGAAGTCTTGCTTCATGTCCGATTACAAGGAAACTTCGAGCCTGTTTGCTTGGGGGAGGGGGCACTCTTACCCAGTTTCTCCCAGCCCCCGAACTGTAAACCCTCACAGAGTGCATGAGCCAGCCCTGTGCTTGCCTCCTTCCAGGTCAGAGCAGTGGGGAGCACGCTCTTGCGCTGTTGCAACTGGAAGCTTCTCTCCCCGCTGGCCCCAGGGCCCTTGGTAATGAAGACCGGCAGACGTGCAGGAAGGCAGGAAGCAAAGTTGGACAGAACTGAAGGCAGACAGACAACCCCCGGGCAGGGGCGCCCGGCCACCCCCTCGGCACTTGTTAGGACAAGTCGGAAACGTGACCACCACCACCTCCTTGACACCACCTGCTGCCTTTGCCAGAACACTTGGCATCAGTGTGACAGCAGGTACCTGTCTGGGGGATGCCGCGTGAAGGCCCGAGGACTGGAAAGCCGTGAGTGTGAGAAAGCCCTGTTCTGGGGAGGGGGGTGGTGCAGCCTTCGTAGAAACTCAAGTCCCCCCCCCCTCCCCGCCCCTTCGCCAGGTGTGGACCGGCTGCAGCCCCGTGAAGCCCCAGCCCTGGTCCTGGCCGGGCCTGAGGACCCCCTGCAGGGGATGGGGCGAGGGGGCAGGACCCAGGGCTGCAGGGGACGGTCCTCTGCTTCCCCGGGGGGCGTCCTGGGGTCAGATGGGCTAATTCCCCTCGTCCCTCCTGGGGCCGGGGGACAAGCCCGCCTTGGACAGCTTGCGTGTGCTCAGCTTCCTCCTCAGGGAGGAGAAGGTGTCGCCCAGGACCCGGCGCAGCCCTGAGGCGTCGCGGCCGCAGGGCAGGTCCTGCCTGGGGGCCGGGAGCTGCCCTGTGAACATCTCCCACCCGGCCAGGGCGTCCACGGCCCCGTCCACCTGCGCCAGCTCCTCCTCCGTCACCTCCCGCTCCAGGGCCCGGATGCACTGCTCCAGCCAGCGTCCGTGCTCCCGGATGGCGTCCACCTCTGGGCCAAGCCGAGGCGGGCTGTCCGGAGCGGCTGGGGAGCCCAGCCCCTCCTCGGGCTCCAGCTCCGGCCCCTCGGACAAGGTGCGGCTCCACGTGTCGGGGGTCAAGGGCTCCGACAGGCTGCTGCCCGGCTCCGACCCGCTCTCGCAGCTCAGGCCCGAGTCGGCGCTGCAGGGCAGAGTCTCGTCCGAGACGGAGGGCGCCCCTGCGTCCGGATCCGGCTGCATCCCAGCTTGCGTCCAGGCGTAAAGTCTCTGTGAGGGAGAGACACGGGTGGGGTGTCTTGGTCCCCCTCACTCACCTCGTCCGAGCACTGCCCGGGGCCCCCAGCATCCCCAGCCCGGCAGCGGGTCGGGCGAGCTGCGGAGCTTGGCGAGCCCCTCGTTTGAGTTAAATTCTGCAGAGCGTGCCCGTGAGCTCAGGCTGGGATAAGAATAAATACTCCACACTCCTCACTTCCTCCACCTTTCTACTTCCTTTCATCCTGGCCTCCACTCTGCATCTGGTATCGCCTGGCGGACGCACTCCGGGGCCGGGAGACGGCTCCAGCAGCGGTTCCACGGAGCACTCCCGGCCGGGCCCTCTCTCCCCCCCGGTCACCTGCCAGAGAGGCCCCTGGAGCTGTCCCCGCAGCCCCCGTCCTCTGAGCCCCTCCACAGTCTCGTGGGGGAGGCTCCACTGGATGCAGAGCAGTTCCTGGGACAAAGTCTGTGTCCAGTGGACAAGACCCCGCCAAGAAGGATGTGTGTGCGGATCCCAGTGCTACTTACAGAGCGGAGTCTCCCTTGGCCTCACGCACTGCAGCCCGTCCCGGCAGGGCACCCCCACCAGGTGACAGCCACCACCCCCTGAGGACCCTCAGCACGGCTGCCTTGGGGCGGGCCACTTCCTGAGGGCAGCTGTGGGGCCTGGAAATGCCCAGCCCGCTAGCTGGGCGGTCCTTAAAGTGGGGTCCCTGACCAGCAGCACCCCTGGGAGCCCGTGACACATGCAGGGCCTCCCCGTCCAGAAGGACACTCCCATCCAAGAACCCAGGGCCCACTGAGCCTTAGCACCCCGACCAGTCACCAGACAGCGGCCCCTTAGCAGCCCAGGGTGCCCGCTTCCGAGGGGAAAGTTGGGCGGGGGGGGGGGGGGCGGATTTCCCAGAACCTCAAACACAGCTTTTGGCTTAAAACTTTTGGTTTTAAAATTAAGCCAAAACTATTGGGTTGAGAGGCCTTGGTAAACACCTCCTGTGTCTGGAAGCTGACCTCACAGTAAAGTTGGGGAGGCTGCAGCCCAGGCTCCCCACGGGTCAGGCTCCTCCCCCGGGTCCCTGCTCCCTGCAGCTCCCCCATCCGCCAGCAGAGGGCAGCAGCGCCCGCCGGCTCCCCCGCTTCCAGAGTGCGGCCTCTCGGCTTCCTCCCGCACGGATCCCAACCACCGGCTCAGGCGGCCCTGGCGAGGCGGGGGTGGCCGCATCCAGCACCCGCCCTCCGCCCAGAGCTGGTATTTACCATCCTTGCCTGAGAAGAGCCGTCAGCCCCTTGTCCCTCCTGCGCCCCAATGAGACCCGAAGGCAGCAGCCGCCGTTACTGGGTGCGCACCACGGGCCAGACATGCCGCCCTGCGCGAGCAGGAAGATGCCACCAGGCAGACACGCAGGTCAGTCTGCGCCCCTGGGGTTCTCACACTGGGGACCCAACTCTACCTGCTGCTCGGGAACGCTGCGCGACACTGGACTGCTGCAGTCCCCCACCCCCATCCCCCCCCCCGCCGGCCGCTCACCTTGTACCTGTCCACGAGCTTGAAGCCCAGGACGTGCTGCAGCTTCCGCAGGCAGATGGGACAGAGGTCCAGGGGCCGCCGCAGGGCCTCATCCAGGCTGAGCGCCCCCTGCATGATGCAGCGCAGCCAGCGGCAGCGCCCCAGCCCCAGCAGGTGACAGAGCTCGTGGCAGGTGACCTGAGGGGGACAGCCCACCAGTGACCTCGCGGCCAATGCCCCGGACGCCCCAGCAGCCCCACCAGGGGCCTGATCACCAGGCGGAGGTCCTGACTGCACCAGGCAGACTCTTGTCTCTGGGGAAGCAGCACCGGGGGAGGGGCTGGGGACAGACAGGGGTTGGAATCCCAGCCCTGCCACTTGACAGCCGTGTGGCCTTAGGCAAGGGTCTTGGCAGCTCTGAGCCTTGGTTTCTATGCTGTGTACAGGAAGCCAGGTTCTCGGCGTGAGGGCTGGACAGAGGACTCAGTGGCCATCTGCTCACACCCTTGTGTGTGAGCACACATTCCTAGAACTGGCCAGGGCCCCCAGGACTTCCCTCCTTTCCTGCTCCTGCGCAGGGACGCGACGCCCTGGCCTCCACACCCACCTTGCAGCACTGGACCATCCCCAGGGCGCTGAAGCACAGGGTCTGGTCTCTGTCCTGTACGGGTGTCTCAGGGCCGTCCGCTGCCATCTGGACCGGGGGTGGCTGCGAGGCGCCAGGCGCCGACTGCAGGAGCTCCCCCGAGAACCGGGCAAAGCTGCAGACGCCCACTTCTGAGGAGAGGAGGAGACACGAGGGGTCACAGGGGCGGGGCGCAGGAGCAAAGCCCCCACCCCACCCTTGAGGGTGTGTGCCACCCAAGGCGGCCCTGAGGCAGACGCCCCAGGCTGCGCAGTGGCCCCCGCCTGGGAGCAGGAAGAGCATGAGGCTCTGATTTCAAGAGCAGCGGTTTCCGTCCGTCCGTATATGCATGTCATCCCCAGGAGGGTCAGCACACGCCCGCGCCCCGGTGGGCCTCCACGAGCAGGGGCTGTCGGGGCCCTGGCTCACCATGCCCTGGAAGGATCTTGCCGAAGGTGAAGCTCCAGGCCTCGCAGGGGTACAGGTCGGACAGCGTGAGGCCCAGCACGCACAGTGCGTCTCCCGGCTTGCTGCTCTTCAGGAAAGACAGGATTCCGTCTGAGGGGAGAGAAGCCCGAGGGGGAGTGAGGTGGTGGCAGGGACCGCAGGCCAGTCCTGCCGTCCCCTCCTCCTCTGCGTCCACCAGCCCTCCCCAGTCGAGCCCAAGGTAGGAGCACTCCACCCCTGGTGCTCTGAGGCCGAGAACTCCAAGACACACAGCAGGGGCTCCAGGCCTGGACCTCGGGGTCACGCGGCCAAGTAGAAGCTCAGGGGCACCACTTTGGACATGTGCTTGAGGTGCCCGGAGACATCCAAGCAGGGATGCCAAAAAGGCCACTTGAGCAATGGGACCGGTGTTTGGGGGAAACAGCCCTAGAGACGCCTGCATCCTAGTCCCCAGGACCTGTGAATGTGGCACTCACATGGCAGAAGGGACTCTGTGGATGGGATTTAATTCGAGGTATTAAATGGATACTGGATTATCTGGGGCTTAGTGCAATCATTAGTGTTCTCAGAAAGAAAAGACAGAGGGTCAGAGAAGTCTGAAGGTGCTGTGGTGGGTGGACAGAGACCCAGAGCTCAGGGACCAAGCCTGGAGCAGGAGAATGTCCTGAAGGCAGGGGACAAAAGCAGGGCCAGTAAGGTCCGCAGCCAGGAGAGAGTCCCAGAGTGACCAAACCTGAAGCCTGGGACACAGAAAGGAACATGCCGCCATTCAGATGACACTTGTCCCAGCCCAGAGCTCCCTGTCAACCCTGAAAACTCAGTGCTAGCAGCTCCCTGTCACACACACGGGATTGAGACCAGCCCTCCCGCCACAGAGACCATGTCACTGAGTGAAATACAAAACACAGCCTCTCAAAGCACCGAAGGTGGGAATAGACTTGGCCGCAGGGGACGCGACCATGTCTGGGGAGGCAAAACAAGCTTTCCCACGTCTCATTACAGCGGCAACTGCGTTGTGGACCCATCAAGGCTTACAGGACCATTACAAACAGTGGAGAATTTCACTGCATATGAATTAGGCCCCAATAAAAAGGACTTAAAAAACAAAAACAAAAACAAAAACAGAGACCTGATGAGAAGTTAGTACCAGGGAGAGGACTGACGCAGACTAGCTAAGACTGAGCGGCTGCAGAGGTGAGGGAGGGTGGCAGACTGGGCTCCCGGGCTGCAGGGGGGCCCAGAAAGGCTGTGCAGCCGCAGGTGCCTGGCAGAGGAGACAGAATCCCCTCTAGGGTGAATCACATCACCCCAGGCCACTAGATCTTCTAACGAGAAAGATCTTACTAAGTTTCCAAGTAAGATGTCCAACTGACAATGAAAAATACCAAGACACACCGTCCAGCAAGATAACCCAGACGGAGTGAGCAGAAAGACCGCAAGTCAGCACCAGCACGCTCCAGACACGAACCAAACAGCAACTATGTTGGTGGGTATCAACCCTGAACTTAAATTTGAGCAGGAAATCGGTATTTTTAAAAATGACACTGCTAGGGGGCAGCTGGGTGGCTCAGTCAGTTGATCATAAGACCTCAGCTCAGGTCATGATCTCCTGGTTCCTGAGTTCGAGCCCCATTTGGGGCTCTGCCTGGGCAGCCTGTCAGTGTAGAGCCCACTTAAGATCCTCTGTCCCCCTTTGTCTCTGCCCATCCCCTGCTTGCACGCTCTCTCAAAAAAAAAAAAAAAAATTCAAAGAACAAAAGTAACACTGCTGATTTGACAACCCACTAGAAACTACAGAAATGGAAAGGGGATAACTGAAATTAGGGACTTGACATACAGGCTTTACAGCCAGGGCAGTTAGAGAACCGGTGAGCCGCGAGAGAAAGAAGAGAGAACGAGGAGAGAAAAGATGCAGAAAGAGCAGGGGATGAGCGCGCGTCCATGGGAGCCCGGCGTAGTCAGGGAGGAGGGGCCGGAGGAGGGTGCCAAGGGACCACCCACCACTGATGAGACACCGGTGCCCTCCAGCCCCAGAGCACGCAGCCCGGGGCCTCCCTAGACTTGAGTCCAGGTGCCCCACACATCTGAGAGCCTGTGGCCCATCTATGCCCCGCCACACGGCCGCTCTCCAGCTGCCAGTGACCCTGGGGACTGGCGGGGGCTGGACATGTTCAGGACCAAAGTCTGGAGGGCCACCTTACAAGGCGGCAGGCGACCTGAGAAGGGCTCACTTCACCTGCTCATCACGCCCTAGGGTTTTCCAGTGCACACTAGGCTGGGCATCTGGCCTCCAGACGGGGAAGGACGTTGTTTCAGTCTCGTCTTCAAAAGGCTGGGAAACAGATGTTTCCCCACAAAGCAAGGGGGCAAGGATTCCTTCCTTCCCCCCCGGAAATGGCCCGCTGCGAAGTGGTGGAGGCCTGTGCCCACCCCACCGAGCTCGTCACCCACCTGTGTGGAGCTGGAGCCTGTCGGAGTCCTGGCTGGGACGCGAGGAGCAGTGGATGGACGCGGCTGCCACCGAGGGCAGGCACCGGACCTGCAAGCCCAGGAAAAAGGCCTCTGTGCAGTTCCGCAGATATTCCAGCAGAGCGCCACCCGCCGGGCCCTCGCTCAGATCTGGGGAGGGGACAGTGCGTCAGCCCAGCCCAGCCCGGCCCACCTGCGCCCAGCACCCAGCCACCCCACCAGCGCCGGCCACTGGCCGAATGAGGCCGATGGCGACCTGCCTTCACGGAAAGGAGGAAAGATAGGATATGGAAGGTTAATGCCCCCTTAAAGAGGTCTGGAAGGTGGGGAGCCCTCAGGGAGGCGCAGTGGGGCCCCGCCCAGCACCCAAAGTCCCCGAGGCTAAGGCTGGCCAGATGGCAGGAGCAGAGCGGGACGCGGGGAGGATGTGGACAAGGCCCAGCAGCCGGGCCAGGCGCCCCTGGGGGAGCCCCAACCAGGCTGTGTGTCAGGACAGAGGGGCACAGAGCAAGGGCGGAAGGCTGGAGGCCCGGGGACTGGTTGCAGGGTCCCCGGCCTGGCGGCTGGCTGGAAACAGAGCCCCAGGCCACCTCAGACCCAAAAACCACATTTTAACAAGGTGCCCGAGCGTCTGCTCATGAGGGTTTGGGAAGCACTGGTGGCTGCTGGCAGGGGCCAGGAACAAAGTGACGGTGCGAGGAGCTGTCTGTAAGCCGCAGTTCGACCCATGGTGGCAGACGGGCCGCAAGGTGGTGGCGAACGGGGGTGTCTGCAGGCCTCTGACCCCCCTCCGCTCAGCCAGGCACCACCCTGGACAGGTGGCCAGACCGCTCGGCCTCCCTGGAGAACCCTCACCCTCGCCAGGCCCAGCCAGCCTCCCCAGCACGGCCTCAGGGTCACCTAGGCCTGCGCTCAAACCCCACCTCTGCCCATCACCAGCTCTGCATTCTGGGCAGGTCAGGGGACCTCTCTGGGCCTGTTTCCTCACCTGTGACACAGGCCAGGCAGGCTGGGGGAAAGCAGTCTCTGCAGGGCCCCCAGCACGGTGCCTGGGGCAGCACCCCCCGGGCGAGGCGGCCTTGTGTGCCGGGGGGTGGTGACCCGGCCTCAAAGGGCCCCGCAGCCCTGGGCTTCCGGAACTGTGAGCTGGGTGGGCAGAGAGCCTGATCCCAGTGAGTCCTCCTTGCCCCGCTGACCCCCAAAACCCAGACCCGCCGGCGCGGGCCCCCCTCCTTTGAGGCCTGCCTGGGCCTGGGCACAGATACCCTGCCTTGTACCAGACTTGGACTCTGGCTCCCCGGCAGGGCGCTGGTGGCTCCAGGCCGCCCACCCACTTGCGGGCCCTGCCCCGCAGGGTCCACGGCCCCCCAGCCTCGTACCGATGGGCTGCAGGTAGATGTGCTTGCGGGCAGGGCTCGGCCTCCGGGGCAGCAGGGAGGCGTGGAAGGTCTGGAAGTCCTCGGGGGCCTCTGGGCGGCTGAGGAGCCAGTCGAAGGCCGTGCGGATGAGCAGCGTGCAGAAGAGGGTCCGCTGGGGGTTGTAGGCCTCGGCCAGGAACAGCCTCTCCGCTGGGGTGAAGGCGGCCGCGTAGAGACGCTGCAGGGCCGGGTCGCTGGACACCAGCGCCTCCTTCAGGGCCCGCGGGCCGAAGCTGAACTCCTGGGCGGGCCTGCACTGCAGCATGGCGGGCCCGGCCGCTCCGGGGAGCCCCTGCCGTTGCCCATGAACCCCCCAGGGGACAGCCACGATCTCTTCCAGAACCTTCCTGCAGGCCGATCAGAACAGCTGAAGGCTCCCCACAGACGGTCGCTGAGCCCAGGGCCCTTCCTGGTGTCGGGCCTCCTCGGTGACTGCAGGGCGTGGCACGGACACCTCCAGGCCTGGCAGCTCCCTGGAGAGGGGGACACGCACCCTGAGCACCCGCCCCGTTCTCTCAGGCGGGAGGGGAGGCCGCACGGCTGCCACCGGCCGGGGCAGAAGGAAGGCGTTCCCTCCCGCTCTAGCAGGCCGGCTCCCGCCAGGCTCCAGCACCAGCACCCAGCCCAGGGAAGGGTCCCCCCGGCGCCCGCACCGCCCCCCCACGTGCAGGGAGCTTGTTTCCATGGAGCTCAGGCACCCACTCCCCCACCCTTTTCACCCTCAGATGGGAGGGGGCCCCGGGACAGACAACTATTCCAGGCGTGGGAGCCCCTGCAAAGCCCGAGGGGGCCCCCCCCAAGAAGGAAACCAGCGTTCCTGCCCCTTTGTGATGGCCGAGTGCACCCCAGCGCCAGGGGCCCCGCAGCACCTCCTTGTCCCAACTACAAGCCCTCCCAGCGGGGCCGCGCGTCCCTGAGGGCCAGCGCCAGACCCCGGAGTCGCCGGGCCAGCCGGGGGCCGGCGAGAGCACGTGGGAGACAGGCAGCCCCCAGACCCAGAAGTTTCCCGGCACACGCGAGGCGCAGGCACACGTGCCAACCACGGAAGGCTATAAATAGGGAGATGTGACCGCGCAACAAAGAGCGCTTTGAGGGCTGGAACAGACCAGGCGGGAGGGGACACGCTGGGGGGAGGGCGGACGACAGACAGGCCGGGAGAACCGGACCAAGTCAGGTCCCAGAGGGGAGTTTTCCTTCCGAATCAGAGGGAGGACCAGCAGGTCCCTGCTCCTCAGAGACGACGCCCCCTCCCCCACGCACCCGGAAAAGCTAGCGGGCCACCTGCGGATGAGCAGAGCAGGGGGAGGTCACGAGGCAAGGAGCCAGAAGCCGGAGGAAAAAAACACACAAGTAACAGAGAACAAGGGGAACCAGAACGAAGGAGAACAGCGCGCGGCGGACTCGTCAATCAGAGTCCAGCCGGCTCCGCGGGGGGCGGGGCGGGGCCGGGGGGCGGGGCCGGGGGCGGGGCGGGGCCCGGGCGGGGGCGGGGCCCTAGCTGCAAACACAGGACGGTGCCTTGTTCCTGTGCGCGGAGTGAGGACCTGAGCCGCGCCGCCTCTAGCTGACCCGGACGTTCGTCCGGAAAACAAAGTCCCGGGTGCTCACGAGTACACCTACACGCGTGTGTGTACATCTGTGTACACACATATGCACCCAGATTCCCTCTGGATTTCCTAAGGTTTCCTCTGGAAAATTACACATCGAGTTTTTCCAGACGATATTACGTACACGGACGCGTACGTATACACAGATATATTCCCCAGAGTTACTCCGGGCGGTTGGGGGCTGGGACCGAACGCCCAGGGGAGCCCTTGAGGTTTTTCTTTCAGCCTTTTTTTACAAATTTAAGATTCAAGTGCGTATGCAGTCTTACATCCTTTAGACTCCGTATATTATGAGCGTTTTCCCAAACCCTTAAGCATTCTATTTAAAAAATGCCATTTTTAACCGCTGCCCCAAAACACCATGATGAACATCTTCTCGAAGTGTGAGTTTCTGTTGCCCCAGGGCAGATTCCCGGAAGAAAAGATACCAGGTGCGGGTGTTTAAGGGGTCCTGATCCAGAAAGGTCATGACGATTTGCCAGCCCGGCAGCCCGTGATGTCCTGAGTAGTCGGCAGCAAAGCCAAGTCACCGAGGGCGGGGGGCACCTGGCGGTTCATTCAGGCAAGCATCAGACGCTCGATTTTGGCTTGGGTCGTGGTCCAGGGTCGTGGGATCGAGCCCCAGGTCGGGCTCTGCGCCCGGTCCCCATTCCCGGAGCGGCAGGGCCCCACCTCTCAGGAGCCCCTGTCCGGGCCCCCGTCTGCACCACTAGATTCCAGTGAAATACTGGTGGTTTGTAACGCGACGAAGAAACGCGTGCTGGGCTGTAGGGAACAAAACATCAGATGCGAACACATGGACCAACTCTTGGCCTGGGGAAGGGCCACGGGGCGGACCTGGCGAGGACAGACGCTGTGAGCAAGAGGGACCCAAGGGAGAGGATCTGCACTTCCCAAGGGGGCCCGGGAGGGGCACACACATGGGCAAGTCCTTTGTGTCCTTTGCTCACTCGACAGTCCCCAAGCACCTGCTTATCCCCGGCGCTTGGCCAACCCCCTGGACGAAACAGGCACAGGTCTCTGACCTTAGGGAGCTTAAATTCTACAGATGTGTAACAGGGACAATTAAAAGCAATAAAAATAAAAGCAAATACTGTCGGGGGCTCCTGGGTGGTGCAGTCAGTTAGGCGTCTGACTTCGGTTCAGGTCACAATCTCGCAGTTTGTGAGTTCGAGACCCGCGTCGGGCTCTGTGCTGACAGCTCAGAGCCTGGAGCCTGCTTTGGGCTCTATATTCCCCCTCTCTGCCCCCCCAAGACACACACCTGCTCTGTCTCTCTCTCAAAATTAAATAAACATTTAAAGAACATTTTTTTAAAGTAAATACTGTCTACATGGTGTGAGGTGATAAAGGGCCCCAGAAGAAAAGGCAGAGCCAGGAGGGGCGTCAGCAGTTACGGGCCCCCCCGAGACGGTGAGGTTCGAGCATCCTGGAACAACTGGGGCCAGTGTCCCAAGCGAAGCAGCAGGTGCAAAGGCCCCGTGGGTGGCTTCAGGGTCAGTGAGGAGACCGCGTGGCGCGAGTGGGGGCGGGAAGACCGGCCACGTCACGCACCGCGCGGAAGGCTGTGTCTGGAGCCCTGGCCTCACGCGGGGTGTGCGCGAACCACCCATCTCCTCCCTGGCGAGCCGGGGGTCCAGCTTTCAGAGCAGGCTGCGAGCTCCTGGCCGCCCCGGACCCCGGGGGCAGAGAGCGCCCCGAACACCAGCCAGCGGGGCTCTGTGATGAACTTGGCCTCTGACCTTTAACCCCATCCCAGGCACAGTGGGCCTGGCAGCAGCTGCCCACCTCGCCTAGAGCGCAGCTGGACGGGGGGGGGGGGGGGGGGGGGGGGGGGG
>CM053564.1:35874076-35940062 GCA_028646485.1 Cryptoprocta ferox
GCCCGGACCTCCCAGTCCAGATCCTGGCTTGCCACCTGGAGCACCCTGGCCACAAAGTGTTCCGTGTCTGCCGCCACATCGGCGTGGCTGTCCCGCAGCCACTGGGTGAAGACCTGCATGACAGCCCTCCGGGGGAAGCCCTCCGAGTCTGTGGCCAGGATGTGTAGGAGCTCTGCGAGCAGGCTCTTCTGAGGGACAGAGCGAGAGGCGGTGGGAGAGCGTGTGGAAGACAGAGCCCCTGCTGGCACGCGCTGGGGAAGGCAGGGACCCCCGCGAGCACTTCCCCCGGTCTGGGGGCTAACGCTGCTTTTCCCCTCAGCCCTCTGCTTGCTCCTGCACTGAAGGGGGGGTGACCATGTGCGAGGGACAGGGGTACTCAGAAGAGCCAGAGATTCAGGTGATGCGCCCGACAGGACTCTGGCCCCAGACCACCCACGACTGGGTGGCCGACCCACTGGACCCTGGGTGTCAAGACAACTGCCGGACGTGAACGAGCGGGCCTCGGGACCCACTGCCTCCTACCTGCTGGGCCCCTGGGTGCTCGGGGCTGGTGGGGGTGACGCGCAGCCCCTGGCTGGAGAGCTGCCCCACGGCGGCCACTGCGCTTGCCCGGACGTAACTCTCAGGGTCTCGCAGGAGCTGCTCGGTGAGCTCGGGCACCTCGGAGGCGAGGAGTGCGTGTCTGAAGCCGGCCTGCCCTGGGGACCCAAGGCGCCACAACCATCTGTGACCGAGGCCGAACTTGTAGCTCCCTCCCTTCCTTCCCCAAGGGCAGCCTGGGCGGTCGGGTTCTCAAAGCCAACAGGAAACAACCAGTGTGCTGAGGCCGGGCCCTCCCTCCCGCAGCCGCCCCCGCGCGCCCGGCACTCACCTCCCCAGCGCCAGGTCATCTGGGTCAAGAACTCGAGGCTGGAGTCCCTCACCTCCCAGCAGGGGCTGCACAGGCGCTTAGGCAGCACGGGGAGCAGTTCTGCGGCAGGAGGGGCGGCTCAGACCAGCCCTGTCCGCACCCCCCGCCCCCGCACCGCCACGACCCTTCCGGTTTCCCCAGGCAGGGCAGGGTTACCTCTCAGGAAGAGCTGGGCCTGGGGCTCCAAATCACCGCCGCCAGGGAGCTCGGGGGAGCTCTGGAGCCACCGGAGTGTGGCCTGGAAGGCCTTCTTCAGAACCTGGAGCAGGCAAAGCGGGGCTGCAGGGCCAGGGCGGTGAGGGGCGAGCTGGCCTGCCTGCCCCTCGGCCCCCAGTGTGCTCCTGCCCCTGCTCTGGGGCACCAGGTGGGACCCCAGGTTCGGGAAGAAGGAGGCACCGGGTTTCATTTTCCGAGGCGGAAGTACCAGGCAGCGGCAGAACGGGCAGCCCGGGTCACGAGATGGCGGGGGCGGGGGCCGCTCTTGGCAGGACGCCCCACTACTGGGGAGACAGGGCTTCCGCACCAAGACCCGGAAACTCTCCAAGGCCCCTCTCCTCAAAGCCCTAGGAAGCGCCAGCCTCTTGTCCCAAACTGCCCGTGTGATGGCAGATGGCATAACCCTGTGCCCACCAGAGCCCCACCACCCCGGGGGGCACGAGGATGGAATGTTTGCAGGAAACACTGCGCGGCGTAGACCCCAAGGGCAGGGCTCCCTGGCTCTAGCTTCCTTCTCTCACAGAAAACTCTGCTTTCTGCAGCCCAGCTTCCTGGCGCTCAGTGCCCCGCAGCGCGGGCCCTGTGCCGCCGCCTGCCCCTCCAAACTCCCTTCGAGAAGCGACTCTGGCCCCACAGAAGGCCCTGCCCTGAGAGGCTTGCAGGGGCCCTCCCCACTGCCTCCCCCTCCCCACCACCTCCCCCTCCCCCCACGCCCTCTGCCTGTACCGTGGGGCTGGAGTCTGGGCTTGTGAGATATTCCAGAAGGACAGCGAACACCTGCGTCACCAGCTCTTGGGGACCTGAGACAGACAAGGATGAAGCATGACCTTCCCGTCCACGAGCCCCGTGGCACTGAGTGTGTCAGCCCAAGGAGAGCAGGGGCAGGACCCACCGGCCGCCCGAAGCCGCCCGTGCCCCAGAGGGGACACAGGACGCAGGCAAGCGGGGTCTGGGGGGTGCTCACGCTCACCTGTCCCCTGAGACAGTGTCCCCAGGAAATCGAGGGCGGCCCGCTGGACCCGCACGCAGCCCACCAGGAACGCACAGAGGGGGCCCCCCGAGTCGGAGGCGGGGGTCGCCGAACCATTGCAGAGCCGCAGCACGGTCACCGCGGCACCAAGCAGGGGCACCTGAGGCCAGGGTGAGGGGCGCTGGGGCTGGGAGAGAGGGAGGCTCAGTGCAGGCCCGAGTCCTGCTGCCACCGCGGACGCAGCCTGGGGCCACGCTTACCAGTGGCTGCAGCAGCTCCAGGTGGGCCAGCGTCCGGCACAGCAGAGCCACACAGGCCGCCTTGGAGGAGAGGAGCGTGTCCGCTGTCAGTGGCGCAACCGAGGTGTCACCCGCTGAGCCTGGAGACCAAGCCAGGGGCAGCTCTCCATCAGCGGCGCCTCCCACGCGGCCACTGCAGGCCTCGCTGCCGGCCACCGGCCCCGTGGCTGCCACCCCATGCTGGAGGCCAGGCCCAGAGCTTCCCAGCGGGTGACACGCCCAGGGTGACGTGGGCTGGCCAGACCTGAGCTCTGAGCCTGTCTGTAGGGCGCCTGAGCAGTCGAGCCCAGCTCTCCCCACAGCCCGGTCCTAGGCCAATCCCACTGCTCAGGACACTCATCCCTGTGCTTGACACGGGGCCAGCAGGCACCCTGGGTCCCATTCACTAATCCTCAACACGCCGTGTGGCTGAAGCAAGACAAGTGTGGCAGGGCACGCACTCCGCCCTGGTCACAGAGTCCAGATGCATCCAGGAGACAAGGGCCAGCCGTGTGCCTGTCCTGGGTCAGGAACCACCACAAGGTGCAGGCCCACGTAACCACCCAGCTGTTCTGGGGCCACACAAGATGATGCCCACCAGGGGCGAGGCTGCCCCGCTAATCCCAGGGTAGGAACCCGAAACGAGCAGCAGCCACGCGTGGCAACAGACTCCACTCCACTCCACTGCACGGTCAGCAGGGGCAGCGAGCGGCCCTGCCCCCACACCAAGGACGCGCCCACGACCCCAGGGCCTGCCCTCCTGCACCGGCCCACCCGCAGGAAGCAGCATACCTGGGAGTCCAGGGGCCTGAGCGGTGGCTTCAAGGACACAGGTCAGGGGCTGGAGGAGGACAGCAAAGGCCTGGGCCCTCAGCGTCTGTGGACTGGGCACAGAGGACACAGTGAGTGCTGCTTCCCGACCCTGGGGTGAGCTGGCGGCCCCCCTAACGTGCCCCAAGTCGGGCAAAGAGGCCCATGCTGGGGCTCTGGACACTCCCTTGAGAAACAGATTCTTTTCCAGCACTGTGACCGGCACGCAGACCACCAACATGGGACTCCACGGGAGCACCTCCCCAGGCCCCAGGAACAGCCCTGGGAAGGCCCGACCACGCGTGCTGCAGTGGAGAGTGCCCGCTCAGGGCCACGGGATGGGAGGCCCCACCCCCCGAGAGAGCCCCTGCGGCCCCATCTGCGGGGTCCTCAGGCTCAGGGCGGGGTGGGGAGCTAAGCCCGGTCCTCCCCTCTACCACTACCTATTCCTGAACGTCCAGAGAGCCTAGAGCCCAGAGCCAGGCCCGCATCAGACACGCAGCCCCTCCGCCGAGGGGGTCCTGAGGGGACTTTCACCCCCAGCCCGGGCCGACACGACCACCTCTCATGTGCCCAGAACCCGGCAACGACCTCCTCGTTCCTCCCATCTCTGGACCCACGCATCCTTCCCTTTCCTGCAGGAAACTGTCCAGCCGCTCCGGCCTACTGGGTCCTCCTCCACTGGCCCAGGGCCCCTAGCAGCCACCCCAGCAACGTGCCCACCACGGCAGCCTAGGATCTACAAGCTAGGGCCACTGGGGAGGGGAGGGAAGCAGAGGGCCGCAGGGGGAGCGGACCCTGGGTATGAACCTAGCCCTGCTCTGAGCAATTATCTCTGGGGAGCCTAGAAAGCTCTTGCCTGAAACAGGTCTTCTGTCGCCACAGCGTGTGGGAAGCCACAGCCTACGGCACTGCCTCCGCTATATGGGAAATCTAGCCCGGCTACGCTGCCGCTGGCCTCCTCTGCCTCTTCCCTGCTCTCAGGGGCTCCCTGGAAGCCCCCCGGCCCTCAGCCATGGCCTGAGACCTCTCTGCCTGTCCTTGCACAAAATAACCCCCAATCCTTACCACTCCTGCAGTTTCAGGATCCCCAAAGCCAAAGGCCCTGCTTGGGTGGCGCTCAGGCGGCTCAGAGTCTGTGCCAGAGTGTCCCACAAGCCACAGCTCGAAGAACTCAACACAGGAGAACTGCAGAGAACCCCAGAAAGAAAGTTATTTCTCTGTCCTGCCCCCAAAGCCCGAGCAGTGCCCAGGGGACTGCCACAGCCCCGGGGCCACGCGTGCCCAGCTGAGACGTTGCCTTCCCAGGTGTGCGGACTTTCAGACCCCCTCTGGCATTCCCTGTGCCCCACGCGGTGGCCCCAGGTTCGAGCGCCACTCTAAGACTTCCCAAGGGAAACAAGCGCCCCTAAGTTCTGCGCACTCCCAGCTGTGGCCCGGAGGACTGACCGGGCCACGCTGAGGAGGAGGTCCACGAGCGAGTGTGCAGCGGGGACGGGGTCTTTCTCGAGCAGACAGGCCACGAGGGGACTCAGCTGCACCCACAGGACTCGCGTCCAAGGGTCGTGGCAGTGGCTGAACGTGGTGGTCAGGACGTTTAGAGCCTGTGTGACCTGCGGGGTGGCCGCGGAGCGCAAGGACTCCTCAATGTGACCCACGATCTTCTGGGCACACGCTGGCCAATCGGTAGACTGCAGGCTGGGGTGTCCCTCAGCCGGGACCTGCATAGACAAGCCCAGGATGTGTACCAGGAGCTGCCCAGCTGCCGAGGCCACAAACAGGCTGGAGTCTCCCTGCAGGGAGAAGGTGGTGTCAACGGCACCTGGGTTGGGGACAGGGGCAGGGAGAGAAGAAAACAGGGTTCAGATGGAACACAACCCAAAGGGGCTTTAACTGCCAGATGTGGGAGCCTCAGGGAAAGAGTGTGGACACTGCAAGCCACAGGGGGCACCGCTAGGGCCCCCGCCTCCCATCCGCTCAGAGGCAGAGGAACAGGAATGGAGGTTTCCAAGGGTAAGCAGTTCTAGACCCTTGGAAGGAAGCTTTGGATTCTATTGAGTGTCAACATCACCCTACCTGCTGGTCTGACCTCCGAGCTGAAGCCTGCTGCCGTGACCTCAAGGGGCCTCCAGCCACCCCTCACCTGGTTACCCTGTGTGGCGATCTCCCCGGGGCCGCACGGGCGCGGCGAGGCCACAGGCGGAAGGTGGAGCAGGCAGGGCACTCACCGCTGTGGGCCAGGAAGTGCAGGGCACTGGGATGCTGCGCCAGGGAGCGCAGGCCCTGGATCCAGCCACTGCGCACGGTGGGGGCGGTCCAGGCTGTTCCTCCCAGGGGTCCTGCCTCCCCAAAGAGCCTGGGCAGCAAGTCCCCCTGCTGGGAAGCGGAGAAGGAAGTGGTGACCGGGGCGCGTCCCCAGGGGATGGGCACACGGGAGACAGCTCTCCTCTCGTCAGGGCTGCTCAAGGCACTTCTCCGGGGGCTCTCTCACTCGGGGCCACACAAAGAGCCCCTCGCCCCCCCCGGCAGCCGGGCTGGGAAGTGGCAGGTGGCCACCACTGCGGCCACACCGCCCCCAGCACCGCCAGGTCTGCCTTCCAGGACCAATTCTGGGGCAAGAACTGGGCTGTAAATGAAGGTCCGTCACTCCGGTTGGTTCACTTCAGAAACCCTCCCCCCAAAACAGGACCGCGAGCTCCATCTCCAGACGCCCGCCTCCGACCAGGACACTGTGCCCACGGAGCCTCAACGGCTCCCCAGACGACAGACTCCTGCACTTGGCATGTGGGCCCCGCCAGGGCACCCGCCCTCCCGCAGGTGCCCCCGCCGGACGCCCCGGCACACCTGGCTCAGGCAGGCCCGCTCCCCGCGCCTGTTCAAACCCTTTGCAACCCAGCGGTGAGCCTCCTGCCCCCACAAAGCTGACCCCCCCAGGCCGGCCGTGGCTTAGGCACACGTGCGGCCCCTGCCCACCGCGGGCATCGCATGCCCGCTGGCTCCTGCATTCCGGCATGACGGGCAGGAGCCCTGAGGCTGCCGGAGCCGCTCATCGGTCCCCCCCCCCCGCGCCTCTGCTACGCCCGCAGGGGCCCCGCGGTCAGAGCTGGCGCCCTGCCTAGGCCACCGGGCGTCCTGCTCAGCCACTGCCGGCGGACCTGTTGTCACCCAAGGGGGGCCCCTCCTCAAGTTACAGCTCCCCCCCCCCCCGGGCTGCTCGTAGCCGGTGGGCAGAAACAAAGGCTCCACCCACCTCCTCCTTGAGTAGTCGGTCTGCAGGTCCCCTGCCTAGACACTGTCCCCAGCTGGGCAGCTCCTGATGAGGGGCCCGTGGGGCTGTGAAGGGGCAGCTGAGAAAGGGACAGGAGGCCAGCCCTCTCCCTGCCGACTGTGAGCCCACGCCTGGCCCCCTCGTCCCTGCTTACAGCCAGCGGCGGGTTCTCTAGGGTCGGGTGGGAGTTCGGCCCCCTGCGCGGCGCTTACATTAAGCCTACGCTGTTTCCTCGTCTAGGAAATAAAGACAGAGAGCGCTGAGCTGCTCGCTGGCCAGGCCTCCCACGATAAAATGAGTGTTTCCGCAAAGCCTGAAGAGCCGTCGAAGCCGCAGATTCTGCGGGCACGTGAGGGTTAGGCCACACAGGCCACGAGGACAGCAAGCGCAAGGCCAGGCCCCCACACCCGTCAGTGGCGTGGGTCCCACAGCAGGCCGGAGCTGCGCCGCGCCTCTCGAGAGACTGCACTGCCCGGCCGAGCAGCGTCCGGGAATGGCACCCAGGGTTACGGAGAGGACGCATCCCTCCCTGCCACCGTCCCCTCTTCAGGCAACTCCAGCACAGCGTGGCCTTCCTGGGCTCTTCCCGCACTGTGCCCCACGGTGGTGTGCCTTCACCCGAGCCAGGAGGCTGCAGGAGCCACGAGATGCTACTGCACGGCCGGACAGACCGATGCCACCCATCGCCTGACGAACCCCTGTGCCTGTCCGGGGGTAGGAAGAGCTGTCGGACGCACAGCTGGGGGGGGGGGCTCTCCAAGCCCCCTGCCTTATTACAAGGTAGAGATTCTCACTAGGCCCTCACCCCTCCGTCCAACAGGACTAAGTGCTGGACGGATGACCTCAGTGAAGCCTCGTGACAGTTGACGTGACACGCACAGCTCTACTGTCACAGGAAGACACCCAGGCTCAGAGCGCTCACGGCCAAGTCCGTGTAGAGGGCAAGTGTCAGAGCTGAGTCAACCGCAGCTCTGTCTTATCTCAAAAACTCTACCCTTTCACCCGTCGTTCCCGGTCAGTTTTCCAAGGAAGGACTGCACTCAGGGATAAAAACCCCACGGTGCCAGTCAAAACACGGGGCAGGCCACGTCTCGGAGACCCAGGGGTCGTGACGGCCACCCTGCTTGTGCGCGCCTGCACGAGAAGAAGGCCGTGTTGCGCTCAGCGGGCCGCTCGGCGGGAGGCCCCGGGCTCACCTGCAGATACTGGAAGCAATCTTCCTGGGCTGCGAGGACGCCTGCCAGGCGCAGCGAGAAGGCGAGGACTCGGGGACTCAGGTCCTGGGGCTTCGGCACGGGGCACAGCAGTGTCATCAGGCACGGGTTCTCCTGTAACAACAGCAGGCTGGACCCTGCAGCAGGCCCGGCCAGGCAGGGTGTCACCGAGGCCCAGTGATCTGGGCCTTTCCCCCAAGGACGGTTGTTCGGGCAACCCCCAGACTTTCTCTCCTGCGGCCGGATTCAGTCACCGCACGGGGGGCAAGGATCTGCAACAACCGCCACACAGGAGCCATCGCGTCAATGCAGCGAGAGGGCACAGACCGGCGAGCTGCCACCCCCGCCATGGGGAGCAGCGGTGACGGGAAACACAAAGAGCCGGCAAGCCCGAAGGCGCTCTACCTTGCTGCTTACAGAAAGGAGCGCACAGGAAAGCAGAAGACGGTCTCTACCTCTCAAATGGATGCTTTTGTCTTAAAGTGAGGGCGCTCTATGCGAGGGAGGACAGCCAGGAGGCACCCGAGACGTCTGCTCGGCCACACCGCTATTCAGAAGCGCCGAAGCAGGAGAGGGGAAATACGGCGCACAGGCCGCCATTGGGAGGCCTTTGCTGAAATAACTAGCAAAGAATGTGGTTCAGTAAGAAGGAAAAAGAACAGCGTGAACAACAGAGAAGCACAAATCAAAGAAACCAGTAAACACGTGGGTAAATCTAAAAAGCACCGACTTTAAAGGAGATGGAGAACCATCTATCGGGCTAATGGTCATTAAAAGAAGGCTGGAGGGCCCACGCTTCCATCAGACGAACAAGACTCTACAATAACGACTGTTACAAGAGATGAAGAAGCGCACGATACCGTAATGAAGGCGTCTGTCCACCAAGAAGACCTAACAATTGTAAATATTTATGCCCCCAGCGTGGAGCGCCCAAACATGTAAATCGATTAATGATAAACATAAAGAAATTAATTGATAGTAACACTATACTAGCAGGGGACTTCAATACCCCACTTCCAGCAATGGACAGATCATCTAAGCAGAAAATCAACAAGAAAACAATGGCTTTGAGTGACACACTGGACTGTATGGACTCAACAGATGTATTCAGAACATTTCATCCTAAAGCAACAGAATACACATTCTTCTCCAGTGCACACGGAACATTCTCCAGAACAGATCACATACTGGGACACAAATCAGCCCTCAACAGGTACAAAAACGATCGATATCACACCTTCCCTATTTTTAGACTACAACGCTATGAAACTCGAAATCAACCACAAGAAAAAATTTGGAAAGACCATGAATATTTGGAAGATTAAAGAATATCCCACTAAAGAATGAATGGGGTAACCAAGAAATTTAAGAGGAAATTAAAAAGTACATGGAAGCCAATGAAAATGAAAACACGACAGCCCAAAACCTTTGGGATGCAGCAAACATGGTCAAAAGGGGGAAGTATAGCGCAATCCAGGCCTTCCTAAAGAAGGAAGAAAGGTATCAAATATACGACCTAATCTTATACGTAAAAGAGCTAGAAAAAGAAGAGCAAACAAAGCCCCAAACCAGAAGAGAAATAATGATTACAGCAGAAATCACTGATATAGAAATAACAAAATAAAACAAAACAAAGAACAGTAGAACAGATCAATGAAACTAGGAGCTGGCTCTTTGAAAGAATTAACAAAATTGATAACCACCTAGCCAAACTGCTCACAAAGAAAAAGGAAAGGACCCAAATAAATAAGATCGCAAATGAAACAGGAGAGATCACAACCAACACCACAGAAATACAAACAATAATAAGAGAATATTATGAGCAACTGTATGCCAACAAATTGGGCAATATGGAAGAAATGGACAAATTTCTAGAAACACATAAACTACCAGGACTGCAACAAGAAGATATAGAAAATTTGAACAGACCTGCAAGCAGTAGAGAAACTGAATTAGTAATCAATCCCCCAACAGACAAGAGAGCCCAGGGGAATTCTATCAAATATTTAAAGAGGAGTTGGGGTGCCTGGGTGGCTCAGTCGGTTGAGCGTCTGACTTCGGCTCAGGTCATGATCTCAGTTCATGGGTTCGAGCCCCGCATCAGGCTCTGTGCTGACAGCTCAGAGCCTGGAGCCTGCTTCCGATTCTGTGTGTCCCTCTCTGCTCCTCCCCTGCTCATGATCTCTCTCTGTCTTTCAAAAATAAATAAATGTTAAAAAAATTTTTTAAAGAAGAGTTAGCGCCTATTCTTTTGAAAGTGTTCCAAGAAACAAAAATGGAAGGGAAACTTCTAAACTCATTCTATGAGGCCAGCAGTACCTTGATGCCAAAACCATACAAAAACCTCACTAAACAGGAGAACTACAGACCAGTTTCCCTGATGAACATGGACGCAAAAATCCTCAATATACTAGCAAACCGGATTCAACAATACATGAAAAGAATTATTCATCACGATTAAGTGGGATTTATTCCTAGAATGCAGGGCTGGTTCAACATCTGCAAATCAATCAATGTGACACATCACATTAAGAAAAGAAAGGTTAAGAACCACATGATCCTCTCAATAGATGCTGAAAAAGCTTTTGACAAAATACAGCATCCTTCCTTGATAAAAATCCTCAAGAAAATGGGATTAGAAGAATCACACCTCAAGTTCATAAAGGTCGTATATGAAAGACCCACCACTAACATCATCCTCAATGGGGAAAAACTGAGAGCTTTCTCTCTAAGGTCAGGAACATGACAAGGATGTCCACTCTCGCCAGAGTCCACACTCACCAGAGTTATTCAACATAGTGTTGAAAGTCCTAGCCTCAGCAATCAGACAACACAAAGAAATAAATGTCATCTAAGTCGGCAAGGAGGAAGTCAAACTTTGAACTCTTTGCTGACGACATGATCCCCTATATGGAAAGCCCAAAAGATTCCATCTAAAAACAGCTAGAACTGATCCATGAATTCAGCAAAGTTGCAGGATGTAAAATGAATGCACAGGAATATGGTTCCATTTCTATAAACCAATACTGAAGCAGCAGAAGAAGAAATCAAGGAATCGATCCCATTTACAATTGGACCAGAAAGCATAAAATACCTAGGAATAACCTAATTAAAGAGATGAAAAATCTATACACTTGAAAACTATAGAAAGCTTATGAAAGAATTTGAGAAGACACAAAACAATGGGAAAACATCCCATGCTCATGGACTGGAAGAACAAACATTGTTAAAATGTCGATACTATCCAAAGCAATCTACATATTCAATGCAATTTCTATCAAAACGACACCAGCATTCTTCACAGGGCTAGAACAAATAATCCTAAAATTTGTATGGAATCAGAAAAGATCCCGAAGAGCCAAAGCAATCCTGAAAAAGAAAACCACAGCTGGAGACTTCACAATTCCAGACTTCAAGCTCTTACAAAGCTGTAATCCTCAAGACAGTATGGTATTGGTGCAAAAACAGACACATTGATCAATGGAACAGAACAGAGAACCCAGAAATGGACCCACAAACATATGGCCAACTAATCTTTGACAAAGCAGGAAAGAGTATCCAATGGAAAAAAGACAGTCTCTTTAGCAAATGGTGCTAAGAAAACTGGACAATGACATGCAGAAAAATGAACCTGGACCACTTTCTTACACCAGATACAAACTCAAAATGGATGAAAGACCTAAATGGAAGACAGGAAGCCATGAAAATTCTAGACGAGAAAACAGGCAACAATCCCTTTGACCTTGGCCATAGCACCTTCTTACTCAACACGTCTCCGGACGCAAGGGAAACAAAAGCAAAAATGAACTACTGGGACTTCATCAAGACAAAAAGCTTCTGCACAGGGAAGGGAACAATCAGCAAAACTAAAAGGCAACCAACAGAATGGAAGAAGATATTTGCAAATGACATATTGGATAAAGGGTTGTATCCAAAATCTATAAAGAAACTTACCAAACCCAATACCCCAAAATGAAAAAATCCAGTAAAGAAATGGGCAAAAGACATGAATAGGCTCTTTTCCAAAGAAGACATCCAGATGGCTAACAGACACATCACTCATCATCAGGGAAATACAAATCAAAACCACAATGAGATACCTCACAGCAGTCAGAGTGGCTAAAATAAAAAACAACGCAGGCAACAACAGATGCTGGCGAGAATGTGGAGAAAAGGCAACCTCTTGCACTGTTGATGGGAATGCAAACTGGTGCAGCTGCTCTGGAAAAGAGTGGGGAGGTTGCTCAAAAAATTACAAATAGAACTACACATAGCATATGCACTACTAGGTATTTATCCAAAGGATACAGGAGTGCTGATCTGAAGGAGCACACGTACCCCAATGTTTATAGCAGCACTACTGACAAGAGCCATATGGAAAGAGTCCAAATGTCCATCAACTGATGAATGGATAAAGATGTGGTTTATATATACAATGGAATATTCCTCAGCAGCAATCAAAAAGAATGAAATCTTGCCATTTGCAACAACGTGGATGGAACTAGAGTGCATTATGCTAAGCGAAATAAGTCAGAGAAAGATAAATACCATATGATCTCGGTTATGTGGAATTTAAGATACAAAACAGATGAACATTGAGGGAAGGGAAGCAAAAATAATATAAAAACAGAGAGGGGAAACAAACCATCAGAAATTCTTAAATATAGAGAACAAACTGAGGCTTCCTGGAGGGGAGGTGGTGGGCGATGGGCTAAATGGGGGATGGTTACTAGGTATGACACTTGCTTTAAAGAGTCACTAAATTCTATTCCTGAAATTATCACACTATATGTTAACTAACTTGGATTTAAATTAAAAAAAATAAAACAAGATGGAGTCAGAATACCAGACAACAAAAGAACCGAGGACTGGGCTTGGCTGGGGTTAAAGTGCCCTGAGATCCTTGTGTTGTTGGAACAGAAGAGAGAGATTCTAGTTAACTTTTGACTTTTTACATCCAGTTTGTGTGTGAGGGTGACTGCAAAGAACAGAAGTGGAATGCGTAACTTCCAAACCAAAAAAAGAAAATTTAAAAACAAAAGCTTCATCAATCCGATGGAGAGCAGAAAAGGAGGAAAAAGGAACAAAGACAAGAACTGGTAATTTTTGGAAAAACGAAAAGAACACAGGCCCCAAGATAACAGTAAGCTCAACAAATGAAGCAGACGGTCTGGTAAAAGCTGCTCATCTGCAGTTGAGAACCAAGCCAGCACCACGGCGTTTCCGAGAACAGGAAGCAGCGCGGCACAGAAAGGCCGGGCTTCCGGCGCTCGGCCAAGGGCTTGCTTCTGAAGAGTGGCCGCAGCAAGAGGAGCATGTGACGAACCGGACTTCAAAGCAAAAGGCGTCCTCGGTGCTTCAGGATCAAAGCCGTGGGTCAGCGGAGGAAGAGTCGAGGCCTGCACCTACCTAGGCTCACTTCAAAGTGTGTAAAGGGACAAACAGAACAGGACGTCAAAGAATAATGGTTGAATCGACAATCTCAGGGTAGGGTCTTCATCTCACTCTCGGAAACAATCAAGCAAACCAATGAGCAAGATGACAGCAGCCGTGAAGAACGTAAACCTGAGTAAGGAGCGAGAGTGGAGACAGTTCCCTCCCCGTGTGGAGCCCCAAGGACCACAGAGCACAGGCTGGGGAAGGGGCGGGGGGCAGGTGAACTGCTACTGGGCACCAAGTGTCTCCTGAGGGGACGACGATGCTGCAAAATTACACTGTGGCACGGGTGCCGGGGGGGCTCAGTCGGTTAAGCGTCCGGCTTTGGCTCAGGTCATGATCTCACGGTTCGTGGGATCGAGCCCCGCATTGGGCTCTGTGCTGACAGCTCAGAGCCTGGAGCTGCTTCAGATTCTGTGTCTCCCTCTCTCTCTGACCCTCCCCGGCTCACACTGTCTCTCTCTTTCTCTCTCTCTCTCTCAAAAATAAATAAAAACGTTAAAAAATTTTTAAAAAAATTACACTGTGGCAACAAGGGCACCACCCTGTGCCTGATTTTACTAAAAACCAATCGATTACACACTTTGGGTCAATTCCATGGTACGTAAATTATATCTCAAAGAAACCTGTCTAGGGGCTCAGTCAGCTGGGTGTCCCACTCGGGTCAGGATCCCAGAGTTGTGGGATCGAGCCCCACAGTGGGCTCCCTTCGCTGAGTGTGGATCCTGCTTCAGATTCTCTCCCTCTGTCCCTCTCCCCAACTTGTGCTCTCTCTCTAAAATTAAAGGATATATATATGATAAAAAATAAAGAAACCTGTCTGAAAGTAATTTTCAAAATCTGACTACACACGAGGTCACACAAGGACTTTACAAATGCCAGAAACAGCAGCATATAGTGAAATCTATAGAACATTTGTGAAAACTGTGTACTCTGCTGAGAAAAAAGCCTCAACAGATACAAAGGAATCAAAACACGAATGTTTTCTAAGTCCAATGAAATAAATTAGAAATCAATAATAAAAACACTGAAGAAAATCCATATTGCAAATCTAAAAGATAACCCTTTTATTTATTTTTTATTTTTTTTACATCAATTTATTTTTGAGAGACAGAGTGAGACAAAGCGCAAGCAGAGGAGGGGCAGAGAGAGGAGACACAGAATCCGAAGCAGCTCCAGGCTCTCTGAGCAAACGTTCAGCACAGAGCCCGATGCGGGGCTCAAACCCACGAACCGTGAGATCATGACATGAATCGAAGTTGGACACCCAACTGACTGAGCCACTCGGGCGCTCCAAGATAACCCTTTGAAATCATTTGCGCATGAAGAAAAAAGATCTCGGTGAAAAGTATGAAGTATCTGGAAATAAATTACAGCAAAAGTAATTTTGAAGGACGCAGCTAAAATGATGCTTTCAGAAAAGTGGGCAGCCTTGGGTGCATATATTAGAAAACAAGAAAGACTTAGATATTCAACTCAGAGGAGGGTAAAAGTTCAGGGCAAACCAAATTAACAAGTAGCAGAAATTAATGGTATGGGATCTACCCTGAGGAAATTACCAGCCAAGAGATCAAACATCTGCGTGAAAAGACTTACATGTGAAGAAAGCCATTACGGCATTATTTGTGACAAGGAACGTCAGACACACAAACATCTAGGAGCGCTGTGATTATACCCACTATGGTCCATTCATACGGTGACTGCCACATGGCCGTTAAAGTCAGTGTGCTCCACAGAGAAACGCCCACGGTAATGCTTAACAGAGAAAAAGCAAGACACTGAATTTTATTTATGGCGTGACTTCATTTTTATAAGAAAAATGCAGCCGGAGGCACCTGAGTGCATCAAGTCGGTTAAGTGTCACCTTCAACTTGGGTCACGATCTCGCGGTTCTTGGGTTCGAGCCCCGTACCAGGTCTGCGTCTCCCTCTCTCTCTGCCCCTCTCCAGCTTGCTCTCTCTCTCTCTCAAAAACAAATAAACTTTAAAAATTAAAAAAAAAAAGAAAAAAGAAAAATGCAGCCGTATGATGGTTAGGAAAAAAGGCTGGAAGGAAATTAAAAAGTTGATGGGTTATCATCCTCTTGACGGCTTTGTGTTGCTCAAGGTTTACTTAAAGGATATGTATTAATTTCATAATAAAAAAGACGATTTCTTAAAACAAGTAAGTCTGTCTGAGCCACTGCAGCCGTCTGGTGTGAGCTGGACAAGGGGCCTGAATCAGGGCTGGAAGCGGCGAACAACAGCAAGATCAAGTTCTCCTGCTCTCCTGCTCCTTCACTCAAGCTCCAGCTGGATGCGTCCCCAGATCGCCAGGGGGAACCTCCAGGATGTGAAGGAAGGGAACCAGATGGACACCCCTTCCCCGGGACAGGGGAGACCCGTGCACCCTCTGGCCTCTGGGCAAACAGACAACGGCAGCGCCCTCCACCTTACCGGCCTCGGCGATGGTTTTAAACCAGTCCAGCAGCTTCTCCAAACAGGTGTCATCTGCCACGGGCTGGCTGGGGTCTGCCAGAACGGCACAGAGAGCCGGGAGGAGCTGGGAGCACTCTGCGTCCATGATGAGGCTGGAGACGCCTGCAAAGAAAAGGTCAGGGCCAGGCCCCACCGCCCTAGTCACAGGCAGCCCCGGTGTCCGCTCAGGCCCCAGAACTTTCACCGCAAGCCAGGCGCTCCGACCGCAATCCTCGGAGGGAGCTGCCGGGGTGGAGGCTGAACCTCAGCCTGCCTGGTACCGGGAGGTGGTCCAGAGCGAGCGGGGCCCCGAGTTCTGGCCGCCCCGCTGGAAAGGAGTCAACCACGAGGTCTCGGGAGCTCAGGGCCTGCCAGCCCTGCACTCAGGAGGGAGGGCACAGCTGGTGCTCACCCAAACAGCGCGTGGGCCAGAACGGGGTGCGGGCCTTCCGGCGCGAGCCGCGCGGACAGGGGACAGCGTCTCTCCCGGGGTCAGCGGGTCTGCCTCGGACAACCCCGCAGCCAGCAGTGCGCAGAGCGGAAGGCGGTCGGGCCCTCCCGTGCCGGCGTGTGCACCTGCGTGTCCCGCCTGGGAGGGGACGGGGAGCCCGTCGGCCACGCGGCCAGGGAGGACTCTCGGGGGCTGGGGGCGGTCACTGGCTCTGTCGCGGCCGGGAGTGGGTCTGTGCGTCCCCGGTGAGCCTAGGTCCCTGCGAGGGAGCCCTCCCTGCGGACCCCGCCGGCCGAAGGGGGCACTAGGCGGCGGCCGCGGCCCGGCTGGCCCCCGGACGCCCCAGGGCGCCCACCCCCTGTCCCGACTGCGCCGGCCCGCCACCGCGCCCCGGGAGCGCCCCTCACCTGCTGCGCGTCCCTCCGCCGCCTCGGCCCCGCCCCGGACCGCGCCACTTGCCGGGTGTGGAGGGGGCGAGCGCAGGGTCGGCGGCCGGGGGAAACCGTGGAAGCCTCCAGAAGGCCGCCCGGGAGCCCCGAGGGCCCACCCTCGGGGAAAGAGCTCAAGCTGAGAAGCACTGAGACAGGCCGGCCCCAAACCGGTGGCCCCGGCCCATCACCCTCACGGCGACGCTCGGTGGTACGCGCCCGAGCGCCCGGCGGGCATCGCGCCGGAAGGCGGGACTTCCCGCGGAAGGAGCGAAGCCATGGGCGGAAAGGGCGTGGCCTCGCCAGCCCGGGTCCCCGGTGTCTGGGCGGGCGGGAGGCGTGCAGGTGCCGGGGACGGGCGTCCTCATCCTTAGGGCGAGGTCCCTCCTGGTCCTTTGGCCTCATAACTGAGCCCTCAGGGCCCATTAGCTGTGTGCCAGAGGTTCTCAAAGCCGGTGGAGAAAACCACGGCCCATGTTCCCGTAGCGTCAGTGTTTCAGCACGATTTGGGGGCAAACACCAGGTATGTATTAGGATATAGAAAGCAAATTCCTACGGGTACTGAAATAAAAAGGAACTTTAAAAACATGGACTTTGCTGGGTAATCACTTCGGACACCCCGCCCCTAGGAAGCACTTGGATGAAAAGGTTTGAACTGCACAGTTTTCCCCGAATTGTGATTCCTCATTGTAAAAATGGGGATACTCCTATTTGCGTGATCGAGCAGTTGTGGGGGGAAAGCATCTTAACAGCACTATGCTCAGTGCTTCCCTTAATATAAGCTCGGGTGATTCTGCACTAACTCCAGGAGGGCGTGTACTGTCCCCATCCTCCCCTTTGAGGAAACAGGCGCAGAGAGGCTAACTTCTAAGGTCTCATAGCCAATGGGCTGGCACGGCTTGGATCTGAACCCAGGCATTCCGGCTCCAGAGTTGACTACTAGATTATACAGGCCCACAATTTCTTACCTGAAACTTTTGGGGACACGTGGTTCAGAACTCATAATTGCTCGCACTTAGAAGTTACGTGGTACCTATACACTGTGTATGAGATTACAATCCCAGCAGGGTTTGATGCAGCCCACCATATAATGCGTCAAAAGTTCGGCAGTCACAGCAATAAACACTCCAGGTGGAATAAATAAGCAACTATCAATAGCCTCAGCTCAGACTTCTGTTGACAGATGAGTTCAGGTCAAAACAGTTTGGCCAACTAATGAATTTTGAAAGGCTTTCAAATTTTCAGAATTCAGAACAGCAGATTAAAACGTTGTGGACACGTACCGTCTCTGTAAGGAAATGGGGGAAGGTAAGTGAGGAACAGAGTCAGGAAGGGCAGGGGGATTGTGGCACTCCAGGAGGGGAGCAAGAGGTACAGGTGTACAGGTGATCTAAGGTAGCAAAAGCTCTCGTCCTTCACGTGGAAATAAATGGAAGTCGTTAAGATAACCAGTTCAGTTTCTCCTGCTGGTGGGGAGACAGCCTCTGAACCACCCTGTGGCTCCACCCCCTCGGTTGTACAGGTGAGGCCACCAAGGGAAAGAGAGCCATGAACCTGTAGTATGTGTTGGCACCGGAACTAGAGCAGTGATAATCTGCCAGCACTTGGCTGCAACTCGCTACAGTGGGTGAGGACTCATTCGTTTGTTCACCACATCAAGAGAACGGGCACGTTGCCCCCATTCTGGAATGGGCAGCTGTTCGCTACGCGCCTCACAGATATTGACTCCGTTGATCCTCACCACAACCCTTTTCTCCACTCTACATTTGGGGAAACAGCAGCACAGAAAAGGTACAGGACTCCCTGGACACCAAAAACAGTGAGCCCCTGCTCTGTGCCAGACCCTCTTCCAAGGGATGGAGAAAAGGCTGTGGACAAAACCAAGCCCCTGCCCCAGGGAGCTTGCATTCTAGGCATGGAATGCTCCTGTAGATGACAAATGTCAGGTGGCTGGAAAATAAAGCGGGGGTGAGGGGACAGAGTAGGTGCCCGTGGACACCTGTATAAAGGAGTAAGAACAATTCATACTTGCTAATAATAATTTAAATAAAGTCCGGAGCCCGGTGTTCCTAGAGATCTTCATGAGGCGCGCTGAGTGCAATGCAAACGCATCATTTTTTATTGTCGCGGGGCTACTGCATCCGAACCCTAGAGCCTAAGATCGAGATCGGGGAAGATAATTTGCCGAATGCCAGGCGTCCACAACTGGCAGCCTGCACGAGCTCCTTGTCCCTTCTAGCGTTAACCTAACCAACGCTAGCCTCCTGCTCTGCGGCTAGCGCCCAGGCCCGTCGCGGAGCCTCCGCGAGGGAAGGCGGGGCGCGCACCCCGGGAACCGTGAAGCGCGCTCCCGCGGCCTCAGCGCCGTCGGACTCTCCGCCGCGCACCTCCGGGCGCCGTGCGGGTCGGCCCGCGGGCTTCCCAGCGCGCGCGCTAGGCCGGCCGCGCTCTCGGGCGCCGGCCACTTCCGGGACAGCGCGGGCGGCGCGGTTACCATGGCAGCGGGGTCGCGGCGGGCGCGCGGGCAGGGAGGCCCGGAGGCTGCGGGCGGCCGGGCGGCCGGCGGAGCCGCACAGCCCGACAGTCGCGCCCGCAGCGCCGAGGGGCGGCCGGGCAGCGCCGCCGCCATGTCGCTGGGCACCGCGGAGCCGGCCTCGGAGACGGTAAGCGCGGGCGGGCCTCCACGACCCCTCCGGCTCGCCGGCTCTCGGGGCCAGGCGCGGGCCGGAGGAAGGGGCCCACGGCCGGAGGCCACCGGGTGACAGCTGCCATTATTGTTACCGCATAAGAGCGACCGTCCGGCCCCCGCCCGCGTGCCGCCGGCCGGGCGTCGCCGCCCCTCACCTAGTCTCCAGCCGCCCCTAGACCCCGCCAGCCCGTGCACAGGCCGCCGCTTCCAGGAAGGCCTCCCGGACGCCGCGCCCTCGCCGCTCGGCGCCTTTGAGGCCCCGGCCTGTGCCAAGCCTGCTACCGCGGCCCGCGGGGCGACGGAGCATATTGCGTAAGTGGCGGCCCACCCGCGCCTCCGGGGCGGGGGGCAGCGGCCGGCCTGAGCCGTCCGGGTGTGCAGGGGTGAAAACCCCAGCCCCAGCCTCGGTTCCCCGCCCCGCGCTGAGCAGAGACGGCCGCCCGGGGGAGGCGTCCCCAAGTGTACCCCTTTGCGCGAGGGCAAGCGCGCCGTCAGCTCGTGCCTTCCGCAAGTGTTTCGGGTGTGCCCACCGCCCGCTGGAGGGGAGGCGTCCCGGTGCGTGCTAAGTGCCATGCCCGTAGCGGGGGAAGACGGCAGGCAGCCGAGCGCCAAGATCGCTTCAGCGTGTGCGGAAGATAAAGCAGGCCCCGTGTGACGGAGGGGGGCGCAGAGGGCTGCGCGGAGGAGGACGGAAGGAGGCAGAGGCAGGCTGGTGAAGACCTGAGGGAGGCGGGGTCAGCATGTACTAAGATCCTGAGGTGGGACGGTGGGGTGTGTTGCAGAGCCTGAAAGAAAGCTTGCTGGGACCTCCTGGGGGGGAAGGGGGTGGGTGGAAGGGGGGCACCGCATGGCAGTGGGAGCCTCGCAGGCCCCGCGGGCTTTGGGTTTTACTGCAGGCGGGGCGCGAACCCCGGGGAGGGCTCCAGACAGACGAATTTCGCTCTCGGCGGGGGCCTACAGTGAGGGCTGAGGCTCAGTGCTGCCCCTGGGGCCCCTGGGAGCCGCTGAACTTGCCCGCGGGTGCCCCCAGGCAGCCAGTCCTGCCTCCCCTGGAAGGCCCGCCCACCTACCTGGGACTCAGTTACTGCTCCTTCATCTTTAGAAAGTGACTTCTTAGACGTAAAGCTCCTGGCCATTAGAGAAGACTTAGAAAGTCGGTTTACCTGAACAAGACCTCGTCACTGTTTGGTGCATTTCCTTCCCATCTTTGTGTAATGCATCTTTTTCCAGGCACCTTTGAAAAAAAATTGAGACCATATTTACCTTGTTTTGTAACTTTTACCATTTAATTTGTTGTTCGTGTTTTCCCAAAGCCACACGTTTTCCGGAGCCTGATCTGAAAAAGTCTGACCGGTGGATGCCTGTATTTTATTATCCACTTCATGCTTTTACTCTTTTGTTTTCATGTCTTGCTGTTAGCAATAGTGCTGCTGTAAACATCCTTACGCATGTATGAAGCCTCCTACGTGTGAGGCTCTTGGTGCCTTGGTCTCAAGGAGTTTGGTCTCGGGGAGGAACTGTCACAAAGCTCTCTGCAAGTCTAGAAGACGCCCCTGGTCCAGGCTAACTGTGGCTTTTCTGCTAGCTTGCGTCTGCTCTAAGTTAGACAAGAACCTCTTGAGAGCAGGCACTGTCCAGTCTGTCCATTCTCCAAGTCCCCTGGAATAGAGCTGCCTCTGGGCTTGCCCCTGAACTTCACAGAGTGCTTACTGTGTGCCAGCAAGTGGCCCCGCTGACCACAGTACAGAGCCACAGCGGTGACATGGAGCCCGAGTGGGGCCACTGGTGATTTCAGAGCCAACACTTGTGAAAAGGGCTCACAGTTTCTAGAACAAGACAATAAAAGCATTCATTAGACATTTATTATGTGTAAGGTTCTGTGTCACCTGCTTGATTAGCCCCCTGGCCCAGACCTCAGGGCTCCTCTCCCCCCAGCCCTGCCCCCGACCTCTCGCTCACAACCCCTGTGCTCTACTGCTTTCCAGATAGTTCTGCAGCCTCACAGCAACACGGCTTGAACGTATTTATAATGGGTGCTCTGAAGTCTTTGCTAAGTCCATCATTTGGGCTCCTTCAAAAGTGTCTGTTGCTGCTTTTTTCCCTGATAACGCCCACACTTTTCTCTGGGTGCCTCATGGTTTCCTGTTGGAAGCTAGACATTTAGATAGAATGTTACAGCAACTCTGGGTCGTGATCCCCCCTCCCCATGGGGCTGATGTTTGCTTGGTGGTTCGGATTTGGCAAGTGACTCGACGGGACTAACTCTGAAGTCAGTCTCGCCACACTGCCGCTTCTGGTTCCCTGCAGATTTGTCTTGTTTACATCTCTTCGCTTAACTACCTAGGAGTCGCCCTTGGATCAACAGAAGCCAGTTTTTGATCAAAGGCTGTGGGTCAGCCCCTTGGCCTGGCACCGTGTGTGCCTGTGTGTGCAGTGTGTTTGCACGCGTGTGGTGCGTGCATGTGTGCCTCTGTGCGCATGTGGCTTGGAGGCTGCCGTCACAGGGCGGGACTTCACGGTTTTGCCCACCTGCAGCCAGGGACTGGTAGCTTGGGCGGCTCCTCTCCGTCCCCCCTGCACGGGCAGCCTTAGACGCGCACGCGGCCCTCCGGACTTCCGGGGATGCGTGATTGTACCGTTAGGCCTGGCTCCCTGGGAGCGGCTCTTTTGTCGGAGTAAGGTTCTTGTTCAGCCTATGCTGGCGTCGAGGTTGTGCTAAGGCCCCTCAGCCAGTGGCCGGTCGAGGTGTGAGTGTGGGGACTGTCTCCAAGCCCTGCCTGAGCCGGCTGCTGAGTGCATGCAGTCTCGCACCCGCAGGCAGCCTCCCTGACCCTCAAGGTCGACTGGGACCCCAGGAAGGCTCTTCTGGGCTCTGTTAAGCTTCCGGTCGTTCTTCAGATTAGCTTCCTGCTGCTGCAATCCCAGAGCTAGGAGGGCTTGGTCGTGGCTCCCCACCACGTCACCGTTGTCTTCGACTCGGCATTGGAATCGGTGGCATTGGGATTCTCCACTGTGTGCTACAGACGCAGCCAGTCCCCTGTGCTACTCTACAGAGCCCACAGCAGGGACGGCCTCCTGGAGTGACAGTCCTGCTCTGGGGGGCGCCTGGGGGAGGGAGCCTGACCCTCCCTGTGTGGAACCTCTGCCCTACAAGCAAGCTGGGGTGGGGGTGGGGGGGACCTAGAATTCCTAGCCTGTCACTCCTGGGGTAGGGGTTACAGCCTACTTGTGGGAGCAGGGGAACCCCCCCACCATTCCCCGCTGTCTTGCCTGCACCCACCTAGAGCCTGTCTGTCTGGAGTACTTCCTATGGGACAGAGCTGGGGGTGGGGGGCAAGGGACGCCCCGGGCTTCCACTGTTCTTCCCCGGATTTAGTAGATTTTCTTGAATCTTCTCCACTGCTCTATGCCCTTAGGTCAATTTCCAGAAGCCTAAAGCACTGATTGTTTTATGACTTTCTGTGTTAAACGTTTGTTTGTTGAGGAGACAGTCGTCCCAGCTCCTCACCCGCCATTCTGGAAGACCCCTTAGGTAATGCCTCCCTTCCCCACCGACCCCGCACACTGCCCCCCGGGGGCTCCTCCCTCCGTCTCCTAGACACGCTCTTTTTCCCGGTGTTCAATTAGTGCTGTTAAAAATCCGGTAGAGGGACGTGTCCTCCTTTGTCGAGGAGGCTGGGATGCACGGGGTCAGTGGTGTGCCCAACGTCACACAGCCGGCGTGGAGGCACGCTGCTGCTCTGGCCCCGTAGTGCTCTCCGCCTGCCTGCCCGCGGCTGCCCCGGGCTCCTGATGCCCAGGGAACGGGTGCAGTCTGGCACGGAAGTGTGCGGCGGCTCGGACCGCGCTCGGGGGCATCAACGAGTTGGTCGTTTTTGATGCAGCCTGTGGTCTGTCTTCTGCAGCCCGAAGGGGTGGGCCTGGGGCGGCTCTGTGGTCCCGGTCCAGGCAGGACCAGCGGGCAGAGGAATCGAAGGCGGGCAGGACCGGCTGGGGAGAAGGCCCGGTGGGTGGGCGCACCTGTGGGAGACCCATCACTTGGTTTTGTTCACCACACAGGCAGTTGAGCCTTTAGGTCATTAAACAGTTTTCAGGATTTTGTTCACAAGTCATGATGACGAGTGTCCGCGAGAGAAAGTTGTGGCTACTCCTCTGCGGTTTCCAGCGGGTCCACACTCACCGTTGGCAGGCGTGTCCTTTGCGATGCCAGGGCGCAGTCGCCACCGTGTCTCCTCTGACCTGGCACGGGATGCGCACATTGGACCCGCTGCCTGGCCTTCCTAAACACTGCGCGTCACTTTCACGCACTTTGCTC
This sequence comes from Cryptoprocta ferox, assembly GCA_028646485.1. Classification (NCBI taxonomy): domain Eukaryota; kingdom Metazoa; phylum Chordata; class Mammalia; order Carnivora; family Eupleridae; genus Cryptoprocta; species Cryptoprocta ferox. The sequence continues at coordinate 35,897,518 of CM053564.1, forward strand.
AAGAAAAACGCTCTGCGATGGTCAGGTGCTCTTCGGCCTTACATCACTTGTTAAGTGACACAGAAAATCTGAGTCAGTGGCTGATAAAAGATTCTGTTTATTTGGAGCACACTACCTTCCCCTGGTCCCACATCAAGTGACACCGCACCTTTAGTCCTGACCTGCGTTTAAGGTTGCTGGGCTGGAGGGCTGCCCCATCCCGACAGTGACACCTTACCCGCTCCCCCCCACCCCCGGCACGGCCATATGTTTCCAGCGGAATGTCGAGCTGCTGGCAGAACTGTTCCTTAAAGCACTGATACTATGGCCATATGGCTCAGACCGTATTTGTGCTTTCCAGAAGGTGGCAACGACGACCATGTAGGTGCAGCCACACCCATGGCTCCCTGGGCCACGCTCACCAGCCACACGCCGTGTTGTTGGCTCCCAGGACGGGCGACGGACGTCAGTTCCTAACTCCCGGTCGCCCTGAATCATCAACACCGCACTCAGAGGGCGTTTACGGACTTAGGCTTGTTCTTCTTTTCTTTTTTTGGGTTTAAACACAGAAACAGTCGTCTCTCGGGAAACGACATCCTGGCATGGGAATCAGGCGGTACACAGGTCTTAGTTTACCCCCCGGGGCCAGGGCAGGAAGCCTTCTGAGTCCAAATAATGCGTGTACTAATGCGCGTGTGTTTTCAAATGACTTTGACCTGTTCTTGTCAGGGTCCAGTCCCAGGTTCCTCGTGCCTTGATGTGAAGATGAGTAAGAATGTGAAACGCGTTCCTTTCCTCCCAAACGATTCCTTTACCAACAGTACACAGTGGACCCGCGGACGCGGGGCTGCTAGACGGACAGGCGGGAAGCACCCCGGTGGGTGGAGCTTCGTGTTCTGTCTGCCACCGTCTGCCACTGTCCTTTCTGCCGAGACCGATCGGGCTGGCTGCTGCCCGCCTTGCATGTTCGGAGCAGGCTTCTGGAGTCACTGCCTCAGTAGCCGTGGATGAGCTCTTTTCACTCTGTACGTGTGACCGTGGGGGGCCAGGCAGGTGCCCTAAAACTTCATTGTCTGCATCTCTTCTTCCAGGGAGATGAGAGTCTATCCGCAATTACCTTTGACTCCGACTTTGAGACGGTGAGTGTGAGGGGGGCGGGCGGCAGCCGCTTACCCCAGTGCTGGTTTTCTTGCCCTTACACGTTACCCGAACACGCGCCGTGGGTCTTTCCCCACAATGTGGCGTTTAGAGCTGGAATACACACTCAGGTGCTGCTCGGGGTGCTGCTTGGCGCTGGAGGAGCTTTGAGCCCTTGGTCGGAATAAGTAACCGTGATTATAATTTTATTTTATTTTTAAATGTTTTTATTTATTTTTGAGGGAGAAAGAGACAGTGTGAGCAGGGGAGGGTCAGAGAGAGAGAGAGAGGGAGACACAGAATCCGAAGACAGGCTGTCAGCACAGAGCCTGACGTGGGGCTCAAACCCACGAACTGTGAGATCATGACCTGAGCCGAAGCCGGATGCTCAACCTACTGAGCCACCCAGGCGCCCCATATAATTTTAAAACTTGTATCCAGGTGTTAGTTGTGAGCAGAGTATATTTGAGGCAGATTCTAAGCTCCCATCCTGCATCTGGCTTTGGCGTAATGTGAGGGGAGGGAGAGGGCTCTGGGCGGGAGAAAGGAGAGCCTTTGGCAGCCGCAGCCCTGGCGCTGCATGATGTCCTGGCACCATGGCCCCGGGGTCCCCGGGATGCCGGGAGTGGCCTGAGGGAGAGTGGCCAGCAGGTCTCCCTTCCCCTCGGGTCTGTGCACTCGAGGGGGAGCATCATGGGCCCGCTGTCTGCGCTGAGGGACCTCTGCAGGTTAGGGGGTGTTCCCTCAACACCACTGAGGCCGTGGGCCCAAGACGCTCCCCGGAGAAGTAGGGATGCCGCTCGCCTCCCGGGGAAAGTTCAGATGGCTTCTGCTGGGAGGGACGGAAGGGGGACTCTCTGTCTAGGAGGAAGCCAATGAGCTGTGTCCTTTCCCCGGGCACACGGCAGTGGGCAGGAGAGCCCAGCTGTGCCCAGTTCTGCATCTGGCATCGGGGTTGCCCTGGGGGACGGTGTTCCGACAGGGCCCCTCCTGCGCGGGACCTTCCCTCCCCAGTGGGGTTTGCACGTGCCTTATTCCTGCTGAGTCCACCCTGGGGGATGGGCACACCCTGGTGCTGCAGGCACTGGCCAGAGGACCGTCGGGGTGCTCGAGGGTAGGCTGACGCGTGGGGTCTTCAGTGTGCTCTTAGGTAGCGTGGCGAGGGCTTCCGGGGACCCGGCGCAGTCAGAGCACCGCACTAATCACGCTTTCCGGGGTCACCTCGCTGGGCCGTGTGTTTCTCCCTGGGCTCAGACTTTGCTTCCGTCTCTGCTGAGTTAACCTCCTCTCTCGCTGCCTTGCACCTGCTCCGACCCATCCTGAACATGCCCGTGCTTCGTGATTGGGGCCATTGGGCTGCTCGAGAAGGCTCAGCACGCTTCACATCATTTCTTCTTTCTTTCAGAAAGCAAAAAGGAAAAGTTTCCACAAACCTCCACCCACATCACCGAGTAAGTATGGCCAGGCCCTTCATCCCATAGATTTCTGCAGTTCAACGCAGAGAAAGGTTTTTAGAAGCTGTCCTCCCCTGGTGTCTTGGGAGAAAGATCAAGCGTGTCTTCTTCAAACGCTTGGGGTTAACAGGAAGTGACACTCCCACCACCTGGCTCCATTTTGTGTTGGGGTCTTGGGAGCTGGCACTCTTGGGGTCCCCGCCTTCCACCGTGGCCCCCGGGGGAGGGGGCCCAAGCTCCGGAGCGGCTGCTGTTCCAGAAGCCTCCTGCAGACGCAGTGCTCTGGCCTCTTGGGTTCTTTCCTTGCCCTCTGAACCTGCTCTTGTCTTTAGGATGCTGCCTCGGCCAGAGGGCCTTGTCCCCTCGGGACTGAGTCAGAGCCGTGGTGGGCGCTGTGCTGAGCAGGGGGAGTGGTTTCCCTGTGGGCTCGCCCTGCTGCGTTTGCGCACAGGTTCTGTGTTCCCCATTCTCAGCGGGAGACGTCCTTGGCCGTGGTCATGCAGGCGGCGGCCTGGCGGGGACGATGTGGCAGGGATGGGCGTTCCTCTGCCCCGACCGCTGAGCGGAAGGCTGCGCGCCTTCTCGATAACATTTACTTGCGACGGTCCTGGAGGCCCACGTCCAAGACTAGGGTGGGTGCAAGCCGGTGGCCCTGGGGAGGCCTCTTCCAGGTTGCGGGCGGCCGCGGCCTGGCTATACCTCCCATGCGGGAGGGGAGCGGGAGCTCTGTGGGGTCCCTTTTATAGGGACCCTGGCCCCGTCATGGGGGCCCCACCTCATGACCTGATCATCTCCCGCAGGCCTCACTCCCTAACGCCATCACATTAGGGGTTAGCCTTCCGCACAGGACTGTGGGGGCATGAGCATTCAGTCGTGGTAGGTGGGGCTGTAGCCCAGACGGCCAGCCGGGCCTCTCTTGGTCTGGGCTGTTCTGACGTTGCCCAGAGAACCACGTGTGAATTTTATGCTTAGGAGTGCTTTTCTGGCAGAGCTTAAATCCTGGGTCGGCTTCCTTTTGTTACCCAAAAACCTGTGGCCGTCTCCGACTTCATTATACGTGTGTATACAGTTCTTACATACGTGTATACCTCAAACATCTGTGGTGTATGTGACACACTCAGAGAATATGAATGCACTTGCGTATGAGCCCAAGAAGAACTTAATTAGATAAATTCCAGCAAAGAAAGCCTGTTTTATATTACAAATAAATATAAACATTAGAAAGAAATCATCTTGCGGGGGGCGCCTGGGTGGCTGAGTTGGTTGAGCGTCCGACTTTTAATTTTGGCTCAGGTCATGATCTCACGGTTTGTGGCATCGAGCCCCACTATCAGTGTGGAGCCTGCTTGGGATTCTCTCGCTCCCTCCTTCTCTCCGTGCTCCCTCCAAAAAACAAAAAAAGAAAGAAAGAACCTCTCAGTGTGAATTTTTGATGTCCTTCCTGTCCTTCCGTGGAGGAATTGAGAATTGTTGTGAACGGGGGTTTCAGAACCATTCTGTTTTAAGTCCTCTTTGGTTACAAGGTACCTAAGGTAAATATTAGAACATCTTGAATTATCTTTACTGAATGTCAGCATTTCAAGGGTTTCAAATAGTAATCATCCAATTGTTTTTATCTTGATTTCTGTAAACATCAGAGTCGTGCTTCACATAACTTAGAACGATGAGAGCCCCAGAAGCATCAAGAAGTCGAGGGGTGCTGACCGCAGCCCCCTGCTTCCCCTGGTGCTTTCTCCCTGCAGCCCACACTGGGAGTCCGGTATGGCCCAGCGCCGGTCCTCAGTGCCTTTTTCCACCCCCCACCCCCACTCCCAACCTGTGGGGTCCTCTCCCCAGCGCTCTGGGGCCCCCTTCCCCAGGCTGGCTCAGCCATCTCACACTGGGTGAGCGATCTCCGCTCCTGTAGAGACCTTCGGGACCCTAGTTCAGCAGGTGTGCTTCCGTCGGGTTTTCCAGATGGCAACGATGTGTACCGTTCACTTAGCAGATGTTGGTCTTTAATGTCCAACAGGATTCCGGGGCCCAGGGCTTTGATGCTCACAGCCCTGCTCACCCCTGTATCTCGTATCTCCCGACTCCTGTTTCCTTCTGCCTTCCCCCCTTTGTCTGTGTGCGTGCATGTTTCCTGAGTAATCCTTACCAGCCGCTGATCCCTGACATGGGCCAGGGAGGGAAGTGTGACTGGTGACGCTTTCCCTAATGGCAAGCCTGCTTCCTAAGTGAGCACTTAAATGGACAGAGTTCGGAAGGCCTCCAAGTGTGGAGCGCTGTGGTCCTGTTGAGGGAAAATGCGTCCAGGTCTAACACGTCTATTCTCTCGTCCCAAATTATAATGAGGAATTTCCCATAAATTTTGAAGCCATCCTTACTATAGGAAGCCCTGAATTTCTTTGCTACTTAGAAGCATGTTTGATGAATAACTGAGTTTTTGCATACATTTGTCCTATTTTATGTAATTAAAGAGATGAAATCCCAGATTGAAAAATAACTTTAAAACATTTCCCTCGTATGGATAACATAATCAAAAACACCTAGAAAGGTAATTTTTTTCTCATTTCTTCTAGATTTTTTTTTTTTACATAGTAAGATCTAGATAGTATTGCTTGTATCACTGTGTAGCAAAATGAAAAATATTTACAGTGTTAAGTGTAAAGGACAAAACTGTGTGCTCACTGTACTGTGACTGTAACAATACACCGATATCCGAAAACATCAGATATTGGTAGAATTATGATTGGATTTTTAGATAAATTTCCCTTTATGGTGTATCTTTCCAATAAAATGTTAAAAGAAATGTAGGTATGTACAGAGCTATGTAACATGTATATAACCACACACTGTATGGTTTTACTTTTGTCAGAATGTTGTTGTGAACGTTCTGTCGTATCATTTTTGCGTCACTAAAGCACAAACGTTGGGAGGCATCGATACCTTGCATCTCTGAAACCATCTGTTGGCTTTTTAGAGTCACCTTATCACTCTAAACCGAGGAAAGTGGCGTCCTGGAGATCTCTGAGGACTGCAGCGAGCATGCCTCTTGGTAACAGAATGTCCTTAACCCCACAGAAGCTGTGGCTGGGAAGCTCGAAGCAAGGTACGCGGTTCGCGGTTCCTCCAACAGAGGCCTTTCCCGCTCCAGAGGAGAGCTTCGGGAGTTGTGGGTGGTGATTTCAGATCGAGTCTGTAGTAGGACTTATTTGAATGGCATTGTTTCTCGACTCCTCAAAGACGTTGAGCCTCATAATCTATATGGAACCTGTAAGTGTCGTTTCTGACCGTGTGCGTATGTGACGCTTTATCCCTGGAGGCTTGTCCCAAGTTGTTAAACTTTTAAGAATTTGGTAAGCTGGTCGATGTCATACTGGCAGCTTAAAATTGGACATGGTGGGGAAATGTACACTGTGGAAATAGGCAAATGCTCCAAATCTGGGCTTTATTTTGTTGTTTTGTTTTGAGAGCCCGTTATTGGACATTTATCAGCACCCCACTGACTGCTGCCCTCTGCTGGTTGACTTAAGCTTTCTTCAGCCCAGCAGGGTTGATTAGGAGAGGCAAAACCTTCCGTTGTGTTTGTCTGTACCTGTCATATTAAATCCATGCACGTTCAAACCAGGAAGTCTGACCCAGCCCCTGAAGTCAGACCTGACCTTGGAGCATGCATGGGCCAGCCCCCCCAGCACTACTCCCGACTATCTGGCAGCAGCCCTAAGAGTGAAGAGGTCCAATCTCAGGCGTTCTGCCAGCCATGGTGAGCATGTCGATGGTGATGAGGCCACGAGTCAGGGGAAGCTCGGGGTTTGTCCTTTGACGAAGTGGGATCTTGGTTTCCTGTATGGGCTCCGTCCCTGCAAGAGCATGGAGAGAGGACCGAGACCCTGCAAGTCCGCTCTGCCCTCCTACAACGTAGCTCTCCTAACGTGACAGTGATGTGTCCCCAGGCTCCAGTCAGGCCTGCCCCCTAACTCAGAGCTTGCTGAGATCTATCAGGTGGACAGTATTAGAAATGACAATTGCACAGGGAGAAAGGCCCAAATCTCACCAGAAGGCTGGGTCTTGTCCTGTCTCCATCCTCCTGTCTGGTCCTTGCCCACATCTCCTCCCTGGCTCTCATGGCTGTCCTCGTGGCCTCTGTAGCCCGTCACCATGACCCCCGAGCTGACCCCTTCCTGCCTGCGCTGGCTCTGAGTTCTACTTCGGGCTTGAATATTGTAGGTGCATTACGGAGACCAGCTTCTGCTTCTCTGCCGCACTCTGCCAGCACTGGAAGGGCTGCCGTTTGTTTGTCTTTGTCTTTTTGCTTTGTTTGTGATTTAAAATCTAAACGTGTCACTTCTCCTTCTGACCCCCTTCTTTCCTTCAAGTAAGTCCTGTGTTCACACGTTTCCGTTTTCTGCTGCTTCACCTTTCTAATATCACGGTCGGTGTTGGTTTCCTTATGTTTTGGGGAAGGATCACGGTCAGGCTAAAAACGGTGAAATACTTTTGCTCTTCTTTTTTATCTTCCTTTTTTTAAAGGGTAATTTTATCAAACTTCCAGGATTTTCTTAAGGTACAGCCAAGAATTCTTTCCACTGTTCAGATGATCTTTTCAGACATTTGCGTGTCCCCCTCTAGGTCACGTTCCCAGGACCCCTATCTACAGAGAAAAGGAAGACATGTATGACGAGATCATTGAGCTGAAGAAGGTAGTATTTCTGTCTGTCCTTTGTTGGTTTTAGACCACAAAAGCCTTCTGTAACGATGGGTGGGAATGTCAGGATCAGTGCCGAGATGTGTCCTGTGGAAAGAACATGAGCTCTAGAGGGACACCTTAAGTTGTTGTTTTTCTAAGTTTATTTTTAGAGAGAGAGAACTCGAGTGCATGTACAATGGGGGAGGGGCAAAGAGAGAGAGAGAATTCCAAGCAGAATCCGCGCCATCAGCGCAGACCCTAACACAGGGCTTGAACTCACAAACCTCAAGATCATGACGTGAGCTAAAATCAAGAGTTGCACGCTTAACTTCCTGAGCCTCCAGGCGCCCTGGGGAGCACCCGAGTTTAAACTCCGGCCCTGTCCTTGGAAGCTGGGAGGCCCACCAGTGCCCGGGGCAGTAGAGGCCACCCCCGTTCAGATGCATCTGTGCTCTGCTCCAGCAGCCCCGCACACAGAATGGGGAAGACAGCACTGACGTCACAGTCCCTCTGCACAGGGACCTGGCATCAGATGGGCCACTGATGTCACTGGGATCGTAGCTTCCCACATGTGGCTCTTTGGTGTTAACCAGACGCTCCACGCTCCCTAGCTCAGTGGGTCTCTACAGGAGTCTGAGGGAGCTTACGGCTCCCAGTAGCAAAATGAGGATTTCCCCCAAGGCCACCTGCCTCCCAAGGCCAAGGCTATTTTTACTGTCCCGTCCTACCTCCTACTCCTTGTAGTATAAATTGCCTTGGAATAGATTATCATCACCCTCATCACCTTCACCAGAACCACTGCTGCCATACCACTTTCAGTACCCACGTGCATTCTTCTGCCCCTGGAGAAGTGGCCAGGGTTCACTTCCTCCGCATCTGGAGGGCCATGGCCCGTCTGGGCACCAGACGTTCAGCGGGGCATGGGCAGCCAGCACGCCCGGGGCACGGCCACGGTGAGGAGTCTTCAACCCATCTTACCCGAGAAGCACCCAGTCTGGGCCCCTCTGCACAAGACACAGGCCTTCTGTGGTCCAGACGACATGCTCCGAGATCAGGGTCCATCAAGAGATGGCTCACCCATCGGAGCTGTCCAGGGGTGAAGGTGCTGCCGGTGCGCCTGCACTCCATCCTTAGGAATTTCAAGCAAATGTTGGACAGCTGCTTATCAGAGTTATTGTGGGAGAGGCCTAATTTTGAACTCTGAACAACCGCCGCATAGCAGTCTTGAAAGGAATCTTCTTGGGGCAGAAATGGGTTCCTGGGTAAAATGATACTGACTTTACTCAAGCTTCCCATCACGGACTTAACGGGAAAATCAGCCAAGGCTTCCAAATGCAAGGGGGCGGAGAATTTGGTTTCCAGGACTCTGTCGCTCTGGGATCTTGAAGTTTCAGAGCTGTTTTTCTGTGGCAAGTCTCGTGCCTCAGTTTCCTGTTGAAAAATGGGGATAATAAAGGTACGGTTTCATGGGGTTGCTGTGAGTCAGCACAGTGGCACTCCGCGAGAGGCCACGGTGCAGAGCGTCCCAGGGAATGGCAGAGATGGCATGGAGGGTCCCCTGCACCCGTCTTCCCCGGTGGTCAATGGGTGTCAAAACCAAGATGCAGACATGGACACAGTGCGCGTGTCCGGTTCCGTGCCGTGTTGCCACATGTGTCCCCGTGTCCCTGCCACTACAGTCAACATGCATGCTGCCCCACGCCACTAGGCTTGTCCCTCTAGCTTCCCTTTTGTGGTCACACGCGCCTCCCACTCCATTCACCATCCCTGAGTCCTGGCGGCCACTGACTTTTCTGCCCATCTCTAGAATTCTGGCAGCCCGGTAATGTTCTGTACGTGGAATTACACAGTATGTGACCTCTTGAGATTGGCTTTTTCCACTCAGCATCATGCCGTGGGACCATCAGGGCAGCCCGCACCCGTGGCTCCTTCCGCTCAGCCCCACTGCAGCTGTGTCTTGAAAAGTCTGATATGCTGTAGGTTTTGAGTGCTATTTCCCTTAAGACGCTTGGGCCTACGATTATTTGGAATCACGTCATTAGGTTTCTGAGAGTTTAGAGATTTTCCTGCTGCTGTAGTTTGACCACACTGTGGCTGTGGAACACACACTGTGTAATCTCACGTCTGAGTGTGTGAAGGTTGGCTGTGCGGCCACAGGCACTGGAAGAAAGCACGCACGCCACTGCTGGGAGGCCTGGTGTGTGATGGCCGGCGGCCCCAGTGGGGGGGGGGAGCCCCCTGCGCCCTTGCTGGCTGTCTGGGTGGCTGCTCTATCGTTGCTGAGAGAAGGGTGTTGAAGGCCCCCTGTAGTGGGGAACTCCACCTTACCTCTCTTGTTGACAGGTGCACATTTAAGGTCTCTGTCTTCTCTGCGGATTGGCCTGTAGAGTCACTGTGTCATTTCTGTTCTCCAAAGTCTGTCTGATACTAACACGGCCGCTTAATGCTTCGACGGCATCACTCTTTACATCCTTTCACTCGACCTCCCATCACATCATGTTAAAATGAGTTTCTTGTAGACAGCATATGGTTGGGTGTGTTTTTTAATCTACTTTGCCATTTTCTCCTCATTTTCGATTAGGTCATTTATATTTAGTGTAATTTTTGGTAGCTTAGGATTGAAGTCTTCCATTTTATTTTGTGTGTATTTGATTAGGTTTGTTTAGGTCATTTATATTTAGTGTAATTTTTGGTAGATTAGGATTTAAGTCTTCCATTTTATTTTGTGTGTGTGGCCTCATTAGCCCTGGGAGTGCAAGTCCTGACATCCAGCAGGCCTCCCCTGACCACCTCTCTCCCCCACCCTACCCTGTGAGGAGGGGGCAGGGCTCCTCTGACCACCGCTCTCCCCCCTCAACCCCTGCAAGGAGGGGGCAGGGCTCCCCGCTCCGCCTTCACCGGCAGGGGTGAGGCCCGCTGCCTCGGCTCCCCACTCGGCCTTTGCTGGCAGGGGTGAGGCCCACTGCGTTCTGCAGTGTCTGCCTGGGGTGGAGCAGTTATCACCTGTGCGCACGCTGCCTGGCTAGGCTGACCCTTTCCTGTCTGTGCCGTGGGCTTGTCCAAGCTGTTGGCTTTCCCAGCACTCCATCTAGGACATGTGAGGCAGCAGGAAAACTGGGGGGCTCTGTAGTCGCTGCTTGGGTCCTGAGCCTCAGCCTCGTCTGTCTTCTGTCCACTCTCTGAGCCTCCTTATGTTGTCTTACATACAGTGTCCAAGGCTGTAAGCATAGGGAACAGGGAGCGTATCCCATTTCTGGAAGCAGAATTCCCATTATTAGATATCTTCTCCTTCCCAACGGCTGTGCATGAACGGACTTGTTCATTAAACACTCACCGAGTGCCAGGCCCCTCGTCTCCCAGAGCAATATGGTGCTCTGGCCTGCGGCTGACCTGCCAGGCCCCCCTCTGTGCAGTGCACACGGCGAGTCGGCTTGCCGGGGTTGGGGCTGGGTTCGTTCAGGCACTGTCTCTCTCCTACGTCCCATGAGTCCTGGATGGAGAAGGGTGTTTCAGGATAACTGGTGAGTTCGGATGCAGGTTGATGCTGACGGTTAAGTGCCCCGGCTGCCCCGCGTGGGCTTGTGAGCTCGTCTGAACCTCTCACTCTCCGGGCCTCGAAGTTTCATGGACTGGGAGGCGGCTTTTTCAAGTGAGGACATGGAAAACAAACATTAGAAATCCCTTACTGTCACCATTTCCTAAAAGGATGACCGAAGCCCAGAATAGGAGGGAGATTTCTAAAGAGAGGGCAGTTGTGGAATCGATTAGTTCCGTGAGAAATCAGCTGCCCAGCTTCTTCCCCTCCGTTCACCGCAGACCGGTGACGACTGGCAGGGGCCGCCACGCTCACCCCCTGCGCCCAGCTGAGGTCAGGGGTTTTAGGTGGACGTTAGCCTTGGATGAGTTTTGGTGACCCATGGGCGTGGAAGAGAGCACTTTCCAGAAGTGTGGGTTTGCAGAGCAGCATTTCTGTGTGGGGTGCCTTTAGGGAGGGGCATTCCTAGTCGTGAGGGACGGTCTCCCCCGGCGCCGTGCACGGCGCCCTGACCGGGAACCAGGCCACCTTGCAAGTTCTGCGCCGACTCCTGTTTCACCTGGACGGTCGTGTGTGTGGCTCTGTCTCTCTCAGTCCCTGCACATGCAGAAAAGTGACGTGGACCTCATGAGAACAAAGCTCCGGCGCCTAGAGGAGGAAAATAGCAGAAAGGACCGGCAGATAGAGCAGCTCTTGGACCCATCCCGAGTAAGTTGTGGCCCCACAGTGGCGGCGCCCGGCCGCGGGCAGGGAAGGCGCAGGCTCCGCTCCTCAGGCCGCAGGGGGGAGAGGCTGCCCACCCGCGTCTTCACCTCTCCATCTGCTTACCGCAGGGCCCGGATTTTGTTCGGACTCTGGCAGAGAAAAGGCCCGATGCTGGCTGGGTGAGTACCGTCTCCAGCAGGACCGATGACTTTCCCGCGGAAATCTGAATCTCACAACAGCCCAGAGTTGAGGGACGCCTTTCCTCTAACGCAGTCGTGCAAGAGGAGTGACAGGGAGCCAGGGCCCAGGAACCCCTAGAAGCAGCGTCCACGGAGCCGCACGGTTCACAGGAAGACGCTGTGGGCGCTGCTGGGGGGCATGAGGGAAGGCTGAGCAGGCCTCGCGGGGCACAAGGTACACAGGACAGAACAGCGGTCACGGTCCACCACACCGAGCTGGAGACGAGGAAGAAACAAAGCGGGAATAGGATAAAGCCTTTGATACTTGAGCACACGGCAGCTCTGCCGCGGGGCTGCGTCACACGTAGCCCAGCGGGTGAAGCGAGGTGACGGGCATCGGAGCCCTTCCGTGCTCAGTGCTGCGGCAGTAAACTGCGCAGGTGGAGAAAAATGTGCCACCATAAACCTCCTGAGTCAAGGAAGCACTCTTGTTGGCAAAAGGTGAAATGCAAAAGGAAAACTGGAAGGGACACAATTTTGAGATGATTCAACCCAAGGAATTAAATAACACTAATGATGTGATTATTGGGTTTGATGACCTAAGAGTTGCAACAAAACCCCATGGGACTGTGGGGAAAACAATCAATACGACGGGGGAGCGGGAGGACATTAACCAGTATGACACGCAGAACCCACGCGGACCTGTAAGGAAGGCACGCGATCGGCTCTGTATAGATGGTTAACGCCGCCCGTTCCTAGGACTGCACGAGGGACATAGTCCAGGGAGTGAGGACAAGTCGGAGTGTTTCCACACGAACATCGTGTTTACGTTAATAGCAACTCCTAGACATTGAACACTTGTACATAATCTTACCGGATTTTTTCTGAGAGGGACTCACTCCCCATTTTTTAAAAATAATTGTTTTTAATGTTTATTTCTTTTTGAGAGAGGGAGAGACAGAGTGCGAGTGCAAGAGGGGCAGAGAGAGAGGGAGAGGATCCAAAGCAGGCTCTGTGCTGACAGCAGAGACCCTGACACGGGGCTCAAACCCACGAACCACGAGATCATGATCTGAGCTGAAGTCGGACGCTTAACCGACTGAGCCGCCCAGGCGCCCCTGAAATCCCATTTTTAAAATCGGGAAACTGAGGTTAAGAGACTCAGCCCGATTGAGTTTGCAGTGGATTGGCACGCACCACGCCGGCCAGGCGGCCTCTCCCCGGTGTGCCCCGCTTCGTCCACTGGTCAATACCGGAGAGAAGACGCGGTCTCAGGCCACCTTGAGTAAAACCTCACGCCTGAAACCAGCAGAATAAACACAAATGATCAGAACCAGCGTCAGCAGGGCTGAGAACACCCGGGCACGCTCAGAGCTGAGACCCTGTGTTTTAGGTTGGCGTGACCGAGCAGAGGAATGGCCTTGACAGTGTGCCTTCCACGTGCCCGGTGCCGCTCTCGTTCGGGCTGTGTCTCAGGGAAAAACTCCTATATAAAAAGCCTTTCACACAGGATATTTATAGCCGCCCAATTTGGGGGGTGGACATTGAGGCGAAACCATTAAAATTTGAATAATGCCACGTGAGAACACATTTTCAGAAGAAAAAAACTTTTAAGATAAATGGTTATAGCTATGTTCAGAAATGTCTACGTGATTGAGGGTTTAGAATTTTGTAAATAATGCACACTTTAGAGAAAGGGCTCTGGCATTTCTGTTCTGATGCTGTGGGGTTTCTGGGGGTTTTTTTAGAGCGCAAGTAGGGGAAGGGCAGAGAGAGAGAGAGAGAGAGAGAGAGAGAGAGAGAGAGGATCCCAAGCAGGCTCCGTGCTCAGCACAGAGCCCAACCCGGGGCTCGATCCCACGACCCTGGGATCATGACCTGAGCTGATATCAAGAGTCAGATGCACCGCTGACTTAGCCATGCAGACACCCTGGGTTTTTTAATTAAAGTTGATTGAGAGTAGAAATAATTGATCTGCACGCGTGTGCAGTTTCCACCTTAACCCCTGCTGCCAAATCGCCCCTCGGAGTTGTGTCCTGTGATTGAACACTGTGCCAGGGAGCCCTGTGTCAGGGAGCACTCCCGCCAGGGAGCATTCGTGCCAGGGAGCACTGTTTCGGGGAGCACTCATGACAGGGAGCATTCTGCCGCTGAGCACTCCTGCCGGGGAGCATTGTCCCGGGGAGCACTCATGCCAGGGAGCATTCTGCCGCTGAGCACTCCCGTCGGAGAGCACTGTCCCGGGGAGCACTCGTGCCGGAGAGCATCTCCCCTCAAGAAACGTCTGCACACGTGCACAAGAAGGGCTGTTTCTACTGAGTCTTGATCATAATAGCAACTTACACATCATCGGTCGAGGAATGGGTGTGCACACCATAGGACTATACTGGGCAAGAATAACATAGGTGTGCAGGCCCCACAGGGATAGACCATCCGGACCACGTGCGGCATGAAAAACCCAAGTTGCCGACTGGGTGGCAGGATGCCATTTCTGCAAACAACAGAATGCCATGTCAGTGGGGACACATCCAAATAACGAGGTCTAGAGATATCCAATTCAGTTGACAATATTTAGTTGAGAGGGGTAAGGTCAAGGGGCATAGTTTGATACGTGTTTTAATTTTTTCCCAAGAAAATGTATTCATGTATTACCACATATAATTTAAAATTAGTTTAAAACCCAATTGAGAAGCTGTTTGGCTAGCCAAAAAGAAAGAAAGGGATATTCTTTCAGGAACTTAAGGGTGCTGTCTCCCAGAGCGATGGGCCGACAGAAGGGAGCAATGAGATGGGTGCGGTCCTCCATGCCCCACAGGGAGGCACCGGGGCTCCGGGGGTCAGCTCTGCTCGCCCCCAAGGGGATACTGCGGATACAGCTGTCCTTTGTAGCTAGTGATGGCTGTGCGTCTGTCTGTCCTGAGTATGGGACGTGGGGGGCGGGGGTAAGGTTCTGCCCCTGCCCCTGAGTTGAGAGTGGGACTATGGAAGAAGCCAGCGGCTAAGTGGGGGAGGACCAGCTGGCAGGGGACACCTAACCCAGCCTGGGGACAGGAGGGAGGGGGAGGCTGTGGACGTGGAAGGTCAACCTGACGTGCGGGTGTTCACTTGGCAGGTCATTAATGGGCTGAAGCAGAGGATCCTCAGACTGGAGCAGCAGTGCAAGGAGAAGGACAACACAATCAAGTACGGACGCGCTGCCCGGGGACGCGGGGGCGCTGGCACGATGGCCGGGGGGGCACGGGCTCCGGAGGGTCTCCTCAGTCTTGCCTGCTGTAGGCTGGCTGCAGCCAGCACGCGCGCCTGCTTGCCTCACACCCAGTAGTGGTGTCTGCTTGGCCTGCAGCTCCAGTCCCCACCTGCCACCCTCTGTCCCGTGTCCCTTGTCCCAGCATCCTCTGGGTACCCAAACTATGAACGTACATATTAGCCACCTCTTCCAAACGTCACTGGGGAACGGTGCTTGCCTTTCATCTTTCCTATTCCTGTTGTATTTAAGCCGTGCTTTGTCTCCTCGGTCTTGTGTGGATCGCGTATTAACTCCCTGTGGGTCTGTGGGCGCTGGGACCCCAGCGGCCTGCCCTGGTCCCCTGTGGTCCCCGTGGTGTGGTGCAGAGCAGAGTCCTGCCCAGAGGCGCCTGAGTCATTTCCACTCTCTATCCCCGCGTCTCTTGTCTGTTCCTGTGCTTTGTGCTGAAATCGTCCCCTGTAAAAATTTGTATTATTTGCTGATTTCTTCTGTATTTGGGCATCCTGAACTCTGCACTTTGATTTGCTAGACCTTTTTATCTGCAGTCTGTTAGATGCTGAGCGGGGGGCGGGGGTGCTCCTTCCCTACAGGACCCTCCTCCCACCGCCCCCAGAGCGGCGGTTCTCGCCCCACACCTCACAGGTACTCCACCTCCTCCAAGACAGCCTCCTCCTCAGTGAGGAGCAGCTTTAGGGCGTCTGTTCCGCATGGAAGGGGGCCCACGGCTGTGAGCACTCTCCGTGGATCTCTGCCCAGCCCACTTCTCTTCTCGGGCCAAGCCCTTCCCTTCGCTGACGTCCTGGGAAGCACTCTTGCTCTCGCTCTGCCCTGGGGGTGCCGGCGCTGCCCTGTTAACTGTGAACTTGGGTTTCTAGCAAACTGCAGACCGATATGAAGACCACTAACTTGGAGGAGATGAGGATCGCCATGGAGACGTACTACGAGGAGGTGCGTGCCCTTCATGGGGCTGGGGGGGGGCGGGGAGTCAGCTGCTGACCTGGGTGGTCACCCCGCCACACCTGGAGACCCTGCTCTCCCATTTCGTCTGAGCTTGAACGTGAATCCAGCAATTTAGGCTTACTTCTGGCCCTTGGGCAGACATCAGGAATCTGATCACAGCTTTTTCAGAAGACGGTCAGTTTCGTGCTCTTTTCGTACCGTAAAGTACTTTAATTTGGTGTTTGCAGATTCATCGTCTCCAGACTCTCTTGGCGAGCTCCGACACTGCAGGAAAGAAGTATGATCATCTCCTCGGGAACATGTTTCGTGTTTGGTCCCCAAAGTAGCACAGACATTCCACGGGGCCTGCATGCACTGCCCTTCTCTCTGGAGCAGTGCACACACCTGTGTCTGTCTGTCAGGGTTAGAGCTGACGCGTTTCCATCTGGGAAGGTTATGCACGCGCCCACTTAGCCATGTGCTGGCCACTAACAGCACGCTCACCTCCCCATGCTCCGATGCCTTAATTCCAGCTCTCTAACAGCTTCCAGCTTAGAATTAGAAAGCGCCATTGTTCCAAGCAGGGCTCCCTTATTAAGAAGGCATTTAATGCCAAATACAAATTCATTTCCCCCAAAGAAGTTTATTAGAGACATCAAGGGTTCCCTATCTCGAAGATTCCCCTTCGCACAGATTTGGCCATGCCCCTGCCTCCGCACTGAGCTGCGAACACGTATCAGGCGTTCGCCCTGAGCCAGGCACGCCCTTCCTTTCTTCTTTCCGGGCTTGGCAGACTTTCCGTACGGGACAGTCGCTGCTCGCCGGTGGAAGCAGGCATGACCTGTTAAGAGTGTCCGCGAACGCTGAGTTGGTGCGTGCTAAACTGTCACTCCCAGGGCGCGTGCAGAGGATGTTCCCGCGCGCCTTGGGTCGCAGAAGGGTCACCCACAGCTCAGCCCACAACCCGTTTCCACTCGTGGGCCTCACATGCGGGCTTTCTTGCGAGGCCCATTGCAGCCTTCCCCCGATAGGGACACGGGGCAGCCCGAGCAGTGTGCGGGGGCCGTTTTCACTAGTGAAAAGCACAGACGTGTGGAAAGCACGTACTCAGTAGGCTGTGAAGGTGCAGCCTGGGCACAGAGGGTGGCAGTGAGAGCAGAGCCAGGTGCCTGCCGCCCCACCCCCCCACTGCCAGGAACTTGCCCCTCAGGCTTTCCACCACCCGGCCCGTGGCCCTGCACAACCACCGACCACCGTAAAGGGGTCACACATAAATTTTAGCAAGCACACAAATTTGCAAATACAGAACCTGAACAATGAGGACCAGCCCTATTTGAGACTTTGTGGGGTAAGAGGCAAATCAGCTATAACACAGCTATTTATGTAATGAGAAAGTTAAGTTCCCACAAATGTTTCAGGGATACAATTTAAAATAGGTAGCTGGTTTCAAATACGGTATTTTGGTTTGCAGGTTCATGAATGAGCATAGAATTCTGTTTGGGGGATAGCAGTTTGCTCACTTGTAGTTCAAAGTCGGGGTTCCTGGTTCCACTGCAGATATCTGCAGGGACCACTCAGCCACGGACAGGCACCCACAGGTGGCGTGTGGCGGCCCCTCTTTAAAGGCATCTCTTCAGCCGGTTTAGAAACCCAAACCGAGCCCTTGGCTTTGTTGTTCCCAGGACTCCAGGGGAGAAGAAAACAGGCCTCAGAAGGCAGAAGAGAGTGAGCAGCGCCCTCCTGAGCTTGTCTCGGAGCGTCCAGGAGCTCACGGAGGAGAACCAGAGCCTGAAGGAGGACCTGGACCGCGTGCTGAGCAACTCCCCCACCGTCTCCACCATCAAGGGTACCGGCCCGGGAGCCACCCGCGGAGGGGTGCTTGCGGAGAGGTCACGTTTCGGGTTCTTTGAGGGAAGATGCGGGTGGTGAGGTGTGGGAGGGTCTGGCCCTCCCGCTCAACCTCCAAGGCCCTATCTCGGTTGCCAGAAATGCAGATGCGTACTGCTGGGCAACCCTAAAATTTATCCCAAGACGTAAGGAGCACCTGCTGTGAGCCCAGCCCCCTTGCAGGTAGTGGGGGAGGGTAATGGACAAAAGGTGACATCGCACTGGGAGGAGGAGCCAGCAGGTCAATCGTGAGTCTGGTGGCAGCAAGTGGCATGCAGCAAACTAAAGAGGAAGGACAGCAGGTGTCAGGGGCAGCGGCATGCACCTGTGAGTAGGGTCTTTGGGGACAGCCGTGCCCACAGCCAGTGTGCTCAACAAGGGGAGGCAGTGGGAGGGTGGTGGCCATGACGGCAGAAGTAGAGGGGCCAGGCCGCGAGGCGGGTTGGGGCAGAGGTGCGCAGCGCTGAATGGACCGTGTGTAGAAAAGAGGGCAGGAAGACGAAGCTTCTGCCGCGTGCCCAGGCATATGGTGGCGCCAGGCGTGAGCCGTGCCGGGTTCCAGGTGCCCTTCTGGAGACCAGGTGTAGGCCTCAGAGAAGGGAGGGGCCAGCTTCCAACGCTCTTATCTGAGCTGCTGGAAGGACAGGGTGTCCTTGTGAGGTAGAGGTGATGGGGAGAGGTGCAGGTCTGGGGACGGGGGCGTGTCCAGTCTGCGGTGCGTAATAGGTGTCCAAGTGGAGGTGGGTGTGTCCGTGGTGAGTTCAGGGCAGAGGCCTCGGCAGGAGAGCCCCCCCATGGGGGTCACCAGCAAGCGGAGGGCCTGGGTGGGACTTGGCACAGGGGTGGGTGAGGAGAGCAGAGCAGGGCCCGGGTCCAGCCTCTGGTGCCACACGGCAGGGTGCAGAGGGCGAGTGGGGACGGTGACAGAGCTCAGAGCGCTGGGGAAGGAAGTGCTGGGAGGAGGGAGGAGGGAGGAGGCCAGAGCAGGCGTGGACTCACGTGTGACTTGAGAAGTTCTGTCTTGGACCGGCGTGCAGGACCAGGAGCGATGTCCTCCTGAGGCTTCGGAGGCCACTTCCACAGTGTGGGGTACAGACTCCCTCACGGGGAGGCACCCTTCCTGCACGCCGGGCCGGGCGGCCGACGGGGACGCTTGCAGGCCATGTTGTGACGGGGCGGTCGGGGCTGACGGGCCCTCGGGATGGTGATGCGAAGTTCGTCTTTTAAAACCACCGCTTCCGTCAGGTTCCGTGGAGTGGAGTCAGGCCCGGCTGCCCAGACGGACCGCGGAGCCGGAAAAAGTGAGTGGGGCGCCTCTCAGCGGCCTGTCCTTTCGGACCCGCCCGCGCACAAGGACAAGCCGGGCCACTTATAAAGTGGGGACACAGACGAGCCCTCTGCTCACACATGCTTGCAGTGAGCACGTGCGTAGTGGCTGTCCCTGCACGGCACGCGGTGCCGACGGGAAGAGCAGACTCCGTGCGGGCCTGGACGAGACCCAAGGGTAGTGTCGGTCCCGTTCCTGGCGTCACGGTCACACGGCTCGTCGTTTTGGACTCCGTGTGTGAAGAGGAATGGATGCAGATCCTAGGGCCTTCCAGAAACCCAGCCTGATGCGTACGTGTCACTCGCCGGCCTGAATGTTTGAGTCATCAGAAAATTCCGTTTATTCACCAGAAAGTTGGGGAGGCTAATACTTGCTCATATCTGCCACGCAGATTTGATTTCACTCCTCTGGTCAGTACTCAGTCCCTTTCTTTGGAGTGGGCCAGAAGGGTCCGCGTCTGCCGGCTGGCCTGGTAAAACGGTGAGAGCGGTCCCGTTTGGCTGAGCGGAGTACGCCTAGAAGGAAACATCAGATAACTACAGATTCACACGGCAGAGAACCTGAGTTTCATATGCTGTGGGTATTTTGAGAATAAAGCGTGCTGGGAAAGAAGGTCACCCAGAGGTGGCCCAGAAGCGCAGTGGGGGGCGCTTTCTCAGCTGAGAGACCGCCATCACGGGGAGCCGAAGGCGCTCAGGCGGCATCTCTCAGCTGGCAAAACTGGGCTAATCACATAAGGGTAAAAGCACAGGGGCTGAAAATTCCAGGAACCCTAGAGATACTAGGGTCAGCGAGCAAGCAGCTTATGAAGTCACCTCCCCTGTGCCCTCCATTCTGCCTCACTGATGGCACCTTGCGCCCGCCGTGCCAGGTGGGGCTCTGCTGGCAGAGGGGCTCCGGTGACAGGGCACCATCCCGGCTTGTGGGGTCACACGCAGAGCTCGGCCCATACCCATGCCTGAGACCAGTTTCCATCGGTCACGGTCTCTTCTTTGGGTTTCATGACCACCGAGTAAAATGAGAAAGAACATCTAACAAATGCCTGTGTTGCCCCCAGAAAATAAGTTCGATGGAAGGCCCCAAATCACAGACTTCCGAAGCGGACAAGTCAAATGGCCCCCTGCAGTCTGCGTCCAGCTCCGCCGCACCCCGGCAGCCGCGGTGTGACCAGCACCAGGAGAGCGAGCATCTCCGGGAGACGGTGCGGAGCCTGCGAGGCGAGCGGAATGCGCTGCAGGTGCAGCTGCAGGAGAAAGAGTAGGTTGCGCGGCACGGCCAGCACCTTGCGCCCCGGAAGGGGGTCGCAGCCAGAGTCCAGCGGTTCTGGCGCCCTCCCGGCAAGTGCTCAGCACCTCGTAGTGATTGCTGGCCTCGTTCTCTGTGGTTCAAAAGTCCTATGTTTTGTGTGTGAAATAAAAGCCACGTTCGTGGTAAAAAGAAGACAGCAATTGACGATATGATGTTACTGAAAGGAGGGGAGGGATCATTTAGATCTCTCGACTCTGAATTCCAGGGCCGTTTCCAAAGTCCTAGTTAGAGAATAATTTACTTTCATTGATTTGTGAAGTAGGCAGGCCATCAGTTAGATTTTCCATAAGGTTTAGAGTCAGTGGCATGTTTACGGGGTCTAGTCTCAATGCCACATAAGACACACGTGCTGTCAAGTGTTCAGTGTGACCCTGAGAGTCTGAAAGGAAAAGCCTGCAGATTTTGCTTACTCACTGTTTGTTCTCTGATTCGTACCCTACTGAGAATGTACTGTCTCCTCCCTTCTCTGGTGGCTTCTCTGGTCAAAGTTCTGTCATGAGTAAGCCACACCCATGTGTCTTCTGAGATGGCCTGGGCGACCAGCAGCCTTGGCATCACCTGGGAGCTGGTTAGAGATGCAGAAGCTCGGCCCCGCCCACCTGGGAGCTGGTTAGAGACGCAGAACCTCGTCAGACCCAGATCTCCTGAATCTGACTCTGTGTCTAATGAGGCCCCCTGGAGATCCGAGTGCACGTTTAGGTCTGAGAAGGACTCCCTTCCTGACTCCTCGCCTACTAAGTTCTCTGCTGCCTCTGTTTACGGCAGAGGAAAGTCCCTTCACGCTCCCCTTGTTCTTACTCCTCCAATCCAAGCGCATCTATGCTAATTGGTAGGTTCTTTGTAAAAATTAGTGTTTCAGGAGAGGTTTTAAAAATTGAGCTAGTCACTTTGAAAGATAAAGAACATCTGTGATTTTATCTTCAGCCGTCACGTGGCCCGATAATAGCTTCCACTTACCGAGCCCTTATTATGTGACAGATGCTCTGCTAAAGAGTCACCGTGTCTCTCTGACTCCTATGGAGGTTAAGTGAACCTTGGAAATTAGGTCGCAGGACAGTGACCAGTGGAGGTGAGATCAGACAGAGGTCTGATCTTGGAGCCACGTGCCACCTACCCAGGAGAGCCCACTGGGCAGCAGTTTAGTTGCAGGTGACGGGATAACCCCCCTTGTCCTCAGTGCCCCAGCTCAGGCAGCAGGGCCCTTGGCACTCAGATGTGTTTTGTACTTGGTTGTGTGACTGTTGGGATAACGCCTCTCCGTGAGACGGTGAGGCCGTGCGAGCAGGGCCTGCGGCGCGTGTCATGGTGCTCACCTCGGTATCCTGGGCACCTAGCAGGTGCCCCGTAATATCTGGATGAACCGCCACCGGGTTGGCAGGCCTCTCGAGTCTGTTCCTGGCTCTGTGTGCCTGTAAGCGAGTGCCCCTGCCGTCCATCCACTGTCACGGGGATGCAGGTCGGGCTGCATGAAGTTTTCTGAAAGCCCTCCCTGCTCGGTGATGATCGCTGTGACGCTGAAATGTCTCTGGTTGTGTGTGTTCAGTGTGGAAGTGAGACAGCTGCTCCAGGCAAACGCCGACTTGCAGAAGGAGCTGGAGAACGTGAAGGAGGACGAGGAGGAGAGAAGCGGAAGAGAGGCGGCTTTGAGGTGAGCGCATGAGAGGCAGACTCAGATCACAGGACTCCAGGCATTTCCATCCTTCCTCAGCGCGGCTTCCGGAGTGGTTTTTATACAGCCCCAGCCCGATTCCATCACTCCGCGCCCTGACATCCTTCAGTGGCTCTTTCTTTCCTTCGGAGTAAAAATCCCGATTCTGGGAAAGGGCTCTTCACGATCAGGATGTTTGCCTCTTTGGCGTGACGCCTGGTCCTCAGCACACACCTTTCACCGCGGCTGTGGCCACCGTGGGGGGTCACCCCCGGTCAAGACGCACCTGAGCCTCCTGCTCCTTCAGTGTCACTATTCAGTCTCCAGACAGTGGAAACGGCCCAAGAGCCCATCTCTGAGGAATAGATAAGAAACAAGTATGTTTGTACAAAAGAATAAAAAGGAGTAGGTTCTGACACATGGGACAGCAGGGACGAACCTTGTGCCCCGCGGAGGAAACAGGAAGGCCACGTCGTGTAGGATTCCAAAATACGGGGATAGGCAAATACAGGAAGAGGGGCTGGGGGATGGGGCTGCTGACGGGCGTGGGCTCCTTGGGGGTGATGGGGGCATTCCGGAGTTGGGGGCGTTCCGGAGGTAGCGGCCGCCACACCACGCTGTGCGTGTGCTAAAACTCACTTCACCGTAGATTTCACAATGGAGAATTTTATGTTACAGGTATTTCACCTCAATAAAAAATGCCCCCCAAAAAGCAGGTGAGAGCCTTGAGCAGAAATATTTAGCGCTCAGAAGAGTAAGTAAGACACAGACTACTGGAACGAATAAAAATGTTTATTTCCAGGAGAACTGACTAGGTTTTGTCAGAAGGCAGGACTGAAGGAGACCGGAAAGGGCAGGTACACAGGGTAGAGTTGTTCTTACTTGGCCTTGGAAACCTGTAGCGAAGGCACATGTATTTTCTTCCAGTCACAGTGTCAAAAGCCCCAAATAGGGGGCACAGTCGGTTAAGCATCCTGACTTCAGCTCAGGTCATGATCTCATGGTCCGTGAGTTCAAGCCCCGCACTGACAGTTCGGAGCCTGCATGGGATTCCCCCCAACACACACCCATCTAAAATTAAGAAATTTTTTAAAAACAACAACAAAAAACCCCAAATAGTTCCTGCCCATTCGTCCCTCGTGCCCTCAGAACTTTTTCAGCTCTTACCACGGTCCGGAGGTGGTGCTGGCCCTGGGCATCCTCCGTCCCTGCCCTCTCAGGGCCCCTGATCTAGACGAGGACACAGACCGCAGAGCACAGTCCTGTGGTGGGGACCCCGGACCGGCCCGAGGCGCAGGTAGTCAGAGGCCCTGCATCGCTCCAGGACAGGTGGCCTTGCGAGCTCCACGGGCGGCCATGTCACACACAGACACGGATCACAGTGCAATGACCAGTAAGACGGTGTCTTTCCCTCCCACTGTAGAGAGGAAATTCAAATACTTACCAGGAAGTTTCAAGAACTGGAAAAAATTAAGAGAGAAGAAAAAGACGACCCCATGGAAATGACTCCTGAGGTATGTATGGTCCAGCTGTGTTTTCGGGTTCCTATCCGGGCGCGGTGGGGCTCTCGGCGGATGCGTGAAGCTTCTGCTGCTTCTGCCCCCAGGATTTTCCCAACTCCAAGGCTGGGAATCCAGTTCCCTTTTATCATCCCCACTGATTTCCGTAAATTGTGCATGTTGAATCCAGAGTTCTGAATGAACGTTAGTTAAGTGACTTTTTGAACTCGCTTTGAGTCTTAGCTCAGCTGCCGAGTGAAGATCTTCCCCAGATTTCACCTGTGCAGGAAGTGTAATTGGCCAGCAAGGGGTGTCCGTTAGTGGGCAAGAAGGGGGTGTGAGGAGACCCCACAGGGAAGGAGTGACACTCGGTGAGGACATCCTGTCCCCAACCCTGTGTGTTCAGTGTGAGCTTCCGAGTAGGACAGAGCAGGCCTGGCCTGGAGGAGGTGTCCTTGGCACCCCCGGGCCTGCCACTGATGTCACACACATCCAGGTGTTGATGGCACGGCATGTGTGGCGTACAGCGGACTGGAGATCAGAGTAAGCACAGGCATAGCGCCCTCCTGTCCCCGCTGCTTGTGGAGGCGGCCACCCTGAGGGGGTCTCTGTGGCCGTGAGGGGCTCCCCCGACACCACCTGGCCCAGTGCGACCTGCACTTGGACTGCCGGGAGCTCAGTGTCCTCCTGCCTCATCCTTTTTTCCAACTGATGGGTTCTTCCAGATGGCAGGCAAATCCGTTTACACAAATAGCAGGTGTTAAAACCCCGTGGCTGCACTTGGCTCCGAGAGGCTCCCCCGTGGAAACGTGTGGTAGATAAAACCAGGGCGGCCTGGGAAGCGTCCAAAAAGAGCGCGTGTCCAAGATGGTAGAGTACACGCAGCAGCCTCTCCGTGGCCCCTTTTCCATGAGCCTCTTTCTGCCAAAGACGCGGTGACCTGGGGAGTCCGCCCGGATGGCAGGCTTTCCCCGACATGCCCATTAGCCCAGAAGTGCTGTCGCTTTGAAGGGGACTTACTGTTTTGTAGCAAGTGGCCTGACGGAGATGGTCACTGGCCACCAGGAGAATGGAGGGTGACGCGGCTCTAGGGGTGCAAGATCTCTGACGGTGACAATGAAAGTGCTCTGGTTTCAACCCTGGATCAGCTTCCATCTTCTTTTTTTTTTTTAAATATTTTCTTATGTTTGTTTATTATTGAGACAGAGAGAAACACAGCATGAGTAGGGGAGGGGCAGAGAGAGAGAGAGAGGGAGGCACAGAATCTGAAGCAGGCTCCGGGCTCTGAGCTGTCAGCACAGAGCCCGACGTGGGGCTCGAACCCACGAACCGCGAGATCATGACCTGAGCCGAAGTTGGACGCGTAACCGACTGAGCCACGCAGGTGCCCCTTTCAGTCTAGTCCGGCTTCCATCTTCTGAGGCCGGCCTCTCTGGCGGGGCCCCCACTGCAGGTCTTCTACGTGACACTGCGTGCGCTTCAGAAAAGGAAAGAGCTGGAAGTCGGGATCTGGAGAAGCTGAGAAGTGCAGCTCTGGTTACAAATCAGGACAAGCCATAGCTCTACCCACGAGGCAAGGAAAGGCAGTTTCATGGGGTGCCGCTTACTGGAGCCCCCGAAGTGCATGGTGGCCTTGGTCCTGGCACATCCCGCGGGCCAAGGGTGCGGATCGGACAGCGTGAGCCCATCCCGATCCCTTCTGAACACTGGTCTTCTTGTTCAGCAAAGTACGCTTTTCGTGCATGCATTTCTGTGGAGGTTTTCCCGGTGCTTGGGAGAACGGCCTGAGTCCTGCAGATTCCCCGGGCCAGGGGCCAGGCAGCGAGCCAGTGTGTGTGACCGTCACCTCCCGGGAGACCCCCTGCTTACCTGCACACCGCGCCGGCTGCCTCCGGCGGATGTCGGCCAGGGAGGCTGGCAGCCTAGGCAGGGGTGTGCAGGCTCGTCCGTCCCCAGACTCCGCATCACTGTCAGGGGCACTACGACAGCATCTTTCCAAGAAGGTGCTCACAGAGCCCTGAAATGGCAGGGCTCACCGACCGTGACGCGGCTGCTCCGGGTGATCCTGACCCCCGGGAGGCACTAGCAGAAGTCAGTGTAGACTTTTTTCCTGTTTTAATCTGTCTGGTTCTTGGAGACCCTCCCTCTGCAGAGAGGCCTGCTCAGGATTTCCACAGACACACTCACAGGAAGAAACACACGTCCTCCCTTTGCCTCACCAACGTGGAGACATGGAGACGGAGAAAAGTCGCTTCAGCGCATTCAGGCACACTCGAGCATGTCCGGTCGGGAGGTGGCCCTGGCTGTGGCTCCCGGTCCCTCGCGCTGTCGCTGGAGGGCCCCGTGCCGAGACCACAGGGCCACCTCTTGGAGCACCTGCACCGAGAAGCATGCCGCTTTTCCTGCTGATTCCAGGAATTTGGGATTTTGAGCCTCCTGACTCGGTGCGAGCAGAGCGTCTGTGTCAGCAGGGACCCGTGATGACAGTTCTCTTCCTCACGGGAGTATATCCTTCATCACTCTCTCCACGCCTCCTGACAGGGCTCTAGGGGATTTGCTCGGAGTCGGAATCACACTTGGTACTTACTTGGACATCTTATGCAACCCGGAGGTTTTGTGTCCCTACACACGGCAGAAACGGATCCTGGAGCCTCGAAGCAGCGGTGCAGACACGCCGTGGACTGGAGACCCACGTGAGCAGTGCCCACGCACCATGGACTGCAGTCAGCAGGACGTCATACAGCCCGTGCCAAGGATGAAAGGGGGCTCGGTTTACTGACTCGGAAAGCTGCCTGTGACCTACTG
Organism: Cryptoprocta ferox; assembly: GCA_028646485.1. Taxonomy (NCBI): domain Eukaryota; kingdom Metazoa; phylum Chordata; class Mammalia; order Carnivora; family Eupleridae; genus Cryptoprocta; species Cryptoprocta ferox. The sequence continues at coordinate 35,923,839 of CM053564.1, forward strand.
TTTGATGGGAACAAATCCTTCTTCTCCAGAAAAAGTCATAGTGTTGATCCCTTTTTATGAAGAAAAAAATCTTATTAAAACCTGGAAAGATTACCGAAGTACGGTGGGATCATGAGCGCCTTTTTATTTTCTTTTAGTGTTGTCTGAATTTTTCACAATAGGCATGTATCATACAGGCTTTGGGTTTTTTCCTGCGGGACTCGGCTCTCAGCATCTGGACATGAACGATTAGTTGTAGGTTTAAATGGGGGGGAGGGCGCCTGCATGGCTCAGTCGGTTAGGTCTCCAACTCTGGATCTCTGCTCAGGGCTTGAGCTCAGGATCGGGAGTTCAAGTCCCACGTTGGACTCCACACCGAGCATGCTGCCTACTTAGAAAAATAAAATACATACATAAATGGGGGTGTGGGTGTCCATTTTTAACGGTGGCCTTGAGGAATTTATACGTATATGAAAATTTAGAATTCTTTCAGCTGTTTGCCAAGAGTTTTTGAGTAAATGTTCCTTTATCTTTAGGGCACTGATGTGACTTTTTTGCTCAGGTTGGGACAGGCCCCACGATGACGGGTCTTACCTGGCCCCGGAGGAGCAGAGATGTAGGGGTGCGTTAGGACTGGGGCAGGAGACAGGCCCCCCTGAGGTTAGGCAGCGGGAGTACCCGGGCTGGCTGGGAGGCACTGGTGACAGCGGCTGACCCGCTCCGGGGCACTGGTGCTTGGGTGGCGGGCCGGGCACCTCGAACCTAGGGCAGCTCCACAGTTTTTAAGTTTCAGTCTCTGCGAGGGCATATTCTCCAGCTACGCGTGTCTCCAGGGGTGAGAAGAATAGTCCAGTATGTTGCCTCTATTGAGAGGCGTCATTGCAGACAATGAATTCGGACCTTTCGGTGTGGTAGATATCAGGTTTATTTCAACGATCTAAGTGGCAATTCTTTTCACCTTGAAAACCAAGCTAGAAATCCGTTTCCTTTAATCACAGAGGTCCTGTTGCTGAAAGAGTCTTAGGCCAAAAGACCAAAAGCGGGACGGCCGAAAAGCCTAGGTTGAAGGCCCCCCCCAGGGGAGCACCGCCCCCCCGCCCAGTTTAGGGAGGTGGATGAAGACTGAGCTGAATCTGTTTGTTAGTTACACGTTGTCTTCGCAGGCGTCTCTTGTCCTCAGACTGGACGCGTGGGTACAGGTTTTTCTTCTAAATTGAAAGTCTAGTCTGATGAGCTCTGCCTGTGTCCTGCCGCCTTACCTGATCCCCGTCTTCCCTGCCCGGCTTAATCATCCTTTGCACCTTGAATTCCCCGCAGACCTCAGAAGAACCTTCCCTTCCCGGCGGCAGGCCCTGTCAGCGGGACTCGGAGCCTGATACAAGCGAGGAGGGCTTGTCCCGGCCCCCGTCCACCTGCTCCGAGGGCCGAAGAGACACGGCCGCCCGGGTCCTGCAGAGCCGGTGGAGGGCATACAGGCACCAGGTGAGAGCCCAGGAGGCCCTGCGCGGTCTGTGCTCGCAGAGCCCCTGTGACGCGCGGGCAGCTGGCACGTGGGAAAGTGTGGGAGAGAAGAATGTCATGGGGGGTGAGGGGGGACGCCAGCGCCCGGCCCCACGGTGGAGGAGGCGGGTCCCGCGGGCAAGAAAGTGACAGCAGCCGCATTCTGGAATCACTGCCCTGTCCCTCTGAGCACGGGACCCACGGTGAGGCAGGTCCATCCCGAGCATGGGACCCACAGTGAGGCGGGTCCATCTCAGAAACAACTGGAATTATGGGGCACCTGGGTGGCTCAGTCGGCTAAGCGTCCTACTTTGGCTCAGGTCATGATCTCACGGACGTGGGTTCGAGCCCCGCATCGGGTTCTGTGCTGGAAACTCAGAGCCTGGAGCTGCTTCGGATTCTGTGTCTCCCTCTCTCTCCGCCCCTCCCCCGCTCGTACTCTGTCTCAAAAATAAATAAACCAAAAAAAAAAAAAGAAAAAGAAACAACTGGAATTCAAACCCCCCAGAGGTGCCCCTTTCCTGGGGCCGCCGGGGAAGGAAGCAGCTCGGGCTGTGGTCCACTTGTGACTGGAAGACCTGCCTGGAGCGGCTGCTCCTCAGAGGACGGCACCTGTACGGAGCCTGCGTGTCTCCCGACGGGGCAGGAGCTGTGAACCTGTTAGCGCCTTCCTGCTGGGGGCCGGTGGGATGAGTGGCCCAGGGAGCCCCCACGCTGTGTCGTGGCGGAGGAAGGGGGCTCTTTCCCAAGCTCCCGGGAGCGGGGCCGTCTGCTTGCACGAGCCGCATGGCCCGAGACAGCTGCCCGGTTTTGTAGAACACGGCAGGGCGCCCTCTCCCCGCAGGACCAACGAGCCCCGCAGAGGCGCCTCCTTGCCCGAATTCCAGAAGGCTGCCAGGAGGGCTTTTTAAATTTGTTTCTTCTAAACCCTCATCATGAAAAGTCCTAGCACATTTAGAGGAGTTGGAAGCCTTTCGAGCATTCCAGGAGGCTCTACACAAATTTCTGCCGCCACCTCGACCCAACAGTCGTCAACACGTAGCCATGGTTCCTTCCCATCCCGACCACTCTTCCCCAGCTCCGTGGCGAAGGGAGTTTTAGACGCTGTGAGTGTCTGGCTTGTGTCGTGTAAGCACGAGGACATCTCCTGGCGGACCACGGCATGTGCCGTCTACACCTCAGAAACGGAGCGGTGACTCTGTAACATCGTCTGGTGTCTCCTTCATGTTCAGACCTCTCCAGATGTCCCAAGATGCCACTTCACTTGTTCGTGGGTCCCCTCTATTCCTGGAAGGGGCACGTTAGCCATACAGGCTCGACTCGGTTCAGGTTCAGCATTTTTGGCAAGAGCACCCCAGGCAGTTCTGGGTGCAGGGTCTCCCTTCGCACCGGTGACACTGGGCAGTCCCGTCCGCGCGTCTAACTGCAGGCACTGGGTCATGTCGTGGCTGCCAGTGTTTGGCGCCGTGAAGAAACACCTTTCCCCTGATGGGTCAGGAGAGTGGCCTCTGTGAAGCCTGGTCCCCACCTTCCACCGGTGGCCCCAGCACCTTACTCGCCTTGGCTCAGCCTTCACCTCCCATGGCTGTGGGGTGACTGCAGATCCCCCCTGCTTCGTGGCTGGCCCTCTTCAGTAAAGCAGTTTTCCTTATCAGCTCGTCAGCAGAGCACAGCTCCAGGGCCTTCTGGAAAGGCTGGGTAAAACCTTCGAGTGCTAGGTAAGCACTGATTCCCAAGCAGGGCAGGGTCTGACGGGCGCTCCAGCGGCCAGCGCGCTGCTCCCCACCCTCTGCGGGGCGGCAGCACTGCGGGGTCTAGCGGTGATTTTCGTAGTCTTTGCGGCGGTCAAGCCGTCCCGCGCTCGGGCAGTGGGAGCACCCGGGCTGGCTCCCGTCCGTGCCCGCGGTCTTGCCGGCCGCCCTTACTTTCTGGCACAAGAAGGCATCGCAGGCCCCCGGCTCCTCGCCCCCGAGCTGGGTGGAGCTCGTGCTTTCCGAGCCACTTGTCTGTCTGTGTCCGTCTTTTCCCCTAACCTTTCTCCTGATCAGTCGTTCGTTTAACTAAAAAGACGACACAAAAGGTGCTGGGAGAGCAGTGCCCTCGCTCACTGCTCCCCACCCAGCAGGCACTGGCTTCCACCCCTCCCCCCAGGAGCCGGGGCACAGCGGCTTTGTGACTCAGGAGTTAAGTCCTTCCTTCCTTCGGGATTCTGCATTAAAGGAACTCAGAACAATCAAATGCACGTACCTACATGTGACAATAAAGCATCTGAAAGGCCACTTGGTTGGAAATCAGGGTCCTGGGACCTCCCTCTGGGATCCTCTTGGCCTGCATGTCTCGGCTCACACTGGGGTTCAAGGGTGTCTAAGGCAGTGAGCAGAGAGGCCCTGGACTTGCCTGGAGCCCTCCTGGCCGGTGTGGTTGCGCCCCATACCCAGCTGTTTTTTGGGGGGTTTATTTACTTATTTTGGGAGAGAGAGTAGGGAAGGGGCAGAGAGGGAGAGAGAGAATCCCAAGCAGGCTCCACGCTGTCAGTGCAGAGCCTCACGTGGGGGTCGATCCCATGAACCGTGAGATCAAGAGTTGGACACTTAACCAACTGAGCCACCCAGACGCCCCATGAGCTTTGGGATGAGCCGCAGGCTGCCCTGGCCACACTCCAACACATCTCCGGATTCAGTGGCCGTTTCCGTGGGCCACACAGTTCCGTCTTCTCGTGTGTCTCAATCACAGCACATTTCCACTCCTCCACTTTGCTCTTTTCAGGCTTAATGTTGGACTGCGTCATTCCTCACCCCGTATCCCTGCCAGTACCTTCCTTGTCCTCATCTGCTGCTTGAGATTATCCTTGCCGATCTCGATTGTTACTGTCATTAAACATACATTTCTTTTTCTTTTTTTTATACACTGCTGGTCCTCGTACTCCGTTTTTCCTTAATCTGTCAAGGGACGAATCCTCTTCTGTCACAGCTATGAGCCATGTGCTCCGATTATACTGACAGTGAGCTGGCTAAAGCACGTTTGATTGACTGTGGCCATGGTCCACTGCAGGCGCGTGAATCATCCTGGGGTTCCCTCACGGGAAAGACTTGGGCTTCACTTACATCTATAAAAATACACGTTCTTGGGACCCATCTGGATCAGCCTGTCTTGGGCGTAGCTTTTCTCAAGTCCCTGGGTGCTTCTGACAACAGGTCAGATTTGGGAGCCAGTGACCCAGCCCCGAGGATGGATTTCTCCAGCAGGCAGAGCCCAGCCACCGTGTGGCCACCCAGAGAGGGCACCCATGTCAGGACAGCTCAGGCTGTCCGAGGGGGGGCTTCCCCACCTGGAGTCAAAGACACGCGCTGATGCTCGTGAGTCACATCTCACAGATTGCTGCCACGGGCTGGCCAAGAGCCGCATGCGACACCGATGTGTCTTGTCTTTAACTGTGACCCGCCCTGGGAAAGCCGTCCAGTTATGGCTGCTGGCCCCTCGGCACTGTCAGCCGGGCAAAGGAGGAACAGGGTCGCATGGAGCCCCCTTGGGGTGTGGGTGGCCAGGAGGGGGCTCTCTGTGAGGGGTGTGCCCTGGCACCCTGACTCTGCTTTTCCATCCATGGCAACTGTGGCAGGGGCAGGATCAGGAAAGGAATCCTCTTGTAAAAAATTCATCCTCATGTTAATTCATGATTTATCTCTCTATTTCAGAAAAAAAGGGCTGTTCTGGACGAGGTAAGCAAAGTTTATTTCATCCGTTTCAAAATCCGTATTTTTGCACTGGAGCAAAGTCCGGGTGGGATGTCTCTCGGGAAGCAACACAGGCGCCTGTTTTTGTGAAATCAGCCCCAGGTGATGTCAACACCAAATGAGTATTTGGGCAATTTCACACTTTCAGATTCATTCATTCATTCTTTCTTTCTTTCAACATCTTTTTCTCCATCATCAGTTTGGAGTGAGGTGACCCAGTGGGGCCTCGGGGCTTAGAAAGATGTTGACACGAACAGCAGACGGGTCACACGGGTCAAGGTGGGAGGTGTGGTCTAGGGCTCGTGTCAAGGTGTGCCGGGAGAGCAGGTGTCTGTGAGCGGCTGGACGCGGGCTGGGAGGTGTCCCGACCGAGACCCCTTGCTGCTACTGCTGCCTTCCCAGCCCGCTCCCCACGCGGCCTCCGGGGCAACAGGTCTTACAGGTTAAACAACACCCACCACTGCATAAGCCCTGCTCTCAAACTCGGAACCAAAGCCAAAGTGCCTAAATCCCCTCCATGCCACACGCCCTGGCGACCCCTCCAGCCCTGCGCCTTCTTCTCAAGCCAGTCTGGAGGCTCCTTAGCACTCCGCGACACTACCAGGCATGTTTCTGCCCCGGGGCCTTTGCACTTGCTGCTCCCTCTGCCTAGAAGGCTCTTCCTCCAGATACGTGCACATCTTGCCCCCTTGCTACACAGGTCTGTATGGAAACATTACCTCCTCAGCAACACCCCCGTCTGACAACCCCGTGCCAGCCATCACTCGAGCCCTGTGTCCTGCTTTATTTCTCTCTGTGCTTTTTATCCCTATTTGATATTTTGATAGTTTGCTTTCTTTTAATTGCTTGTCTCGCGTTGCGATGGGGGTTCCGCAGAGGCAAAGTGTGTCTCTGCCTGGGGCCACCATGTCCACAGCTCCTAGGGTGCAGCCTGCCACATGGGAGGCACTCGGCAAGTATCTGTGGAATGAGTGGGTGAAAGGGTGAATTTGGGACTCCTCCAGGGTCCCCGGCGCGGGTTTCCCAGCCGGCTGGTGCGTGCTGTCGTGCTCTGCCATGTCTTCCGGTGCCTCCCCAGGCCTGAGCATCCTCGCCTCGCCAGGCAGGTGTGGTGCGGCCGGGGGGCTGGGCTTCTGCCATCACCCGCAGCCCGTGTTGTCCGCAAGGAGCCCTAGGTCCTGTGGTCCGCGTGCGGCAAGCTACACGTGCAGTTACCTGTTCGATTTTGCCTTAACAAACGTTCCATTAGTGCACTTTGTTGGGCCTGTGTTTTTTTTTTTTTAACGGTTATTTATTTTTGAGAGAGAGAAACAGAGTGCGAGCAGGGGAGGGTCAGAGAGAGAGGGAGACACAGAACCCGAAGAGGCTCCAGGCTCTGAGCTGTCGGCACAGAGACCGATGCGGGGCTCGAACTCATGAATGGTGAGAACACGACCTGAGCGGAAGTCGGACGCTTAACCGACTGAGCCACCCGGGTGCCCCTTGTTGGGCCTGTTTCTTAACGCCGAGTTCAGGAAATCTGCTTCACCTTCCCCTCAATAGGGACAAAGCAAAGGTGGTGGTTTTTTTTTTTTCATGACTGATTCTGGAAGCGTGTAGGTCTCTAAACACACGATGTGTCAGGACTCAACGTACTAGCCTGTCGTTCCCCTAAAATGCTGTGAGAGCTGAATTCCTGTGTCACGCTGTGCCGCGTTCACCCAGGGCTGGCGGCCGCCGCCTGAGACCCACAACCCTGATTCCAGACCTCAGCAGAGTGTCCACACGTGCCTCTGAAGAAATTACTGAAGACTGAGTTTAAAGGATACATAATTCCTTTGCAACAGTGTGAGACTGTGCCCTGCCCGGCTTGATTTTGTTTTCTTAATGTTGATTTTTGAGAGAGAAAGCAAGCACAGGTGGGGAGGGGCAGAGAGAGACAAGGGGACAGAGGATCCCAAGCAGGCTCTGTGCCGACAGCAGTGAGCCCAACGCGGAGAACGCCCGAACCGTGAGATCACGCCGGAGCCGAGGTCGGACGCTCATCCGCCGGAGCCACCCAGGCGCCCCTGCCCTGCTTGATTTTGGAAGATGTGTGCGGAGAGCACGTGGTGCGGCATAAACCACCCAACACGGAAACGTGACTACTGTGAAACATGGACGAATACTCACAGCTAAATTTAATAGCCTTTAACCGAGGATCTGGTTTCCTGCGGGATCGGGCGACTGTGCCTCTCTCCACCTGGGTGATGGGTATGTTCCTTCCTGGGGAGACGCTGGGTGAGCGCCGGAGAGGCCGCGGTGATGCCACAGCGAGAGAAGCCGTTTCCCTGCTGCCAGGGCTTGGCCCTCCGAGCTCCCTTCCTGTGCACCTGCCATCTCCCAGGGGAAGTAACGTCCACTTCCCTCTGCTCGTTCCCTGCCAGGCGGCTGCGGGGCTTCAGGCCGCGTTCAGGGGACATCTAGCGCGGGCGAAGCTATTGTCAAGCCGAGTGTGTGCTTCGGGGCCCCCCGGCCCGGCCCGCCAGGTAACCCCCCGCGCCGGGCACGGTGCCGCGCTGACCGCGCTCTCCCCGTCCCCGCGTCTCTGCCTCATCCACGGAGGCCCCGCCGCGCCCTCGCACCTCCGTGTCCTCCCTCGTCCCGTCCGTCGCGCGCCACGTCAGGCCAGGCGGACTCAGACGGTTTTCACGTCAGGGGCCCACCTGCTCTGAGGTGCTTCCACACTAGATGGCACGTCCGTCTCACAGCTGAGATGTAACCTGAACGCGTCTTCCTGCTCTGTGAAAACAAGACGTTCGTTTTAAGAATCTCTAGTCTGAGAATCAGGGAGCTGCTAAGCACCTAGCACCCAGTCGAGCCACCGGGGCGGGGCCGTGCTCGCTCCGGGCTCTCCGAGGGCCAGGCGGGGTCCTGGCCACACTCCCTGTCATTTTGCCACAGGACCCTCCGTCACCACGCGTTCCGAGCCCCACCGTCCAGGCCGAGGGCAGCCCAGGACAGGAGGAGGCCATCACCACCATCCAGTCCGTCCTCCGGGCGCACCTGGCGCGGGTCAGGCACAGGTAAGTCCAACCGCAGGCCCGCCTCTGCTCTGTGTCCCCGGGACATGCCGGCCACAGACGCGGTGCAGGGGCTGCCCGTCCAGGAGGCCGGCCCGTGGTGCCCGGGCACAGGGTGCGGGAGCCAGCACCTTGGCGGGTCGCCCGGACCAAAACACCCCGTGAGGAGTTCCTCCTGCGCGTGCAGTGCTGGCCTTCAGGAAGACGCCTTCCCCCAACGGTGCCCTCAGGCTGGGGACCCGTAGAAGGGGTTAGACACTGCGTGGCTCCAGCACCCGCCACTTTGTAGGTTGGCTGTCTTGTCTTAGCGCACCGTCCTTTATAAAACAAAATGTGACACCACCCAGCGTTCAGGCAGGCACAGGTGTCGTCAGAGCCTTTCCAGGGCAACAATGCTGTTCTCGGTAGCACCGCTGCTGCCAGACCTGCGAGTGCACTGGCTGCAGAGCCTCAGAGCCCATCTGAGCCCTGGGGGCCCGGGGGGGGGGGGTCTGCATGGAGGCAGAGGGAGCATCCCTGGGGGCCGGGGGGGGGGTCTGCATGGAAGCAGAGGGAGCATCCCTGGGGGCAGGGGGGGTCTGCATGGAAGCAGAGGGAGTGTCCCTGGGGGCGGGAGGTGGGAGGGCCACACTGCTCCGGGCTCAGGCTCCCTGCACCTCCCCACTCTGTTCATCCTCCCCAGTGTCAGTCTCGGTCCCTCTCTGCCACAGGAGAGCCGAGTGGAGCCAGAATCTCATGGTCCTGGTTCCCTGTGAACGGGGACAGCCGGGGGCTCCATGTGGGTCAGGGTCCATCCCAGTGCGGACAGCGCAGCCGGTGACTGTGTCCGCTGGGACAGGAAAGACATGGGCGACGGTGGGAAAGGAAGGCGTCCGGCCCTGACCTCAGCCGTGCGCCCGCCCTGCTGGCCTCCGGCACATCCGTGAGCCCCGAGGTGGGCCTCAGACCACGTGGGCCTTCTGTGGCATCCAGGCGGCCGGCCCCTCTCTCTCTTGCAGCGCTGCCAGTCAGAGAACCGTCACTGCGGCCTCCAGGAGGAGGGGGCCCCCTCCGGCCACACACAGCCAGCCGTCATCTCCACCCTGGCCTGCCGCATCTCCTGGTAATTTCACTTCCGGTTCCACTTCCCTGGTCCTCTGAGCTTCCAGCAAAGAGCTGCCACTGGCCCGGAGTCTGGGGTGCAGGCATGCGGGGGCCTGTCCGCTGTGACCACGCACTGCCAGCGAGGCCGCGGTGGGGAGATCCCTCACTACATGACCCTCCAGGGTCAGTGATGGCGGCTTCCCAGCACCTGCAGGCCACACCGTTAAAGCTTCGTGGCACGTGCATCTTTGGTTTTCATTCGTGGCTCTAACTGGAGCTGGTGGTTTCCCTCCTCGGGGCCAGTGCTTTTCCTGTGTGTCGGGCTTAGGTGAAGCTTTGCTTGTATTTGCTCCTCAGCCTTGTGGAGGCCCCCAGACGGGACAGGCGAGGCCCAGCCCCAGCGCTGCCCGGCGGCAGACGTGGGGTCCTGGGCAGGGCCCTGGTCTTCAGGGCCCGTCTCCTCGCCTGTGAGGTGGGCGCCCAGCGAGAGGCCGGACGTTGCTTTCGGGCCCCGCGATCGTACCCTCCCCTCACCCCTCCTCTGCTGTGACTTGCTCGCGCTCTTACTGTAATGCTGCCCATGAGCGAGAAGGTGGTGCCGTGACGTCTGAGACATCACTAGACCAAGCAAGGCAGTTCTGAGGTCCTATCAGTGACAGCGGAATGCGGTCACCACGCGGCGCTCATGTGGGAACGTTTCCAGTGACTTCTGAGCTCCTGGCCACAACAGTGGGGTCTGAGGACGGGTGGGGGTCGTGCTTCACGCCAGGAAACATCACCAGGGGAAGCCAAAACCCACTGGGGTGGAAAGACGGGGGGAGGTGACGAGTCCTGCCCGTGTCCCACGCCAGCCGCGTGCAGGGCAGGCGCTTCTAGTGTGCGTGTCGTTTCAGGTCAAGAGGACAGTGAAGTGAGCAGCGGGGAGGCCGAGGCGCCGGGGAAGCCAGCAGCCTTGCGGCCCCGCTCCGGTGAGTGGGGGCAGCCGTGGCCCTCAGGGCTGGGCCTCAGAGACAGTCCCGAGGAGCTGCGGGCACGTCTGCCCCGGAGATCACCACGTGGGAAATCATGCTGTGTCCATCCCAGTCACTCGGCCCGGCCTGTCAGGGCTCGCAGAGGCTGCACCCGGCGCCCCACGGGCCCCGGGGGTCAAGAGCAAACCGCAGCAGCAGCAGCAGCGGGACACAGCGGAAGGCGCGCACATGCACAGGGCCCCCGAGGCCCCTTCCCTGCTGACTGCGTCGTCTCCTGCCGAGGAGGGTGATGGCACACGCAGGGCGGTCTGGCCCTTGTTTGGTCCAACTGTGACAGTGTTTTTTGAAGAAAAAAACAGATAACCTTGAAAACGGGTGTCTTAGCGTCCTAAGGCTCTCCTTTCGTGCGTTCTCTCGAAAGCGCCAGAGGACAGCTGAGCAGCCACACGCACGCGGTGGGCGGCTGAGCCTGGCTTCCTCCCCTCTTTACCCCAGACCGGCGACTGGCTGGCCTCTCGCCCCTCCCCAGGCGGAGTGCGGCCCTCCCTCCCGTCCCTCGCCCTGTCAGGCCCTCGTCAGGCCCCTGGGGCGCGGGCGGTCTGCATGGTGCCCCTTCCGTGTAGACGGAAGGTCCTGGAAGGTTGCTGCGGCGAAGAGCACCTCCCCGCCAGGTGGACGTGCCACCAGGAAGCAGGCGCTTACAACGAGGGTGGCTACCAGCCCCGCCAGCGCTGGGTCACAGCTCCTGCCCAGGCCCCGGGCTTGGGGTGCCGCGGCGAGCGTAGCCCCCAGGGCTCCTGGCCGCACCTTCACCCTCTGCAGGCGTTTGCCTTTTGGAAACGGCCACTGTTCAGGGCTGAGCTGGAGACTGAGGTGGTTCGTGGCTGTGTGACCCTGATCCTGAAGGTCATTCCCGCCCTCACTACTCTTGGGCCTGACCTTGGGCTCGCCTGGCAGGGAGCAGGTGCTGTGCAGAGTGTCCGAGACTGGCAGGGGCGCGCCCCAGCCCTGAGCGACTGTGGTGACCATCCCGCTCTGGTTCCTTGCAGGGCTGTCCTCTCCCTCGGGACCGGGACCCGCGGACGACGGCAGCTCCGACGACTCCGATGATATTGTGGTGGCTCCAACTGTGGCCGAGAGGAAGGCCGCCTCCCCACCCTAGGCCCTGGGGCTGCCCCTCACATGGCGACGGCCCTGCGGGGAAGCTCGGGGTTCAGAGGACGCAGCGCGTCCTAGAGGACGGGCTAACTACGACCGGAAAGTGTTTTATCGTGTTAGGAAAGAGCTCCCTGCTCTGCACACCTCAGCGCCCTCGTCGGTTCTTCCGTTTGGTCTGCTCGCCTGTGTGGGTCAGTCGGTCAGGGAATCCTGAGTGCCTTGATTTCATCTCCGGGAAGGGCCAGCTGGGCTTTTTTTCAGTGTCACACAGACAGACGCTTCTGCCCGGGACGGGGCAGCCGGGAGCCCTGCAAAGACACATTCTCGGGAGCAGCTTCCTGGCCACCGGCCTCGAGCCGGGAAGACCAACCTTGTCTAGCGCCACGCCCACGGCACCTCCTTCCTCTCCCGCCGGCTTCTCCAGCACCACGTGCTCTGATCTCCACCCAGTAAGTAGGTGAAGCTGGACACGCCGGGGCCGTACCTTCTGGAAGATAAGACGGGACAGACCCTCGTGACAGGGCATGGCGTTTCCAAGTCTCATGAGACACGAAAACATCGGGGCCCCGAGATGGGCTCATGTTCCTTGGGCTCCTCCTCCTGCCCCTCTCCACGCAGACCTTTACCTGACATTGTCCCCATCCCCGGGGCCCTGTCCCCAAGAGCTGCTGTGCCCAGGAAGGAGTTTGGCGGTATCTTGTCACTAGGTAGGTCAAGCCTTAAAAAGTACCAAACTCTAACCGAGAAGTAGCATCAAGTTTCCCTTTGGGAAGCGCAGCGGGTCAGGCTGTCCCCAGGCCCCGGGAGGAGCAGGAGTGCTGCGCTCACCAGGGCCCATCAGGGGAGGGGTCCCAGTGGGCCGAGGGTGGGGGGCGCCCCAGGCCCTTGCTGTGTGCAGGCCCCGGCTCCCGCCCAGCCTGTGCCACACAGAGCTCCCCCTTTGTCTGCAAGGTCAGCCCTTGCTGCCGGGAACTCGAAGAGCCTCAGGCTTGGGTGGGATGCCAAGGGCACCCCGTGCTCCCAGGTCGGGCATCCGACTCTCCACAGGCCCCACAGCTGATGTTAGAAAGCTCACTCTTGCCGGGACTCGGTCCTTCTGAGGTCAGACCTTGGGGAGTAGGACATTCTTCTTTGGGGAAACCCTTGGGCCCTCCTCCCTGTGATCAGGAAGCTTCTGGCGCCAAGACCAGCTGGGCGCTCGGTGTCGCCCACCTGTGGTCGCCCACCCGGAGTCAGCGGGACCACCCGGCTGGGCTCCGTCCACACAACGGCTGCAGGGAAAAGCTCAGCCAGAAGGTTCGGCTTGTTTAGTCTTTTGTTGGCTCGGCCTGTGGGCTTCGAAGTCCATTTTCTTGTTTCTTGTGTTTCGCACTGGACAGATTGGTAGCTGGACCGGATTCGTTGCCGCCCCTGGCTTGTTTCATGCATGGGGTCTGTTCCCCAGTGACCCGACCACCCTCGTCTGGGTCTCGGGCTCAGAGCTAAGGTTCTGAAGGGGCTGGGCGAGCACTGGGGGCCTGCCGGGCACTCAAACAATGGGCATTTCCACCCTACCCGTCACTTGGGCCTGGAGAACAAGGCCCCGCATGGTGTCCTGGCTGGTGTGTGTGCCGTGACCGGAGGGGCCTGGCCGGAGGGGGGCCGACAGGGCGAGATCAGCCTGTGCGCCTGCGTTTCCCAAGGAGACGCCCCCAAGAACTGTAAATATGTACCTTCACCTGCCTGTGCGCCTTCTTCTTGTTCATCTATTAAAAGCAAACATTCTCGAAGCTGCCTCGGTCACTGATGTTCCTCTAGGCCACCATGAGTTCAGCCCAAGTCGTGTGCACGCCCTCTGGGGGACGGCCTGCCCTGGGGCCCTGTGACCCCGCAGGCCCTGAGGAGAGCCCCAGGCCGTGGCCTGCTGGTGGGGCCTGCTGGCCGAGGGGCTGGGCTTCCAGGGCTGAGAGCAAGAAGGGCCTAGAGGGCCCACGGCCCATGACGATGTGACTGCTTGGCCACGGGCTCTCCCCCACGGGGCCCCGGGGCGCCAAGGCTGACTCCGGGGAGGATCCGGCAGGAAAAGAGAGGCACCTGTGATGTCAAGCATGAAGCACGCCAGAGGCACAGGTCCGTGCCCTCCCGGGGGGGGGTCCAGGACACGTGTGGCTCACTGTGCCCTGCTGTCACCACGGCAGCCGCACAGCGGCTGGGGCTGCCAGGCGGAACTGCTCTGAGAAGCTCGCCCTGTCTCCACCCCAGCCGCCCTCACAGTGCGGGAACAGAAGCGACGTCTCCCGGCCCTGGCCCGGCTGACGGGGCCCCGCCAGAGCCGGCCTCCTGGCCAGGGGGAGGAGAGGCTTCCTGGCTGTGACCACCCCCCTAGCCCCCCGCCTCCAGAAGCAGTGCTGTCCCCCGCCGGGACACATGGAGGCCGACCAGGCCACCAAGATGCTCCTCCTGTCGCCTGGGACGCGGGAGAGACCCCAGCCCAGAAGCCAGGGACGGCGCCAGGTGATTGCTCCCTTGGTTCGCACCCACCCACCAGGCACGCACGGAGAGAGGCCACGGAGGGCGGTGCCAGTGGGAAGAGCCCCGGGCGGGACCAGGCGGCTGCCCAGACACGAGCAAATAGTAGAGGCATGAGCGCCGTGCCGAGGGGTGAACCGGGCAGCAGACGGCTTTCAGGGAGCTCGGCTGCGGGTCTCTGTGCCGAGTGACCCAGGAGAGGCGTGCGGGCTGGGAGGTGCCCCTGGCAGGGCGGACAGGCGAGGGTCCGCAGGGGGAGGCCACCAAGACATGGAGCCCCGCAGGGGGAGGCCTCCCCACTGACTGGGCAGCTTGACGGTTTGGTTTTTTTGTTTTTTTTAAGTTTGTTTTCGGAGAGACAGAGCACGAGTGGGGGGAGGGGCAGAGAGAGAATCCCAAGCAGGCTCCACGCCATCAGCACAGAGCCGGACACGGGGCTCAATCCCATGAACCGGGAGATCACGACCTGAGCAGAAACCAAGAGTCGGATGCTTCACTGACTGAGCCCCCCCGGGGGCCCCCCAATGGGGTTTTAGGGGGTTTGCCCGTTCCTCCGTGAGAGGCAGGGACTCTGTGAGACAGACCAGTGGCCCCGACTGCACGTGCTGGCTGTGCTGTCCTGTGAACGTCCCCTGCGGTCCTGGCACGTGCTCTCGGCCCTTCAGACGGAGCAGAAGCCTCCGTCCTGGCAAAAATACCAACCGCGTCAGGAAAAGGTAGACCGGCCTGGCTCGTCGCCGGAGCGAGCACGGCCCGGCTTTCTCTTTCTTTGCTTGCAAGAGAGAAACACCCTGTGCAGACACCCGCTGCCCTTCACGATCCGAACACAATTTAAATTCCGTGGAGTTCTCGTGGCTCAGCGTCTCTGAGCGCCAGGGGGCCGGCGGGCTACCCCCTCTGGGGCCCCACCTCACCGAGTTCCCAGGGTCCCGCCGGCCCGACATCCCTGCCGACTAAGTGTCCTCAAAGACGAGAAATCCCACCTGGGACTTAAACGCCACACCATCAGGTGGCTCAAGAGAGGGAGCACTTCTATTTGCAATTACTCTAACGACACGCCGTTCGTACGCGAGTCTTCGGGAGGAACGAGGTTTTCACTCCGAGCTGCTCGTTAGTGGCCTTGGCAGGATGTCTGTGTCCCCGGAAATCCTGTCACTTTTACTTGGCCCCAGGGGCGCGACGCCGTAGCCCAGGCTGGGTGCTTCACAAGCCTCACTTTCGGGGCCCTCTGCTGGGCCGAGGCCGGGGTGTAGAGGGCCGGCCAGAGGGAAGGGGCCCTGCCGCCAGCCCGCCGCCCCTCCGTCCCTTCTCCCTGCTGGCCTGCGAGGACTGCAGCGTCAAGAAACGAAAACGTGAGGGGACCGTGGGTGGCTGAGTCGGTGGAGCGTGCGACCCTTGATTTCGGCTCAGGTCAGGGTCCCGCTGGGACCAAGGAGCCTCTTGAGGTTCTCCCTGCTCCTCCCCTGCTCCTGCGCTCGTGCTCGCTCTCAAAAATGAAAAAACTAAAAACTAAAACGAACTGAATGTGTGTTTTTATTTGGGGTGTTTCTCAAATTCTACTCAGCTCTTGCTCTGGGGGCAGGGAGGGCATCTGTGACAGGGACCACGAGGCGGCAGCAGGAGAGCTGATCTCCCAGGAAAACCGCTTCCCCAGACTTCGCTGGCACGCGGCGGCTTGCCGGCCCCGGCCCCCGCGGGAGCCCGCCCGGAGCCCCTCCAGGGCCTTGTCGGCTCCCCCCGTGCCCGCCGCGCCCCCCATCACCGCGGGTCTCCGCCAACGGCTTGTCTGGAGGCTCGGGCTTTGTCCAGCAGGAGCAGCTGCTTGGGCCTTAGGAGTCTGTGACGGCAGAGGGCAGAGCACATCAGACACCTTCCCCAGCCACCTGCCTGCCCCTGCGTGTCCTCCCGGAGGCTGGGGTCCACCCGCAGGGGGCGGCCTCTAGGGTGCGGGTCCAAGCTGGACTCGCAAGGGAATGGAGTAAGGCCCAGGCCAGCAGGTGTAGATAGACGCGTGGATCTGCCGGCACCCGAATACACGCGTGCACACGCCCGCCCCCCGTTCCCGCCACGAGGGTCTGCACGCACACAGATACACACGTGTACACCCCCCCGTTCCCGCCACAGGGGTCTGCACGCACGCATATACACACGTGCACACGCCTGCCCCACCCTGTTCCCGCCACGAGGGTCTGCACGCACCCGGATACACGCGTCCACACGCCCGCCCCCTGTTCCCGACATGAGGGTCTGCAC
>CM053564.1:35940162-35977178 GCA_028646485.1 Cryptoprocta ferox
CACTGAGAGTCACCCGCAGGCCCTCGCCAAGATGATTTTAAATGACATTTTTCTAAAGTCACCAGGGAACGTGAGAAAAAGTGTCAGAACCTGAATCCCCGGTTCCGTTCAGCACCTGCTACTGGGCTGAGGACACGAATGAGGAGGAGGGACAGGCCCACGTTCCGGGCTGGGGTACCAGCTAATGGCCTCCGGCCAGTACCTTCCACTCACATCCTGGGAACCCAGCCGGGCTGCTGACAGCGCCGAGGGGCGCCCCGTTCGCCAGAGCCTGCCCGAGGAGCCTGTGAAGTTTCCATGGAGCCCTTTCTGAAGAGCGAGAGGGGTGCCCCGGAGCTAGCCGTTAATGAAGCCCCAGAACAGCCTGGGATTCAAAGGAGAGGGTCCAATGTGTGCCAAGGCCCCCAGGGCTGCCATTCAGGCTCCCAGCCTGGCCGCTCGCTTCCTCAGCCCTCCCCTTCCCGGGCGGCGGTTCCGAAGGGAAGAAAGCCAGGAAGGGGGTGGGGGGGTGGCTGGGGTCAGGGCCCCGGCATGGCTGTCCCCGCTGATGGTGGCCTCGTCCCCTGCCATCCATCTAGGCCGTCTTTCCCCAGCTCAGCACCGGCTCTCCCTCTCGGCAGCACTGAGGCGGTGGCCCCGACCTGGGGCTCCTCTCCCCCCGACACGATTTTCCTCCTGGCCCCCGGCCTGTGACCAGCCCCTTCCCCTGCCTACCAGATGCGGGCATCCCCAGGGCTCCTCCCCAAATACTGACACGGACGTCTGTACCTGCGTGGCTCAGACGCCTCAAGCTCAGCGTGGCCCAGCTCTAGTGACTTTCGCCCCCTAACCTGCCCCCGTCCAGCCATCGATGGGCGTCGTCACGAGCCACTCAGTTTTCTGAGCCAGAGCGCCTGGGCACGCGCCCATCTCTCTCCATCGTCCTCCCCCCACAGTCAGCCACCAGGCCCGGGGCTGCTGTGCAGAACCCCCGACCGCGGGCAGACACACGCTGAGGGACACGCACACGCGTGCACACACACGCAAACACGTGCTCCACACACACACATGCACACACGCATAAAGCACACATTTGCACGTACAAACATACCCAGAGACACCTCATGCACGCGCGCACACACACGCCGTGAACTCAAGCCATGCTAGGCTAGACAGGGCGTCGCCGGTTTTCCAGACACCACAAAAAGGAAAACGTGTGACCAACGTGAAAACGGACTTCTGATGAGGGTGGATGGGACTGTCCAAGGCCAGCTTGCTAGTACGTGGTTCCTTAGTGGGCCGCACGCACAGAATTACGATCACATACGTCGCTCGTGGGTTCTGCGCACTCCCCCCAGCGTCTACACCACCGTGTGCAGGTCACTGACACACTTCTCTAACGCGCGTCATCCTCGCTCGTGCTCCAGCTGCTCGGGAGTCCTCGGCCGTGTGAAGATCCGACTGGGATACGCCGTCTTTGTTCCCGAGCGCCGAGCACTGGCGTGAGCGCGTGAGCGCGTGAGCACGCCGGTCTCCGGGGTGCCAGCCTCTGCCTGGCCGCGGGGTCCCCCTCCGCACGGCGTGGGCACGGCTGTGCGCGCGAAGGGCTTTTCGGAAGGGCCAGTTCCCAGGGATGCCCAGTGTCCGCGGCGGCACGCTCCTGCAGTGGTGACCGGGCCGGAGCTACATCCTTTCCCTCCTCCGTGGCCGTGTCAGCAGTCCCCGGCTGCCGGCGTCCCAGCCGCCTTCCCGACCCGCACGAGGCCATGGCCACTGACAGCCCCGTGGGATGGGACGCTGCAGCACACAGTGGAGGGCACAGTCCTCTTCCCCCCGAGGGTGTTTGGGGGGAAATCCTCCTCTTCCCCTGGAGCCTTCGGGCTCGAACCCGCCTCTGCTCCCGGCCCAATGCCCCCCGGGGTGCGGCCTCCCGCCCCGTCCTCCCCCTGCACCTCTAACACATTGTCCACACCCCTTCTCCCTAGAAACTGCCGCTGGTGGCGCTCAGTAAATAGCACGGGTGGGCGTCCGCGGGCTGCAGTGTAGGGCGGAGGTCACCCTCGGGCTCGTCCCAGATCTGAAGCTGCTCCTCTGTCCAGGGCCACGTGGAGGGTTTCCAACTGTCCCCCAGCAGGGCACGTCGGGCTCCGGGAAAGTGCATCCCGCAGCCGTGGGGGGGGGGGGAGGCTCAGCGCCCTCTGGAACATTTCTCTCACTGCCCCCTCCCCATTCACCCCTGCAGTGAGTTCTTTACAAATCAGGAGAGACCCTGACAACTGTGACTCTGCTTCCTTCCTTCTCTGCTTCTGGAGGCCTGGGGCAGGGGTAACGTCTGCGTGTTTGCTTCCAGATTCTTCTACGCTTCAGTTCGTGGCCAACGATGGCACCCCTGTCCTTATTTGGTTACTCCTGGTGGAATTTTGACTTCTCTCTCCTGCGTCGGATCTTCTCTCCCCGCCGGGTACTGAGAGGAGGCTCTCTGCTCCAGCCTCAGGCCCGGTCTTCGCCCCGCGGGTGTTTTGACCTCCTAGCAACAGGAGACGCTCCTGACCACCTCCCCTTCCCTCGGCTGCCACGAAACCCCACACCCCTGCTCTGCAGACCACTGCCTCCCCGGCCACCGTGGTGGCGGAAACCCTCTCCCCCGCTCCCACGAGCTCACACATGCCACCACCTCCATCTTTCCTGCCGCGCGGATGACGGCACCTGTGCGTCCCCGGCCCTGGCCGCCCAGCCACCCCCTCCTCCCCAAGGCTCCCACCTCAGCTTGTCCAAAACGACAGCCAACAACCCCACCCCGTTGGTATGGCTGCTATAAAAGTTTTAAAAAATCAAAGTCACAAGTGTCGATAGGATGTGGAGAGACCGGAGGCCTTGTGCGCGGTTGGCGGGGACGTTAAGATGCTTTCGCTGCTCTGCAAGATGGTCTGGCGGCTCCTCAAGAAGGGAGACAGACCCACTAGAGGACCCCGCAAAGAACGCAGAGCAGGGGCTCGGGGGACGAGCTGACTGCACACTCACGTCCAGGCGGCGGTGCCCACAACGGTCAGAGGTGGAAAGGGCCCAAGGGTCCACTGTCACATACATAAGTCGTGCTCTACACACACACTGGGTTATTCTCCAACCTGACGGGGGCGGGAAGCCCACACACACACACTAGCACATGGGCGCATCTGGAGGACACCGTGCTCGGTGGGACGAGGCAGGCACGAGAACACAAACACGGCTGGATTCCACTTGTCCGAGGTCCCCGCAGTCACCAAAACCACAGAGACAGAGTGAGGGGTGGAGCCCGGGCTGGGGAGGGCATGAGGGTTAGCGTGTGACAGGGACAGAGTCTCGCGTGGGGAGATGGAATGTTCTGGAACCGGGGCGGTGGTGGTAGTGGCCACACAACAGGGTGACTGTGCTTGATGCCCCTCAGCTTGAGAATGATTAAGATGGTAGATTCTTTGTTATAAATACTCTACCCCATTTTTAAAATCTTTGTAAAAAACGGGGCGCCTGGGTGGCTCAGTCGGTAAGGCACACAACTTCGGCTCAGGTCACCATTCCGTGGTTCGTGGGTCCGAGCCCCGCGTTGGGCTCTGTGCTAACAGCTCGGATGGAGCCTGCTTCCAATTCTGTGTCTCCCTCACTCTCTGTTCCTCCCTCACTTGTGCTCGCTCTCTCGCTCTCAAAAATAAGTCAAAATTTAAAAAATTGAAAAAAATCTTTGTAAATGACACAAATCTCTCCTCGCATGAAGGCGCGCTCCTGGGGGCCCCTCCTCCACCCCAGCGTCTGTGCACAGGCCACAAGCCTGGAGGGGGCGCCCTCTGAGGCTCTCCCTCCCCCCCAACACCATCCCCAATGTGTCAACAAACCCCCTAAGGCTTTAACCTCCTCAAGACGGCCCCCGCCTGCCCACCCCTTCCCCCATGCACCCCTGCCCGGGAGGGCTCCAGCCGCCATCTCAGCCTCAGCCGCACGGCCACGCCCCCTCGTCCTGTGGGCCCAGACTCGCTTCGGCCAGGTCTGTCTGCCGTCCGCCACGGCCAAGGTCAGGGGCTGCCAGGCACAAGCAGGAGATTTGCTGGGGCAGTGGCTTTGCGCTGAGAGAACCCTGGAGGCTCGCACCCCGCGGGGAGGAATGTCACAAAGTCTGCAGGGCCCCCTGTGCCCCTGGCATAATCACCCTCACGGCCCAGGATTCACCCTCTGTGGCACTCGGCAACTTCCACTGCCCTGTCGTTCAAGGCTGAGAGCATCTGATGCCTGGGTGACTCCCCTGTCAGACCGTCTATGTTCCACACTGAGTTTGCGATGCTCACTGCCATTCCCATCTGATATACAGGAGGTGCTCAATAACTGTGCAGAACGAACACACAAAGCGCTTAGCAACTCCTGGGCGAGGTGCTGCCCCTGCTCCAGCAGAGCCCTTCCGGTGTGCGTCTGCCCCCACTGACCGTGAGCTCCCTGACAGAAGCGGACATACCCTTCACCTGTATACTCCATCAGCAGACACAGAAGGTGCTTAATGCATGCACAGCAAACGATTCCACCACTTCCCACAGGACCTCGGAGGCGCCCTTGACTCTCTCTTCTCACTCCCCTGTCCTCAGTAAGTCTCAGTAGAGTCCTCAGAATCGGAGCCGTCCCTCCGTCTTTCCGTTCATTAGGTTTATTCTGGCTGGGTACTGCGAACACCCAAAACACCAGTATCCGAACGCACTGGAGTTTCCAAAGGCCCCGGGGAAACGGTGCAGGTGAGATACGGTGGCTGTGTGATTTTCTTATTGCTTCACCCTCCCAAACACAAGGCTTCGTGGCCCAAAATGGCTGCTTGGGCTCCGGTCGTTCCATGCACTCAAGCCCCCGGAAGGAAGGAGAAAGGGGGTGTCCCCTCACTTGAGAACACTTCCACTGGTATCCCATCGGCCAGAGGTGGTTACTTGCCTACCCAGCTGCCAAGGAGCTTGGAAAATGTTGTCTATTCTAGGTGGCCAGAGATGCAATAAAAAGGGGAGGTTCTGTCACCAAGGGGAACAGAAGGACAGATCTGGTGAAGAGCCCAGCACTCTCCCCCTGGTGCTCATCTCCGTCCCAGTACTGTGAATCTAAGGTCAGGCCCGGCCCCACACTGCCCTGTGCCCCTTGGTCAAAACCCAGTGTAAACGCACACCTTCTCTCCCCAACAGACCCACTGACGTTCCACACAGCAACCTGGACTCCCCCCAAGCCTCAGCTTGGCACGCCTCCCCATTTCTGGCCCTGACCCCTGCCCTCCCCTCCAGGCGCGTGCACACAGCCTGCCCAGAGCATGCCCTTCCCCCCCGCAGCTGACCGCCTCACACACACTGTTCCCCGCCAGCAGTGTCGCGTCCCCCAGGCCTGCCTGCGTGGCCCTGCCGAGAAGCTCCCTGGGACCAGCCCCTCCTTTCTGGGCGCTCTCACCGAGTTCACTCCACCCGCTTTAGTGTTCGCGGCACGCCTGCAGCGGGCCAGGCTCTGGAGGGGGGAGGCACCGTGGACCTTCAAGTATCAAGGTTTAGTTCACCTGTCTGCAAGTCTATCGGCTAGGCTGAGCGCCATGCAGACCGGACTACGTTCCTTCACCCACCAAACACCCGCCTGCCTGGGCGCCAGGACCCAGGCGGGCAGACCTCCCTACCAGGCTGCCGAGGGTCCAGGCGAGAGAGGCCCAGCGGCACAAAGTGCAGAGTGGGCAGCGGCCGGGGGTCAGGAACACACGGCCCTCGCCTGCGGAGGAGGGAATGGGGGTCTTCCTGCCTAGGGAGCCCTTGGCCCTCACCCTGGAGCCAAAAGTGGCTCCGAGGTGGTCGGGGCAGAAGCAGGGGCTGCAGGGGGTACACGTTCTGCCTAGGAGTTTGGCCCTCACCCCGGGAACCCTGGGAACCCTGGGAGCAGGGAAGGGCTGCTGGCAGCGGGATGCCACTCCGATTTGCATTTCAGAAGGTGAAGGATCCACTGGCAGGGCAGCTGGGAGGGCTGACACTGGTTCAGGGGCTGGTGAGGAACCCTGGGAAGGCTGTGCCCCCAGTGCCCACCAGATGAGGCCAGCCCCTCTTAGCGACCCCCAAAGACAGGAGAGGGCTGGGCTATCCCATGCCTGCCAGGTGCAGAGCAGCCTCAGAGCAGGACACATTTCCAGCACATTCCGGCCTCCCTGATCTCGGCGCACCCCCAGGGCCCTAACGCAGCAGGGAGTGGGGGCAGGCAGGGAGGTGGGCCCTGTGGGGCTGCGCACTCACCCGCGTCCCCCTGCCCAGGCTGCTGGGCAGCTGGGGAATCTGGGGAGGAAAGGGTTCCCGGGCCTGCAAGTAGCCAGAGTCCAGGCCACAGATCTGGCCAGGCCATGCTGGCCAGTGACCGGGGGTGAACTGAACCTGGGTTTCCCCATATGTAAAACAGGGAGTGACAGGGTGAGCATGTGGCCGGAGCAGGCCCGTGCCAGCCAGGGCAGCTCTCACAGAGCGTGATGACGTCTGTTCCAGACACATGCACGGAGTCCCGTCAAAGGCCCGGCCACAAT
Organism: Cryptoprocta ferox; assembly: GCA_028646485.1. Classification (NCBI taxonomy): domain Eukaryota; kingdom Metazoa; phylum Chordata; class Mammalia; order Carnivora; family Eupleridae; genus Cryptoprocta; species Cryptoprocta ferox. Next base: position 35,946,677 of record CM053564.1, read on the forward strand.
AACACCATCATCTTGGCCTCAGTTCCAGAAGCGTCCGCCTTGCTCCTGCCCTGGCCCCTGCCTCCCTGAGCCTCCGGGAGAGAGGGGGAGGATGGGGACAGTGGGAGGATGACACGGTCAGTGTCCCTCATGCAGACGGGGGTGAGGCAAAGCTGACGCCAAGAGCGCGGCCCTCCCCGTCTGCCCTGTGTTCCTGGTGACCTGCTGCAGACGCCTCCTTCTACCAGCCCTGCTGGGCTAACATTTCCTTCTGGGGCTTCCCGGAAAAGGCAGCCCACCCCGGGGAGAGAAAGACCCTGACTCCCTGGCCCCACCCCGTCCTGGCCAGATGAACAGCATGTGTGGGAAGGAGGATTGTCTGACCCCACTTTGAGCCTGGGCCCCTGGACCCCCCACGTGGGGAGGCAGTGGCGGGCCTCCACCCAGGCAAGGCGCAGTCGGAGTGGCTGTGGGGTGAGTGGCAGGCCCCCAAAGGCACTTGGGCGCATCACGTGGGGAAACGGCTTACGGTGAGGGAAGGAAGCTGGGTTTCAGCTGTGAACATCCCTTTTCCAGCTTAACCCTGGCACCCGCCCAGGGAGGGAAGCAAGACCGGCCTCCGTTTGCAGACGGGGAGACCGAGGCTTGGAAGGCTGCCCGGCTGAAGGGTCTCGGCTCTTGGAAGGGGAACAGTGTCACCAGACAGCCCAAGCCTGGGAGCAGCTGGCGGCGGGGGCTCAGGAGGGGGCAGGGAGAGCCTGTCTCTCCCACGGCCCCAGGCGAGAGGCCCTGATCCCTCCCCACACTTGCTGGCCTGCTTCCGAAGGTCTGAGAAAGGCGCCTTCTCTCCCCAAGCACAGGGACAGTGTGACTGACAGTCCATCCTTCCAACAGCTGCCCGGCCAGCCTTTGTCACCAGCTTGAAGCCAGAGACCAAGCCAGAGTCCCCTTCCCGCTGCTCCTGGAGACAGAGACGAGGACCCTGAGCTGCGGGGAGGAACCGTCCCATCCCCGCTGCTCACATCCATCTCCTCCCCTGCACCTGCCGGGGAGGAAGGGACGGTATGAGACTTTAAGAATCTCTCCCCCTTTTGAAAATCCGCTCAGTCAAGACTGACGTAGCCCCGGCCCGTGTCCACACTCCCCTGTGTCCGTGCCTTGTTCAGTCCTGCCCATTGTCTCTGAGCTTGGCTGTGACTGGCTTTGGCCAGTGGGACCCGTTTTTAAAGGGGACGTGAGCAGACAAGTGCTCACGCCTCGGGCTTGCGTGCCCTCCTCCCTGAGACACTGGGGCAGAAGCCCACCCAAGGCAGTGGCCGCAGCCGTGTGGCCCACTGACTCAGCACCAACCACCAGCCATCTGAGGCCGTCTAGATGGCCCAGCGGGTCTGCCGTGTGACTGCAGGTGCCGCGTGACTCTGACGGCCCCTGAAGGGGCACCCGGCTAAGGCCACGCTGCTCAGGCCCGAGTCACAAACAGATATGGCATGGGACGTTTTAAACCACTGAGTTTTGGGGCGGTTTGTTATGCAGCAATAAATACATCCCCCGTTGGCCTTTTAAAAATACATCATTTGGTGGCTTGCACGGCAGAGAAAACCAAACCAGAAACCTTGAGAGACAGGGGTGTGCGCCTTTCGTCAAAACCTAATCCTCTGAGCCCTTTTCCTCCTGGTGACACGGGGATGGCGGTCACCTGTTTCATGTGGGAATATAGCAAGACCCGAGTGTGAAGGGGGAGGTGGCATCGGCCCCAAGACTGTCTCACACCTCAGTTCACCAGGTGCAAGCTGGGAGAGTCCCCCGAGCTGCACGGAGATTCCAGAACTGGCTAGAAGGACTCACGGAACTTACAAACGCAGACTCGCTCACAGCGAAGGATTAAAACCAACCATAGGAGGAGATCCGAGAAGGCAGCCCAGGGTGGGGGTGGGAGGTCCGTGGGAGAAGTTCCTGTTGCGCTGAGGGCACGTGGCCCTCCAGCGCCGATGTGTGACAAAATGGAGTGTTGCCAACCAGGGGTGCCCTGCCCACCCCCAATCCCAGTGCCCAGAGTTTTTTTGGGTTCCATGACGTAGGCACGACTGATTGGTCCGTTGCCACATGGTTACGGGGTGGCCTGATGCTGCGTGGCCCAAAGCCCCCATCCTAAACCACGCAGCTGGACTTTCTGGTGCGACCAGTCCCCGCCCTATACAAGGACACGTCTATCGGACACGACGCACATCCCCCCGAAGTCAAAGGCCAGACCTCGATCTGGCCAAGACGAGTTGTTCGCTACACAGTGGCCCCGTGGTGCCTGCCACGCCGGCGACACTGTCTCCAGCTCTGTGGCTCGGGACTCAGGGCGAGCGACTTCGTCTTCTGCTTTAGATTTCTGGTCTGTCAAATGAAGGAGCGACGGCTCTCGAGCGGGCCGTGAAGACGGGCCATCGGGCTCAGGTCGGGTGTGTTCGGGCTCACGTTCGTGCTTGCACACAGTCTCTCTCCTGGCGTGAGAAGAACCGCCGGACGTAGCTTCCCGAGTTCCTGATGAGCTGGGGTTGTGGCGTGGAGCCTCAGTTTTCCCGGCTGTAAAACGGGGAAGCAGGGCTTGGCAGGCAGAAAGCCCCCGAAGCTGACACGGGTTTCCAAAGGGCTCGTAGTTGGCGGCGAAGCCTGGCATGAGCCCTCGGTCCCACAATGCTCATCAGGTGACACATCGCTGCCGGGCTGAGGGGCCCCGCCCTGGGAGGAGCGTGTCTGTGACTGCTTTCCAGCCGGGTACCGGTCTCCTCTCAGGTGAGCCCCAGGGCCCGGCCACCAGCCGTCACTGCGTGGTGGCCGAAGAGTGAGGAGGCTCTGAGCGAGACGAGGCTTGCAGGCTGGGACCTGGGGCGGGAGCCCCGGCTGCCACGGCGCGTCCCTGCTGACTGGTTCCAGGGCCCTCTGGACAGGCAGGCTGCGGGCGAGGTCGTCCGGGGAAGCAGGGGCCGCTCACGTCCTCAGTCCGCCGGGTGTGTGTGGGGCTCGCCCTGCGGGCCACTTGGGGAGCACGCTGGATGGCATCTGTCCCAGCCTCCGAGCCACACGGCCGACGCCATCAGGCCGACTTGAAGGCAGGGCTCCCGCAGCTTTCCACGGCCAGGACCCACGAGCCAGGTGACCGTGGGGAGCGGGCGCTGGGCCGGCGGTGTGGCAGCACACGCACACGACACAGCCGGGACACCGGCCTCCGGCTGTCTCTTCTGCCTGCCGGTCCTCGGGAGCGCCCTCTCCATGGAAGACGGCAACGGCTGTGCAAGGGGTCCAAGCACGGGATGCCATTGTCCTGGCTTCCGCCCCCGCACCTGGGGGCCTGGCCCTTCTCCTGGTGCCCGCAGCCATTCAGGAGCCTCAACCCAGCCACCTTCCTGGCCTGGGACGCAGATCCTGGGGAGTTCCTGGCCTGGCTTGCCCTCCCACTCTGTTCCAGACGCTTCCAAGCAGCTTTCTTGTCTCCTCCACTCACAAACTGTACTTGACGGGAAGGAAGGAAGGAAAGGAGGGCGGGCGCGCGGAGAGAGGATCGTAATCCTATTCTGTGTGTGTGTTAAGACAGACACAACTCTTCTGGCCGCTTTTACGTGAACAACTCAGGGGCCTTCGGTCCGCTCACAACGTGATACCATCACCGCCTCTATAGTTTCCAAAATATTTCCATCGCCCGGAGCAGCAACCCCAGGCCCATTCGTCACTCACTGCCCGCTCTTCCTCCTACCCCCTCCCCCAGTCCCAGCCAACCACTAGCCCCCTCTGTGTCCGGGGCTTTACTTACTGTGAGTCGAATACACGGAATCGCACGAGACGCGGCCCTTTGTGTCTGGCTTCTGTCGCTCGGTGTCCCGTTCCCGACGTCCATCCACGTCGCAGCGTGAGCCGGTGCTCCGTTCCTTTCCGCGGCTGGCTAACGCCCCGCGGGTGGCCGGACCACATCTCCATCCACTGAGGGCCCCCCCTCCCCCGGGTGGCTCCCGCCTCCTGGCTATGGAGAACAGCGCTGCGGCGCCTGTCACCTCTCAGACGTCTCCACCGTCCTCCGAGCTCCGCCGTGAGAGGCGAAGGCTCACAGAGGATCTGCGACTGGGGCGTGTGCAAAAGTTAACTCAGAAGCAGAGGACAGAAAACAATCTGGTTTTGGTGGCGGAGAAGTTGCGGGAGAGACCGAGAACGGCGTCCACGCACGGAGTGTGGACTGGGCGCGCACGGAGAGCAGACGGAGCGTGCGCGGAGCGCGCCCGGAGCGTGGGCGGAGCGCGCATGGAGCGCGCACGGAGCACGTACAGAGCATGGGCGGAGTGTGGACGGAGCATGCGCGGAGTGTGGACAGCGCGCGCACGGAACGCAGAGCACGCACGGTGCATGGGTGGAGCGTGGACAGAGCGCAGACCTGGCACGCGTGGAGCGCGCATGAGGCGTGGACGGAGCACGCACGGAGCACGCACGGAGCAGGGGCAGAGCGTGGACGGAGCGCGCACGGAGCACGCGCGGAGCAGGGGCGGAGCGTGGACGCAGCGCGCACGGAGCGCGCACGGGAGCCGGACTCACGCTGCGGTTTCCACACGTGGCCTCCACCACACGACGTCCCCAGGACGTGGGAATGTTTATAGCCCCGTTTCAAATACAGTAAACTGAGGCCCGTCTGTGCCGTCTGACTGTGTGGATTAGGAACAAGTTTCTTCATTTCTGAGCCTTGAAGAACCCCCTTCTCACTCCCTCTGTGGTGTGGGCACCTGGCGGGGCAGGGGGGTTGTTCCGGGGCCTGTGGCTCAGGGCTGCCCAGCTGGGGACTGCCAGGCTGTCCTTCCTGCCTTCACAGAACGGCTGTGCTGAGGCCCCCGGGGCGCCCGGCCCTGGGTCCCCGGGGTAGAGGGGATCGGATGCCCCAGCTGCTTATCACCACCTGGGGCTGCTTCCCTAGCTGGGAGAGGACTGGCGGTTTCCCTCCTCCTGAGTCACCACTGAGTCACTGAAGTGTGTCCCTTGTGGTCAGGGGCCAGCACAGCCGACTGAGTCCTCTCTGACTTCTTGGGCCCCTAGTGCCCTATTTCAGGTCATTCGGTCAGTGGCCAACAGCAAAAGGCTGAATCTTGGTTCCCTTGTTGGGTGGCGATTCTCATGCCTCCAGAGCAATGGTGGGACCTGGGCCTCAGTTTCTGCGTATGTAGAGTGGGGCCAGACTCTGGCCACAGTCATTCAGGACAGGCAGGAAAAACCACCATGGGTCCAGCCAGTGCTGCCAGACAAAAGGAGGATGGGGTGGGGAGACAGGCCTCCCTCACGCCCTGCCCCCTCTCCCCTTTACCCCTTGCCTTGCTAGGGGCTGGGCAGGAGGAACCCCAGTTTGCACATCAGGGACAGGAGGCAAGATTCTTCCCTGAGATTCCCTGGCTGCGAGTGTCAGACTCCAGAGCCCCTGGATCCTACCTCCCCGCCCCCCTCCTGCCCCCAAGAAAGCGTGGTTTCCGGGAGGCCCATCAGTAGCATGGGGATTTTCTCTCCAATACCCAGGCCCCAAGGAGCAGTAGGTTTGGGGCTCTGGCAGTGCCTTTCCAGGACCGTATGTTGTGGGTCCCTCCTTTTCTCCACCCTGGACCCCCTTTAGTATTCTTTCTCGAGGGACTGCCCCCCACTTTAGGAAAAGGCTTCACAGATCACACACATTGCAAGTATTAATCAGTGATGACCTCCCTTCCATTGCATGCCGATCAGAGGCAGAGGACAGCCGCCCACCAGAAGCTCTGAACGGCCCCGTGTATGAGTTTCTTGCGGCTGCCGGAACACAGCGCCACAAAGCCGGCAGCCTGAACGACAGGAAGTGACAGTCTCTCAGTTCCGGACCTCCAAGTCTCAGCTCGAGCTGTCCCCGGGCCGGTTCCTTCTGAGGCTCTGAGGGAGACTCTGCTCCACGCCTCTCTCCCGGCTGCTGGTGGCTCTGGCGACCCTCGGTTCCTTGGCTGTAGACACATCACCCCCGTCTCTGCTTCCGCCTTCGTACGGTGCTTCCCCCTGTGCCTCTGTGTCTCCTAGTTGATGGATACAAATAGTCTCTTCTTAAAAGGTACACCGTCATTGGATCGGGGCCCTCCGTGTCTACGGTGACTTCATCTTAACTTGATCACATTTGTAACGACCCTATTTCCGGATAAAATCATACCAACAAGCACCAGGAGTTAGGACAAGGACATAGCTTTTGAGGGGGACACAAGTCAACTCAGTACAGCTGAGTTGTCATTTTATGTTTGGGTCAGGCTTTCTGGCCTTAACAGAGGAAAATGCACATATTCTGGAAACGTGGGAAAGAGCTCATAAGGACCCATGCATCCACATGGGGACCCTGGTGGGCCTGCCACACTGGTGCGGGGGGCATGGGAGTCAGGGTGAAGCAGGGGTCTGTGACTGTGTCCCACTTCCAGTAACAGGAACCAGAAAACTATGCCCTTTAGGGATGGAGAATGTGACCCCTCGCTTCCTGCACCACTGTTACTCTCCAGCTGGGTGGTATGTAAATTATCCGGGGGCACCTGGGGGGCTCAGTCAGTTAAGTATCCAACTTTGGCTCAGGTCACGATCTCATGGTTTGTCAGTTCGAGCCCCACATCGGGCTCTGTGCTGACAGCTCGGAGCCTAGAGCTGCTTCGGATTCTGTGTGTCCCTCTCTCTCTGCCCCTCCTCTGCTCACGCTCTGTCTCTCTCAAAATAAATAAACCGTAAAAAAATTTTTTTAATTATCCGGAGAGTGGAAACTGCGGTTTTGAGAAGGCCTCTCATGTGCCCACAGGCCTTTGCAGGAGGCTGAGTGAGCCACCCAGCCTTATTACAAGAAAACAGACGAGTCAGGGCAGAGGAGCAGATGGACAGGCCTCTTGGGAAGCCACTGCCCAGAGCTGTCCCTGTCTGCAACAGCCCAGCGCAGCCTGCCCAGAAGGGGCCTGTCTGCCCACAGAGCGTAGCAGACCTCAGAATCCCAGGTGTAGGAACCTCTTTCTCGGAATGCAAGGGGTCCAGAAATAATGCCCCAGGGTGGTGACAAGCCAGAGCCAAGAGGATGCACCTCATGCCCTGGGGTGTGGAGAGGGGTGAGCCTGCCATGCACTTACAGCATTTCCAGCCTCCTCTGTTCTTGGAGTTCCCACCTCCCCTTAGAGGAAGCATGAGAATGCCTCTTAGGAAGTGTGGCTGCGGGGCTCCAAAGTCCACGCTGGGCCCTCCCTGGCAGTCGCATTAATTTCCAGGCTCAAGGAGGCCAAGACAGAGCCGTGTCTTTCCCACAGAAGACACAACCTTCCCCAAAGGAGTGGCCAGGCCACCTGCCCATCCCCTTACACACTCATACTGGGTCGTACTTTGATGTCCTGAGCACTTTACACTCATTGTACTTCCCTTTCACGGACGAGGACACGGATGAACAGAGAGGGTGAGTAGCTTGTCCAAGATCATACAGCTGTGGGTGGTCAAGCGGGGCTCTGAGTCCACAGCATCCTCATTTGACAGGCTTGCGGGCTACTCAGGCTGCGTGCGGGGGAGGCCGACCCCCGAAGAAGCTCAAGAAACGTGCAATGGTCTAGCCTACGAGGGAGAGCCCGGGGGAAGTGCGGCCAGACGCGTGGACGTGAGGACCGGGTTCTGGCCCCCGCCCCCACCTACGGGTGGAGACGCGGCGGCCCGGCGCCCCCCGGCGCGGGGAGGGGCCCTGCTGGGCGGAGCCTGGCCCCGCGTGCCAATGGAGGCGCGAGGGCGGGGCTGGCGGGCAAGTGCGCGGAGGGGCGGAGCTAGAGGGCCAAGGACGGCGGGCGGGCGGGCGGGTGGGGGGCGGGGCAGGAGAGCTGCGGGCCAATGCCGGTGGGGGGCGGGGCCGGCGACCGGGGCGGTGCTGGCGGGCTGCGGGCCAATGGCGACGCGGGGGCGGGGCGGCGGGCCGCGGGCCGGGGGGGCGCGCGGAGGCGGCGGCGGCGGCGGCGGCGGCGGCGAACAAAGAGGCGGCGGGCGCGGGCGGCCGAGCGGAGCCGAGCGCAGCCGAGCCGGGCCGATTCGGGCCGGGCCGGGCCCAGGAGCGCGCGGGCAATGCGGGCGGCCGGGCGGGGGTTGGCCGGCCCCTGAACCCCGCGCTCCCTGGGCCAGCGAGGGAGCCCCGCGGCGGCGCGCGCCCGAGGCGGCCGGCCCGCCATGGCCGGGGTCAGCTACGCGGCGCCCTGGTGGGTGAACCTCCTGCACCGGCTGCCCCACTTCGATCTGCGCTGGGAAACCACCAGCAGCCAGTTCCGGCCCGAGGATACCGACTACCAGCAGGTGACGCGGCCTCCCCGGGTCGAGGGTCAGGGCCCTAGGTCACGGCCCCTCATGCCGAAGGGCACGGTCCGGTCCTTTCGAAGGTCTGAAGACTCCCGAACCACCCATCGAGGGTCTGGGGGGTCTGCCTCCCCGAGGGTCGCTGCCCCAGACCTCTCCGAGGGTCACGGTCCCCGCCTTCTCGTGAGTCACAGCCCCTTTCTTCCCTAGGGTCTCCCCCTGCGTCCTGGGGACTCCCCTCTCTGGGCGTCTAGAGACCCCCATCCCGCACGGAGGGTCCGCGGCCCTCCTGCAGATTCTAGCCTTCTCCCCTGGTGTCGCCTAGGCCCTCCTTTCTGGGGTCATGTGGAGCCTCCTCGCTTCTCTCCACGGAGCCCCCTCTGCCAGCTGTCAGCGCCAGCCCAGGCCCCTGTCCATCACCTGGGGCCGCCCGGAACCGGGGCCCTGCAGAGCCGCCTACCCAGAGGATCCCAGGGCTCCGAGTCCAAGCCCGTACCTGAGAGCGCTGGGTCCAGCCAGGAGGGGATTCCTGGCCCCCTCACCCCCGGCTGGGGAAGCCCACTCACTGCCAAGATTTTGGTGGGTGAGTGAGGTGGGCAGATGCCATCGCTCTCTGGCCGCCAGTGACCCCCTGCTGGGTGGCCCGGCTGTGGGATGCACACAGTGCAGGGTGTGCTGTGGTGACACCTGGCCTGCCTGGAGACCCGGCTGCCCCTGAGGAAGGGAGGCCTGGCCACAGACACTCAAGGTGGGCCTCAGTCTGGGAGGCTGGCAAGGGGCTGAGCCTGGGCAGAATGGGGGACAGTGGGAGTCTGCAGCCTTCTCCCCCAGGGATCAGGCTCTCCCAGTAGAACCCTAGTCTTGGGGTCATGCCAAGCCCAAGCACCACCCCCATCACCGAGCCACTGGCGTTTGAGCGCAGGGCAGGGGACGAGGCTGTAGGCATTTCCTTCCTGCCGGGGGATCCGGATTCCAGAAGCCCCATGACCGGGATGCCTGGTCACCCGGAACTCCGGGCTTCTCTCCGGTGGTCATCGCAGAGCCCCTGGTGGAGTGGAACAGCATTGCTTGTCAGGATGGCCCCGGAGTCCGGCATTCCGTGGACATTCTCGTGCCTCGCCTGTGTAGAACTGAACTCGCCCTTAGCTACAGGACGAGACCGGAAGCAGAGAGTGAGGGTACCGTGGGCACCCCAGCTCTGCAGGGGAGCCCACACTCCCGGCCTCAGTGCTCACCTGGGGCCTGCTCCCCCGTCCCTGCTGATTTGCTTCTAAGCAGATTAGAAAGGGGGCCAGGGATTGGCCCAAGCATACCCAGGGACGGCACGATTTTTATAAAACTCGACGCCTACATTCTAGAAGCCCAGCCGTGGGGTGCCGACTGGTGTGGGAGCACCACCCTTTTGTGCTCCCCACGGGCTTCCACGTGTCATGGCTCTGTCACGTTGGTCCCCTGGCTGTCCCAGGCCAGGGACTGTGCTTTACTTTAGGAAGTTCTCTGCCAGCTATGAGTTCTGAAGCTCCGGGGGGCTGCCCCTGGGGCGCCTGGGGCATCTGGACCCTCACAGAGCTTTCCTGCCGGCCTCGGTTAGACTGGCTGTGGCCCCTCGCCCTCTGGGGCTCCTGGAACACATTGTGGGGTGTGAGTGAGGGCCCGATGCCTGCAGCCTGTGGCAACCTCCAGAGTGGTGGCCGGCCTCCCCTCCCCCGGCTCAGCCTGCCCTCCTGCAGGGCCCTGTGCCCCTGCAGGTGTGTGCCCCCAGCTTCTGTGAGCCCTGTCCCCTCCTCCGCTGTGGGAGGGCTCTGACTCACTCTCTTGCCTCCTCTCTGCCGAGCAGAATTAGCCACTGAATAATTCACGGCGTGGAAACCAGCCTGTCTCCATCCCCCGCCACCCCCGCTCCTGGCTGGGGGCTAGTAGAATGAGCCAGACCCGGACATGCGTCCTGCCTGTGCCCTCCCGGGGCTGGTGCTTTTGGGCGAGCACTTGACCTCTCTGATCCTTCACTGCCACATCCTGAAATCTGGGCTGGTGCACTTCTGCGGGGCCACACTGGGGGGGTGCAAGGGCCTCGTGCTCTTGCTCCATTTTTGGTGACAGCAGACAGAGCTCCCTTCCTGGGTGGCTGGGCAGTGGGTCCGTGTGGGCCCTGTGGCCTAGGTGGGGCCCTGCCTCCCCTGGTTTAGTAGTCCTGGCTGTGGAGGGCCAGGTGTTCCCATCCCCCTCCCTGCCAGTGGGCGGTGGGCCCCTCATCCTCTTGACCTAGGCGCCCCCTCTTGATCGGCTTCTACCTGGGCTGCGGGGTCTGGCGGTGTCCCCGCCCCCATGCGGCCTGGGCCCAGAGCAGGAGGAGGGCTTCTGCCTCCTGGACTGTCCAGAGAAGAGTGGGGCCTGTGTCCAGGGGAGCAGGGGACGTGCACGGCATGAGGAGACCAGGCTTGGACCTTCTTTGCTGTTTTCTGCCCCACCATCCCCTGCCTGGTACCCTGTGACACCCGCTGGAGACGGCCATGGCCCGCCCTGTTTTGGGGCACGGTGCGGGGCTGGCTGTCACTAGTCCGTTCTCACACAAGCCGGGGAATGAGGATGATTGTCTTCCTTGTACGGATTAGCAAGCTGAGGCTCAGAGAGGGAATGGGCTCAGAATCACATGAGGAGGTGGTAGGAGCCAGGAGCCAGAGTCAGCCTGCTGGGCCCCCCTCTGCCTGCCCCCTGCAGGGGTCAGGAGCAGATGGGGGGCTATTCTGAGGGCCGGGCTGGCCCTACCCTGGGGGCTTGGAGCCTCTGCAGAAGCAAGTTTGGCATTTCCCTTGAGGCTGAAGGTCTCAGGCTTCCATTCTGGAGGGGGAGGGGAGCTCCCTGGCCATTGCGTACATCTCTTGGGGGCCCGTGCTGTTTGCTGAAGGGACAGATTACAGGGAGGGTGCCCCTGTGGGTTCTGTGGGGGCTGATGGGATCTGTGGGTGGACGGGTACTGGAAGGAGGTGGAGAAGCTTCTGGAGTTTGCTCTGTGCTACTCCACCCCTCCCCCACCTGCCTGCCAGGAGGGGCTGCTAGTCTGATTCCCCTGGGGCAGGGCCCAGAGCTCCCCACACAAAGGGCACCTGGACGGGTGGGGACTGTCATCTTAGGGGGGCAGCGGGGGGCACTGCAGGCCCAGAGGAAGGGGACTCTCTGGCGGTCGCACAGCTGAGCTGGCGGGCTGGGCCCCATGTCTGGGGGCCCGATGTGGCCTGAGGCCAGGCTGCGCTCTGGTAGGGGCTTTGGGCAGGGGTCCCAGAGCCTTCTCTTCCGGCTGGAGAGTAGGGACCTGGGCCCTGGCTCTGTTGCTTCCTATCTGTGTGACCTTGGGTGGGACCATCTACCTCTCTGGGCTTCCCCTTGGGGAGTCTGCCCCATCAGTGCCTACCTGCCCCTCATAACTCCCCTCCCAAGCCTCTCTGCACCCCTGTGTCCTGAGGCAAAGGCCAAATTCACTCTCTTTGCCCTTAGCTTCTCTTCTTCTTGCTCGTTATCTCTGCCAGTTCAGGGCTAGAAGCTGTGAGGTGATGGAGGCGTCAGGACAGGGATGCCTGCAGGAGCCCAGTGGTCAGGGAAGGCTTCTCGGAAGAGGTGCTACCTGGCCTGCCATGGAGGGTACCAGCCAGGCTGTGAACGCCCAGAGAGCTGGGACTTGCCTGGAACTTGGTGTTAGTGGGCACACTGGCTTACCTTCTGGGTCGGATGGTAGCATTCGCCTCAGGTTTGCCCAGCCTGTGAGGCTTGTTTCCTCCTAGAACCCTGAGTGTTGTGATATTTCAGTTGAGACCCTAAAGATAAGACAGAGGTAGCCATGCAAAACCTTGGAGGAGACGGGTCCTGGCAGCTGGAACAGCACATGCAAAGGCCCGGAGGCAGAGGGAAGCCGGAGCCTCAGCCCAAAATAAGGGAGTCCCTCTAGTCTGAATGTGCTGCCTCTGGAGGTAGTGAGGGCTCTGTGCCTGGCGGTGTGTGAACCCTGACTGGGTGGCCACTTAGAGGGCATTTGAGGTCTAGGTTGTATGACTGCCAGGGTCCACTGGGCTCCTAGCTAAGACCGCAGCGCCCTGGTTAAAAGCTGTGACTCTAGAAAGGTGTGCCGAGTCCCTGACCGCAGGCGGCTGTCCGCAGAGCCCGGGGTCTTGTGGGTGGGGCTGGCCTTGTCACCCTCCTCACTAATCAGCACGTTAGAAAACGTGCTGATCGCCTGGCTTCTCATTTACAAAAATAATAGACATGCGTGGAACATTTGGAAAATAGGAAAAAGCATGAAGTTCGTCCGTGCGTGCAGACCTGTGCGGTGGGCGTCCCTGGAAACCAGAATCACGCTGGGTGCCCTTATTGTCGCCGACTTTTGGACCGTGTCATTGGCCCTTGGTTCTTGATGCTTGGCCAGTGTCCCACGCTAACAGGATGCTGAGGCTGCAAGTGACAGAAACGTACTGAATGTGACAAAGCACACTGAGGAGTGGGTGGAAGCTTCTAGAGCACCCCCTATGTGGACAGAGCCAATGAGCTGGGCTTCCGGGAGGCAGTGGTGGGGGGTAGGTAGCAGATGATGGGAAACTTGGCACATCCCCCGCTTGGCATTGGTGTGGGGTCTGTGTCACCGGGCCCCGTTGTTCTGCCTTTGGGTGCCTCCTGGTTTTCAAGGGTCTGTGGATGTGGTGACAAGCCATGTCCCCGATGCTCTACTCCTCTGTCTGGAGGACATGCAGGAAGGGACATGAGCCGTTCGAGCCCTGGCCGGGGGCTCTGGGCAGGCTTTGGGCAGAGTGCGCTGTGGCTCTCGCCCAGGCCACCGCCGCTGTACCAGAGAGGCTCACAGACATTCCCCCGGGCAGCCACACAGTGGCCCTGGTGGGGTGGGGGGGGCATTGTCACCACTGTAAAAGCAGAATTGAGGCCACTGGCCAGCCAGCATCGGTGGGCTGGAGATGCGGGCAGGCTCCTGCTCCAGTGCGGTGCTCCCCTTCCGTGGTCACAGTCCCCGTGCAGAGGCTCCCTGGGTCCCCCAGCAGCGCCTGGCTTAGGGAAGCTCAGTGGGTGTCGGGACCGGGTCCCCTCCCCCCACAGGCAGCTCTGCTTTGGCTGCTCAAGAGGAACCGAAGCTGCAGCCCAGGGACTGGGACTGGGTCACAGATACAGGAAGTGGCCGGGGCATGTGACAGGGCTGGTGGTGGGTGTGGCAGGACCCGGCTGTCCCCGTGCCTGCTGGGGTCTGACCTTAGCCTGGCACTGCACCAGGACACACGCATGGCCCTCCTGTGGCTCTGAGCAGCTTCTTGTGGTCCTGGGGCGGGTCTGATGGGCACACACTGGGCGCCGTCGCCCAGAGCAGGGGGCCACTCACGTGGTCAGTGGGGGGGGGGGCACCTTCCAGAGAGTACCCCTGAGCGGAGGTCCTGAGGAGGGGCGCATGAATGCCTGGCCTGCCCCGGGGTCCCTGCTGGAGATGGGATGGCTCGTGCCTCCAGAACTGGGTGTGCAGCCTGCCCGGCGGGACTCCTGGGGGGACCGTGGCGCAGCAGACGTGGGCTGAAACAGGAACATGCTTCGGGCTGTGGAGGGGGCTGCGAGGGCTTTGGCGGGCCTCGGTCAAGGCCAGGCCTCCAGGCCAAGAGCAGGGACAGGATGAGGGCTACAGAGGAGGGGCCTGGGTGTGGGGGGTGCCCTCGGGCAGGACCAGGTGGCCGACCCAGGCTGTGGCCGGGTGGGCTGTGGGAGACGGGCTGTGCGGGGCCCCTCCGCAGCCTCCCTGTCCTCTGCCCCCCGCCCAAGGCCTGGGTCGGGCTCACGCACACCCGCCAGCCTGCACATGTGGCCCTCTCGCGGGCCTCAGTTGGCGTGCCCCTTCCACTCCCCAGAGGAGGCTGGCTGAGGCCCAGCTCTCCACAGGAGGGGCGGTGGGCTGTGAGAGGTACGTGTCTCCGAGAGGGCTCTGTTTTGTCCCAAAGGCACCCACTGGGGTCGGGCCTGTCCTGTACTGGCCGAGGGCATGGGGGTGAGGCCGGCCTGCCCGAAGCCCGAGTGCCCGCTTCCTTCTCGCTCTGAGGAGGGTCCCGGCCTGGGGTGCCGCCCGGCCAGTTCCAGCCGCGTGCACTCCTGACTGTCGTGAGGGCCACTGCAGAGGTTCTGGTGCTGGGCCAGCCCCGGCCCCGGATGCTGGTTAGGCTGCACCCCCTGGGCCACATCTTCCCACGGAGTCCCGGGACAGGGCTCCAGCTGGCCCGATGGTGTGACCGGGCCCGTCGGCTGGCTCCTGGCTGCGTCCGTGGCCGGTGGCCAGTGGAGAGGAGCCTGGGGAAGAGCAGAGGGCTGTGCTGGGCGCCGCACTGGGAAACGCGTTTGAGCACCAGGACCGGCATTAGACACCCTGGCTGTGGGGAGGGCAGCTCCCAGGCCGTGTCCTCCGGGGTCCGTTCACTCCCCGGGGTGGCGTGGGCAGCAGGACAGCGGGCTGGCCCCCAGACCTGGAGGACAGCGGGACGGGGGCTGCCTTGGGGGGTGACCCACCAGAGCGGCTTCCCGGGGCCTTGAGCCCAAGTCCAGCCTCGCCAGGCCTCCATCCCCGCGGTTCCTGGATGGCAAGGGCGAGGGTGGTGTGCACACCGTGAGGACATCGGCGTGGGGCTGGTGTGTATCTGGTGTGGCCTGGTGCTCTGGGTCTCAGACCTCAGGGTGGGGGGACTTGGACAGACAGCCGGGCCTCTCCTGGGCTCCTGCTCGGCCGGCTGCTGGCTCTGCTTTCTCCAGGACGGCCACGAGCTCACCGTCATGGAATTCGTGAAACCCAAGCCCGGCTCACTGGAAAATCTGTTTTTAATTTCTGGTCGGCATGTGGGAGCCGCAGCCAAGTGTGTTAGAAGGGTGGGGGGCTGTGGGCCGCACAGCCAGCCAGGCGCCCAACTCCGCTCCATGGCCGGAGCCCTCAGCACCCACTCTGCCTGGCCGAGGGTGAGGGGGACCTTTTCCAGAACTTTCCGAAGGAGGCCCGTGTGGGCTCAGACCCCGCTTCCTCTGTCACTTAAGTGTGTGGGTCCCCAGCGTCCCTTCTGGCCTCAGGCCCCTGGCCTGGAAAGCGGGTGCCACCCCCTTCCCAGGTGGGCTGGGGACCAGAGAGCCCATGTGTGAAGCTGGGTGGGTGCTGAGGCAGAGAGCCAGCCCTGGGGGAGGGGCAGCACCATGTGGCATGAGCCCACCCCAGGCACAGAGGAGCCGTGGCAGCGGCCCAGCCCTCAGCCCAGGCCCAGAGCTCCGGCCGAGACACGTATGGGTCCCTAGATGGTGCTTTGGGGTTTGGGATCCCGCCAGCCTCATGGAAGACGTGACCTGGTCTCTTCCTGTGGAGAAAGGCCCCCGGCGGTTCCAGGGCTGGGGTAGGACCTCCCCCGCCGGGAAGCACTAGAGGGTCCTGCTGCTCCCCCTCCCACCCCACCTGCCGGCCCTCACCTATCCCCAGAGCCCCTCGGGACCCGGGTGTGCAGCCTGAACCTCGTGCCGGGCCTTCTGGGAGCGCGCCCTACTCTCGTGGGGCCCTGCCGCTGCCCTCTGACATCTGTTGTCACATGTCCAGTCTTCTGAGGTTCTGGGTCCGCGCCGCTGGGGTCCCGGGAGATGCTTCCCCCGTGTCAGGCTTGGTGCTAATGTGCGTCTGTCTCAGGCTGGCACTGGGCCGAGGGCCCTACGTGTGGTGACTCGGGCCTCCCCGCTCCAGCGAGGCAGGTGTGACCATCGTGAGGACGTCGGGGTGTGGGCACTGAGGTCCCAGGCCCCTGGAGGAATTTGGACTTGCCTTCTCTTTGGAGCCTGGTCCTTTAAAGCTGGTGGAGCTGCCTCCAAGGGAGGGCTGGTGCAGGGCAGGGTGAGGGTGAGCTGAAGGGGCAGGCCTGCCGGCCACGGCCTTCTCCAGGGACAGCCACCTTTGCAGGCTCTAGGCCTCGCGCCGCGGGCAGTGGCGGGACCTCCGTGACGGCAGCCGGGGCCGGGGTCCTGGGCCCCGCACCTCCTGCCGTGTGACTGTGCGGAAGTCCCTGACTCTCCGAGAATGCCGGCGTCAGCCCTGGACTTCTGGCCCACGAGGGCCGGGGCCCTGGTGGACGTGACTTCCGCCAAGAGGCTGGCCAAGGGGGTGTGTGTGCCGCTGTGGCCTTTGGGGCTGGGGCTGGGGCAGGCAGCTGCGGGCCACTTCCCTTCAGAGCCCCGGTGAGGGGCTCCCCTGCCTGGCTGAAGGCTCCGGTGGCCCACAGAGGGGTTGACTGCACGGGTGGCGTCGGGGGCAGTTGCTGAGGGCACCGAGGCGCCTCTGTGGGGCGGTGTTTATGGGTGGACGGTCCGTCGGGGGGTGTGCTCCTGGGTGCGGCTACCCTGGCCTGGTGGCCTCTGGCCCATCAGTGTGGCCTGTGCCGAGGCTGGGTGGGGAGCACGTGCCCCTGCACTGACCGGCCGTGTGCAGGCCACTGGTGGGACATTGGAGCCTTGAGCCCTCACACCGCGGTCTCCATCTGTGGACAGGGCCAGGCCTCCTGCTGCAAAGCTCTTCGTAAGGCTTCGTGGCCCGCCGTGGGTCCTGCCCTCGCAGGGCTGGCTTGGGGACCCCCCCCCCCCCCGTGCAGGGAACTAATTTAGGCTCACGTGGAGGACAGCCGGGTCTTGGGTCCCTCAGCAGGCCTCACGCCTGGGCCGGGGCCTGGACGGGGACAGAGAAAGGCTTTAGACCCCAAGCTCTGGCTCGTTGGGTGTTTCCAGAGTGGACGGAGGCTTTGGGGAGCCACAGGGCATGGACGAGAGTGTGTGGCGCAGGCCGGGGGCTGCAGGGGCCTTGAGAAGGCTGGGGTGGTCCAGGGCTGAGGGGTGAGGCGAGCCGTGGGGCCGGGCTCGGGGGGGCGGGCCACGCCGAGGCCCCGCTGCAGGCGCCGCGCAGGCCCGGTGCGTTCTTAGCGCCTCAGGTGGCCGGCAGCCAGCGCTGTGGCCAGCGGTCAGGACACGGGCCCAAGCATCTCGCCTCGCCTGACCGAGTGCTGACATCACTTCCATCACAGACGGAAAATTCCATTTGGTCAGAGCCCAGATGCTGATCAGGCATTTCCCATTCTCTTTCTGAATGGGCCCCGGGGAGGTGAAGGGGGTGGCAGCCCACGGCGAGGGGAGGCGGGGCTGCCCCGGGAATGCCAGGGAGGCTGTCTGATGGGAATGTGGCCTCAGGAGACGGGGGCAGAGGGCACGCCGGGCACCCCCGTGCCTGGCTCGTGCATCCGGACGGCGACAGGCTCTGCACGGTCACCGTGATGGGCTGTCCCCCCCAAACCCGGTGCCCTCCTGTGTGAACCGGGAGGGTGCTGGCACCTTCCCCGGGGGCTGAGGGGAGCTGTTGTGGTACATGGCCGGGGGGCCGTGCTTCTGCGTGCCAGGCCTCAGTGCCAGAGGGGGCACTGCCCCTGCTAAATTAATGAGCTCAGCAAGGCCTTTCCGGCACCCTCCTGGGGGAAGTGTGGGTGGACAGACCCAGCACAGAGATGGTAGAAACAGGGTCCCTTCCTCATAGTCGGGGGGCTCTCCGGAGCCAGGCAGATGGATCAGGAGGGGATGAGGTGAACCCTGGACGCCTGGCTCCGGGCCAGGGGTGAGGTGGGAGTGAGGGGGCGCACTCGGGCTTTTGCCTGCCATGGCCTCTGGAGAAGCCTCTGGAAGGTAACTCACCCCCTTGGTACCCAGCTCTGAGCCCCAGAGCCGCTGAGCCTGTGGCTTGGTGCTGGCGCTTGAATATGAACATCAACACACATCACTGGCCCAGTGGTCCCAGGACCACCCACTCCCATTTGCCAGATGAGAACCCAAGGCAAGATCCGCATCACTGGCCAGCCGGGGCCCTAGTGCCTGGGGGAGGCTGGGGGGTTGGGGAGAAGCCGTGCCAGGGCCCTGGAGCGCCTGGTGCTGCTGGACGCCAGCTGGGCCATGGAGACCAGAAAGGGCAGGACAGGTGGGCGCACCCGGGCAGACCTGCGGCCGGACCGCCTCCCCGACGGGGCCTGTCGTCATCCAGGAGAAGATCAGGGAAGGACAGCGTGGGCAGCGGCCGCCACAGGCTGACCGTGTCCGGAAGGCGCTGTGCCCCTGCGGGCGGGAGTCACGCTGTCCCTTTCTTGAGTGTCCTCCTACAGCTTTGATTTGGTTTGTTTTGTTTGTTGTTGTGGGTCTTTTTTGGTTTCCTTTTTTTTCCTTTAAACCACAAGGTTGTGTTAACTTTATAATTAAAACACAGAACCAGAAGCCTGTTGGTAGCTCCCTGCAGCGAAGCGTGGGAGGCCCCTGGCCTGAGCCTGGCTCTGCCTCCCCGCGAGAGGCCCCGCTGCTCTCTGCACCCCGTTTTCACCTTTGTGTGGCGGTGTGAGCCTTCCCCAACCTCCTGGGCCGCCCTGTGGGAGCGGGGTCCTGGCAGCCACGCCAGGCCCCTCTCCGTTGACAGTGGGGTCACACGGGCCCTGGGAGGCTGGGAATCTGGACTGGGGGGGCCTCAGTTGGGGGGTCCTATTTGGGTTCTGCCGGCGCTGGTCCCAGTTTCCCCACCTCGGGAGGGGGGTTCCTCAAGAGGATGTGTGTTGATGTACTTAACCACCAGCACCAGGCCATCTGTGTTCTGGGCTTTTCTGGATTGTGTCCACTTGTGTGTGTCGGGGGGGAATCAGGCAGGAGTGGAGGTGTCTCCGTGCGGGTTGGGGATTACTCCAGCCAAGGCCAAGGGAAGTCAGTCAGCAGAGGGTGGCCTCCAGGGGGACCGTCTGCTCAGGGCAGGGAGGGGGGCCAGGGGCTCATTCTGGGTGCAGGCTTCTAGGTGGGGGTGTGGTAGGGTCTCTGAGGGTTTGGGGGAGGGGAGAAGCTGCAGGCAGGGCTGAGAAGGGGTGGCAGTGTCAGGACACGGTGACCGGGGGCCGGAGGGGGGCCTTGGTTATGGAAACACAGATGTCCCTTGTGAGCCATGGCCCCGGGGCGGTGCTGTGTTCTGCCCTTTGCCTCTGGGCTTCGAGGAGGGGCTGGGCAGGGCCTGTGGCATCCCCGGTCAACGTCCAGCCTGTCCACGTGAGGGCAGACATGGGGTGTCCATAAGACAGTGCTGTCTCACACCGCGGAGGGGGGAGGGTGGTGCCTAGTCCCAGGACCCTTAAGGTGAGCCACCTCCATGGCTGGCCCCCGGCTCCTGACACGCCCTGATTCCTGCCTGGAGGCCCCTGGCTGCGGCCTGGGTCTTGGGAGTACCCTCTGTGACATGAGTGCCCCTGACCTCAGGGGAGCCCTGCGCTGACGAGGTGGCCCTGGTACCAGTCCCCAAGGGCCTGCTTCCCTCACACCCCCAGCTGAGAGCAGGAGTGGACCTGTCAGGCCCTCCTGCCAAGGCAGGGATGGTAGGCACCCTCAGCCTGAAGGAGCAGTAGAGGGTGCCAGCCCCCAACGCCCATTGTGCCCTAGCAGGGCAAGGCTATGGCCTATGACTGCAGCCTCAGGGTGTCACCCTGGTGGGCCCTGGATGGTGCCTCCGTCCGGGGCCTTGGAGGGGGGTAGGGCAGAGGCCCAGCCTCCCCACAGCGCCCGGCTCTCAGGGCCCGGTGCTGCTCTGAAGGGTGGCTGCTCCGTGCCTCCCTGGTCGGGCAGGAGGTGGGCGGGCCCCACCTCTGTGGGGTGGCCAGGGATGGTGAGTCTGGTAGGAGACCTTTGGGGCCACCGGGCTCCTGTGAGGGCAAGGTGTGCCAGCCTGCACAGCCTGGTGGCCATCCGTGGGAGACAGCCCCTGGGCCTCAGGGCCTCTGCGGCTGAGCCTCTCTTCCCAAGGAGGCCCTACAGGTGGGCCTTTCCCCCCCCAGCGGTACCCCAGTGTTCAGACCTGGGGAGGGAGGATGTTTCCATGCCCCCAGGGCCCAGTGTCTCTATGGCACATGGCCCCTGTGGGCCGAGAGCCACGGCATGGTGGTGGACCTTCTGTGTGGTACTTGCTTGCCCCCACGAGGTGCACGTGGTCAGGCCCGGCCTGCAGCCCTAACAGGCCACCACTCCCACCCCAACAGGGACATGTGCTGAGGTCCCAGAGGTGCCATGACATCAGTCCTTCCTCCCTATCTTCTCTGAAGCGGGTTTCTTTACCAGTAAAGTGGGGTGGGGGGGGAGGGGGCCCGAGGAGTTACTCCCAAGATGTGGCTGGAGACTTCTGGACCCTGCAGGCTGCCCCAGGCCCAGGGGCTTGCAAAGATGGCCAGGTCCAGATCAGTCTCTGCGCTGAGGGTGAGGGCCACTGCAGATGCATGGCCATCAGCAGCTGTGCTGGCCCTGCCCAGGGGCCCCTGCCCGCCCCTGGGCTTGGTCAGGGACCCCTGTTCAGACATGTCCTGCCTTGGGCCCTTGGGGCCCAGGAGGTGAGGGGCCCCCCGCAGGGAGGGGCACAGGGCCTGGGAGGACCCCACGGCCGTGCCCACCTGGCCCCTCCGAGTGAGGCTTGGGTCTAGTCCAGGATTAAGGACACGAGTCGGTCAAGTGTTGGGAGCCTGTGTCCCCGCAGCTGGAGGACGGTTCGGTGGGAGCGTGAGGGTGCCGGGCGCTGGCGTCCGCCCGCCCAGCGCCGCCTCCCCCTCCCACAGGCGCTGCTGCTGCTGGGGGCCGCCGCGCTGGCCTGCCTCGCCCTGGACCTCCTCTTCCTGCTCTTCTACTCCTTCTGGCTGTGCTGCCGGCGGCGCAAGAGCGAGGAGCACCTGGACGCCGACTGCTGCTGCACCGCCTGGTGCGTCATCATCGCCACGCTGGTCTGCAGGTGAGCGCGGGGCAGGGCCGGTTCGGTAGGGGCCCGGTGGAGGCGGGGCCCGGTGGAGGCAGGGCCTGGGCGGGCGAGGCAGGGCCCAGGCGGGTGGGGCGGGGCCGGTGGAGGCGGGGCGGGGCCGGTGGAGGCGGGGCCCGGTGGGGCCCCGCCCTCACCCGCCCCGCCCCATCCCAGCGCCGGCATCGCCGTGGGGTTCTATGGCAACGGGGAGACCAGTGACGGCATCCATCGGGCCACCTACTCGCTCCGCCACGCCAACCGCACAGTGGCAGGGGTCCAGGACCGCGTGAGTGGCCGTCCGATGGGGAGGGGGGCTCTGTTCCTGCACCCGGTGTCTGCGTGTGTGTGCCCGCTGGGTGGGCGTGTGCGCGGAGCGTGCCGGGAGCGGGTCCGTGCCCCGGCTTACCAGCCCCCGGCCCGGCGCAGGTGTGGGACACCGCGGCGGCGCTGAACCGCACGGCAGAGCCCAGCCTGCAGAGCCTGGAGCGGCAGCTGGCCACGCGCCCGGAGCCCCTGCGCGCAGTCCAGCGGCTGCAGGGCCTTCTGGAGACCCTGCTGGGCTACACCGCTGCCATCCCTTTCTGGAGGAACCCGGCTGTGTCCCTGGAGGTGCTGGCCGAGCAGGTGGATCTCTACGACTGGTACAGGTGCGCCTGGCCCTCTGTTCTGCCCACCCCGCCTGGCCCTACAGTCGCCCTCCATGGGCTAGTCGACTTCAGAGCCCAGTGACCGAGTTTTTGTGGATAGGAGCGGCCGTGTTCCCCAGGACTTCTTTGACCAGAGTTGATACCACCCCCTATATTCTAGAGCTGCCCGTAGATGCCCCTCTGGGCCCCAGGCTGCCCCCTCACCCCCATCCCTGTGCCCCACCCACACCTGCTGTGTGCCCACAGGTGGCTGGGCTATTTGGGGCTGCTGCTGCTCGACGTGGCCATCTGCCTGCTGGTGCTGGTCGGCCTCATCCGCAGCTCCAAGGGCATTCTGGTTGGGTGAGTCTGTGGGGCGGAGGGGCGGAGGGCAGGGGTGAGGCACCTGCAGCACCGTCTTCTCTCCCCCACCCCCATCTGTGGGTCTAGCCACAGGCCTGCTAAGGGTGGGGCTTCCGTGGTGGGAGCCCACTCAACACTTCTCCTGTGCCCTTGACCAGTGTCCCTGTGGGCAGCACATGTGCCCTGTCTGCCCTTGGCTCCTGCTGGGCTCCTCCCCCAGTGAGTCTGCATATTGTAACCCAGAGACCTGAAGACCTGTCCAGGTCCCCCAGTCACGGGGACACCAGAAAGTCAAGCTGGAGTCTCCTCCACTCCCTACATCCGTAGTCTGGGCTCACGGCCCTGCTGTGCCGCTCACTCAGGGGCCACCCGGGGCAGGTGGCTCTTTGGCCCTGATACTCCGTCTCCTCATCTGAAAGACAAAGTGCCATCTGTGAGCAGCTGTCCCTTCCTCACTGAACAATCGAGCAGCCGCATCCTGTGCCCTATCCAGGCCAGGCACAGGCAGGGAACGCGCGGGCCCCTGTAACGTGCCTTGTGTCAGAGGTGGCAGTGCTGTGGAGGAGAGGAGAGCAGGTGGCGGGGAGGACGGGCAGGCGGGGAGGACGGGCACACGGGCTCCAGGAGGAGCCCTGGCAGGGAGGGGACTGGACGTCTGACCACCAGCCCATGGGCCCACAGTGGGGTGCATGAGGAGAGCAGGAAGGCCCGAGTGCATGGACCGTAGGGAATGGGGAGGCAGGGGAGGATGGGCCTTAGGCGAGGCAGGGTTTGCGCCCCCTGGGGTCTGGGCCAGGCTAACAGGCCCCTGCAGGCACGCTGTGGAGAGCAGGGTGAAGGCCGAGACTTGTCATCTGCTGGGGGGAGGGGAAGCAGGAAGACCTCCCTTCCTGGCCCTACCCCTAGCCCCACCCTAACCCGCCCCAGGTGGGAGGGAGATCCGTCTGTGCCCGGCCTTCTGGTGGCTCCGGCTAAGGCCAGACCACGGAGGAACCACAGCCCTTGTGTGGGCAGACCCCCCCAGATGTTCCCTGGGGACCTGGCCCTCTGGCCTGCAGCCACCAAGGCCTGCTGGTTGCTGATTGGCTTTCTTTGCCCCAAGGGTCTGCCTGCTGGGGGTCCTGGCCCTGGTCATCAGCTGGGGCGCACTGGGCTTGGAGCTGGCCGTGTCCGTGGTGAGTGGAGGGGGAGTGTGATCCCTGGGTGCCGGGCCTCGGCATGGGGGGAGGGGTGGGGAAAGTCATACTCCTCTTCCCCCTCCCCCCACCGCCCTGGGATACCGAGGTTCCGCGAGGAGTGGGGACCTTCCTGTGGGCACACAGCAAGTCAGTGCCTCCCCACATCCCTGATTTACCTTTTGGAACTAAAAGCAAACCTGGGAGTCCGGCTCAATCCCTGAGAGCTGAAGGTGGTGGGGGCTTAGCTTGGTCACCCCATCTGCCTTGCCTGCACCCATCCCAGGGCTCCAGCGACTTCTGTGTGGACCCCGACACCTACGTGACCAGGATGGTGGAGGAGCACTCCGTGCTGAGTGGGGGTGAGTCTGTGGCTGGCACCCCTATGGCCAGGCTGGGGAGACCCGGCTGAGCAAGGACAAGGCATCCTCTCCCTCACGGGGCCTTGGTCCTGGGGAGGCAGGACCCATGCACATCAGGAGGCTAGTGAGTGAACAGGAACACCTGTGACTGGGGGGGCTCTGAGAATGAGGACAGGTGCTGTGTGAGGCCAGATGACAGGGGAGGGGTGCGGGTGGAGGTAGGTGACAAGAGGGGGCAGCAAGTGACGACAGGCTACTTTAGAGCAGACAGAATGACCTACCAAAGAGGTGGCATTAAAATTGAGCTGGGAAAGGCTGTGCGTTTTGTGCAAAGGCACTGGGGCAGACACAAACCTGGTATGTTTGTAAGGCAGAAAATAGACTAATTGGGAGCGGAGAGGGCGGGGAGGCCAGCGGGGAAAGGTCGAGGAAAGGAATTTGGGCTTAATTCCAGAGTTTCCATTGGAGGTGGGAAGCCTGGAAGAGACACGGTCCGTGACTCAGTTTCTTTTTCAAAGTTTCCTGGGGCTGCCGGAGCAACAAGGGGGTCAGGCAGGGAGGCTGTTGCACTCCTACAGGCAGGAGACAGGTGCCTTGAGCCGGTGGCGGCATGAGGGCCGCGGGAGGGGGCTTCTGAAGAAGCAGGGTGTAGGGAGGGAGGAACTGAGGACCCTGTTCTCCACCTGAGCCGCTGTCCTCACAGGAGCCCTGGACCGAGCTGGGGACAGGGGGCATGTCTGGGGCGGGGGGCCAGCAGTGAGGTGCACCGGGGCTCTGGGGTGCGGGTGCAGCCAGGGCCGGAGGGTGCTAAGCTCACTGGTGTCCCTTGCTGTGTGTGCTGTGTGCCCCTTGGGAGAAGGGGACAGCGGTTCTGAGTGGCCTTGAAACACTGGCCCTCACATAGGACCGTCCTCCCCTCTTTGCCCAAGAAGCCTGTGGTCAGGTATTGAGCTTACTCGGTGGAAGGAACCGTTTCCATCCAAGCCGCCGGAGCCGCGGCGGGGGAGGGTAGACGTGCCGAGCTCAGAGCCAGCAGGACGGGTGACGGCCGTTCCCACCACTGGCCCTGGCCCCCGCGCCGTCAGCCTGCCGGGTCCTCGCTCAGGACTCCCGGGTCGTTGGCAAGCGCGAGCCTCACGTGAGCCCGCGAGCCGCGGGCCGCCCCTCGTGGGCCAGGCAGAGCCGGGCGGGTTTTCGCTTAAGCACCTGCTCCGGGTCCCCACTTTGCACTGGTCCCTGGAGGGACCCCGGAAGGGAGGCCCCTGGCCCTCCAAAGCCAGTGTCACTGCTTCAGGGAAGGGTCCAGCGAAGCCAGAGAGCCTCGTGGGGGGGCGGGGGGGGGTCCAGGGCTCCTCCGTCCCCTGCAGCCAGGTTCAGGTCCCCTGGGGTTTTCTGAATCGGAACTGTAAGTGCATCCCCACCTTCAGACGTGACCCGCTGAATCGACCCCTGTTCCAACGGGGATCAGGCCACCGCGGTCCTGGGCGCTCCAGGCTGCACCGTATGGGCTGTGTCACCTCCTCTTTGGGGTGCCGCGCTGGCCTGAGAACTGTCATTCTGCTCAAGTGACCCACGAGCAGATGCATCCCCAGGTGTCTTCTGACCCCTTGCCCACCTCCGGTGCCCTGTCTGCTGCTCCAGAGGGAGGGGAGGAACGCGGCTGCGCCCAGGAGACCCCTGTGTGCTGCAGGGACACTGCCCCGGGCAGAGGGTCCCGGCGCTGGCCCCGGGCTCTCTGCAGGCCACCTCCCCGTCACGTGCTCCAACACACAGTGCGTGCAGACGGCCAGCGCACTCAGCCACCCTGGCCTCTCTCTGCAGACATCCTGCAGTACTATCTGGCCTGCTCGCCCCGTGCCTCCAACCCCTTCCAGCAGGTGAGTGCTGGGCCCGCTCCTGCCCCTGGGGGGGCCACACGGGCCCCGACCCCCCCAGCCCACCAGCCTGTCTCTCAGGTGTCATTAGACCCCGGGACCCGAGGAGCAGCTGCATGAATGCCACGCTGACATGACTAACTGTCCCTGGGGTTAGCGCCCTGAGGCCCTCGGTGCACCCTTTTGGGGGGACTGCTTACTGCCCCCCAAATATCTGGGATTCCTTTCATTTCTTGGGTTGAACCTTGGCCGCCCTGCAGAGCAAAGCCAATTATCTTGCTGCGGGAGGGGTCCTGTGCCCACCCCCAAAATGACGGGACAAGTGTCGTCAGGGTGGAATTTGGAGGGAAACCCTTCGGCCTGCTGCCTGTCACTCCACATGACTGCACGGCCTTTGGGGGTCCTGAAAAGCACCTGCTTAGAAAACACCATGCTTCTGGTGATCTGTCTCATCTCTGGGTGCGTGGGCCATCTCCTGGGGAGTTAGGGAGGGGTGGCCCGCAGGCCCACAGAGCAGTGCCCAAGGGCGGGCACGGGCCGGGGGCAGCGGGACTGGCCGGACCAATGTGTGGGTGCGGCCCTGGGGCGGGAGAGCCGGGCTGCCCCCGCCCCTGCCGGAGTCAGCCAGCCTCTCTGTGGAGCAGAAGCTGTCTGGCAGCCACAAGGCGCTGGTGGAGATGCAGGATGTTGTGGCCGAGCTGCTGAAGACCGTCCCCCGGGAGTCCCCA
Organism: Cryptoprocta ferox; assembly: GCA_028646485.1. NCBI lineage: Eukaryota > Metazoa > Chordata > Mammalia > Carnivora > Eupleridae > Cryptoprocta > Cryptoprocta ferox. The sequence goes on from CM053564.1 coordinate 35,972,908, forward strand.
GCCACCAAGGTGAGTGGGCGGCGGCGGGCCCCTGGCCAGCTAGACCCGGGGCAGTGCCCCCTGCCCGGCCCCTGCTGGAGGTCTGTGCCTCTCGCCCACCCTTCCCTGGGGTGCCTTCCCTTTTTCCCCTGCATCCACCCTTCAGCGCCCTGGGGAATTTTGGTAGGCTTTTAGAAGTAGTTCTATCCTTTACTTTTTTTTAACATATATATGCGTATATACACATACGTATTTCTTAACGTATACTTTTGAGAGAGAGACAGAGCGCAAGCAGGGGAGGGGTAGAGAGAAGGAAACACAGAATCTGAAGCAGCTCCAGGCTCTGAGCTGTCAGCACAGAGCCCGACACAGGGCTCAACCCACGAACCGTGAGATCATGACCTGAGCCAAAGTCGGACGCTCAACAGACTGAGCCGCCCAGGCGCCCTTCTGTTCTTTATTTTTAAAGTAAGGCACACTCTTCGAGTTAAAAAACTAAGGACAAACAAGGAAAACGGGGGCAGGTGTGGGAACGAAGTAAGGCCCACCCTGGCCCGTAGGGGTGTTCTGGGAATTGGAGGGGCGACGTTCTGGGGCCTGAGCACTTCACCCCCCACATTTCTTAACGTGCTCCTGGCAGGGCCCAGGCTCCCCGAAGGTGGCGGTCGGCCGGTGGGAGCCCTGCATGGCCCGAGTGTGCACCCCTGCAGAGGGGGCCCGGCTTGCTCTCAGCCGCTCTTGTGGCCAGCTGGGTCTTCTGTAATAAACTCCCGAAATTTAAGTTTAAAAGAGCACTCGCACGTTGAGGTTACTTCCTGGTTCTGGGACGGAAGGCATCCTCTGGGTATTTTGCAATTGAGCGGGCAGGTGTCCGTGGGCCGGGCCACCAGAACAGACTGCGCACTGGGGGCAGCGACAGCAGAGATTGATCTCCTGACAGTTCTGGAGGCTGGAGGTCAAGGTGATCAGGACCAGGGCGTGGGCGGGACTGCCTCCTCCTGAGGCCTCTGTCCGTGGCGTGTCCATGCCACATTCTCATGTCTTCATACGGTCGTCCCTCTGCGTATCTGTGCTCTGACCCCCTCTTACAAAGACGTCCGGCTCAGTGGCTGGGGGCCCACCCTTGTGACCTCTGCCTACCCTGATTCCCTTCTCAAAGGCTCCGTCTCCAAGCACACATTCTGAGGTATTGAGGGTTAGGCATGCAACCTATGAATTTGGGGAGCGGGGAACACCATTCGACCCCTAATAAGTAATGAGCTTTGTGAGCCTGAAATCCATTTCTGACTCACAGAGTGTTCCTTGAATATGTGTTATAAAAGGCCGTGCTGGGGGGCGCCTGGGCGGCTCAGTCGGTTGAGCGTCCGACTTCGGCTCAGGTCATGATCTTGTGGTTCCAGAGTTCAAGCCCCAGGTCAGGCTCTGGGCCGACAGCTGGGAGCCTGGCGCCTGCTTCGGATTCTGTGTCTCCCTCTCTCTCTCTCTCTCTGCCCCTCCCCTGCTTGCATGTGCGCGTGCACACGTGCTTTGTCTCTCTCAAAAATACACCTTAAAAAAAAGGCAGTGCTGGGTCCAGCGTCCATTCTAGAGGAGCTGCTGTCTACCCTGAAGTGTGTCTGTGAGGTCATCTTTCCACGGAGAAGGTGTGGATGGAAGTGCCCGCACACATACACGTGCGCACACACGTGCACGCACACACACACACTGCAGGATCCGGCCTGCTATATACAGAGGGTTCACATCGTGTTTTGTCATTTAAAATACCGTGAAAACTTTGCCTTTCGCTGTTCCGTAAACTAAGATTTGTAACAGAACCCGGCCCCCATCAGAAGACATAGGGCTATTTGCCGCCTCTCCTGTTTGGACGGGCGTCGGTGGGTCCCCCTTTTCCCACTACACTCACATCCTCAACAGTCCCCCTGAGGCCAGGGCACACTCTGGGGACATCGTTTCTAGAAGCCCAGGGTCCTCAGGGCCCATGCTGAGACCACGGGTATGGGTGGACAGATACATGGGGGGCTCCTAAGGGGCCCGTGTCCAGCTGGGGTCTGCCCTCCTGACCGTGGTGCTGACCCTGTGTGGTACGTGTCCCCCCCAGGATCCCCTGCTTCGGGTCCAGGAGGTGCTGAACGGCACAGAAGTGAACCTGCAGCACCTCACTGCCCTGGTGGACTGTCGCAGCCTGCACCTGGTGAGGGCCGGCCTTGGGGGCCTGGGTGCCACAGTGGGGGTAGGGGGACGGAGGGCAGGAGGGAGCAGCTGGGGGGCAGGGGTAGGAGGGAGCAGCTGGGGGCAGGAGGGACCATGGGGGGGACAGGAGGGAGCAACTCGGGGGGCAGGAGGGAGCAGCTGGGGGCAGGAGGGACCATGGGGGGCCAGGAGGGAGCAACTCGGGGGGCAGGAGGGAGCAGCTAGAGGCTGGAGGGAGCAGTTTGGGGCAGGAGGGACCATGGAGGGGACAGGAGGGAGCAACTCAGGGGGCAGGAGGGAGCCCTGGGGGCAGGAGGGACCATGGGGGGGGATAGGAGGGAGCACTAGGGGTACAAGGGAGCAGCTGGGGACAGGAGTGAGCAGCTGGGGGCAGGAGGGAGCAACTCGGGGGGGGCAGGAGGGAGCAGCTGTGGGGGACAGGAGGGAGCAGCCGGGGGGGACAGGAGGGAGCAGCTGGGGGGGACAGGAGGGAGCAGCTGGGGGGCAGGAGCAGGAGGGAGCAGCTGGGGGGGACAGGAGGGGGCAGCCGGGGGGCAGGAGGGGGCAGCCGGGGGCAGGAGGGGCAGCTGGGGGGGACAGGAGGGAGCAGCTGGGGGTGTGGGGCCTCAGGAGAGCGGGAGCTCACCAGTGGGCGGTGGGCCTGAAGCCCAGGCTCCAGTCAGGGGCAGTGCAGGCTGTGCGCTGGGCCGAGGCTCTGGCGCAGCCCATCTCACCCCGCCTTCCCTGTCTGTCTCCCCGTCTCCGTGGGCCTCGCCGTCCCTGTGCCGTCTGGCGTCAGGACTACGTGCAGGCCCTGACAGGCCTCTGCTACGACGGCGTCGAGGGCCTCATCTACCTGGCGCTCTTCTCCTTCGTCACAGCCCTCATGTTCAGCTCCATCGTCTGCAGCGTCCCTCACACCTGGCAGCAGAAAAGGTGAGCCGGGCCCTACCGTGCACGCAGGGTGTTTGGGGCTGTGCCTTCTGGACCCCCGCGCCCCGGTCCCCAGAGACGGGAGCAGGTGCCCCTCATCCTCTGTAAACCTCCACGGTGCTCGGAGGCTGGCGAGTCCAGGTCAGCCTCCCCACCTCACAGGTGGGACGTGGGGTAGAGGAGCTCCCAGCCCAGGTGACGTGCCACTGTCTCCTGCCTGCTAGTGCTGGCCCTGCGCACCACGCCCTTCCCTGCCTCTGCCTGGGTGGCCTCAGGATGCCTTGTCCATCTCCCCACCCCCGGGTGCGGATGTGCAGGGCTCATGTGTGGAAAGACCAGATGGTCGGCTATAGGGACTCGAAGCTTCTGCAGTGGAAGGCCTCAGGTGGCCATGGCCTCCATGGCCCATTTAGCCAGGTGACCGGGATGGCAGATGTCCTTATCGTTGAAGTGGGGTTCCTGGGAGCCCCTGCCTTAGTCTCCCCAGTCAGTACTAGGTGGAGTGGTGTATGGAGCAGCCAGGCCCACTCCCCAGCTTGGGCCCCACGCTTCATCTCCCAGACCCTCCAATGCCTTTCCCATTTGGTCTGCGGCTGCTGCTTGGTGGCCTACCTCAGGGGACAAGTAGTTCAGCTCAGATGTCTTCCCTCTGGATTTTTACTCCATTGTTTTCTGTGGTGGTCCTGCCAGTGATGGTGTTAGTGATGATGGTGATGATGGTTGTGATGGTGGTGGTGGTGATGACGATAGGGATGATGGCGGTAGTAACGATGGTGGTGATGGTACTGGTGAGGGTGACAGTGGTGATGGGGATGATGAGGATGATTATGGTGGAGGTGGTGGTGATGATGATGGGCTTGGTGATGGTGACAGTGGGGGTAGTGATGGTGACAACAGGGGTGGTGATGGTGGTGATGATGGTGACGGTGGTGGTGATGGTGACGGTGGTGATGATCGTGGTGATGGTGACGAGGGTGGTGATGGGGGTGGGGGTGATGGTGGTGGTGGTGGTGGTGGTGATGATGGTGACGGTGGTGGTGATGGGGGTGACGGTGGTGGTGATGATGGTGGGGGTGATGGTGATGGTGACGAGGGTGGTGATGGGGGTGGGGTGATGATGGTGGTGGTGGTGATGGTGATGATGGTGACGGTGGTGGTGATGGGGGTGG
>CM053564.1:35977278-36067888 GCA_028646485.1 Cryptoprocta ferox
AGTGGCTGAGAGAACAGAACAGACCTGGAACCACGTGCCAGGTCCCGGCTCTGCCTTTGCGTATCGGATGACCACGGACAGGCCACTCACCCACTCAGGGCCTCCATCTCCCTAACTGTACAATGCAGGTCGTGAAGTTCCCACCTCTCAGGGTCGGGGAGGCACTAGGTGAACCACGACGCGTAAGCGCTCAGCCCTGGGCGTGGCTGGTAATTGATGCTCTGCCAGTTGCTACCACTGTCCTGCTCACCTCGCTGCAAGGGGCTCAGAGAGGAGGCTGTCTGCTCGCGGTCACCCAGCTGGTGGTCGGGAGGTGGCCGTGAGCCCAGGCGTGGCTCACCTAGGCCGACACCGCCAGGCAGCCTCCTCGCCCCAAGTCCAGGCTGGGAACAGGCAGGACCTGCTGAGCCTTGAGTGTGCCCCTGGCCCCCAGCTGCCTCGCCTCGCCCGACAGCACCCTGGGCAGAGTGGATTGGAAGAGGGCAACGGAGTGGGAGGGTGGGCTCGGGCCTCCTGGGGCCACACAGTCCCTGTGGCTCAGCCCACCCACAGATGGAGGCAGAGACCTGTGGGGCCTGGGGCGGGCACCCCCACGTCCAGGCACCCGGCCCTCTCTGCCCCGCCGGGAGGGACCGCATCCCCGCGTACGGGCTGGGGCACGGGGCCCCCAACTCCCAGAGGACGAAGCCAGGGTGACCGAAGCCAGGGTGACCGGCCACAGTCCCACAGCCCGACCCCGACCCAGGGTGGAACGAGGCATGTCTGCGTCCGGCTGACCCCGCAGGGGTGAGGCTGCTGGCCGCCTCGGGGTGGGCTCTGAATGTGTGCCACGTGCCCCTCCCCACAGAGGCCCCGACGAGGACGGGGAGGAGGAGGCGGCCCCGGGGCCCAGGCAGGCGCACGACAGCCTGTACCGCGTGCACATGCCCAGCCTGTACAGCTGTGGCAGCAGCTACGGCAGCGAGACCAGCATCCCCGCTGCAGCCCACACCGTCAGCAACGCCCCGGTCACCGAGTACATGTGAGTAGTGCCCGGGCAGGGGGTGGCTGGGCAGGGGCGGGGGCACCCGGGCCCAGGGTGGGCAGCCGGCGTGCCGCTCCATGTGCCCCGCCGCGGGAGAAGCTGGGGGGGCCGGAGCAGGGCTGGTTGGGCAGGGTCACAAGCGGCCTCCCTGGGGGCTGCCTGGACTTTGGGTGGGGTCGCCCAGGCCACGGTGAGGCTCCTTGGTCAGGGGCAGGGTCTGTGTGGAGGGTGTGGGGGCGCCATGGCCGACGGCCCGGGGCCAGCCGCGTGGTGGGCGGGCATCCAGGTGGGGGTGGCTGCGACTGCGTCACGGGCGCCCCAGGCCCTCGCTGGGGGCCGCATGCAGGGTGGCGACGGGAATGCGCGGTGGGGCCGGCGAGGGGCACGGGGTCGGCCCGGCTCCGGAAGGGCCTCTGCTCGGCCGGCAGCCGCTCACAGCACCCACCCCCGCCTCGCACCGCAGGAGCCAGAATGCCAACTTCCAGAACCCGCGCTGTGAGAACACACCCCTCATCGGACGCGAGTCCCCGCCGCCCTCAGTAAGTGTCAGGCCGGGGTGGGGGGCTGCGCGGCGGCCTCGGGGATCGTGTCGCTCTCGTGGGCAGCGATGAGCCTCCAGGGCCGCGGCCTGCGGAGTCGGTGCCAGGCGGGCCCACGAGCCCCAGCTGCCTGGTGGGTCAGCTCGACTCCGAGGGGCCCTGGCCTCTCCTTTCTCACTCGAGCCGCTTCCTTTCATTTCCTCCACTGACTCCCTGAGCTCGGCCCCAACTTGCAGCCGGGGTCTCCTCTGGCCTCGGGGCTGAGACAGAAGAGAGGAGACAGGGGCCCTGGTGGCCTTGCTGGACGAGGTGGGCTGCAAGGGACAGGCCCAGAGGGTCGTCGAAGGCCACCCGCCTTCAGAAGTAGTGCGTGTGCGGTGGCCCCCGGGGTGCCCTAGACCTGGACCGGGCTGTGCGGGCTTGCAGGCCAAGCAGCCCTCCTCATCGGCACTGTGCTCCGGCCCCCCACGGCCCGCCGCGCGCTGGGCCCACACCCTGGCGTTGAGGCCGCCCTCTCTCTCTCTCTCTCCTGCACCCCTCCCGCCCCGGGCCCTCCTAGCGCTATCTGGCTGCCTTGGACTCTGGCAGCCACGCAGCCTGGCAGTTTAAGCCCATGGATAGTGCCCGAACGCTGCGGTGGCCATGCCCTCAGAGTGACAGGTACTGACCCGCCCCAGGTGCCCTGCCCCGCACTGCCTGCCCACTGCGCCTCTGCCTCATGCTCAGCTCACTGCTACCCCCTCGCCAGTGGGGGCCTTGGGCCCGCGTGACGTGCCCCAGGGCTGTCGCAGCTCGGCACGGTCAGCTCTGTGTCCTTACAAGCCTGTGAGCTTGTCAGCCCCCAGCCCAACCTTGTGCCCGCCTCCGGCCCGCGACCCTCACGTCGGGCAGTGAGCCCCCTCCCTACCCCTGGCCCAGCTGCAGGTGGCCCCAGCCCCTCTTACCACCTCCCAGCAAGGAGACCATCTACCCAGGCCCCTGGGTGTGCGTGCACCCGGCGCCTGGGCTCAGGGAGGCAGAACACGGTGAGGTGGCACCCTGGGGTGCGGCCAGCAGGCCCGGCCCGTGAGGTGCCTGCATGCATGTTCAGAGTGGCAAGCGTGCAGGCTGTGCCCAGCCGTCCCCACACGTCTGTGTGTGCCTGCTTGGGCTCCTTCGGGGGTCTGGGGTGCCGTCCGCTCCCCGGCCGCATGCCCATGGAATGACCTGCTCCCAGGTGCCAACTGCTCCTTCTCCTGACACTGCATCCGGGCCAGTCACCCGGCACTCTCCGCCTTCTTCACCACCTGGAGTGCCGGGAGGGCTCTGGGGACCGGGGAGCGTTGTCCCTCCCCATCTGGGGACTCGGGTGGTGTCGACGCGTGGCTGTGGGGTCAGACTGCCCAGGCTTCCTGACACCGGCAACCCTTGGCACTTGGCCTGGCCTTTGTCTACATCCCCTTGGGCTTGTGGCCCTTTGCACACTGCCTGGCCGTAGCACACGCCTCCTCTGTGTATGTTCATCGTGAGCACATCCGCACACACACGTGCTTCAGGTCGGATGAGGGGTGGCCAACACATGCCATTGGTGCCCTCCCTCCAGCCGCCTCTGTCCCTGCGCCTGCGAGCCGGGAGGAGCTCGCAGCCCGGGAGCCTGTGTGCCTTCAGAGCCCTCCTTTCCTGGGGCGATGGAGCAGAGTGGCCTGGGGCCTCCTCCTCCCTGGGGCCTGCCCCTTTCTGGAACACAGCCTGACTCCGCCTCTGCATGATGCTGTCCCACAGAGGCAGGACCCTCCCCTCGTCCCCTCAGCCCAGCCCCAGAAGGCAACCTTGACTGAGTGTGCTCCTGTCCCCTGGAGAGGGGCCTGGGGCGCGGGGACCGGCCTCTGCTCGTGGAGGCTGCCGGCCACTTCCACGCCACCGGGCTCCGGCAGCCGGGCCACTCCCATCCTGTCCCGCCCTCCGGTGGCTCCTGGCTCGCCTTGCCGAGGCCCTCGCACGGCTGCGTCCGGTGCCCCGCTGACCCCTCTCTCCCTTGTCTCCCTCCAGTACACCTCCAGCATGAGAGCCAAATACCTCGCCACCAGCCAGCCTCGCCCCGACTCCAGCGGCAGCGGCCACTAGACAGCCCCGGCCGGCCACCCGCCCGCGTGCCAATCGCCCCGCTCCTCCCCGTGCCAGCACTGCCGCTTTCACCCACGACCGCTCACCGGACCCTCCGCACGCACGCCAGGCCTGCTGCAGGCCCCTTTGTGGCCCCTCTCCCTTCCTCTCCCCTTCCCGCAGGGGCTTGGAGATGAGGAGCTCCGGGCCCGCGCCCTCCTCTCGGTCACACACCTGGACACCTGTGAGCGATGCCACTAGCGCCAGGCCCTTGCCCCCAACGCCTGCCCGCCTGAGGATCTGGGTTCGCAGAGCCCTGCCCTGGGCCGGTCTCGGTGCCGTGGCCCCGCCCCTCGCTCTGCAGCTCGCTGACCCTGTGGACGCTCACGTTCTCCTCGGCTCACACCCAGCCTGCCCCTTCCCTCCCACAGCGCTGTGCTCCCGCGCCCCCCAGGCTTCTGTCCACAGGCTGTGCAGCGCCCCCGCGGCGCCCGGCACCCGGAGGGGCCTGGGCGCACGCCTACCCTCCAGGCTCCCGTGCAGAGAGCTCCCGGGGCGCCTCCGTGCCGTCTGTAGCTCTTCCTTTCTCTCCACTGACCACAGGCCCCTCCTGCTGGTTGCCAGAAGCCTCCTGGGGAGGCTCCACTTCCTCTGCCTCCTGCCCAGCACTGCTCTCTCCCGCAGCGCCCACCCTGCCCGCAGCGCCCAGCACCCCGCCGCGGCGGGAGGACAGCAGGGGCCGCGCTGAGCCCGGGCCACTCGCTCAGCGCTGGCCACCTTCTTGGTGCCAAACCCCCTCCCCTACCCCAAGACTTGGCAGCTCGTCTGGTTCGTTTTTGCACTAACCACATTTGTCACCCTAGGGTAGGCGGGACTGCGGGCCGGGCAGCCCTCCCTTCTCGGTTCCCTCTCTGTTCAGGACAGGCGCAGTGCCCCGTGCCGGGCCGTGGGGCTGGACCCGAGCTGGCTGTGAACGTGCCCTCGGCCCCTGCCGCCCCTCTTGGGACTAACCACTAACCTCACCCAGCCTCCACGGGCACCCCTGGCCGACCCAGAGCCAGCACGTGTAACCCCGAGTCCAGGCCAGAGATGAGGCCTGAGCCAGCCAGCTGGGAGTCAGGCTGGAGTAGCCGTTTCTTGTTGGGGTGCTGCCGGGGAAGGACTGTAGACAGGCAGCCCAGGAGCCTGGAGAGCCGTCCCTGGGCAGGTGCTGCCCCAGGATGACTGTGTCCTAGGGAACGAATGTCCCTTGGGCTGTAGGACCGAGGTCCCTGCGGCCTCCGTCTCCCTACCTGTGAAGTGGGAACAAGGCTTCCCTAAGGTGCTTTGGCTTTAGTGTACAATGTTTGCTGTGTTTCCTGCCATGGAGGGTGGGCCACCCCCAAATCAGGATGGGGCGTCCCCTGCCAGTCCCAGCCTTGGCCTAGCCAGCCTGAAACAGAGAGGCTCCGACCTGTGCGTCAAGCCAGGGGTAGCAGAGTACCAGCAGCGGCCACGTGTGAGGGCCCGGGCCTGGGTCCTGCAGTGGGAGGTGGGCAGCTGGCCAAGCAGCTTACAGACATGTGGCTCTTCCTTCCAGGGCGGGGGCAGTGCCCTTCCCTGGGACAGGCCTGGGGACAGGCTGCCTGCCCTTCCTCCACAATCCTCTCTCTGTGTTGGTGTCTGGGACCAAAAGGGCGGGTGGGCTGGAGGCTAGGCCACATCTGCCCCACCCCTATAGGGCAAACCCCTGCCCTGGGAAGGGAAGGGAGTGAGCAGGCAAACACTGGGGTGCCCCAGGTGGTCCTGGGGCCCTGCGCCTTGCGTCTGAGCCTGTGGGCACGGCAAAACCTCACCGCAGGGCACTGGGGGCCCTGGGCCCTGCCCAGCCGTTGTTCTGGGCCCCCACGGCAGAGCTGCCCCATGTTTCCTCCGGGCTCTACCAGTGGCGAGAGCGCTCCGGGCCCAGGGTCCAGAGGAGGCCCCAGGAGCCCCGCCTGGGTGCCGCCGCGCACCCTGCCGCGGCTCAGAAGCACAAACGGCTGCCTGCGGCCCTGGGAGGCCGCCCGCAATGTGAATGTACATAGCATGAGAGGCGGGCACTGCCCGGACAGGCTGTGGACCGTGGCTGTCCTGGGAGTTCCCTCCGTGCGTCGTGTGCGTGTGTGCCTGCCCCATCTGTGATGTCATCGAGTTCCTTCTACTCTCCGAGGTTGAATAAAGGAAAAGGAGAATAATCACAAGGGGCTCGAACCCAAGCCTCAGTCTGGAGGAGAATAGGTCCTGCCATTGGTTTTCTTTTTTGTTCGAAGTTTTCAGGGTCCCCTTCCTCACCGCCCCCCATCCCAGTGACTTCTCCGCATCCCTTCCCACCCCTGCACCACTGGGCCTCACTTCCCGCAGGCCCTTGACAAAGTGGGTGGCAGGTGGGGGGGAGGAGCCCCCGGGGCCTGGAAGCGCCCCCCAGAGGGTCCAGCTGGCTCCCAGGGCCTGGACAGGCTGGGCAAATGGGAGGCAGGGTCCAGCCGGGACACCTGGCTGATGGGGCTCCCCATGCCAGCATCCACTGTCCCTGGGTCCCCTGCCACATCACCCACCCCATCTCACTATGCAATTCCAGCCCAAGTACCATTCCCAACCTACCCGGGACCCCTGCCCAGCCCAGGAGGGGTGGGGAGCCTCCCTGGGCCGCAGCTGGGGGGCAGGCAGGGACGATTGATTTAACCGTAATGGTTGCGTGCTGTGCCACTTTGTTATATATAACCTATCATCCAATATGATTTTGTTAAGACTCCGACCCTCCCGGTCCCCCTCCTGACCCCTGCACCCACTCCCCAGTGTGATTTAGTGCCCTGAGCGGGAAGGGGGAACTGAGGCCTGAACCATTCGGCACCTTCCTCCAGCGTCTTCCTCTGACCTCCTTAGGGCCACGGCTGTATGTGCTGTCGCTGTGTTTTTTTATTTTTGTTTTTGTTTTTTTAACTGGGTTTGGGGTTTGATTTTTTATTTCTTTGGGGGCTTTATTTTTCTCTGCAAATAACTAAAAATCTCGTCAATGTAATTTCTGTGGTTTCTATTCAGCTTGGGTTTCATGTTTTAAAATAAACACATTTTAAAAAACAAGCCTCTCTTCCTGCCGGAGTCTGTGCCCAGTGTGGTCGCTGGCCGAGGAGCTAAGAGACCCCCGGGGGTGGGGGAGGCCCAGTCTGGCTGGGGACCCCACCCAGGAGTCCAGGAGGTGGGGCCTCGTGAGACAGGCGTGACACGTTAAAGGCCTCACTTTACAGTCTGGACGTGCACTGGAGCGGCCAGTGGGGACAGGACGCCTGTGGGGAGGTCCCTCTGGCCACCCGGAGAGGTGACAGGCCTGGCCCAGGGCAGGGGTGTTGGGGAGGGGGCCAGGTGGGAGCAATGAACCCACGGAGATGGGGTTCAGGGCACTTCGCCAGGGGGCATCTCCAGCCGCTGGCCTCCGGAGTCCTTCCTCCCGGGTCGCACGCTGGCAGGAAGAGGAAAGGAGCCCTGGTGTGCGCCTGGCGGCCAGCAGGGGCGCGCCTGCCCCTGACCCCTGGCCGCTACAGCCAACCCAGCCCGAAGAAGACACGCGGAAGGCGGTTTCTCCTCGCCCAGCAACAGCCCAGCCAATGAGAAGCCATACTACTCAGCCAATGGGAGGCCTCCATTCCGCTCTCCTCCAATGGGCTCTTGTCCCGGACAGCCTCGTCCACGCCCCCTCCCCTCTATATAAGCCAGCTGCGCCGCCCGGTTCGCGCGGGTCGCTGAGAAATGGACTCCGGGGCGTGCGGCGTAGTCCAGCAGGGAACGTGGACGGTGGCTGGTGAGTTCACCTTCCTTACTAAAAGGTAATACCACCCACCTCACAGGGGGCTTCCGTGCCCCGGGGAGTTGGGGGACGCACCTTTTGACCAGGAAAGCACCTGTGTCCCATGCTTGGGGCACAGGTGGGCGAGTGGAAGACACCAGGCTCTGGTGGCGTTGCTGTGAGCGCCGGGGTGGGCGCGGGGCACGTCCAGCTGCCTCCGATTGGACCGGCTCCGGGGGAAGGGGGCCCAGAGCTGGTCGGCTCTGAAGAGGGGACGCTGAGGCGTCCAGGGTGCCGTGTGCTAAGGAGGAACCCAAAAGGCAAGAGAGCCCCTCGAGGGAAGACGCCCAGGCACTTCCTGCCCTTCTTGGACCTCAGTTTCCCTGTCTGCACGTCAGGGAGGGCCCAGAGACACCCTAGTTCTAGAAGCTGCTGCCTTCCTTGGCTCATGGCCCCTCCGTCTTCAAAGCCAGCAGTGTAGCGAGCTTCGGATCTCGGTCTGACCCTGACCCCCCTTGCCTCCCTTACAGAGAAGGACCTTTGTGATTGCACTGGACCCACCTGGGTAATCCAGGGTGATACTCTCCCGGGCTCGAGGTTCTTAATTTACTCACATCTACAAAGCCCCCTTTGCCATGAAGGTAACATATTCATAGGTTACGGAGATTAAGATGTGGACATCTTTGGGGGCTACCGTTCTGCTCACCGGGGGAAGTTAGACTTGAGACTATCTGGGGAAAGAGGGTTCTGGGCAGAGACAACAGCCAGTGCAAAGGTCCTGAGGCAGATGCATGCCTGGTGTGTTCACCCAGGGAGGCGAGGGTGCCTGCGGGGGAGGAGCAGAGAAGGGTGGCCCGATCTGAAGCACAGCCGGGGTGGGGGGGTTACGGAGGGCCTGTGAGGGAGGGGGAAGCCGTGGAGGAGCTGAGCCAACTGACACCAAGTAACGTTTACCTTAACAGGATGGGCCTGGTGCTGAGTCAGGGCAGGAGCTAGGAGAGCAGCTGGGAGGCGGGCCGTGGCCTGGAGGAGCGTGCGTGTGTGCGCCTGCGTGTTTGAAGATTAGGATGTTTTAGCGCATCGCGGGCACAGGGCTTGGCTGCGGGGGCGGGGGACGAGGGGCCAGTGCGTCGCTGGAGTGGTGTTCCTGAGTCCCCAAGAAGGGTGGGGCCTAGGTCACAGCGGAGCCCCGGGGTCAGAGCAGTGGTGTGGGCAGCGCTGGGGGAGGGGCGGGGGCGGGGTCATGAAGGAGGGAGGCTGAAGGAAGTGCTTGGGGGCCGGGGACAGGGGAGAAGTAGGAGAGCCAGACAGCAGGCAGGGGCCAAGTAGGGACAGGGGCTTCCCCATCTGGAACTCAGGGTGAGGGTGAGTTTTCCTCTAGCTGTGCAGGGGTGGGGGGTGGACGGTGCAGGAGGGCCGTCTCGAGAGGCCTGGCTGAGAGAGGGTGTGAAAGCAGGAGGCCAAGGGAGGTGAAGGTGAATTCGGGGGCGCGCCTGGACCTGGGGCTCCAGCCCGGAGAGGACAAGCCTGTGAGGTGGGAGGGGGCCAGGGGGCCAGCAGGGTCGGAGGGGGTGAGCTGCACAGGCAGGGGGCGGAGGCAGAGTGGGATCGTGGGCAGGCTGGGTCTGGGGCGTGACCATGCCGTGGGGACCGGGGAGGCGGGAGGCGGGGCGGGTGTGGGAAGGATCGCGGATCCTGAACTACCAGGAGTGGACGCAGGGGCCAGGGCGGGAGGGCGAGCCTGTGAGCCAGGAGCCCCACTTCCAGGAGCGAGGGGACACCCAGGGCGGGCGGGGGCTGAGGGAGAGGGGTCTGTGAGTGGTGGGGACAGCATGGCCAGCAGCGGGGCACACGCCCAGCAGGGGGCGCTGGGCCCTCGGAGGACGGGAGACGCGGCCGGGCCTTTCGCGCTCCCAGCAAGCTCGCTGCTGCTCTGGGGCTCCGGGGGCTCAGCTGAGTGGGGGGCCCAGCGGTCCCACCGGGACGAGCCTCGAGGACTTGCAGCGGCCAGCCCCGCGCCGACCCAGGGGACAGGAGGCCGTCACGAGTGGCCTGGGTGGGGTGCGGCAGCCGCTCAGGCTTCCTGCCCCTGCACGATCACACGAACCGAATTCCAGTGACAACGTTCAGGTTCGTGCCGTGAGCTTCCAAGGGCACGCACGGGGCGGTGCGCCGGGCTGCTGGTGGGTCCTGGGAGAGCCTAAATTTGGGCAGGGAGAGAAACCGCCGGCACCCCCCCCCCCCCCGCCCCGCGGGCACCCAGGGACTCGGTGGGTCGCACACGGATGGAGGGGGGCGGGGCCGAAGCCTGGGCAGGGCCGCTAGGGGGCATGTGGGGGGAGCAGCCGCAGCTCTGAGCGCCCCACTCAGCACTCTGACATAACCTGGACCCCGTCCGGGGGCTGGGACAGGAGCCCCCAGGTCCCTGCGTCCCTCCCAGCGACGTACCACGTGCCCGTGTGTGTGTCCTGCCCTGGGCTCCTCGGGAAGGGGGTCACCTGCAGAACGCTGGGCACGGCTGGGGCCAGGGCCGGGGCCGGCCCTGGGCCTGGGGCAGCAGCAAGCTGGCTGGCGGGTCTGATGAAAAGGTGGGGCTGGCTCTGGTCCCCCCCCACCGCCCCCCCAGGCCCAGAGAGGCCAGGACTGGCCGAAGCCGGGGCCAGGGAGGGGGCTGCCTGCAGGCGGCTGGGGAAGGGTCGCGGAGCCAGGCCCACCGCCCCTCCTCCCTCCCAGGCGTCCTGGGGAGTCCGGCCTCTGCGCCTCTGCGCCTCTGCCCTCTGCCCGGGCTGTGCTGAGACCCAGACGGCTCTCCTCACTCCCCTCCTGCAGGGCCTTCGGACTCCAGCACCTGACGGCGGCTCTGATGCAACCCTTGGGGAAGTCCGCTCGCCGCGATGGCCCCAAGCGAAGGGAAGTTTGTTGAAACGGAGCGGGGAGCGGGGAGGGGCCCCACCCGCATCCCTCCCAGACGTGGCTCGGGGCCAGCCGCCTGGCAGCGCGGAAGCGGGTGGGGGTGGGGAGCACCGGTGGTGGTGGCAGTTTTACTTCTGATTCTGAAAGCCCACAGATGACGGGCACCTCGAGAGGGGCCGGGCGGGTGGGGGAGGGGATGTGCAGCCAGCCACTAGCCGCCCTGCTCGGGTCATCTCCCGCTCTGTCATCTGTGACTCATCTCCTGGGGGGAGGGCCCGTTCCGCACACCCTGGAGGGCAGCCCCTGGAAGCAGTCAGCCTGCCCTTCCCGTAGGGCCCCCTCCCAGACCTGCTTCCCCTTCTGGGGAGCAACACGTTCCTCCTCCCTCAGCTCCTCCTCGAGAAGAGGGAAGGCCGTGCCCTGTGTGCCGCCCCCTAGACCCAGGGCCCCGGGGGTGGGCCGCACTGCAGACCCCAGCTGCCCCCCCCAGGGGCTGCACAGACACACCTGTGCCCCAGGGCCCCGCCAGCTCTGGGGAGGCTGATGCCAGCTGGCAGGGCCAGGGCAGGAGGCTCCTCTGACTCACCCCTGCAGGAAGGAGGCCCACTGCCTCTGCCCACAGGTGGCAGCAGCCCCACTGTGACCGCCTCCCCCCAACCTGAGCATCTGTTTCCTCGGCTTCCTTGTCCATAGTGTGGCCTCTGCAGCATCAGGGCAGACGTGGCAGTGAGGGCGTGCCCCCCCCGCCCCAAGATAGGGACCGGGCCATGACGGTTCCTCCTTCCCTCCCTCTGACCCTGTCACTGCCCCCACCCCTGGGGCAGCTGCTCCTCGGCCTTCTGGAAGCCACACTCTGCTGACTCAGGGCTACACAAGGCCGAGGTAGGGTGTGGCCCCCAGGCCAGAGTAGCCACCAGCAAGGGTTGTGAGAAACGGGGACCTCCCTGGCCACCCCCTGCATTTGGGGGTGCTGAGTATGCGAGCATGTGTCCAGTGGGGATGAGACTGGCCTCCGTCCCCGGCAGGTCAGGGGTGGGGAAAGGAAGCACTTTGCAAACGGTCTTTATTCTGATATTCTGAGAAGGCTAAGCTTGGAACAGAGCGGGCAGCTCTGGGACCCTGGACCCAGGAACAGAGCCAGCTGGGGCTCAGTGAGAGGAAGAGGCCGGGGGTGTGGCCCAGGCGGCCGGGCACCCGGGAGGGAGCTCCCAGCGAGCCTGGACCAGCCCCGGCCCCTCCTGCCCCCCGTCCACTGGATTCGAGGAAGAAAGGGAATTGGGGAGTCGCTCTTTGTAGAAAACAAGGGCGGCGTAAATCCCGGCCCAGCCTCCTGGGACCTGTGTGGGGTGGGGGCCCAGCTCCCAGATCAGTCCAGGCATCAAGTTCCTTCACAGGTGAGGTCAAGTGTGGGGTCCCCCGCACAAGGGGAGGCCAGGATCGAAGGCCCACCAGCCTCTGAGTTTGAGCTCTCTACCACCGGCCAGCCCAGCTCAGTTGCCTGACCTTGGCTGTCACCAGCTCTGAGCCTTAGTTTACCCATCTGCCAAATGAGACAAGGAGGTGGCCTCTGGGTTGGTGACAGGGATGAAGCCAGGTAAGGAGGTTCCCAGGCTGGGCCGCAGTGAGGGCCGGGCTCCCAGGAGCCTCCAGAGCCAGGCCAACACAGCCCCCAGCTGCAGAGCCTTCGGGCCGCTCCTCCGGGTGAGACCTGTGAATCCAGCCGCCACCGCCACCACGTCCCGGGGCCCAGGGCTGGCCATGCCTCTCAGGCACCTGCACGCAGCTATTGTGACTCCCCTTTCCCCCTCCCCCACACGAGCGCAAACAAGCCCCCAGTCCCCCTGGCACCACCTCAGACAGATCAGCACCTTTCAGGCCCAACTTCCAGCAAGACCAGGACCCCCTGGGGTTGCCCCAAAGAGCACCTTTATTCACAGCAAAGGACGTCACCATAGCAACCACACTTCAATTCCCTGAGAACTTTCCCATTATCTGTCGCTTTCCTAGCTATGTCTTTGCAGAAGGAAAAACAGAAGACAAAACCTATCCCACCCCACCCGCACACCCCCTCCCCGGGCCAGGGGCACCAAGCTGGGCCTGCGGGAGACAGGTACGCTGCACGAGGCGGGGAGGAGGGTCCAGAGCCCGGGACACATAAATACACGGAGTGCCAGACATTTCCATCAACTTTAACAACAAAGATATCGCGCGTTTGGCTTCTGCTTTTTCTGATCCACAGAAAAGGTAACACCTGCCCCCCCCAAAAAAGAAAAACACCCTACGTTTTACCCACCCCCTTATGGAAAACAAGCACAGTAAAAAAATACTGTCACAATATTTACAGACACACCCACTATGGGCGACTTTCTCTCTGCTTCGAAGAGGAGATAATAGGCTCAGCTCTGTCCCCCCATCGTGGGGAGACAAAGAGAAGACATCAGAGAGGGAGGGAGGGACTCCCCACCCAGGGGCCGGCCGGGGCCGGAGCCAAGCGGGGGGCTCGGGACACCCCGACAAAACCCCGCTTCCTTACACTAAGCAGCACTCTGGTCCGGGGGCTCTGAGGCAGGGGCCCTGGCCTGGAGCCTGCGCTCGACAGGAAGGGAAAGGCCCCTGCACGTCCATGCAGAGCAGCGCCCCCCCCAGCCCCGTGTTGCCCGAAGACCCCGAAATAATAAAACTACCCTCAGAGCGACCTCCGGCACAGGCACGTCCTTCCGGCGTGGGGCTCTGACCCAAGGCATGTGGGAATGCGCACAAGTGGCACTGGTGCCCGCGCCCTGGCAGAACAGAACCGCCCCGCAGTCTGCTCCACGGACGGGCGCACGGCACACACACAGTCGTAGGCACAGCCCTGGGAAGCCTCGAATGCCAAGGCCAGGGCTGCACAACATGGGTCCCCGGGCCCTTTGGATACCAGGGGCGCCCGAGGACGGGGTCTCAGCCATGGCTGCTAGAAGATGGTGGCGTGAGGACACCAGGGCGTGTCCGGGTACAGGTGGCAGTGGATGGAGCGGAACCTGTGGGGACAGAGTAGGGGCCGGTCTGTGGGGGGGAGGGTGTGCCCAGCACCCATCTTCAGACCCACAGCACCGGGCGGGGCCCCAAGACCTGAGCACGGCTTGGGGAGGGGCCCTCACTGTAGTGATGCCCACGCAGCTTATCCACGCCGGCTCCGGCAGACCCTCGGGGGCCCCTACGACAGTCCCAGCCTCCCTTGGGGCCTCAGTTTCCTCACCTGGACGGGTCGGCCTCCACTGAGAAGGGCCCCTTCACGTGGATGGCGTTCCGCTTATTTTCAAACATGCCGTAGCTGAGGGTCACCTGTGGGGAGAGGGGCAGAGTGAAGCCAGGAGGGGCCCCAGCACCCCCGGCGGCTTTGTCCACGGCTGGCCGTGTGGCTCTGAGCGACGGAGCAGCCTGGCCTTCCGGCGTCCCTCAGACCAAGAAGGAAGGTCTGTGAGTCACCCTGGCCCACCTGCCCTGCACAAGCCAGGAGTGAGGGCCAGCAGCGTCGTCTGCGGCCGCCGGAAAAGCCCCACGTGGCATGGAGGAAGGGTGTGGCACAGGGTCTGGGTGTCCAAGCGGCAGCCCACAGCAAGGCCCTCCCGCCTTCCCACGTGACTCCACCCGACGCTCCCTCCTCCCTGAGCACTGTGTCCCCCCGCTTGCCCCTTCCCTCGAGGCCCGGCGGGGGCCCGGGAGGCGCACCTGCTCGTGGAGCTCAGAGGCGGGCACCTGCTGCAGGTTCTCCAGGTGGGAGTGGAAGAGGCGGCTGCGGATGAGCGGCACCCCCAGGAGGGCCTCCACGATGTAGCCGATGGTGCAGTCGTCGGGCAGGCGGATGCGCTCGGCCGTGCTCATGAAGTGGCCCCGGCTGCAGGACAGAAGGACCCGGGGTGGGGGGGTGGTGAGCAGAGGCAGGGTCCTGCCAGGCCCCGCCAGCACAGGATGAAGAAACCGGGCCCCAAGGGGAGGGGGAGGCGCCCCCGACGAGCAGGGTACAGACCCTGCCTGCCTTCCTCACAGGCTCGCCTGCCAGGGCCCCGGCCCAGCACCCTCCTCTACTTCTGAGTCCGGGGGTGACTGGGTGCAGAAGGCAGTCCTCACACCGGGCCCCCGGCCCCGTAGGCAGGAGGGGACCAGCGGTGGGGAACGTGACTCAGCCTGCTTGCGCACGTGAGGTTGGGGCACCCGCTGCTGGGAAGATGAACAAAACCGAGCCAGGGCCCACAGTGGGGGCACCTTGGGACCGAGGGCAGCCTCACCTGTGTCCCCAGGGCACTCACCTGGCCCACGGGCTCATCTTCAGGGCCAGCCCGCGGCTGATGCAGAAACCAGCCCCACCGGTGGCAAACCAGAAGTGGACGGGACGCTGCAGGAGGGAACGCAGGGGCCCGTGAGACTCGGCCCAGGCGGCAGGGACACCTGTGGCCTCCTCCCCGCTTGGCTCCGGCGTGTGGGGGGGGAGCGCTCACCATCTTGTTCTCGCTGACCCTCTCGGTGGCCTGGATGGGCCGGTCCAGGCTGGGCTTGCCGATGTAAACGTCCTGCGTGTGTGGGTAGCTGGCCAGCAGCCGCAGCAAAGCCCGAACGTTGACGTAGTTGTCGTCGTCCACGTGACAGAACCACCTGGGGAGAAGCAGGGCCGGTAGAGAGGGCGTCGCGGGGTGAGGACCTCAGGGGCAGGAACCCAGAGGGAACGAATGGGGCCAGCACTCACTTCCGCCCAGATTCCATGAAGTGGTCGAACTCCACGGCCATCTTGCAGGACAGGGCCTGGCGGCTGTGGGCAGCTGAGCAGTTGGTGTTGACCACATTGCCTGGGAAGGGGAGGGGGCTGTAAAGGGTCCGAGCTGGCTCAGGGAGGACAGCGGGCCCCGGGGCAGCAGAGCCCGGCAGAGTGGGTGACTGTCCCAGGGCGCCCCGGGTGCAAGCTGTGCGCAGCAGCAGCCTCCTCCCTCTGCCTGCACAGGGCTCACGGCCTGGTGATCACGCCCCCCCCCCCAGCCCAACCCCCTCCGGGACAACCCCGTCCCGCCCCTGCCCATTCAGACAGCTTTTTCCCAGCACCGGCCACCTGTTGCCGCCACATCAGCTCAAAGGGCCCCGGGAGCTGAAAGGGCCTCATTTGCATGAGAATTGGGTGGGGGCCCCCGAGTGGTGGGGCGGAGCATTGAGCAAACCAGTTGAGTAAACTGCCCTCCCTGGCCCGTGGCCTCTGTGACCTCTCCGGAGGGGAGGGAAGAAGCCTTCCTCCCCGGAGCGGAGCCCCCCACGCCTCCCCACGTCCAGGGCTCACCGGTGCGCCTGGCCAGAACTTCATCCTCCCCGTCAGTGAAAATGAACGTCTGGAAGGAGAAATGCGGTCTTGAGTGGACAGCTCTGTGTGCCCCACCCCGCCCGGGGGCCACTGTGGGGGGCGTCCAGGGCTGGGCACCCTGGGGCTTCGGCAGCTAGACCTCAGCCACACCCACTCTTCTGAGGGCCCCAGTTTCCCCAGGTGCACAAGGTGGGTCTCAAGTGCCCGTCCTAAGTAGAAAGAGGCCTGGGACTCATGCGGATACCTCCCCCCCTCCCCCCCGTCGACAGCTGGGCCCAAGGTCGCCGGGCGGCTGTGCCGGCACGAGCCAGGTGGGGCGCCCCGCCCACCCGCCAGGTAACCGGCTCCCCGCACACCTGGCGGGGCACACACCCTTATTGACACAGCGCCTAGCCTGTGACGGGGGGGGGGGGGGGGGGGGGGGGGGGGGGGGGGGGGGGGGGGGGGGGGGGGGGGGGGGGGGGGGGGGGGCGGGGACAGGCGGAGGAGGTCGGCTTCGGGAAGCCAAGTCTCAATCAGTCAGGGACAAAGGCCTCTGCTGGATGGCCGCCAAGCCCCGGCGGACAAAGGGCCCGGAGGGAGGATGAATCACCAGGCATTGTCCGCCAGCTTTGTCCTGGGCCGCGCGGCAAGGGGCGGCGGGCCGGCCTTAACTCGGCCGCGTTAAGCGGGAGTGGCCGTGCTGCCCATTACCATACAGCTGGCCTGTTTAACTGGGCCGGGCTGGGCGAGAGGTCCAACGGGCAAGGGTGCGGCCACAGCACCTCGGTCCTCTGGGCCGGGCCTTGAAGCCTGCCCCCCGCCCCGCACCACGGGCGGTGTGACTAGCCGGGCAGGTCACCTTCTCTGAGCCAAAGGAGCCGCCGCTGTTCTCGGAGACTCCGATGGTCAGCAGGGCTGAGGCAGGAAACCGCCTGTGCCCCGGCCCACAGATCGGTAACCCCCACACGCGTGGCTCCCAGTACCCGCACCCCCCCCCCGCCCCCGCGGCTCTGGCAAGGAAATCCAGGCTGGCAGACGGGCCTTGCCCAAGGCCACATCAAGGCTCCACCTGAGCCAGCACCGGGCCACCCCTGCCAGGATCGCTCCGAGGAAGGGGGCGGGCAGCGGGGCGGGGCCAGGAGCTGCCGGCACCCGCCTGGGCCCGTCAGCACACGGGGAGGAATGTTCCTTCCTCGGCCTGGCCCGCCCAGCGCGTGCCGCCCCGCGCACCCAGGCATGGCTGAGTGCAAAGCCTGGGGCCTGGGGGTGGTGGGCTCTGAGCACAGGCAGTGGGAGACCCCACCTCCATGCACACCAGCCCTCAGTTTCCTTTTTTGGGTTCAAGGAGGCTCTAGCACGTGGAGGCTCAGAGCACGGGGCACACCCAGGAACCGGGGGGAACCCACCTGGGGTCCCCACCCTCCTTGGGATGGCCCCAGCTCCTTGCCCAGCCTGACCCCAGACCTGAGCGTACACTCAGGTGAGGCCAGGAGCTGCTGAGCCCCGGCTTAGAGCTGGGGAGGAGGCAGGCCCCGAGTACGTCCCGTCCTCCCCGCGCACACAGCCCCTCCTCCCAGGGCCCTGCAGTCACCCCAAGGCGGCCCGCACGCACAGACTCGCACCCAGCCCCCCACCCACTCCCCAGCATCTCAGCCCAGGAATGCTGTGGGAGGCCCAGGCCGGCCAGTGCAGACGCGCCGCTGCCGTCGCTGGATTAAAAGGAAAATGCTTTCTTAATGAGATCAAGAGAGGCCTGTTCTCCCGCGCTTCGGTGGTGCCCTAAAAACCCAGCCCAAGGCTACGGAGATTAAAGTCACCTTTGTTCAGCGGCGGGGAGGCAAGGCGGGCGGCCTGAAGACGAGGTGGGGGGGAGGGCGGGGCTATGGGTGGGGGGGGAGGGTGCCAGACCTCCAGCCTCCCTGCAGCAGAGCACCCAGCAGAGCAGGGGACGGACGGGCTGCCTGGTGGCTCCGAGCCTCATTTTCTCCCTCTGTCAAATGGGCATAACAAGAGCTCACATGTACCCAGAGCAAAGCACCGAGATGGATTCCTTTCTTTGGTCTCCCTACGGGCCCTGAGAGGTGGACGCTGCTACTACCTGAGCGTACAGTGGGGAAACAGAACCAGAAAGGGGCAGGTGGTCGGACCCTGGGGCAGAGGTGCTGCTCATCTAGCCCAAAGTGCCTCCCAGGGACTGAGACGCCCTCCCTGCAGGCCTCCTCCCCGCTCTCCTACCATGGGGCTGCAGGAGGAAGAGCGGGGCGGCAGGGGCGGCAGGGCTGGCCCAGCGCGGGCGGGGGGACACCCACAGGAAGCGGCATTGTTCCTGGAGCTGCGATTCAAAGAAACACAGGATGCCAAGCTCTCCCCCAGCAATTGTGGCCGCTGTGGTGGCAGCCGCTGCAGCCTGGCCCACTCCTTGGAGGGCTGGGGGAGGAACGAGGGGGCCAGAGGTCCAGCCCCTCATCCTGGACTTCAGGGACTGTCACAGTGTGGGCCCTGCTGACCGCCATCCCCCCCACCCCCGCTATCACTCCAACTGCGGGAAGTCTTTTACACCTACCCCATGCTTTTGCTCTCTGTCTAGCTCAAATGGCACCTCCTCCAGGAAGTCTCCCAACCCTCTAGGTGAGTCAGATGCCCACTCTCAGCTTGCACAGCCTTTCTGGGTTTCCACCACCAAAGCCCTGACTTCTTTGGGTGTCCACATCAAACTGGGTCTGAATCACCACGCACAGGACTGGGAGAGGAGGACCCTCAGCTGTGACAGTTTTGAGGACCCCCTCCCCCACACCTCCTCTTGCTTGCTGCGACACAAGAACTGATGCCCGGGCCGGGGGCAGATTCAGCCTCTCCTGGTTGGGGTCGGCCGTCGAGGAGGAAACCTGAGTGGCCCTTAAACAGGACGTCAGGGCCCAGGGCAGTGGCGGCCCGAGGACCTGTTGGGCCGAGTCCCTCTGCCTCCAGGCTTGGCCAGCCCTCTTTCACAACATCATACCGGACAGACGATGCTTTCCCCATTTCAGGGATGAGGAGACTGAGGGTCAGAAAGGCCCTGGGTCTTGCCCAGGATTACCCAGCCCCGCTGGGACTGGTACCTGAGACCCCCTGACCACGTCCCCTCTGCCGCAGAAGGCCCCCAGAGTCCAAGACGAGCAGAGCTCAGAGCCCGGGGCAGCCCGGGGGAAGCTGAATGCCTGCCAAAGGTCACACAGCAGGAAGGCAGTCCTGGGGGGCAGGGTGCCTGGCTCAGGGATGGTGCCCCACGAGGGCTGTCAGTCAGGGATGGGGGGGGCCCACAGGCCCCCTCATCGCCAGGCAACCTGAGTGGCCAGCGCGCCAGCGGCGGTTCCCATGGAGCGCATAGCTGCACACAAGAGGCCGGGTGCCTTTCTCCGTCGGAGAAAGGGGCTTTGTTACCTTGCCCAAGCGGCCGGCGTGAGAGCCGCCGGGCGCTGGGAATCCTAACGGCCCGGCGGCCAAACAAAACCCACGGCCCCCGCCGCCCCCTCCCGCCGGCCCGCTGAGCCCCTGGGAACCGGGATGCTGCTCTCCCAGGAGGCTGCCACGGGACTCGCAGGGCCCCCTCGCCACGCTGGGACCAGAGAGGACCCCATCGTGACCTCACCAGAACCCTGTCCCCAAACGGGCTCAGCCACCCCAAGAGAGCCAGGCCTTGAGCTTCAAACAGGAAGAGGTGTGGGGTCTTCTCTGAGCCCTCATCCCAGGCAAGGGTCCCTCGACTGTACCCCAAATGCCCGCTTAGTCCTTTGAACCTCCCAGCCCGGGGGCATTCATTCCCTCACTGGCCCTCCCAGCCTCCGGCAGGGCCCACACTGCCCTGTCCCGCCCCAACCCAACCGTCCTGCTTGCTGCAGCCTCGAGGGAGATTTTCAAAGTGGGGTGTGTCTTTCTTATGTGTGGAGCGAGCCGCCGCTCAACAAGGGTGCGGTTAAGCACAAGGGTCCAGGCTCCAAAGATTCCTACCCTATGGGGAGAGGGTCTCCGCACAGGCCCCCAAAACCCAGGGCTCTCTTTCAAGATACATTCTCCGGGACTCAGCTACACCCACCCCAACTCCAGATTATCTTTAGCAAGAACTTGTCTTCCATCCCATAGCAAAGACTCTCCCAGCCCTATGCAGAGTGGGTGTGGGGAGGGGGTTCTCACCCTCACTCCGCCGCTAATGAAAGAGTCTTCCTCTCCAGGGAAGGGTCTGAGCCCAGGGTGGATGCCCCACTAAGAATCTGCCTTGGGGTGGTTTGGAGACCACAGCACCTTATAATGCACTCCAATGTTTGGGGAGACGGGGTGCGTTAAGAAGCATTACAGGGCACCAAGCCTAAGCACTGGCAGCTGGTGCAGGGTCAACACACGCCATTCAGGACTCTGGAAGTTAGATGGAGTCGGTTCCCCGTCTGACACTTTCACAACTGCATGGGGAGAGTGACCCCGTCAAGCAGACTGGTCTAGAAAAGGGATGGATTGCTGTCACTACCCCAGATACTCCAGGTGGCTGGACAGAAGTACAGCCTGGCGCCCATCGGATTCTGCCACCAGCTGCCCAAGACGGCACCCCTACCCGGCCCAAGCGTGGGGGCTCACCATCTGCTTGTGGCGCGAGATCCAGGTCTCCAGCAGCAGGTCGAGGCGCGCGCGGTGAAACTTTCTGGTGGTCTTGACCGCGATGAAGACGTCGTGGGGCGCCAGCGGCTCCGCTGGGGACTGCCGGTGGCCGTCGGCGGGGCGGGGGGCGCCCCCGGGCGGTGGGCCCGCGTCTCTGCGCGCGCGGCTCAGCAGGCTGAAGTACTCGGACAAACTGTGCACCTCGCGGGCGAGCGCGGCGGGCGCCGCCGCCGCCTCCAGCCCCGGCGCCGGGGCCGCCCCCGCGGGGCCCGCCAGGCTGCGCAGAGCTCGCCGGCCGCGTTCGGCGGGCACCGGGGGCGGGGGCGGGTCCGCCGTGAGCACCAGCAGGCAGGCGAGCAGCGCGCCCGCCAGCGCCAGCAGCAGGCGTCGGCCGCAGCGCTTGAGCATGGTGGGGTGGCGGCCCCCGGCGCGCCCTGCCCGGTGCGCCCTGCCCTGCCCCGCAGACCAGCGCCCGGAACCCCCGGGTCCGGCGGCGCGTTCAGCTGCCCACTGCCCGCGCCTCACGCTCTTAAACCTCCCCGCCGGACTCCGCCCTCCGGGGGGCGTGGCCCTCCCCGAGGCCCCGCCCCCGCCGCCCGCTCACTGGCTCGCGGGCCGTGGGGCGGGGCCCTCGCGCGGGTCGCCCCCCGAGACGCTCAGCGCCCACGTGGGGCCGCGGCGGGGGTCTGGGAAAGGCCCCGCGGGCGCCGCCGCCCCCGCCCCCTGTGAGCACGTGCACGCCCCGCCCCGCCCGGGTCGTCCCCGCGGGCGGCCGAGGGGCGTGGGGCTCGGGGCCGGGCCCGCCCCGGTGGCCCCGACGGGGAAACCCGGCCGGCCAGCGCCGGCGGGGGCTGCGCGGGGCGTCTGGCACGCGGGAGGGCGCGCCCTCAGTGTGGTGGCCGGGGTTCTGGCACAGGGGCTTCGGGCTCAGGAGTCCCGCCGGAGACGTCCTTACTTCCTCGCTGTGCGCTGCCGGTCCCGGAGCCCCGCGTCCTCCGCTTGGGGTGGTGCGTGCCGGGACTATGGGGCGGCGTCTAGGCGGACTGAGGTCTCAGTCGCTCGCGGACAGACCTTGCGGTCTAAGGCAGCGGCTATCAGTACCGAGGAGGCGCTTAGCCGCCCGAGCCGCAGGGGGGACACGAGGTTGCAGAGCGAAAGCACCTGATTCCACCTTCAGCCCCCTCTCCCCCCGCCAACCGGAGCTGATTTACTCAAATCCCGGCACAACGGCGGGGGGGGGGGTTGTTCCCCAAATCCTCCAGGCGCCCTGTGGCGAGAAGGAACTGAGGTCGCCCCTCCCCTCGCGGGATGAAAGGCTGCTTTTTGTCCCATTTGGTCCCTCTACGCTCTGGCCAGATGTGGCCCAGCTGTGCCCCCGCCCCGCCTCCGCGGCACACGGCGGCCCCCACCCCCAGGCCTTCCCACGGGTCGGGCCGGCCCGCCGCACGAGCAGGGGCGGCAGGAATGCGCGCCAGCAGCCCGGGGAGCCGGCGAGGGGCGAGGGGCCCGGAAGTGGCCGAACCCCCGCCCCTGGCGCGGGATCTGGGTCCGAGCTCACTGGCCTCCGCATCTTCCGGAAGCGCAGCTGGGGGCGGCTCTCCGCTTGGCTGCGCCTCCTTCCCGTCCCTCCTCGGCTCTGGCATCCCCTCCTCGCGAGGCCCTCTGCGACCACCGGGGCCGCAGGTCCCTGCCCACTCGGGTCACAGCTGACTCTGCCGGCTGGCCAGTTACTTCCGCAGAGCTTAGCACTCTGGGTGACACTGCCTCTTCCTCTGCCTGAATGTCGCCTGCAGGAGAACGGGGCCCCGAGCACAGGGGGTGCTCTATGAGGATTTACTGGGTAAATGGCCCGCCCCAGGGGGCTGCGGCCCATTTGCTCTTAGAGCTCTGGGGCCCTATCCCAGGCCCCTGTGTCACCGCCTGTGATGGGAGATAGTAAGTGGCTCCCAGGCCTTTCCTGCCCCCCCCCCCAGGTAATTAGCAGGCGCCACCTCAGGCAGGCAGATGCCTGAGCAGATGGTGCTGGCTGTGCCCAAGTGACAAGTCTCCCGCGGTGTCACCTCCTGCCATAAACCCCACCCCCATCAGCCAGAGCCCAGCCTTGGAGCCTGTAGGCAGCAGGGGACGTGGGGGTGGGCAGGGGAGCAAAGGTCCCTGCGGCTGCATGGGCTGCCCCCAAACAGTCCCCTGAGCCGCAGCCCAGCCCAGCCTCAGGTCTGAAGTCCCTGTGTCCTTGCCCCACCACCAACTCCCATCAATCCCATATCTGGGCTCTTTGGAGAAGGACCCCCCTTCACTACCCTCATCTCTGCTCGGGACGTCTTGGGCAGTCTCCACCCTGGTCTTCCTTCCCTACCTGCTCTATGTATTCTCCACTCAGTGACTAGAGAGATCTAATCATCCCCCCACACCCCACACCCCCACACCCAAATAGATCAGAATCTTCCACGACTCTCCATTGCCTCTGAGTTCGAATCCTGACCTGCTATCTACACCCCTTGGGACTCATTCCCAGCCCCGTTTCTTGCTGCGTCCTGCAATCCTCCCCATTCTCCAACAGCCCAAGCACCACTGAGCCCCCAAATCTTTGCATGAGCCATGCCCTGTGCCTGGGATTCAGGTCAGTGGCATCCATACTTAGGGGGACCCACTAGGTGCTGAGTGTTCTTCAAGAGCAAGAGAACAGCACACAGCCAGGTCTGCCCATGCTCCCGCCAGACAGGGTCCTGTGACAAGTCCCTCTGTGGCCCCCAGCCGAGGAGATGGCACTGCCGGCCCCGCATCCCAGGGCACCCCTGCTTTCTCTGACGTGTGCCCTTTGACACAGCAGACAGCAGGAGCAGTGTACCCATTGTACAGAACGCAAGGTGCTCAGTGGGCCGCTGCATCACACGCGGGGAGCCAGGACAGGGAGTTACTGGGAGGGGCTGGTCCAGCCCGGCAGGGGCCAGAGGGGGTGTCCTGAGCCTCTCCGCAGCCAGGCTGGGGAGTGGGGGGCCCTGGGCGCGGCCGCCCGGCTGGGAACAGCAGGACAAAGCCTCAGAGCATTCTTGTGGGGGCCGTGGGCTTTGGCAAGAGTGATTCAGTTTCTTTGCTGTCAGGAGAATGGAATTTCGTGGTGACTCCTTGAGGTCTAAAAACTGTAGGGGGGTGGCCTGCTCCGCTGCCCCCGCCCCCCTTCCCCAGCCTGAGGTGCGCCCCTCCCTGCCCCTGCCCTGGGCCCAGAGGCTCCCACCAGGGACCCACTGAGCCAAACAGCCGCGGGGGAAGGGGAGGTGCTGGGCTCAGGACAGGAAATGGGGAGCCCAGAGGAGATGGGGAGGGCTGACCAGGTTGCCAGGAAGCCCCTTGGGGCCTTAAGGTCCTGGGGGAGGGGGCTGGGAGTGGAGGCCGGGCCAGGGCCCTGCTTTGGGCACAGGGACAATCCCAGCCCGGGGTGGGGGTTGCCGTCTGGAGCCAGACAGCTGGCCTTGCAAACCCGGAAGGGCCCCTTCTCAGCCTTAAGACTTGGACCCGGGATGGTCCTCCGAACCTCAGTTTCCCCACCCATAACATGAGGATGACACTACCGTGTTATAAGGTGCTCATGGGCAAAAGGTCAGACAAGCAGGCAGCCCGGCCCTCTTGTAGGGACCTTGGGTCCACGCGCCTCCTGGGCAGCTGACCCCCACTCAGCATGGTGTCTCCACCAGCCTGGGCCCCGCGGGCAGCCACGCGGCTGATGGCTTCAGAGCCGCCCATTGAAGTTGTAGAGAGGTGGCCAAGGAAAGGGGGCCCCCTGACCACGAAGCCCTGTGGGGCTCTACTCTGCCCCCACGTCAGGCTCAGAGGCAGGACTGAGCTCAGCCTCCTTTCTCTGCCAGGGCTCAGCCTGGGGCCTCGCGCGGATGGGGTCTGTCCCACCAGCTACCAGAAGCCCTTCCCCACGGGCTCCTGGGGACCTTGGGACCGGTGTCCCCGTGATTGTTTCTTTCCTGGGAAGATCGAGGAGACATACCAGGTGACCCATTAGCTCGCAGGAAGCCATCTGAGGCAGGCCCGCTCATGTCCCCGCACCAGGGAAGGCATTGTCCCAACCCCACTGTGAGCTGGTGGCCGGAAGATGGAGCTGGGGCTCATGCACGGACAGACACGAGGACGCTGCTGTCCCCCGTGCGCTGCGCGGGCATCAGAGGATAACTAGCAACAAGGGAGGCTTCTGGATGCCGAGGTGCCCACGGGCTCCCTAACAGGCACTGGGCGGCACGGTCAGATGCCTCTGGACAGAGAGTCCCGCTGGCAGGCGGGGAGGGTTGGCTCAGGAGCCCAGCGCAGCCGGCTCCGCGGCAGGAGGGAGGGGGCACGGCGGGCATCAGCAGCTGGTTCCATTACTTCAGCTGGGGTGGGCGCTGCCCCCCCGGGAAGAAGAGACAGCCTACAGCTGGGAACAGAGCCCCCAGCCCAGCCCCGCCCGGCCCGCCCGCCACCAGCTCTGCCCAGAACCCCTCACCTGCAGGCCACGCTTTGGGTGGTCTTGGGCCGGTTCCCTCCCTCTGTAGATCTGGGGATATGTCACTTGGTTTTGTAACAGGGACACGGCCGGTGCCTTCCCTCCCCACCCACCCCTGGCTGGCACTCTGCAGGCGTAGGGCAACAGTGAGCCCTGGTGACACGGCCCGTTGGCCCGAACTCTGGGGCCTGGAGTGGTCAGAGTGGCCTGGTGACGTGACCGAGTAAGGCTTCAGGGGACAGCCTTCAGGGCCACCTCTTCCAGGCAGTCCTCCCCCAGCCCCTGAGGCACCCGCCCCCGTGTTGGTCCTGACCGCATGAGAGCGTAACTGCCCGTTCCCCTGCCGGCCTCCCCAGCCAGCCACGGCAGGCCAGGGGCTGTGCTGAGTTCCTCACCAGTGCCTGCCGCAAAGTAGGTGCTCAGGAAACACTGGCTGGACAGATGAGGAAGAGACAGGAGAGGTAGATGGATGGATGGAAATACAAAAAGGCAGAGACATGTCATGTGGATGACTGGGAAGGTGCCGGAATGTGAGCTGCATGAGGGCAGAAACTGCCATTCGTGGCTGCTGTCCTCAGTGTGGGCGTTTTAGGTACTTTAGAAACATTTCTTGGATGACGGATGGACAGACAGACGGATGCGTGGGTAGATAGAGATACACGGACAAGCAGAGGCTCCAGGGGGCGCCCCTGCTGCTCGACCTGAAGCCCCCAGCCCCGGTGGAATGTGGGTTTCAGGGCAAGGAGGGAGGCCTGGCATGGCTGCCGGCTGCACTGTGAGCTGGCACCGGGGCCTGAGGGCAGGGCTGTGGAGGGTGGCAGGGGCTGATGCCCGAGGAAGTTCTCAGTGACCATACGCTGTGCGCCCACCCCCCACTGGGAGGGTTTCCAAAAGCCACCACAATAAGGCTTCTCAAGGTCTCAGTCAAACTCTGGGTCTTGCAGAGATTGGGCCTGGGGGGTCCCGAGGGAAGAGGCAGGCCTCTGACCCCCCAGCCAGTCGAGGGGAGTCTCTCAGCCCCGGGGCAGGGTTTCGAACACCAGAAGGGAGACGGCCCGGGCCTGGCAGCTGCGCCTCTCCCTGGTGGCTCTGCGCTGGGGCCAGACCAGGCTAATCGGATTCGCAGCGCCCAGGAGCAGAGCCCTGGCCCGAGAGCACGTTACTGACGTCCCGCGGAAGCCAGACACCCACCGGGGAGACACCAGAGCCACTTCGCTGCAGCCAGCCTTAGCTTGTGCTGTGGCCACGGGGTGGGGCGTGGCTGTCCCCCTGCCTGCCAGGCCCCAGGCGTGACCTGGTGCCCATGTCAACGGGACCAGACCCTGGGGGCAGTGGAAGGAGGGGCTCCTGGCCGGATGGAGGTGGCAAGGATCAGAGTCTTCCCTCAAAGACCCCCACGCCCCTACTTCATGATCCCGACCTTATCTCTGTAACTCCCTGACCTCAGGCTCCTCCTCTGCCACAGGAGTTGAGCAGAGTAAGCCCCTCGCTCCCAGGGGTGGAGAAGGATGTGGCACTGATATCTATTTTAGGCGGCCCTGGGAGTGAGGGGAGGGGGAGGTTACGTGCCCAGGAGTGGCAATCACACCCACAAAAAGATAAACCACCGCCATGGGACCCATTCATCTGTCTGTCTGTCCATCCATCTGTCCACTCACCCGACCATTCGACAGGATTCGACAGGATCCCTGGGCACGTTCTCCACCCCAGGCTCTGCTTGGCTCAGGGGTGGTTTAGGAGGTGAGTCGGACACAGCTCCTGGCCCCAGGGAGCTCACAGTCTTGTGGGGAGAATTAGCCAGGCTCACAGACGTCCTCCAAACAGAGAGATGGTGGTCGGGGCTGGAAGACGGGTCAAGCCCAAGGGTGCCCGGGGCCCGGGCGAGGGATAATCCGCTGTGTGGACAAGAGGAGTCAGCCAGGGCCGTCCGTCCGTCCGTCCCTCCAGGCCTCACGCCCTTGCGGCCAGGCCTTGGCTCCCTCCTCCCCTCCCTGGGAGGCTCTGCCAACAGGAAAGTGTAGTCTAGGGAGGATTTTTGCAGAGGGGCAGGGCCAGCTCCTTAGAGGTAGGGGGGCCCTGGTGGGAAGGGGTGGGGAGGCAGGGGGACAGGACAGAGGCCGGGCTGAGGCCCACATCAGACGGAAGGCCAGGCCTCTCCCTGCAGCTCTGCTTTCCTTGCATACACATCGTCTGCAGGGACCAGCCCAGGGGTCAGCTGGGGCTGGAGGCTGGGGAGGGGGGACCTTTGGCCATGCCTGGAGACACTTCTGGATGTCACGCCTGGGGCTAAGGCAGAACCGGGGTATCTAGTCAGGAGGAGCCAGGGCTGCTGAGTGCCCTACGGCGTTCAAGACGGGCCCCCAACAATCGTCCAATGGCCTTTCCCAAGACACGAGCCTCCGCGGGGTGCTCTCCAGACGTGCCTGGGGTCCCCAACAGGTAGGCATGTGCCCGGCAGCGAGGCCCCGAGAGGCAGCTTGTTCCCCACTTCCTGCCGAGGTTACGTGAGGGCAGAGGATGCGATGGGCAGGGCTGCTGGGACAGTGCGCCAGCCGGGCTGCGGAAGGATGACACGGGGGCCTCGACAGAGGTCAGTGGGGGCCGGGCCAGGCCACCTGGGCCGCGGGCCGGGGCTTGACCAGGGCAGGGGCGGCAGAGCGGGGGCCCCGGGCCCTGTGGCCCCCGACAGCCTCCAGGTGGTCCCCGCCGGCCAGCCTGGGTTTGGGAAGGTGGCAGGGAGGGGCCTCCTTGAAAGCTGTTTGCTCAGCCGAGGTTTAATCTCCAAAACAGGAAGGCTCGTATTGACAGAAGCAGCAGACGGAATTGCCGGAGCGCCTGCCAGGTTAGGCTCCCCGGGCCCCCCTCCTGCCCTGTGCTGGGGGGGCCCCCACAGATCCTGCCCTCTAGCACCAACGCTCCCAGCCCCCTCCCACAGCCCCAAAGCTGTGCCACTCGATGCCACCCAGGGGCCCGCGAGAGGGTACCCCAGCCCGCTCTGCCCACTGCGGGGAGGGCTGGGGGGGGGCAGGAAAGTGGAGGGAACGGGGCCGGGGGTGGGGGGAGACAGGCTTAGCAGGGTGTGTCTCTGCACTCATTTTGCAATTGAGGAAGCTGAGGCTCAGGGAGGGAAGTGAGCTGGCCTGGGTCACACAGGGCCGGGGTGGTGGCTGTCTGCCCCGGCGCCCGCACCCCGGTTCTGAAACACGCGTGGGCTGGTGCTGCTAAGCGAAGAGGCAGGGCCCAGTGGACCCCCAAGGGCCCTCCCAGGGGGGCCTGGCTCCGGGCTCGCCGTGGCGGCAAATTCGGCCGAGGCCCCAGACCCCCCTGCTGGAACGGTCAGGGCAGGTGTGCCCCAGGGCAGCCTGGGCCTTCTGGGCGGCCACGTGTGACGGCGGGTCCAGAGGCCCCTTTCTCTTCCCAGGACTCCGTGTGCGACCAAGTTTCACAGGCTGATGCCAGCCTGCCCTCCGGACCGTCCTGAAGGGCACGGCCCTCTCTCTGGCCACCTGAGGTGGAGGTGGACACGACTCCCCGGCAGTTCCTTGCCCAGAGCTGCTGGCTCCGAGTGAGGAGCGGGCGCTGTGGTCTTGGGTGTACGTGAGGGCTGGCCCCCAAGTCCTAGGAAGGGACTGACACCATTGCCATCTCCTTGCTCCCCACTCTGGAGGGCTGGCCCTGCCCCTGGCATTCCCTGCCTGCCAGCCTCCAACTGCCTCTGCTGCCCCCGCTGCCTGGAAGGCTCAGCCCCTCCGGCCCAGCCTCCCCACTCAGCGGCCACCTCCTTGGAGAAGTTTTCCCGGGTCCCTCCCCTCTTACCTATTCCTGGGTCCCTTCCAGTCCCCAGCACACATTCTGACACCCAGAAAGTGCCCTGTGACGGGCGCAACCAAAAAGAGCTAAGAATTTGCTAGATGTGCAAGGGGGCGATACGGAGCTGAGGCCATTTCACAGATGGGAAGACAGGGTCGTGCCCAAGGCCACGCAGCGCTGAGCCCTTGTCTCCAGTTAGCCCTGAGAGCCAGAATCTGTGGGCCTCCTGGGGGCTGAGCCCCCGGCCCCCACGCGGGGTCTGAGGCGGGTGGGGCGCTCTGCTCAGAGGCAGGCTGCTGACCGTGACCGCACCTCGGACACAGAAGGGCTGGGGCTCTGCTCCCACAAGCAGCTCCTGGCCCGGCCTGACTCTTCCTGGCTGCCCCAGAAAGCGCTTCGAGGACCCGGAAATCGGCGGCAGCCGGGCACGCTTAGGTGGCCGCCGGCCTGCTCCGGAGGGGGCAGGGTGGGCCATGGGCACCTCTCTAGGGGAGGGAAGGGAGGGTCCCCAGTCTCAGCTCTGTCCCCAACACACCGTGCAGGTCTTAGGCGGACAGTTTCTTGACTCAGCTCTTCCCCAAGCTCTGTGGGGCTCTCAGGGCCATCCCCAACCCCCTCCGCCGTCCCCCCTGCCCCAAAGCTGGGTGCCCTGGGGCAGGTCTTCAGGCCAGGAGTAGCCTCCAGTCTCATCCCTGCCGGCCACTGCTGTCACTCTATCCCAGTGACCCAGTTTCCCTCCTGTCTATGCCAGTGGGGGGGGGGTGCCCTGGGGAGACAGTGTCCCCCTTTGAGGCGAGGGCGGTGGTGGATCAGATGTCCCAGGCGGGGCCGTCTGCCGGCTGGGGGCAGGGGCCACGGCTTTCAGGTCTTCAATAGCCCGAGATTAGTTTCCGTCCCTGGGGGCCCTGTTGTGTGGCCATTGTGACGGCGTGGGAACCGAGGCACCCGGGGCCAGACAGGGATGTGCCTCCCTGCGCACAGGAGCCCGGCCTGGGGGCCGACCAGGCCTCCTGCGGGGAAGGAGCACGCGCGGACACGGGGACGCGCGCGCACGGCTAGGCGTCCACCGGGGGCCTCGGGGAAGCCTGGACTCCGGCCCAGCGGCCTGCGATGTATCCGCACTGGGTCCTCAGAACCCGGCCAGACCCTGTGCGCTGCCTGGGGAGAGGCAGGCGGGCGAGCAGAGCGCGGGCTGGACTTCAGGCCTTTACCCTTGGTCAGTGCCCCATCTGCACACATGTGCCCAGCAGACCTCACTCCGCCTCCAGCCCCTCCCCACGCCTTGAGGCTTTCTTCAGCCTCTTCTGCTCCCTTTGGCCAAGTCCTCCCGCAGCGCGCCCAGCTAGGATTGCAAGGCTGTCCTCCGCTGACAAGGCCACGGGCCGGTCCCTGCTGGTGTGACGGGAAGTGGGGGGCCACCAATTTCAGGTGCTGACTGCAAGGTCTTGCGTTCCCGCCCTGAAGATTCACGTGTGGGAGTGAGGAGGACTGTCGGAGGGTGGGAAGCCCCCACCAGGGGCCCGAAGGCGCCCCCCCCCATCACCCTCACCGTCCTTGGCTGCGGCCCCGAGCGCCTGTTTTGCGGGGCCGTCACGCCCGGCTCCGCAGAGAGAGGCCCGGCTCTGCTCCCTCTCTCGTGCCCCAGACACAAGTCCTCGAGCGTGCGGACGTGTGCACACCCCCACACGTGCAGGTGAGCCCGCGAGCGGGGCTGAGGTGCTGCACGTGCGAGCCGGGGACGCGCGCGACCGCGCGCACACACGCCCGGCCCGAGCCGGCTCCTTGCGTCCGGCACAGCTGCAGACTCGGAAGGGGGCAGGCAGCGGGCTGGCCTCGGCCTCGCTCCCCAGAGAGGCCGCTGGGCCAAGGCGGGAGGCCGGGGCCGGGGTGCGGCCCCGCCACGCGCTTCCTGTCCGGCCGGCGGCGGCGGCAACTTTGGACGGAAGGTTGGCCCCACCAGGAAGGCGCTGCCGGAGCAGCGGGCTCGTGGAGGCTGAGTCAGCTTCCCCCCGAGTCCATCTCCATCTTCCTCCAGAGCCTCCCCTGCCCTGTGCCATCGCCGTCCCCAGAGTGGGCCCGAGCGTGGCACCCAGGGGCGGGCTGGGACGTGGCTCTCTCGGTGTCATCCAGCACCCCCGGGCTGAGTCGCTGATTCCCCGAGACACATACTCCCCAAGTTCTCACTGCCCTAAGGAGCAGCCGGGGCCCCCGAGGGGGTAGGGTGTGCGCGGGGGCACACGGATGGCCCTGGAGAGACGGGGGATGCTGGGGAAGCCTCGTCCTCACTCTGGGCCCTTGTGACCGTGGCAGCCACAGACCCTCCCTGGACCCCCGACCCCAGAAGACCCTTTGGTCCGGGCAGCGCCCCTGGGCCTGCTGAGCTCAGCTCTGGGATCGGAGGTAATGCGAGGCTGGGGCACCCTCCAGGGTGGGCCAGGCCTGGCGACCCCTCCAGATACAAAGAGAGAGGTTAGGGGCCCAGGAGGAGCCCATCCTGAGGTGGTAAGAGGTGGGTACTGGGTAGACAGCTGGGGGGCTCACGCTGGGGGCCCCCCAGGTCACCCTGGCTTCACAGTCATCCTGAGCAGCCACCAAACCCTCCCGCTCATGTAGGTGGCAGCACATGGACACTGTGGCCGTATGTTAGAGACAGAACGGGAGCAAGACAGACCCAGGCTTACCCTCTGAGCCCACGGTGTTCTGGGGACCAGCAGAGAGTGTAAGCAAACAGACGGAGCTCACATCAGGATCAGCAGGGTGAGATGAAGGAAGGCGGTGGAGACTGAGCTGACAAGGGAACATGCCTGGGCTGGAGAGTCAAGGAGAGAATACAGAAGGCAACGTGTGGGCTGACAGCCAAAGGAAACAGCAGGTGCAAAGGTACCAGGGTCGACGGAGGCTCCCTGCCTACTTGCTTGTCCCTCATGGGACACTCATGTGCAGCGCCTCCCATGAGTCAGAGCTGCATGGGCCATGGGTCAGATCTCAGAGGGAAGTCACGTTAGGCAGGGCCTGCCTGGGGTGGGTGGGTGAGGGCGGGGCCGGCCACTGGGGGACATCCTTCCTGGAGGAGCTGGAACTTGAGGAGAGAGGGGAAGGAAGAAGGTTCCCTGTGAAGGGGACCAGTCTGCAGGACAGCGGCCATGGGAGGGGTCCGTGGCTGGGAAGGTGGCCGTGGGAGGGGTCCGTGGCTGGGAGGGTGGCTGTGGGAGGGATCGTGGCTGGGAAGGTGGCCGTGGGAGGGACCGTGGCTGGGAAGGTGGCCGTGGGAGGGGTCTGTGGCTGGGCTGCAGGAGGAGGTCCCAGCCAGTCCTGTGGGGCCAGGAGGCCTGGTCTTCACCAGACGAATGGGGTGTGGACCCGGGTTGGGGCAGGGGTCTGTGGGACTCACGTCTGCAGAGGGTGCCGGGAGGGCTTGCCCACGTGGTCCCCCGACGGGGCCCCTGCTCCATTCCCACCCACCCGGGCGTGGGAGACGAGCCTTTTCAGACTCCCCTCTCCGCGCCCACATTGGTGTCCTGCGGCTTCTGTAACAGGTTACCTCAAACTTGCCTTAAAACAGATACTCAGCGTCTTCCACCCTGGAGGCCCGAAGTCTGCGATGAAGGTGTGGGCAGGGCGTCCCCGCCGGAGGCCCCAAGCCTGCCCCGGGCCCCTCTCCCAGCTTCTGGGGGCTGCCGGCCACCACGGGCGTCCTCCGGCTCAAGGCTGCACCACAGCGACCTCCACCTCCACCTTCCCTCGGTGCCTCTGTGTCCTCCTCTCGTCACTGGATTCGGGGCCCACCCCAAACCCAGGTTCAAGATCTCAAGATCCTTCACTTAATGACATCTGCAAAGACCCTTCTCCAAATAAGGTCCCCTCACACTTTCTGGGGGGGTAGGACTTGAACCTGTCTTTTTTGGGGGGCCGCCACTCACCCCAGGGACCCGGGGGCTGCACCTACCCTCACTGCCAAGCCGGCGCCTCTGTCTTGATCAGAGCAGCCTCAGGCCTTGGGGGTGCAGCTGACATGTGTGAGTTAGGAGGGACGGAGAGCCTGGTCGACGGTGGGGGAAGGGGGCTGCTCCAAAGTGGGCCCTGCCGGGCCTCCCCACCAGAGTGCAGCCCACGGTCCCCACCTCCACACGGGACGCATGGACAGACGGACGGCCTGCCTCCATGCCCCCAGCCACATGCCAGGCACAAGGATGGGGGGCCAGGAACCCCTCACCGCCCAGGGCTCTGCTGGGCCTTCTCACTAGCAGCACATTTCTGCTCGGCCCTCAGGTCCGGGCATGAGCACCAGGCAGGTGGCCACCAGGCCCCCGGCCAGCAAGGCCCAGCACTTGCCCCCTGTGATCTCCCCAGCGACCGGAAGGCGCCTTCCATCTGGCAATCACCGGTGCCAAGACGCAGGCTCAACTCATCTTCCAATGCGTCTCTTACACCACGTGGAAGGCTGGCTGTGACCTCACCCAGCGGGGGGGGCTGCAGAGCCGGGCCCGAAGCTGGGTCCAAAGGACCCCATGCCGGGGGGGCCTCCTTGGCCCCGAGCACTGGCCCCACAGCAGCAGAGCTGGGAGCACCGCCGTCTCCTGTGAGCCCTTCTCAGGGTCTCAGCCGCCCGTGTGTGAACTGGGGTGATAGTCCTACCCGTCCATCTGACTCCCAGGGGCCCTGGGAGGGGAGGGACAGCGTCCCTGGTCACAGATTCAGAAACTGAGGCCAGAAGGCACCTGGCCTGGTCTCCCCTGCCCAGCAAAAGTGCGTTGGGGCTGACCCAGGCCCCAGCTGGCCAACCACCTGCTGACCTGCTTCCTCCCGGGCCCTCTGGGGGTAGGCGGTGGGAACCGGCCACGTCTCTGCCTCCCAGCCCCCAGGTGGCCGCCCCCTGGGAGGCCTGGTCATTGGGCTCAGGTGTCCCGCACAGCCAGTCCCTCTGCCTCCTCCCGTCCTCGCCTCAGCTCTGTGGAGCCAGAGGGAGGGTCACTCCCCAGGGGCCACAGGCGAGGACGGTGCGCAGGAGGGGTGGCCGTCTGGCTGTGGCTGGGCCGGCCCTGATGCCATCTCCTGCCTCTCTCAGGAGGCCGGGACTCCGGGGTGTGTCCACGGTGACCCCCCCCTCAGCCCCTTCCCAGGACCCCTGGGCCCGCCCCCCAGGCCAGCTCTGCAGCTCTCGTCCTGCTCCGGTGAAGGGGTACAGCGTCCACCTGTTGTCCCCCAGCTGCAGCTCTCGTCCTGCTCCGGTGAATGGGTACGGGGTCCACCTGTTGTCCCCCGGCTGTAGCTCTCGTCCTGCTCTGGTGAAGGGGTACAGGGTCCACCTGTTGTCCCCCGGCTCGGCAAGCAGGTAGGCAGCAGCTGGCCAGATGGGTGCTGAAAACACTCGCCCATGGAAGGGTCTGCCCTGCTCAGCTGCCGGGTCTTTTCTGGGGGGTCGGGATCAAGAATCCACTTTGCAGGGCGGCTGGATGCCGTGGGGGCCCCACAGCCCACACTCAGATGCTGCGCCCACCACTTCCCACTTCCAACGGTGTCAGACGTGCCCTCGGTTTGCCCCAGGGCAGTTAGTTTGGGGAAACTGGGGGGGTTGGGGCTAGATGCTTTGCTCAGGTGACTTAGCTTGTTCAATAGGCTCTGCCTACTGAAGCCAGCTGCAAGGGGTTTAAATCGTGCCTCTGCTTATTATTAGCTGGGTGACCTCAGATGAGTCACATGACCCCTCTGTGCCTCAGTTTGTTCAACTGTAAAATGGAATAATTAGAAGGCCCGCTCTGGGGTTCCCGGGTGGCTCAGTCGGTTCAGCGTCCCATTCATGATTTGGGCTCAGGTCATGATCTCACGGTGTGTGGGTTCGAGCCCCACGTTGGACTCCCTCCACGACAGCACGGAGCCTGCTTGGGATTCTCGGTCTCCCTCTCTCTCTCTCCTCCCCGCACGCGAGGGCGTGCTCTCTCTCAAAAATAAATACACTTTAAAAAAAAAAAGAAAAAAAAGAAGGTCTGCTCAGCGGGGTGTTGGGAAGACCACCCAACCACACGTGAGCTACTGCACGCGGCCCAGCGCAGGGCAAGGCTGCGGAACAGGCGGCCGTGGTCACCATGATGGCCACTGTCCCTGCCCGCCCTTCCCGCGGCACTAGGGACACCGGAGCCCCGACCTCGTCTGGTTCCGCACCAAGTCGCCGGGCCCAGGCATGGAGCTGCGCTCAGGAAATGCTTTCAAACCCTGAGCAGAAGCTTGAGACCAGACCCGCCTCATCCCAGAGACGTGGCCTCCCCGACTCTGATGCTCTTGCGAGGCCAGCACTCCTCACGGGGTGTCTTTCTGTCCCTAAGGGGGCTCCCTGCATCTGCGTGATGGCGGTTGGGAAACTGAGGCCAGAGAAGGCAGAGCCTCGGAACAAAGGCACTCCAGCTTTGTTTGGTGCCCAGGAGCCTTCGGGATGGGCGCCGGGCTGGGGGCTGAGGCTGGGGGGCAGGAGACACCGGAAGGCAGGGTGGCGGGTGGGGGGCCTCGGGGTCCCGCAGACGCAGGGCTGAGCCTGCTCCCAGGGGGGGGGGGTTGGGCCTGCCCTGACTCGCGCCGACAGGCACTGCTCGGGGCCTCGGCGCCCACACAGCTGCAGACCCGCGTGCCCCCGAGGGGCCGTGCCAGCCTCCACCAGCCGCTGTCTCTGCCACCTCCGCCCGAAACCGGGCTTGGGGAGGGGGAGGCCGCCGCAGCGGGCGTTTGTCCCCTTGTACCGCCGCAAGGCCTGCCCGCGCCCGGGCCTTGCCCTCCGTCGGGCGTCCTGCTCGGAGGAGGTGGCCCGGGCCCCGGGCGGCTCCCAGGGTGCTGCACGAGGCCTTCATTCCCGCGCTCGCTCCATGCTGCGGTCACGGGCGCCGGTGAGCAGGCCGCTTGTCCTCTCCGGGCCCTGATGCCTCCCGTAGGGCCAGAGGTGCCCGACCCTCACGACTCATCAGAGGGCCCCCGGGAGGAGTGGGGGGCCGGAAGCGCAGGGCGGGGGCGGCCCCAGTCCCTGACCAATGGCAGCTGCGGGGCTGGAGCCTTCGGGCCTCCCCAGGGAGCTCTGGAATCCCACTCTCGCCCACGCCGTTCCCCTCTCCCCGCGCCGCGGGGCCCCTGCTGCGCTGGGAGGCGGGGGCTGCCCTCAGTCCCTGGGACAGATGAGGACCCTGAGGCTGGCGGGTTCTCCCGCTCCCCTGCCTGGAGGCTGTCAGCATCCCCTGGGGTTCGGGAGCCCTGCGGTGCGAGTGGGCAGGCCTGGGCCAGGCCACCCGCCCACCAGCGCCCTCCACGTCCACCTCACTGGGTGCACCGCGGCTCAGGAACTCTCCAGATGACCTGGGGGAGGTCTCAGAGTCGGAAGTGAGGCTGTGCCTCCCCCAGCAGGCTCCAGCCTGTGCCTGCGA
This sequence comes from Cryptoprocta ferox, assembly GCA_028646485.1. Classification (NCBI taxonomy): domain Eukaryota; kingdom Metazoa; phylum Chordata; class Mammalia; order Carnivora; family Eupleridae; genus Cryptoprocta; species Cryptoprocta ferox. Next base: position 36,013,269 of record CM053564.1, read on the forward strand.
AGAGTTTTCTCAGCTGTAAAATGGAGCCATGCCTGGCCTTCCTGCCCCTGCGAGTGCCACACGACCCCAAAGAGACAGGGAAACATCGGCATCCCTGCACGAACGGGGAGGAGAGACAGGCCAGGTCCCCCGTGTGACAGTTTCGAGGCATGCTCACCCCATGACCCCAGACAAGGTCCGTGCGAGCCAAGCTCCCTGCCGTCCGAGCCGGAGCCCACGACCGGATGCTTCCTCCCAGTCGGCACCCCCAGGTGGTGAGCTCCCCGTCGCTGGAGGCATGCAAGCAGGGCAGGAGCCACACCTGGGACGGGAGGCCAGGCCGACTGGATCCTGCGGGTCCAGAACTCCGAAATCCTGGCTTCTGAGGACAGAGGAAAGGCGGTGTCTGTGGTGGGATTCCCGGCTCAGCGAAAGCCTCGGGCGCGAAGTCAGAGCAGCCCAGACCTGGGGGCCTCCTCCACCTCCCGATGCTGGGTGTCGTCGGGGCTCGGCTGCCCCTGCTCTGAGCCGAGAGCCGCCGTCCTCCCATGCAGAGTGCCCACTGCCTGCCCCGGGCCGCAGCCCGCCCGGAGGAGCCGGCAGCCCGGACGGAAGGAGGCCGGCTGGAAGGCATGAGGCGCCGGGGAAACAGAGCCAGGGCAGGGGTGCGACGCACAGGGCCCTGGCCTCATGGGGGAGGTGACGATCGAGTGGAAATTTGAAGGGGGTCAGCGGGGGTGATGTCTGGGGAAGAACATTCCAGACAGGAGCACGGACAGCTGGAGGCATGGAGGCAGGAACGGGCACATCCCTGGAGTGGCACCGAGGCCGAGGCTGCAGTGGAAGGAGCAGGGGAAGGAATGGGGCCGAGGACGCCGGGCTCGAGGGCGGACAGACAGGCCGAGGACAGGACCCCCTCCTCCACGGGACAGGAGCCGACCACTTGGCAAAGGCTCCCTTCCCGCCACCAGAGTCCCCGGAGGGGGAGGGCTGGGGACTTGGGGACAATGCCAGGGACAAAGGGCCGGGGCAGGGGGCTGGATTTACGGCCTCCTCTGACCCCGGCAGAGAAACCAGCCTTGTTGGGCAAGGCTGAGTTACCGGCGACCAGCCTGGGGGTGGGACGGCCAGGATGAAAGCCCCGGAGAAAGGATTAACCGTGGCCCAAAAGGCCACGCAGGGCGCCATGGCAACCGCGAGGCCACGGAGCCCTGGGAGAAAGGGGCCTGTGTTAACACCGGCACAGCCTCCCCGGTGGGGCTGGGGGCTTGTTAACCAGCTTACCAGGCGGCGCCCGGCCCATTGACATGGAAATCCAGACCTGCCATCCGTCAGCCCTGAAAAGGCCTGTCGGACCCTGAAAAGATGTGGCGGAGGAGGAGGGGCCCGCTGGGCCGGCAGGGCGGGCGGGGGGCGGGCGGGCAGGTGTGGGGCCGGGGCGGGAATGGGCCCTCACCTTCCTCCCTGCGTTCCCCCACTGGCCGAGAGGGGCTCAGAGTTGCCCAGCCAGACGCCCACTGGACAGGGAGCTATTGGGGCCCCCGGGTGGCGGGGAGGGGGGGAGCCGTGGATACCGGAGGCCACAAGGTCCCCGTGGCTGTGTCGGCCCGAGCCAGGCCCGAGGGCCACGGCGTGGGCCGTGGGCCAGAGTGGCCGCCTCTGTCCCGCACGGTGGGGGAGGGGAGCCCGGGCCGAACACCGGGGGCCACCCCCACTGCCAGGCCGACCCCTCCCGGCAGCTCCGCCTCAGGCTTCCACTCCGAGCCCCAGAAGTGACCCGTCCGCTGGCTGGGCGACGGCCTCGGCCACGCCTCGGCTTGCCCTCTGGCCTCCCTGGCCTTCTCCCTGGGGCACCCTGCCTGCCAGGCTCCTTCCACAGTGCTCTGGCCTCCATCTCCCCAGCCTCCCTCCCGCTACCCCGCGCTGGCTGCTCGGGCCTCACGCACGCCCAGAGAACGTGCCACGGTCCTCGCCGGGCTAGCCCTCGGCAGGACGCGGGGCCCGCAAGGGGCCTGCCTGTGCTTGGGAGCGGGGAACTCCTGCGAGGGACGGGGTGGGGAGACGGCGCCCCCCACCCCAGGGCAGAGGCCCAGACTCCGGCCAGGGCAGCAAAGCCCCCTGAAAGCTGAGATGTGCAGAAACGCTGGGGCAGGCGGAGTGGAGGGTAGGCGTGTAAGCCCTGCTGATGTGGGATCACAGCCGTTGGAAGCCCCCTGCCCGCGTGGCTCTGGGCTCCGGGGGGACCCAGGGGGCCGGAGGCAGCCTGCGGCCTGGGCAGAGCACGGTGAGGTGGGGCGGTGGCGCGGAGGGCGGCGGGGGGCCGGGGGAAGGCTGCGTCTCCAGAGCCCGGGCCCCTGGGCTCCGCCCTGTCCCCCCGGCACGTGGGGAGGCTCCCACGGGAGGCAAGAGCTTGGCCAGAGGCGGGTGACCTGGGGGGGGAACAGGCCCCTCACGGGCACCCACCCCTCAGCACCGCGTCCTCCAGCCTTGTCCCAGATGATGTCACCCGCCGGGTCCCCGGCTCGGCGCTCACACATGTCACCGTCCTTACTGATGAGCAGCCCAGCAGGCCACAAATGGTGGTGGGGGGAGCACACGCGCAGGGGTCGGGGAGCAGGCTGGCGCCCCGGCCCCCACCCCCACCCCCACCCCCCCTACCAGTGTTGGGTTTCCTCAGGGTGAGGCCCCAGCTGCACACAGCTGGTGCGGGCTGGGGGGCCAGGAACTTGAGAAGGACGCGCCCCCACCGCCACTGAGGAGGGGCCACAGGCTGGGCCGGCTGGGCCTCCCCCCTGCCCTCAAGCCCCCAGCTGCCATCTGCCTCTGTCCCTCCCGGGGAAGGCTGGCCCACATTCCTCTGCACAGCCCCTCCCCGCGTCTGGCCTTCCCGAACCTCCTTCCTTCCCTAACGGGGCCGGGAGCCCCCTCCCCACCCTCTACCTGCTGGGAGGGGCCCCTCAGGAAAGCAGGGGCCCCGTCCCTGCCAGTGTCTGGGGACTCGGATAAAGAAACACACCAGACAGGCAGAGGCCTCCCTCCCCCCACCCCGGTGGCCCCGTGGGTCTGTGTCCCGGGCGCCCACTGTGTGCGGGCTCGGGTGGGCACCCCTCCACGCCTCGTGACCTCGGAGAGGCCCCGGAATCGGGGAGTGGAGCGAGAGGGAGGCCCCCGGGGGAAGGCCGGCTGGGCAGTGCAGGGCAGGGGCGTCAGGACAAAGGACCGGGTCAGCCGGCACCCTGGGTGGCACGAGCGCCCTCCACCAAGAGGCAGGCGATCGGGTCTCCTCCCAGGGGCCCTGCGCGGGGCCTGAGTGACCCCAGCAGGGAGGAGGGGTCTGTGCGCCTACTGGGTCAGGGTAACAGGGGGAATGAGGGCAGACGACGGGCCAGAGACAAGGGACACTGGGTCCCAGAAGAAAGTGCAGACACCCGGGCCCAGGGCCTTTGTTCTCACTGGTCCTCAGGGCACTCTGCACATCCTGGGGGAGGGGGTGCCGGAAGCCAGGCCACAGCAGGGTGCATAGGAGTTTGCTAGGCAGAGAAGGGTGTGTCTACCGCAGGACTCGTTTTCTAAACTTCTGTGTGGGCCTGACACTTCATTCACTCAACCAACATTTACCGAGCACCACTCTGGGCACGGGGGCAGAGAGTGGTCCAGACGGGACGACCCCCACTTCCTCGCAGAGGGAGACCTTTGGCTGCGTGCTGTGAAGCCCAGGGAGGAAAGGAGAATGAAGGAAGGGGAGACCCATGCTGGGGCAAGGTTCTGCAAGAAGAAGCTTGCAGGCATGGAGGGACGGTATGGGCAAAGGCCCTGTGGCCAGAAGGCTAGAATGTATGGGGCTAGATAAGGAGCCAGTGTGGAACCAAGGGGGTGGCAGCCAGTCTGGGGAGCTAAGGGGCCGCACCACACCCTGTGTGTGGGAAGTGGCATGAGGCAATTTGCAGGGAGGTCGCCCCCACGTCCCCGACCCATGTGCACCAAGCAACCACCCACTGGAACCCAGGGCCTGGCCCGCAGTGACGGCGAATGCCGGTGCACTCGTGGGGGTGCTGGGGGCTATGGCTGCCGTGTTTGCGCGGGGGACAGACGTGGGCACACGAGGACCCTGGGACCCACAGTCGCACCCACAGGCACACAGGCACAGGGACACAAGCAGGCTGTTGGCTCCGCTGTCCCCCCGGCGCGCACCCGGCTGCCGGGCGGACCCCTGTTCCCTCATCGCCCCTCTCTCTGGCTCTTCAGCAAAGCAGTTGCTCGAAACTAATTGAATTTTCCGCCTGGGAAGGGCCTGGGGAGGTGAGGAGGGGCGGAGGCTGGGAAGAAGCCTGTGAACGGTCCGGCCCTCCCCCCCAGCCCCTCCCCTCCACACTGACTAGGAACAATGGACAGACAGACAGGACACAGCCGCCGCCCGGGACAGAGCCTGAGTGGACGAGAGGGAGGCTTGGCCCGTGCCCTGGTCCTGCCTGCCGGCCACGACGCCCCGGGAGCTGGCCTTGGTGCCCCCTACCACAAACAGAACCGGGGTGGGGGCGTCTGAGCAGACAGCAGACAGCGGAAGCGGGGGCAGCCCCTGGAATTCAGGACCCAAGCCACCGCCCGGACGGAAAGGCCCGGTCTCGGTGGGCCCACACTGCGGGCCACCAGCAGGGCGCCGGGTGCCGGTGGCTGAGCGGGGCCGGTGTTTGGGGGGGAAGAAGCTGGTGAGGGCCCGTCACTGCCCCGGGGCCGCTTCCTCCCAACGTGCGCCTCCCAGCCCAGCACCAGTATCACAGCGTGAGGTGTGTGCCCGGCGTGTGCACGCGCGTGTGTATGCTGGGCAGGGGGCTGAGAGGGAGCATTTCGGGGACAGAGGGGGCCTCCGCCTCCCTGCCAGCCCCCCACCCCCACCCACCAGCCTCCCTGCTTTTCTGGACCCCAACTCCCGCCCACAGCCCCCACTTGGAAAGTGCCCCAAATGGGCAGAGGAGCCCCACCCCCACCCCGTTCACTAGCCCCGGGGCCCCACCGGCCTCACAGGTGCAGGGGCGTGTGGGGACCGACGGCGTGTCACTCCCCTTCCTCATCAAACAACTAACTGGTCCTCAGGCCCCCGCTGACGGGACGGTGCGTCCCAAGGCTGAGTGGCAGCCGGCGGGTGAGGGACGCGGGCCTGCAGCAGGGGTGGGGAGGGGGTCCGGGCAGGGTGGGGACTCTCAGGCGTTGTCAGCATCTGCGTGGGGCCGGGCATCTGGGCCCAGAGCTGCAGGAGACCGGGCAGGGGAGGAGATGGGAGATCCCGGCCTCGCAGGGCTTCAGGCGGAGGCCCAGGCTCACGCACACACGGGGCCCCGGAGCCGAGGGTCCAATCGCGCTGGCGGGGGTCCTGGAGCAGGATGTGAGCGACGTGACCAGCGTAGGCCCGGCCGGGTCCCAGACGCAGGGAGGCCGGGTCTGGGGGAGGCCACAGGGAAGGCCAAGGGAACAGGCGTCGCCGGAGGCAGGTTGGGGGCGGGGTGGGGGGCAGGGTTCTTGAGCGGCCGTCCGCCCTGCCTGCCCCAGCTCCTGGTGACCTCCGGGACACCCGCGGCACAGCCCGCCTCCCTTCCTGCCCCCCCAGCAGCCCCGGCCCACGAGGCAGCCGCACCCCTTCCTGCCCACCTCCCAGAGGCCACGCGCCAAGGGCCCGCGGCGGCCTCTCTGGCCTGTGCCGCCAGAGGCCACGTGGGGAGTCTGCGGGGACACTGAGCCGGGCAGTGTGTGGGGGCGAGTGGGGGCACACCCCCCATGCACATGTCCACACACCCACCCACTCACCCGCACCTGCCCCAGTCCACACACACACACACACACGCACACACACACACACACACACTCAGCGCTTCTTCCTGAGTGCTGGCCGCAGACCCTGGGCCATGCTGAGTCACAGGTCCTGACCCCATGGCGTCCCACTCTAGGACCCAGACTGGCCACACCTCAACACCCAGGCAGGCAGATGGGGAAATGGAGGTCCTGGGGGGCACCCGTGGGGGTCACTGCCTGCACTGAGGGCACTGCCGGCGGCCACTAGGAGGCTATCCTGGGGGAAGGGGTCCCTGAGGCCAGGGTGGGGGGCACGAGGACAGCCTCCTGGGCTGTCGGACTACAGGGCAGGGGCTCTGTGCTGGTGAGGCCCCAGGTAAGATGTGGTCAGAGAGCAGGTGTAGGGGGCAGAGATACAGAGCCAGAGCCAGAGACAGTGAGAGATGGAGACAGTGAGGGACAGAGCCAGAGAGGGACAGAGTCAGTGAGAGACAGAGATAGTGAGACACAGAGACAGTGAGAGACAGAGAGGGACGGGGACTGGGAGAGACAGACACAGCGAGACACAGACACGAGACACGGAGACAGTGACGTCACGGAGCAGGGGTGTGAGTGTGCCAAGGGACCGGGGCTCTAGTCTGGGGCCCCTGCGGGGACCGGGGAGCCCGGAGTCCCCACACTCAGCCCGCCGGGGAGATCCGGAGCACGAGGCTGGGAGACGCGGGGCTGTCTTGGCAGCTAGGCGAGATGCTCCTCTTGGGGGCATTTTTTCCTCGTCGAATCATCCTGGGCCCCGTCCAGGGCCCTCTCCCCGAGCGCCGGGTGACCGCCACGCCCCCACAGATGCCCTGAAGCCGGCGAGGGGTCTGCAAGGGGCCTTTCCCACAGCCTCGCCCGGAATCCAGGGCTCGCCCCGGCCGCTGAGCGCAGGAGGGGCAAAGACGGAACACGTGTGGGGCAGAGGGGGCCCACCCGTCCCCGCAGCCCTGCATCCGTCTGTCCGTCTGGGCAGCGGCTCCCTCCACGGCCCCCGGGGCCGGCGCCGGGTCTGATCCCACCGAGCAAACACCTCCTGGTTCCACGGAGCCAGGGCCAGAGGCCTGGGGGGCGGGCTGCGCCCCTCTGCACTCGGAGAGCCCCGCTCTGCGCCCCGGAAGCCCTGGTCTGGGGGGGCGGGGACAGCTGGTGGTCTCGGGAAGGAGTGGTGAGCAAGAGGAAGACTGAGCCAGGCCCCTGCCTGTGACCCCCACACCTGCCGTGACTCTCCGAGCCTCCGCCCCCGCGTCCTGCCGCTTATGGACAGGCAGACAGACAGATGGGCATGTGCGTGGATGCACGGACGGCTGGAAGGACAGCCGGGGGTGGAAAGGAAGGAGGGGAGTCAGGCTGGCGGGTGGACAGAGACTCCTCCCCGGCCAGCTGACCGGACAGACGGGAGGACACCGTGTGGGCGGCCGGCGGTCGGAGAGGCGCACGGGCACACGCACAGACGCGTGCAAGGAGGTGCGGCAGGCCGAACGGAGCCCCCCAGAGGCACCCAGGTGCTCACCCTGGTGCCGGGCACCCCCCGCGGTCACGGCACTTCAAGGAAGCGGAAGTGGTTAAGCGAAGCTGGGGGGGGTTCCCGGGTCCTGGGGCTGCCCCCCCCCCCCCGACGCAGTCACATGGGTCTTCCCGGTGGGAGTCACAGGGGAAGTGAAGCCGCGTTGGGTGGGCGCTCTTGTGACCTCTGAACCCCACAGCCCGCCTCCAGCTGAGGATGCCAGAGGCTTCTAGAAGCTAGAAAAAGCAAGGAAACCGATTCTCCCCCAGAACCCGTGTGAGGAACACAATTCAGCCCGGGAGACCCATCTCTGACGCGCAGACACGCAGGACGGTACATGGTTTGTCTGAAGCCACTAGGGTTACGGCGATTTAGTACAACGGCGACAGGACGCGGCACAGACGGACAGAGGGACGTGGGCCGGGCAGACGGTGGAGGAGGGGCCTAGGGCTCCTGCCGCAGATTTACACTTGGATGAGCCCTGGGGCTGCAGGCTGGGCCGGAAGACCCCTGGGCTGGACGGGAGGTCAGACGCCCCAACTTCCCAGATAACCACTTAGTACCCATAAGCCACACCGGCCAGACCTTGAGTGCCACTGGGGGCGGGGGACAGAGACGGGGGGAGGGACAGAGATGGGGGCGGACAGAGACATCCGGAGACATCCAGAGGCAGCTAGGCCCATGGCGACCCAGGTGGCCCTTGTCTGGAGGGTGACCCCGGAGCGGGGTTTGGGGCAGGTGCTGCCTCCCGCGGTCCTAATCCAACCAGTGCCTTGGCACCAGGGAGGGCGGCCTGGAGGGTGGGGAAGCCCGAGGCCCCCGCCTGCCCAGCCAACACCGCCGACCCCGTGGACCTTCTTCCAGCCGCCCAGACGCAGCACGTGGCTGGCTCACCTTGTCACGCACACCTGCGTGCACACGCCTACGCATGCCACGTGGAGAAGGGGCTCCGCCCTGCTCGGCCTCGAACCGCTGACCTTGGCCAGGTCCCTGGCCGCCCCCCCAGGTCTTTGTCTCCCCGTGTGTGGGCTGAGGAGCTCGGGCCTTTGGGGGTAGGGGGTGGCGGCAGGGACGACGGGTCGTCGAGGGGAAGGGGAGCCGAGGCCGGGCATGAGGGGTGTCCGCCCTGGCCCTCACTTCTGTTTCTGGCCACGAGGCTTCCTCCCCCGCGCCCCTCTGGGGAGGGACCGTAATTAACTTCTTCCTGTTCAGATCAGGAGCTCGTTTCCAAAAACATATTTCGAAGGATTATTTTGCAAAGGAAATGTTTTTGAAAGAACCCCGTGTCCGTCCCAACCCCGGGGAAGTGGCAGCAGCAGCGAGGGCTCAGGGCGGGAACAGGGGTGGGGGTGGCCCTGGTGGCCCTGGTGGGCTGGAGTGAGCGGGCAAGCTGGCCCTGAGCCCGCCCCGGGGTGGGGATGGGACGGGACGGGCGAGGCCAAGGGCATGGTGGGAGGAGGGTCTTCACTTCCACCCACTCTTTGGCCCCTGCCTGCCCTGGGGCCCCCTGCCGCTCAGCCTGGGCCTTCTGGGGGGGCCTTCATGCACCTTTTCACTGGGGAGACCGGCTTGCCCGGAAGCTTCTGCCCGCTCCCTGCTGGCACCCCCACCGTCTTCTCCACCGGGCCACCTCCTGCCCCCTGAGGCCCCCCGGGCTCTGCTCTGCCACCCTGGCCTCCCAGACAGCTCCCCTGTCCCCCGGGGCACAGGCGGTGCCTGCCGTGAGCCCAGCCTGCCGTCCCATGTGCCACTGCTGCCTTGGGCGTCTTGCGGGCACCCCTTTCTTGACCTTAGCCCTCGCTTCCTCTAGGAAGGCCCTTTTTCCTTTGCTTTTATTTTCTATCCTGAGAAACATGATAGAAATTTTCCAACATCACAAAACAAACAGCCCCCATGGGGGAGGGGGCAGCCGCCGTGGGTCCCTAACCAGCCGCCTAGGATCTCAGTAGGAGAGACCTCTCTTCTCTGGGAGGAGTCGCGGGCTGGCGGCTCCCCGGCCCCCGCGGGGACAGTCCTGGCCCTCCCTGACCACACAGACTCCCGACCGGTCCGTGGCTGCCCCCCCCCCCACCACTCAGATGGCCCTAGTCTTCCCTCTAGATCGTTCCCTTGTCCGCTGTGGCCGCCGGCCACCAGCACACAGCCAGCGTCCAGGTGTGTGCTGGATGGAAGGGTGGATGCTGTGGACCCGGACGGGGGGCTTGTAGGAGACACCCCGTCATCTCTGAGGACCACCCCTCAGTTCCTCCTCCCAGAATCCCAGGCGGGGCCCTGGGTCGGGGGGGGGGCCGGGCTCCCCAGGCAGCCCCGCTCTGCCTCAGTCTCCCCACCCCACCCCTGCACGGCTCTCCCCGGCCCCACCGCTCCTCAGGCTGGGGAAATTCCACAGGCCCGGCCGCCGCGAGCCACGTTGATCAGAGGACAGTCCCGGCCCTCTGGGGACCCAGGGCAGGGGGCAGCGCCCTGTCAGCCTGCTGGCCAGCTGGGAGGGCGGTGACCAAGCGTGTGAAGGACACAGAGGGAAAGGCGCCGGGCCTGCCTCTCGTGTGCCGGGGCCCTCAGACAAGCGCTCGGCCTCTCTGCACCCGTTTTGCGTCCGGGAAGGTGGGGGGCCAGGAGACAGGCCGCGCGGACCTCTGAGACCCTGGGGGCCCCGTGCCGGCCCCCGTCCTCCGCCCGGGCCCCATCCCCGCACCCCCACTCGGCGGTGCAGCCCCCCCCCGGAGGCCCGCCTGGCCTGGGGGTGGCCCTGGGCATCCCTGTCCCCCCTCCCTGTCCCCGCTCCCAGCCCCCACCCCGCGAGGGCTCGGCGGTGCTCCCAGCCCTGGGTCCAGCACCCGCCCCTCCGCAGATGTCCTGGAACTGGTGTGAGGTTATTTTGGGAGCTGGTGGCTCCCTTGGGCCTTTCCCGAGAGTCTTGGCGTGAGCGTTGGAAGCCAGCAGGGGTCAGCCTGAGCGGGAGGGGGCGTGTGGCGGTCGTGGGGACACAGCCTGGTGTCTGGGGGAGAGGCGGGCGGGGGCCGGGGGCTCCCTGGCTGCGCTGAGCCTGAGCCCACCTGAGAGGGTCCCAGGGTGTGGGCAGATCCAGAGCAACTCATTCCCCACCAGCTGGCCCTGCCCTGGCGGGGAGACTGGAGACGCTTCACACGCGCCCTGCCTGTCCCTCCTGCGCCCTGCCTGTCCCTCCCACAGATGTGGCCTCAGCTCACCTCCACGACCTCGCCTCACACAGCCCCTGCCCTACCCTCCCACGCTCCAGCCCCGCCGCCTCCGGGCTGCTTCTACCTCAGGACCTTTGCACAGACAGTTCCTGCTGCCTGACTCATTCTTCCTGGGTCCCCTGAGCCGGGTCTTTTTCAACATGAGGTCTCAGGGCAGCAGTCACCGCCCCTGAGGGCCCCCTCCCAGCTCTGGCCCCAGAGTCCCCACGACTGTCCTGTAGAAACAGAACGCAAGCCACAGATGTAACTTGATGTTACAATATTTTTGTATTATTTTATATTTATTTAAATATTTTTTTAAGTTTACTTATTTGTTTTGAGAGAGGCAGCACAAGCAGGGGAGAGGCAGAGAGAGAGGGAGAGAGAGAATCCCAAGCAGGCTCTGCACTGACAGCGCAGAGCACAACATGGGGCTTGAACCCACGGACCATGATATCCTGACCTGAGCCGAAGTCGGATGCTTAACCGACTGAGCCAGGCAGGCGCCTCTAATTTTAATAATTTTTGTTTAACCCACTATATCCAAAAACATTTTCATTTAACAAGTAATCAGTATAAAAATTATTCATGAGATTTTCCATTTCAGCTGCCCGGTGGGCCCGTGTGGTCAGGGCCACCAAACAGCACTGCCCAGCTCTGTGCTGCCGTCTGTTTTACTCTCTTCCAAGCACACACCACCATCTAGAAGGTTCCACGTACTTGTTGAGATCACCCGTGTCTCCCGCTGCAGTGCGCGTCTGTCTCGCCCCACACCGGGCCACGAAGCGGACGCTCGGCCAACGTTCGGGAAGGAGGGAAGGGACACCGCGGGGCCTGGGCCCCTCCCCCAGCCTCACCCCCCCGCCCCCCGGAGGGACCACGGCTCCAGGCCCCACGGCAGCCACTCGCTACGGAGTGGGGGCTTGAACCCACACCCGGCGTCCCGTGCTCCCCGGGCCGGCCCCGGCTCTGCCGCGGGGCCCCCGCAGCCCAGCCCCATCTCCCCACCCAGCCGCTCCCTCATCTAACGGGGTTCTGGCTCCCCGGCCCCGATTCCGGGCGGCTGGTTATAAGCCGGGCATCGCCGCCGTCCCCGGAGGCTGCGGAGCCCCGCGCCCACCTGGAGAGATCCTCGCGGCACCCCCGCCCCGCCAGGCGCCCGCACAGCTGGCCCCCAGCCCCTGCCCTGCACAGGGCCTCCTACCGGCTGCCGCGCCTGGCCCAGGGCCCTGGGACCGCGACACCCTTTCCGCTGGCCCGTCCAGGCTAGCCGAGCCCCCTCGGACAGGCTGCCAGCGTGCGCACTGCTGCTCGAGGCCCAAGAGGTCCCCACGGCGCCAGCCAGGCCCCAGCCCGCCCCGGCCAGGGCCACGGGGGGGCCTGTCCCGCAGCCCCCAGCTCCCCGGCGGCCCCCCCAAGGGCTTTTGCCGTCCCTCGGGCACATCCCTTTGGGCTCCCTCGTGACCCTTGAGGGTTTTTGGCAGCGATGACACGTGCACAGTGGCCTCCGTGTCCCCATCGGTGAAATGGGAACGGAGACGCTCACAGGCATGAACGCACTTTGAGGAATGGGTGCCGAGCCACGGAGCCTGACTGTGGGAGAGGCAAAAATGAAGGGGGGAACCAGGGGGAGGCTCTGTGCTGCCCCCCAAATCCTGGCCCCACCTCTGCAGGGGCGTGGTTAACAAGAGCAGCTCCACCAGCACCTGGCTGCGCGGACCTGGGCGGCCACACCGCCCCTTTGAGCCCCAGTCGTCACATCTGTAAAATGGGAAGTGAAGGGGAATGGGGTGCTCCCCTCCCAGGGAGGGGGGGCAAAGGCCTGGCCTGGGGTGGGTTCCTGGTAGACACGGGCCCTGCCCTCCTTGCAGGGGAGCGTCTGTCTGGGCCGGAGGCTCCATCTGTGGCCCGAGGCTCAGGCCCGCCGGGGAGAGAGAAACACCAGCCTCGCCTGCGCAGCGTGGCATCTCAGTGGCCCGGACTGCCCAGCGCCCCGCCTTCCGTCGCCCTTTGAGCCGAGGGAAGCCTTGCTTCTGTCCCCTGGCCGAGCCTACGGGCCAAGCCACCGTCCCCCTCGGCGACCTCAGACGGAGGAACTGAGGCCCAGAAAGGGGCGCGTCCCAAGCAGGTGGGTCTGCTTTGATTTGCAGGGTGCGCAGGGAAAGGCGTGGGGCCGGAGGGCAGCCCCGCGGGTCCCTGCAGGAGGGTCAGCAAGAGGGGTGGCGTCACAACGGGCAGCGCCGCAGCGGCAGTGGCTCCGGTAAAACCTTATCAGCCCCCAAATGCCCCCAAGTGGGCAGACTCCCTGGGTGATAAGAGACTCAAGGGCAGGAAGCAGGAGGCAGGGACAATGGCCGGGCACCGGGTGGGCGGCCTGGCCGGGAACAAGGCCCCGCCAAATTAGGGGAGGGGAAAGTGGTGCCCAGCAGGGGAGGCTGGGAAGGGCTGGGCCCCAGCCAGGCACCAAAGCTGGGGCGAGGGGGACATGCCTTCCCCAGTCCCATCCCCTGGCCCTTCCACACTCCCACAGCTCTGGCCTCCCAGGGCCTTTGCACATGCCGTTTCCTTTGCAGGCCACGCTCTTCCCCCCACCCCTTCTTCTGGTGAGCCCCTCCTCTTCGGGGCTCAGCTCAGATGTCACCTCCTCCGAGAAGCCTCCCCGGCCTTTCCATATCAGGCCAGCCCTCCCCCCTTCCCCTGTACACAACTGTCACTCCCCATAATTTCCCTTCAGATCCTGTATGAAGATAATTGGATAAAGTGATGGGGGATTTGTCATTTGTTGTCTGAGCGCCTCCCACAGGCACTAGGAGTTCCGTGAGGGCACGGACTGTGTCTGCCTGTCGGTCTGTCTTGTGAACCTGCCACCATGTAGATGCTCAACAAATACGTGTTGCGCAAGTACACGAGCAGCTTGTTGCCTCCCTCTGTCCGTGGCGTGGGTGTTGTGACCTCACCGCCGGCAGAGTGGCCGGCACCCGGCACAGCGCTGAGGGCTCAGAAGTGGCAGCGACCGCGGCCATGACACGCTGACCTCCCCACATCTGCCCCCCCCCCCGGGCCTGGAGCCTCCGTCCACGGGGTCGTTGCATTCCTGGAGCACCTACTGTGCGCTCGGGTGCGCCGGCGGGCGGTGAGAGGAGGCGAGGCGAGGGGCCCCGTGGTCAAGTTCAGACCTGCGTCCTCCCTCCTGGCGCTCAGCAGGGCCTCCCTGAACGCGCCGGGGGGGAAATGACCTCTGTCCCGAGTGAGAGAGTGATTCAGAGGAGGGAGAGAGCCAGGCTGAGCTGTGACAGCGTGGACCTCGGGGCAGGTAGCGCTTGGGCGTGGCTGGTAGGGGACTCGGAGGGAGCCCCAGGGAGCGGGCACCCTGCTGTCCCCTCCCCAGAGCCCGGGGGTCCTTGGCAGCCCCGGATCAGCCCTTCCCAGCCTCTAGAAGGGCCCCTGAAGGGTCTCCGGGGGCAGCGGAGGCTGGAGCTCAGCCTCCCACGCTGCCGCCTGTGCGGGCTCCTGGCCTCGGTTTCCCCACCGGGGCAGTGGTGGCACAGTGCCTCCTGACTGCCCTCGCGCTCCCTGCTGGGCTTGCTCTCCCTGCTGACCCAGAGGGCAAGAGCAGGCCGCTGGGTGCCGAAGGCCAGCAAGCGCCCAGCCAGGGGGAGGGCAGCCCAAAGCCCTGTGGCCCAGGTCCAGCGCCCCTGCCCCCTTGCCAGGCGGGGGCTGAGAATTTCCGTGCTGACCTCACCACCCGCGAGCGGCTCCGGATGCGGGCTGGGGAGGGGCTGGGGCTCACGGGAGGGCTCCGAGGGCAGCCAGGGCACCGGTGGGCTCGGCCGGGTGCACGCGCTGGGCTGGGGGCGGGACGCAAGCGGGTGGGGGTCTGGGAAGTCCAGAGGCCGCACCCACATTCGGGCGCCGCCACCCTCCTCCGCGGGCTCTGGGCCCTTCCTCACTGGTCTGCCCGCTGCTCCGGGGGGCCCATGCGAGGTGTGCTGCCCCCCCCCCTGCACTGTCCCGAGGGACCCGCGCCCGACGCCCCTGGGGCCATCGAGGCGGGTCGGGTCCTTCCTGAGTCGACGTCGCTGTGCTGCCTCACCCTCCAGCACCTTTCTCGGTCCTACTCCTTCCTCAAGACCAGCTGAGGTGCCCCTCCTCCAGGAAGCCAACCCTGACACCCCCACCCCACTGGCTCCCGAGTCCCTCCCAGTGAAAGTGAAATTCGGAACTGGATGGAGACGGCTGCAGGGAAAGTCAACACCCCAGGGCAAAACCGCGCATCCGGGAGGGGGCGGGGGTGGCGCCTGGCCCAGCAGGTCTGTTTGCTCCCAGGGCCCAGCACCCAGCCCCGCGGGCCGGCACTCCCCCCCACCCCTTGTGCCGAGGCAGGTGCGCGGGGTCTGCGGCCTCGGCCCCCAGGCTGGCCAGGCCGGGTCGGGGCGTGGCTCTGGGCGGCGGGCCAGGTGTCCGAGCCAGGACACGAGGGCAGGGAAGCCCTCTGGCAGCACCTCCGCTGCCCAGGACTGCCCCCTGCAGGCCCCGCCAGCCCCGTGCCCTGCACCGCCAAGGGCAGCCAAGGCCGCCTCCGCGTCCCTTCCCGGACTTAGCATCGGCCCGCTCGCCAAGACTGGCCGGCACAGGGGGAGGCCAGGCGGGGCCCCCCAGGGGCGGGGGGAGGGACAAGGGGGTCACAGGGGCTGGGTTACCCCCCAGGGCCTGGGCGTCCTGATGAGGGCCCGTCCCCCTGAGATGCACTGGGCCGGAAAACAGCAGAGCCACACACGCGTGCCCTCGCACACGCATGGGCTCCCGTGTCCACGGACACTTGTTTGTGCAGCCATATCCACGCCCACCTGCACGCTCGCTGCACGCTCACCTGCGCCACACACTCGCACGCCCACCCGCACGCTCACAGCACGCACACTCACCCACACCACACACTCGCACGCTCACCTGCACGCGCACCGTACGCAGCAGCCCAGCGCTCTGTGGGCCCAGCCTCCCCCCTCTTTGGGCCAGCTCCCCGGACAGTCCGGCCCCACAGCTGCCCCGAAAGCCTGGGGAGACCCCACCCGTCTCCCCCACAGGGTGTCCCCTGCTCAGCTGACAGGGGCTGGGGCGCCAGGCCAGGAGGGGCGCTGGGGTGTGGGAAAGGCCGTCCCCCACGCCGTCAGCCAGAGCCCTGGAATGCGCTGACCACAGCCCCAGCCTAATCCCGGCACAGGGCCCCCTGGGGCCGGCTGGAGCCTGCAGCGGGCAGCCAGGGGAGGCCGGGCGGGGGTCACAGGCTCAGCCCCCAGAAGACCCAGGCAGGGGTGGGGAGGCGCAGAGATGAGGGTCTGGGTCCCCGGGACCCTCCCCAAGGACCCTAAAAAGGGAAGTGGGGGTGGGGAGGGGGCCGGGGCCAGCTACCATGTCTCACTGGAATGCCGGACCTGCTGCTAACAGGGAGGGACTGGGGGGCCGGGGGGGCGGAGCCTCTGGCCGCCTGTCCCAGGGGTGGGGCTCCTACACGGCGCCCGCCCGCCCACCCCCCTGCCTATATGCCCTCGCTCCCGCTCCCCGCCTGCAGGAGCTGGCGGGATGGCGCTGCAGGTGGGTGAGCAGGGAGCAGGCCCGGTGGGGGTGGGAGTGGCAGGCTGAGACGGCACGGGTGGAGGACCCCCCACCCCGCCATGAAGGGAACGTTGCTCAGAGAGCCAGGGTCCTGGGGAAGAGCATATGCTGGGGGGGTTCCCCTGGACGAGTGGGGTACACTCTGCCCCCCTTTTGCACGCAGTTTGAAGCCTTCTGTGCAGGGGGCCTGGCCCCGGGCTGGAGCCTGCTCGTCCAGGGACACTCTGACTCCGGAGAGGACAAGTAAGGGTCCCCGCCCTCCCCAGGGGCCCCCTCTTGGCCTTGGGTGGGGGGAGCTCCCAGCCGTCCGCTGTCACAGCCCCCATGACACCCCCCAGGTTTGAGATCAACTTCCTGTCCGAGGCCGGGGACATTGCCTTCCACGTGAAGCCCCGTTTCTCCAGCGCCACCGTGGTGGGCAACACCTTCCAGGGGGGCCGCTGGGGCCAGGAGGAGGTGTCCAGCGTCTTCCCGCTAGTGCTGGGGGAGCCCTTTGAGGTGCTGGGGACAGGGGAGGGGAGGCCCTGGGTGAGGGGGAGGCCCGTGGGGTTAAGGGGGCCCTGGGGGAGGCCGGGAGGCCAG
Organism: Cryptoprocta ferox; assembly: GCA_028646485.1. NCBI lineage: Eukaryota > Metazoa > Chordata > Mammalia > Carnivora > Eupleridae > Cryptoprocta > Cryptoprocta ferox. The sequence goes on from CM053564.1 coordinate 36,029,967, forward strand.
GCTTGGGGCACCTGGCAGGCATCCAGGCTATCCGGCTGCTTTGCGGGAAGGACGCTCTGCCGCAGCCAGATGTCCCATGTCCCCGGCTTATCTTGGATGCTTGCTGGAGGTCCCACTGCTGGGCGTGGGCCGGCCTGCCTGACGGGGGACTCCACGTGGGGAGGGGACCTGTGGGTCACCGGCCTCCCGTCCCCAGATGGAGGTCAGCTCAGATGCAGACCACTTCCACGTTCACGCCCAGGAGCACAAGGTGTTACAGTTTGCACACCGCCACAGGCCGCTGGCGGCCATCACCCGGGTGCAGGTGCTGAGCGACCATCGCCTGGCCCAGGTGGAGCTGGCCAGGAGGGACCTGAGTTGGTGGTAAGGTACCCGCACCCCCCCTCCCCGGCCACCTGGCTCTGCCCGCTGCCCAGCACTGCGGGACTCTGCTGTGCAGCCTGGTCCCCGGGACCGTCAGGCCCCACCTGCCTGGGGGGGAGGCCGTGGGCTTGGCCTGCGGCCCCGCTGCCCCGCACCTCTGCAAGCCCCAGGGAGCGGGGCTCACGGTCCACATCCCACCCCCGAGGCCGGGCTGGGGTCTGGGCCAGGGCTGAGGTGGGTGTCTTGGATATTTGCAGGGATGGGGGCCACTGAGCTGTGCCTGAAGTCCCCGGAGGGAGCCTAAGCCGTCAGCCACCCCATGTCCCCGGAGCCCACCCTGGGAGAGCAGGGTGGGCGGGAGTGGTCTGTGGTTCTGGGCCCCTCCCCACTCCACCTCCACCTTCAATAAAGTTTGAGCAGGCTGCAGGGGCTTGGCTGCTATGAGGGGCATGAGACGGGGGGAGGTGGGGTGATGGGCCCCCGAGACCTACGCCCTGGGGATGGGCTGACCCCTCCCCTCCTCCCCTCGTTCCCTTCCAAGGGGAGTGGGGTCAGACGACATCGACGACAGGGGCTCCTGGCCAGCCGCTCTCGCAAGGCCACTGGGCACACACCCCTCTGGCTCAGCTCAGGGACAGTGTGCTGGGAGGTCCCCAAGCCTCCTCGCCCTGCCTCCTGGTGGGTGGAAGGAAGGGGTCTTTCCTGCTTTCCTGTTTCTCGTCGTCCCACCTGGAATGAGACGTGCTCCCGGCCTGCTGTGTGTGTGTGTGTGTGTGTGTGTGTGCGCGCGTGCGCGCGTGTGTGTGAGAGAGAGAGTGGGGGGCAGGGCGCACAGGAAGGGAGGGAGCCCTGGAGGGCCGCGTCTGGGGACAGTGCGTGCGGCCGGCCGCCTCCCAGGGCTGGCTTCAGACCCAGCGCCTCCACCTACCTTCCACGCGTCCATCTACCCATCGACTTACATCTACCCACTGTGCGTTTGCCTGTCGTCCCTCCACCTTAACCGAACAGGCGATGTCACAGCCCAGGATGCTTCACAGGTCATTAGCCTGGACCAGGGAAAGCCGGTCAGCGTAGCAGACAGGACGGCCCGTAGGCTGCCTCCCCTGGACTTCGGAACCTGCCTCCGGGGTCTGAGTTCGAGCCCTGCTGCCCTGATGTGTGACCTCGGGCCAGTGCCTGAACTTGGGGGACGACCGGAGCCCCCCGCTCGTACGGAATGGTGAGGGAGGCTCGGATGAGCGGTTTCAGGCAAAGCACTGGCTGCCGGGCACCGGTCAAAGTGTCACCTGGTGGACAATTCCAGGCACGACGTGACAGGGACACTGAGGCGAGGGGGAAGTCGGCAGCGGGGTGGGGCCCGGAGAGAGGACAGCCCAGCGACACGCTGCCCGCCCGAGCGGGGGCGGGGGGCCGTCTCGGCTCCCTCCCCCCCCAGGTGAGACAATGGTGGCCCCAGACTCCAGCGGTGCTGCTTCCTTCCTGTCTCCGTGCACTTCCCTGCCCGCGTCCACAGCCCAGCTGGCCCAGGAGCCCCTTCCCGCCCCGCCCCCGCCCGGGGGCGGCCTGGCGCTTCGTGTCAGCTGGGAAGCTGGGGGTCGGCGGGCCAACACGCACCCGGGGAGGACTGGGGTGGCCGGAAGGGTTCACCCACACGTCGGCATCTGCCGTCAGGCCAGGCCGCTTCTGCGCAGCTTCCCTGCTCAAGGTGCCAGGCCCCTGCTGTGTGACCTGAGCTGGCGGCTCACCCTCCCTGGGCCTCAGTTTCCCTGCAGACAAAAGGCTCCCTCATGGGGAAGCGTTGTGTCCCCAGCAGCAATGCGAAGTGGGAGGGAGAAAAAGTAAAAGACGGTGCCAGGCTTTCTTTTCCTGGGGGGGGGGGGCGGGGGGCGGGCACTGCGCCAGGGGATGGCCTGAGTCACAGTCAGACACCGCGTCTGAGTTTTGCTGGCCTCTGCCAGGGGCCGGGCCCGCACTGTCGCCCAAGAACTGGGCCAAGTACGGAAAGCGGCGCTCATCTGGCAGACGTGACACGGGCTCAGAGAGGCTCAGTTACTTGACGAGTCTTGTTCAGCAAATGAGGGATGAAGCCTGAAACTCCAGGTCTGACAGATCTCGCACGTACGCGTACGTGTGCACCCACGCACGCGCACACGGCATGCACACGGGCGCACGCGCACACACACACTCTGTCCCTGAACCGCTGGTCTGAGCTGCGTCAGCTTCCAATCAGCCCTTCGTCCACTCCGGGTTACAAGCTGTGGGGGGCAATTCCGACCACAGGGGTGCCAGACCCACTGCCTTCCTGGGCCTCAGTCTCGCCTCTGTGAAGCGGGTGCGGGGGGCTGTGATGTCAGAGGGTCCTGTTGTAGGGGTGGCATGCCTTGTCATGACACCCCCCGCCCTCTGCACACGGTGTGGGTGCCCGTCTGAAACTATGTTCTAGCGCAGCATGGCAGTGCCGTGGCCACCCCCTGCTCAGACGACACCCCCTCTGGGAAGCCCTTCCTGATCTCCAGCTGAGCTTTATACCCTCTGCTTGCCTCTACTCCCCACCCCCGTCACACTGCCTCTTCTGGGGCTGGGGGACCAGGTCTCACCCCAGCACCCGGCCCTGGTGTCCCAGCATGTTTGCTGAACGAATGAATAAGTGGGCAAGTGAACCACGGACTTGCGGAACATCACTCAGAGCCTTGAACAAGCTAGAGACATCGCCCCCCAGCAGGGGCCACAGAGTCACACGGGCTTCGAACCGTAATAAGCTGGTCCCTGAACTCAAGAGACGAGAACGAACGTGATCCCCTCCCCGCTGTGGTCCAGAGGCCCCGCACCTTTGGGTTCATGCGTCCCCTCGCTCATCCGCCTCTTTTCTGATCCTGGAACCCACGGCGCCATCTCTGCCTCAGGGCCTTTGCACCAGCTCCTATCGCTCTGCCCCAGCACTCAGCCTGGCTCGCTCCTTCTCACTGTCCAGGCCTCCATCCCGAGTAGCTCGTTGTGGCTCCTGGATTTCCCAGGTCACAGGGTCCCCAGCTACCTCCCCCCGCCGACACTCGGCGCCCGGACACGGCCAGCTGGGCGGGGCGCTCCCCACGGGACTCCTCACACCTGAAGCAATGCCTGGCACATCGTACACACCAATGAGTATCCGCGAAGCTAGTGAGTCATGGAACCAGACCCCGCCTAAACCTTTCTGGGGACAGGCAGGTCACGACCCCCCGCGGTAGCCCGTTTCCTTGCTGATGGGAAGCGAATTCGAGAGTCGACTTAAATCTGCCCTTCTCCCCGGGTGCATCCCTGTCCCTCCCTGGAAGGAGGACACACACTCCGTGACGTCCTCCGGAGACCCTACACGTCCGCGGGGTGGGGTGCTCCGGCCAAAGGAGTTGAAAGAGGTCAATCGGGGCAGCCCCCTGCTCCGGGCAAGCGGAACCTAATCTCTCAGAGGAGCTGTTTCCTTCTCCGCCGTGTGTGTGCGTGTGCGTGTGCGTGTGTGTGTGCGTGTGCGTGTGTGTGTGTGTGTGGAGGGGCATCCGCTGGGCCCCGCCTGTCTGGGGAAGCACGGCAGCCTTGGCGAAGAGGCGGTGGCCCCTGGAGGGTCAGGTCTACAGGCTTCCGATGCCACCGGCTGGCCTAAGGTACCAGCCCTCTGGATGGTGGAGGAGACCGCGCAAATGGCCACGGGGCTACGTGACTACGTGAGGCCGGTGGGTGCAGGGCAGTAGGGGCGGGTGAGGTCTGCGGCTAACAGGAAGGGGCATCCCCACCACGCTCGGCCCCCTCCACCCGTGCACAGAGAAGCGTGCGTGTGCGCGGATCTGGGAGTCAGAGGTCTGCCGTTAACTTACCTGAAAGCTTGGTTTTAAATACTGGCCTCTGTGGTGAGGCCTACGCCCAGCAAGGACCCCTAAGCAGGCCGCCGAGGGGCAGTCGGTCCGAGACCTCTGGTCTGAAACCAGCGTTCGCCCTGCTTTGCCTCACCTGGACAGCCCGGGGTGGGGAGCGCCTTCCGGCCCCCCCATAGTCCAGCCCCTTCCTCGAACCTCCGGGGCCCACGAGAAGCAGGCCACCCGGCAGAGGGCGCTCCAGACACGGTTTCCCTCGTCCCCAAATCCAGGCGGCAAGGACCCACTCTTAGTTTCCCCAGAACGAGAGGCCCAGGCTGAGATGGCGCAGTGGGGGGGGGGGGGGGCATCGGGAATGGCGAGGCCCCACGTGCCTAATTCACTGCGGAACCCAGGGCCCGGCACGGGGCGGAAGGGTGGAACGCACAGACGGGGCGGCTGCGAGCGCGGGACACTGAGCCGCGTGACCTCCTCCGCCACCCGCGCGCGGAGCTGCTCCCTGCCAGGCCCGCGGACGTTTCCTCTTCCTTCAGTTCCTCTTCCTTCAGGTTCAGTTACCGCCACTCTGGCCCCGCACGGCCCCCATGACACCTCCTGAGCTCTGACCACGTGTCATCGTGATCCATGAGGGCTTCGGCCACCAGGGCAATGCGCTTAGGGCAGAGGTGGCCTCGCACGGCAAACCCATCACTACCTCCGGCTCCGGGGCCCTTCCTGCGACAGAGAAGTGCGTCTCAGGCTCCAGGGCCCTGTCACTGGGGCCCTGCAGGTGTCCGCACCAGAGGCCTCCCGCAGGTGGGGACACTGCTGGGGCGGCGGTGGGACCCGGACGCTGGTCTCAGCCCCTCCCCACCGGCCGGGGCCCCCCGGCCCTCTTCACGGTCACGGTCACCCAGCAGCACAGGCAGGCTCCGCGCCCCCTCCTTCCTCCGCAGGCCCGGCTGGAGCTGTCTTTTCAGCACCAAGCAGCCCTCGGCTCCGGAGGGCGGCCCTCCTGTGCTCCCCCAGAGACTCCAGGGCAGGAGGACATGAGAAGCAGGACCCGGGGGAGGGGTGGGGGACGGGACACTGGGGGGCTTTGGGCACATGTGCGAGTGGGGCTGGGGGAGGAACCCCGGGCAGGAGGGACTCCCGGAAGGAGGGGTTGGGGCAGGGTTGTGGCTTCTACCCAGTGCTTGGGGCAGGGGCATCTGAGGCAGAGGTCAGAGTGGGCCAAGCAGGGTGGCCGAGATGGGGGAGGACATGGGGGGGTTCTCATCTTGGGGGCACTTGCCAGAGGGTCATATCCTGGCACTGAGGTCCTTTTCCCTTGGGAGCCCCCCTCCTGGATGAGACCTGAAGGCTCCCTGCCTCTTCCCTCTCCCCAGGACGGCTGGGCAGGCGGGGGTAGGTGAGCACGATGGGAGCACAGCACCCCCTGTGTGCACCCCTTCTCTGCAGGGCCCCAGGGGCAGCGCTGGTACACCACGGATGTCACCGAGGCTGTCCCCTCTGGCAGGTGGCCTGGCAGGTCCCGGGGACAAGGCTTATCAGGCCAGGGAGGTCCATGGAGGGTAGGGTCCTACAGAGAGCGGGGCCAGGCCCCCAGGACTCAGGAGAGCACATGTCCTTTCGAAACGCTCCGTGATGACCTCACTTATCCTCACAAGAGCCCCATGTGGCTGTCTCCATAGATAAGGGGTCTCAGACACAGAGAGGGGAGGCATCTGCCCAAGGGCACACAGCATGTCTGTGGCAAAGCTGTGATTTGAACCCAGGCGATTTGATTCCAGAGTCTTCTAGATATTAGGGTGGTTATAGTTGGAAATATTCAGTGCCGTTTTTATTGTTTTCCTCCTTCCTTAAAAAAAAATGAGCTCTTAAGTTTGCAAACATGGCTTTGTGGACAGTTTTTGGGAAGACTCTGACCCCACGGCTGGAGAGGAGCTGGCACTGGGGGCCCTGCTAGAGTCCCCGCACTTCGTGGGAAGTGGGGCAGAGCCAGTGGTCGGGCGCGTCCAGGCTGTGAGAGAGCCCGGGGAGGCCCGGAGGGGACCCCGTGTTCTCTGGCCGGCTGCCTGGAACATCCCGGAACTTGGAGAGGCAGCCTCCTTCCGGGGGCAGCGAGGCCCTGCACCTTGTGGGGCCCTGCGCAGGGGAGGGGCATGAGGGGGTGGGGAGGCTCCGCGTGGTCCTGTGGGGAAGGCACCGCCAGCAGGCACGGTGACCACGGCCGTGCTCCCACCCAAACCTGGCTGTGGCTTCAGGACCCTGGAAACAGCCCCCCCCTCATGTCAACCTCAAACCCCTCTCCAGCTAAGAGCACCCTTCTTTTCCGTACGCGCTGCCCTCCCTGACAGCCAGCCATTCGGAGCCTGCACGGGACCGGTTCCAGCCCGCGGGCCAGGCTGACCCTGCACAGGCAGTTGGCGCTGCTGCCTCGCGGGGCCCCTCGCCATGGTTACGGCCCACCCACAGTTCCGCTCAGAGGCGGGCATTGTTTGGGCGCCAGAGCGTGGCAAGCGCCCAGGAGACCGGGCTGGCACAATGGCCTTGGCGTGTCTTCGGCCGTGGACGTGTAGCCAAGCACTTTCCCACGCTCCAGCATCTCAGCAGCTCTGGGAAGGTGAGTGCACCCTGGCCCGGCAGACGGGGAAACTGAGGCCTGGAGAAGAAGTGCGTCAGGGAGCCCGGGGCAGCCTTGGGGCAAGGCTCTGAGTCAGGGCTCGCGGCGGCCAGGCATTGGGTGAGACGCCCACCCTGCATCGGGCAGCACTGGCAAAACATCAGGGGTCCTGCGACCTGGATCATGAGCTCATGCACATGTGTGAGCCAACGCGGCAGCTTCAGCTGCCCCCTGCACTGTGTGCTCCTGTCCCCAGGCAGACGAGGGCACATGCCTCCTGCACACTGTGTCACCTCCAAAACTTTGCCCCCACTGACCAGTCTGCCCATACACCCCCCTTCTCCATTCTCTCCCTAAAAACTGTCACCTCCCTTAATTCCTCCCCATCCAGAGGGAGGGGACACTGTTTCATTTGTCCCTTTCCAAGCACACATCAGCTTTCCCCTGCAGACCTGCCCCGCCCCGAGCAGTGTGGTCCTGGGCTGTGGACGATCCCGGGTCTGCCCTCCCGTCTCAGAGACCGAAGGCAACTGGAGGGTCTTCTGGCCACAGCCTTCTCACCACCCAGACCCGCAAGGGCAGGCCACCTGACACGTCCGCTTCCCCGACTTGGGTCTTGAACGAAGTTTGCAAGGATGGGGCTATTGCACGCACCTGCTGGCCCGTGGCTGCCTCAGGTTCATGAGCAAACCAGGGAGAAAATATGTGACAGCAGGAAGAAAAGAATCCTCACGTGTTCAGGAAGGACAGGATGAGTGGCTCGCTTCTCATCAGAGACGAGGAGCCGGTGAAGATAGTGGGAAGGACGCGGTCAAAGGGCTCAAGGGGAAAAAGCCAACCCAGAATTTCATATCCAGCAAAACTATCGTTCAAAAATGCAGATGCGATAAAACCGTTCCCAGGTACAAAAAGTGTAAGGGAATTTGTTGCTAGCAGACCTGTCTCACAATAAATGCTAGAAAAAGTCCTTCAGGCTTCACAGAAGTGACACAAGGTGGTAGCCCGAACCCACAGAGAGAATGAAAAGCGCCGGAGGGGGGAAACTGGGCATCGACGTACGAGACCGCGTGCATACGTCCTGCTGACGTAGCGTATCGCCGGCAACAGCACGGGGCAGTGGGGAGACCCGGAGTTACGAGCAGCGTCTCTCTGGTTTGCTGGGATGAAGCCAGGATTCATTAGAAGGAGACTGTGATAAGAAGCACGTGCAATCCCCAGAGTGATCGCTAGGAGAAAAAACTAAAAAATACGGTTAAAAAAATCAACAGAGAAATGTAAGTGGCACACTAAAAAATATAAAACGTGAGAGAAGGTGGTGAAGGAGAAGCAGAGGAAGCAAACAGAGACGTAGAGAAAGTAAACAGCAAAATTAAAGATGTAAACCTAAGTATGGAGTAATCAAGTGTAAGCAGTTGGTCTAGGTTCCCGGCACAGAGCTCCTCAAACTCTTAGGGTTTTCTGAGCAATCCCTTCTGTTACTCATAATAAGCCCTTGCAGCCTGAACCTAGGTTTATGCTAATGGGGGGGGCTCTGGATGGTGGGGTGGTCACCAGAGGCACCAACCTCACGGGCAGAGTGTTGGAACTTTCACCCTGCCCCACCCCCTGCCCCAGGGAAGGGACAGGGGCTCAAGACTGAGTCCCATCGTTAATGGCCAATGATTTAATCAGCCATGCCTTAGCAATGAGACCCCGTCTAGACTCCCTAGACAAAGGGGTCTGGGAGCTCCCAGGTGGTGACACAGATGTGCTGGGAGGGTGGCGCACCAGGAGAGGGTGTGGAACCTCGGCCCCCCGCGTCCCCACGCCTTGCCCCATGCGGCTCCTCCATTTGGCTGTTCTGGAGTTGTGTTCTTTGCCGTGTGACTGTAATCCTAAGTATGGTGCTGTCTTGTGCTCTGCGGGTCATTCTAGTGAATTACTGACCTGAAGGAGGGTCGTGGGAGCCAATGAATGTGTGGCCAAGTCAGACCCGCATGTGGGCAGCCTGGGGACCCCAGACCTGCGGCTGAGGTCAGCTTCTGGGACCGAGCCCCTCACCTGTGGGGTCTGCAATGACCCCACAGCATCAGAACTGAAATGAATTGTAGGACATTCGGTTGGTGTTGGAGGATCAGAGAATTAGGTTGATAGATCCTGATTATGTCAATAATTACATGACACGTAAATTGAGGCCTAAACATCCCAATCAAACGCAAAGGTTTTCAGACTATATTTTGTAATGCTTTACCAAAAATCAAGATGCAGTTGTAGGCCATCTACATCCTAGATTCAAAGACACGAACAGAGGAAGGTACATGGGTGTGCAAACAACAGCCCTAAGAGAGCTGGGGTGGCCGCGTCCACACCTTCCCACAAGTCCTAGTCCAGCGCCGATGGCATTACTGGTAAATTCTAGCAAATAGTTAAAGAAGAAATAGTGTCAAATTCACCACAAGATAAAGGACGAGCGCAACATTCTAAAGGCAGCCGAAGACATCACAAGAACGGACCTACGTCTTCAGGGACACAGATGCGAGAATCCTCAACAAAATGTTACAAACCGAACGCAGCAACATGTAAAAAAGACCAAGTGGGACTTACCCCAAGAGTGCAAATTGGCTTAACGTTCAAAACCCAATTAACCTGCACTAACAGAATAAAGGACAAAACCCACATGATCATGGTAACAGAGGCAGGAAAAGCATGTGACAAAGATTAACACCCAGCCGTAACAAAAACTCGCGACAGGCTAGAAATAGAAAGGAATTTCCTCAAACGGAAGCAGGCATCGATGAAAAGCTGCAGCTAATAATCGTACGCAAGGATGACAGGCTGAATTCTTCCCCCTCTAACAAACCAAGGATGTCTGTAATCCTTGTTATTCAGCATTATTCTGAAGACTCTAGCCAGTGGAATAAGGAAAAAATAAAATGAACTAAAGTGAAAGAAACTAAAGAAATCCTAAATAGAGAAAGAAACTGAAAGATTGCAAAAGAAAAAGAAAAACTATCTTTATTCACAGATGACATGGTCCTTATGTAGGAAATCCTAAGGACCCCCCCCAACCACCACAGAGTGACCAGAACTAATAAACCAGGTTAGCAAGGCGGCAGGATATAAGATCAATATACAAAAAAAAAAAAATCAATTATAGTTCTATCTTTTCTTTAAATATTTATCTTGAGAGAGAGAGAGAAAGAGCATGTGTGTGCGAGCTGGGGAAAGGCTGTGAGAGAGGGAGACAGAGGATCCCAAGCAGGCTCCGCACTGTCAGCACAGAGCCCAATGCGGGGCTCGATCCCATGAACTGCGAGATCATGACCTGAGCCAAAATCAAGAGTCAGATGCTTAACCAACTGAGCCACCCAGGTGCCCCAATTACAGTTCTACGTACAAGCAATGAACATTCTGAAAATGCAATTAATAATTCCATCCGCCATAGCACAGAGGATAACACAATGCTTAAGAATAAATGCGACAGGTAGTCAGCCTTGCCTCGAAATGAAGGCTTCATAAAAATCCTAAAGGATGGTGTTCAGGGACCTTCTGGGGGGGCAGGTGAACACCTGGGGATTTGGGGAGGGTGGCACATCCCAGGACAGCTCTGCACCTGTTCCCCATAGTTTGTCAGGTGCATCTCTTCCATCCAGCTGTTCCTGAGTTACGTCTTTTTATGATAAACCAGTATTCTAGCAAAAAAAAAAAAAAAGAATAAATGTGACAAAAGAATGTGTACTGAAAAGAACAAAACATCACTAACAAGAATTTAAAAATCATGTATAAGTAGATGGAAAGACATTCCCTGTTCAATTCTCCCCCAAAGTGATCCATAGATTCAACACAATCTTCCTCAAACAGATTTTTTTGGGGGGGGGTAGGAATTGACAAGCTGGTCCCAAAATTTACATGGAAATTCAAAGGACCTAGAGCAGCCAAAACAACTTTGAAAAAGAAGCGCAAAGCTGGGGGGTCAACACTACCCAACTTCCAAACTTATGAAAAAAAACCCAGGAATCGAGACAGGACAGGCATAGAGACTGGGAGGCAGAACTGAGAACCCAGAAGTTAGCCTTTGTATTTACTGCCAGTTGATTTTCAACAAAAGTACCAAGACCATTCAACGGAGGAAGGATAGTCTTTTTAACAAATGGCGTAGAGCACTCGGGTCCTGAACAAACGATAACCTTCATACCACGCACCACAAATCACTCAGCGTGCTCCCCGTAACAGCTAACACTTCTGTAAGAAAACAGGAAACCTCCCTGATCTTGGGTCAGACCTTACACCAGGAAAGCACAATCCATAAAGGAAAAATCGATAACCTGCACTTCACCACAAATAAAAACTCTCTCTTCGGGGCAGCTGGGGGCTCAATCGGTTAAGTGTCTGACTTGGGCTCAGGTCGTGATCTCGTGGCTGTGGGTTTGAGTCCCACATCGGGCTCTGTGCTGACAGCTCAGAACTTGCCTCGGATCCTCTGTCTCCTCTCTGCCCTTCCCCTGCTCGCCCTATCTCTCGAAAATAAATAAATATTAAAACATTTTTAATTTCTCTCGTGACACCACTAACAAAATGGAAAGGTAGGTATAAACTGAGGAACAGTATGTGCCGAGCGCATATCTGATAAAAGACTCGTACCCCGATACACATATGGATGAAACAAACACAAAGCCGTTGGAAAATAACCTAACGTAAAAATGGGCAGAAGACCTGACTAGACAGATCACCAGAGAAGACATACGAATTGATAAGAAGATGCTCGGCGTCATTAGTCATTAGGGAAATGCAAATTAGAACACGATGAGCTACGCTGGAAGGGCTACAGCCAAGAAAGATAGTTAACTACGCGCAGGTGCGGGGGTGGGGCGGTCGGAAGCCTCCCGCGATGCCGGACTCACATGGTACAGCACTTCGTGAGAGCAGCCTGCCAGCGTCTTTAAAAAATTAAACACGAACTTACCATCTGACCCAGCATTTCCACCCTCAGGAATCCACCCAAGGGAAATGAAAACATATGTCCACACACCGAGAATATGAACGTTCATAGCAGTATCAACGTAATAGCCCCACGCTGGAAACCAAATGCCCATCAGCTGGGGAAGGGAATCACCAGGTGTGGTCCATCCACACCACGGAATACCATTCTACAAGCAAGGAGTGAGGTCCTGATGCCCACGACAAGGATGAGCCCCGAGAACGTGATGCTAGGTGAAGCCAGACACGGAGGACTAAGTACCGCGGGACCCCGAGAACGTGATGCTAGGTGAAGCCGGACACAGAGGACTGGGTACTGTAGGATTCCACGAATGTTCAGAAAAGCCAGATTTATGGACATGGACACCAGGGGCTAAGGGGGAAGCAGGGGCTGGCTGTCGATGACTAGGGGAAACTTTCGATGTGACGGAAGTGTTCTGAAACCGGACTGTGGCAGTGGTTGCACAGGCCTGTAAATTCACGAGAAATCACGCACAACAGGTAGATTTTATGTTGTGTTAATTGCATCTCAACAAACCTGTTTTTAAAGAAGTAAACGTTGATTATTTTTGTGGTATTATTGCATCTGTGTTTGCTGTATCATTTTGTTAGGTTAAAAATACAAGAATACCACTGACAATCACTTAAAAACAACAACCCTGAAATGCATAGATGTGAATCTATCAAAATGTGTACAGACCACAAACTCTGAAGGAAGAAATCAAATACATGTAAAGACATACCATGCTCATGGATTAGAAGGCTCACACGCTCAACATTACAGAAGACATCACTTCTCTCCAAACTGATACACAGATTTAATGCAATGTGTACAAAAATCCCAGTGCTGGAGGGTATCGGCAGGAGGCACATGCAGAGATTGATGGGTCGGGATAGAGAACCCACGAAAAGCCCCGCGTAGGTACGGCCAGCTGACTTTTGACAAAAGTACAAGAGCAATTCGATGGAGGAAAGGTCTCCTTTGCAATAAACAATCCCGGAGCAACGGAATATTCACAGGCAAAAAAGTAAGCTTCAATGTACACATCTCACCTGATTTAGAAAACCAACTCCAAATGGATCACACATTAAATATAAAATATAAGACTTGTAGAAGAGAATACTGGAGAAAATTTTGGAATCTGGGGCTTAGAACTGACACTCAAATGACCATCTATACGGGGAAAAAAAATCAAGGTCCCGAACGTCATCAAAATCAAATACTGCTGCTCTGCAGAGGACTCTCCTGAGGGATTAAAACACAAGCTGAGACTGGCAGCAAACACCTGCAAACCATGCATCTGCTGAAGGACTCCTACCCAGAATGTAAGAACTCACAAAACCCCAAATGAGTAAATATCCAATCAGAAAATGGACAAAAAAATATGCAAATCAGTGTTTCACTGAAGAGGACGTACGGATGACAAGCCAACATCCCTGGCCCCTGGGCAAGCACAGCACAGCACCGAGCCGTGCCCGCTAGGAGCGCCGGAATAGAGCGCGCGGACCACGAGCGGCACCCCCGCGGTCGGGCGTCCCGCGGGCTCGGGGATAAAGAGCATGAACCTCTTCCTGCGATCGTGGCCACATAAATACGCTGGGTGAGGAACGCTACCCTCAAAAGATGACGTCCCGTGTGGCCCCACTTCGGTGACGTTCTTGAAAAGACAAAATTACAGATGGAAGCCAGACTCGTGGTCTGCAGGGCGAGGGGCCCTGGGCCTGGGGACGGCTGTATGACAAGGGGGCACCACGGGGATGGGGCGTCCTGGGCTCTGGTCGCAGCGGGGGCTCACGTTTACACACGTGATCACAGGACTGGGAACTGGACGCGTACGTTGTGCTGATGTGGACGACCCGGTTTTGACCCGATGCCGTGGTCACACGAGATGCAGCCAGTGAGGGAGACACAGGGCCTCTCTGTTCTACCTGAGCAGCTTCCTGTGAATCTGTGATTATTTCAAAATAAAAGGTTAAAATAACAGCAGCAAAAACAATCACTATCTTGGTTTCTGTGGGTTGGGGGTCTTAGAGTGACGTCACGCGGTGGCCCTGGCTCGGGGTTTCTCACGAGGTTGTCCTCACGAGGGGGCAAGGGCTGTCATCTGAAGGCCCAACCGGGGTGGAAGGACCCGCTTCCCATCACCCACTGGTGAGGATCTCGGGTCCTCAACCCGTGGCCCTCCTTACGGCCACCTGAGCGTCCTGACATGCGCTGGCTTCCCCTGGAGTGGGTGACCAGGCGGAGGGCACGCTGGGAGCCACTGGCTGAGGGGCTAGGAGGCTACAGGGCGCTCTGGGCTCTGGACGGGGCGGGCCGGCTGGAGGGGCCAGGTGGCCAGGGAGCTCTGGCGTCAGGGTCTTTTCTGGGTCTCTGCTCCCGGGTGCCCGTTCCCAGGGAAGATGCTCGTTTGTGAGTGGTGTGCAAGTCTGCTCCCGTCTAGGACCCCTGTCATCAGTGGGGCCCGGGGACCCCAGGAGCACACGGCTTTGTTCCTTCCCTCTCGGGGCTGGGCTGGGGAGGGGCGTCTGGGGACTGTCTCACCCCACCCCTGCACGCCTCGGTGACACCTCGTGACAGGCCCTCTGAGGATCGGGGGGGACAAGTCGGGCGGGTCTCAGCCTTCCCACGGCCATCCAGGGTTTGCTTCCTCGGGACGGCGTGTCATTTCCCATTTGTCGCCTCTGCTCCGGTTTCTAACATTTGCTTGGCCGGCGCGTCCTCTCCTGCATTCCTCATACCTGCAGATTTAAGCCCCTAAAAATAGTGCATCACCGTCATTACATGAGGCTGCAGAGTGAGTGAAAGCAGTGCGTGTGTTCATTCACCATCTGTACCCCAGACATCAAAATTCTTTTTTTTTTTAAATTAAATTTTGCTAAAGTCAGTTCGGGATTGTTTGTAACCTTGACTGATGCAGGCAAAGCCCCACCTCTGTTCTTCCAACAGGTGTTCGCGGAGCACTCACCCCAGGCCCAAGGGCGCACACGGGGATGTCTCAGGAGGTGGGTGGGGGCTGGCCACACCAGGGAAGGGCTGGCCCCGGGTTCTGGGGGCTGAACCTGAGAAAGGGGGGGAGGCGGAAGAGCGAGGCAGGGCTTGGTGCCTGGCGAGGACGGTGTCTAAAGGGGGATGACCGGTGTGCGCATCATCTGGGCAGCCCTTCGGAACCAGGCTGGGGATCTCAGGGGCTCTGTAGGCGAGTCTGTGGAAAATGCTGTGCTCCGAGCCGAGCCACAGAAGAGGCACGTACCGTGCCCTGCACAGAGGGAGGGAAGGGAGGCAGGAGGCCCAGGGGGACCCCCCCCATCACCCAGGGGCTGTGGGGTGGTCTCACGGTGGACATGTTACGTGCACTTGGGATTTCTGCACTTAATCGTATGTAGATGATTCCTCAATTAGAAAGTGATGACAACAATACCGCGAATGGCCCAGGGAAGAGGTGATCAGAATATAAATTCAGGTGGGGTGGGGGGAGCCACTGCTCCAAGTTCAAATGTAGCAGGAGTTTAGCGGTGGTCAGGGAAGGCTGCCTGGAGGAGGGGCCTTATGCAATGTAGGCGGTGGGGTCTGGAGAGGACAAAGCCTGCAGGCTGGGAGCCAGGAGGTGGAAGCCCCAAGAGAGGGAAAGAACATTCCGGAGACAAGACACTGCTTGAGGGGAGCGTGGATCCACACTAACGGTGGCTCTGAAACGCAACAGGACCCTCTGCTTTATCCAAGGGCTCCCCCAAAAGGGTCAGGGCAAGAGAACAGGATTTGAGGGTCAGCAACTCTGGGAAGGTCCACCGGCATCCGCCCCTGGGGCGTCCCCACACGGTCAAGTGTGTGCCGGAGGGCTGGGCAGGGGCCGGGTCCTGCCGCACCCCCATGTGTGTCCAGGATGACCCGGGGCCACCTCCAGAGCAGAGAAGGCCCGGAGACAGGCTCGGGCCTGGTGGTCCCGGGGGCGTGTCTGCGGGGCTCCAGGGCCTGCGGGAGGCCGAGCCACACCTCTCCTGGGCCCCCCAAGAGGAGCCCAGGGCAGAGAGTGCCCTTCCTCAGGGATGACAAGTGACAGCGGAGCCCTGCCCCTCGGTGGGGGGTGGGGGGATGCCCCTCGCTGGCTGGGTGGGCCGGGGGAAGGCCAGCTCCTGCCAGCTTCAGGCTCTGGGTGAGGGGCCTGGGGGCATCCACCGTGACGTCGGGGACATGGGGAAGCTCCAAGCCGGGGCGACCAGCTCCCTGCCCTCCTGTGGGCGGTCCAGCTTCTGGGCGGAGCTGGGCACACACTAGCCCCTAACGGAGGCTTCTGCGTCTGCTCCTCCTGGGCTGTCCTAAGGCCCCGCGCCCATCACTCGGGCAAGATTCACCAGGCCGTGTGACTGCCCACGCACTTGACCACGGAGCCGGCACAGACCGCTTGTGGAAGGGCCCCTGGAGACCCCTCAGAGCCCCCGACAGGCCGCATTTCTGACCCGAGGCTGCCCCCTGGTGGGAGCCGCCGGGACCAGGCGAGCCGCGCTCCACGCCGTCCCTCCAGGGACCCAGGCCGCCTGGGCGGCTGGTCTCCTGCTCAGAGGTCCCTGCTCTTCATGTTCCCGTGTGCACAGGCTGCAGGAGCCCCCCCTGGCCAGCGGGAGGGGGGGCACCAGCCCTGTGGAAGTGCTGGGGGTCGCTGCCACGGAAATCTCAGGGGCCAAGATGATGTCCCCGGGAAGGTCCCTGCCTGGCAAGGGACGAGATCCGGGAGCAGGCACTGGACGGTGGCCTCGACGCGTGACCGGGGACCTCAGCTTCCTCACTGGAAGAGATCTGGAAAGCACCCCCCGAGCCACGCAGTCCGTTATGGTGCCACTGGCACTTGAAGCAGGCCGGTCCTGACTGGGAGGCGCTGTGACATGTAAAACGCACCCCGGGCTTCAAGGACCCCGAACAAAAACACCCAAACCGCCCAGAACACAAACTATCTTACCAACGGGTTTTAGATGACTCACAAGTTGAGAGGATGATACTGTGGGCGTGCTGTTCAAATATATTATCAAAATTAATTTCGCCTTTTGCAGTTTGCTTTTTAAGGCAGTTCCCCCCCAATTTTAAGTTACCGTGTGGCCCAGAGTGTCGTGGGAAGCCTCGGTCGGTAAACCCTGACAAAGGGCGGACAGCCCTGTATCAGCAAGGGCCGCACACCTCAAGGTCACGCGCCTCCGGGAGGGGGAGGTCCGTACCCGCTGGCCCGGCTCAAGCCCTGTGGGTGTCGCCCGGCCACCATCACACGGGGCAATGTCCCTGCCAGACGTGAGCACATCCAGCCTGGCGGCGACATCCCGGTCCTGGACAACGTGACAGGCGGGTGGTCCTGGGTTCCCCTCTCCCCCAGACACTTCAAATTACTGGAGACAGGTCTGCATGGACAAGGCTCTCCTCCAGGCACCGCCGCGGGGGTCCCGCCAGTCAAACCCCCCCAGACACTTAGAAGGAGGACACAAGGGAGGCCAGAGGTGAACATCATCCCCAACCGAGGCCGAGGAGCTAAGCCTCAGAGGACGCCCACCCCCCAAGCCCCGGAGCCCGGGCCGCTGGGCTCAGCACCTTCAGACGCCCCGGGTCCACGTTACATTCCCGTCCACGGCGCTCACGGGTGCAAGGGGCCACATGCGCCACCACCTGCCTCTGTGACACCAGCCGTCATGGGGGTGAGGTGATCTCTCGCTGTGGTCTTGGTTTGCATTTCCCGGACGGCTGGTGACACTGAGCGGCCTTTCTGGTGCTTATCGACTGTTGCTGTCTTCTTTGGAGAAATGGTTGTTCAGGTCCTTTGCCCATTTTTGAGTGGCTTTTTTGTTGGATTTCCGTTCTCCGTATATTCTGTATACTCAGCCCGTATCAGATACACGAGCTGCAGGTATTTTCTCCCGTGATGTGGGTGCCTTTTCACTCTGTTGCCCGCGTCTTTGAGGCTGCACGCTCAGCTCGGCACACACTGCTCCACGCCTCCATCCGTGTGCCCGAGGAAAGGGTCTGCCCGCACTCCCTCTGCCTCCCTGATCACAAGCCGCGTGAGGCACCAGCTGCCGCCTGGGGCTGCGTTTTCCTGCACTCTGAGCGGGTCCCCCAGCTGCTCCGCCATCCAGCTGGAGCCCACGCACACATGTACGCAGGCGTGTGCACACACTCCCATGCATTATGAACACAGGCATGCACGTACACCTGGACTCACACACCCACACGCACATATGCGTGCACCCACACATTCACACACACTCATGTCCACCTATGCATCCCCGTGAGTGCACACACACCCATGCATGCACACACGCAGACACACATGTGCACTATGCACACATGCAAACAGGCCCGCTCTTGCACATACCCATGTGCACACACGCTCATGTTCACACATGCGCACACTCATGAGTGCACTCTTAGGCACGCTCGTGCACATACCCATGTGCACACACACTCATGTTCACACATGCACACACTCGTGCATGCACTCATGTGCAGTGTACTTGGGCACGTGTGAGTGCACATGCACGCACCCACACACACGTGCAAAGATACCCACGTGCACACAAGCATGTACATGCACACTCATGTGCACAGACACACACATGCACACTCCTCAGTTTCGTGGCCAGGCCGCATGCTCCGTCGCCGTCCTCACACCCTCCGAGTGCACAGGGCTCAGGAAAGGTTACGAAAACTGCTTCCAGGGGCCAATTCTCATACAATACACGAGGTGTTTGCACAAGACAGAACACATTTCTATTCAAAACACGACCGGTCTGTGAGCAGAGTGGATTTCAGCGTCCTCACCAGCGGAGAGACTCAGGTGGGCTCAGAGCCCTCACAGAAAGGGCGCCTCTTGTTTGCCCATCTGGAACGTTCTTCAGGAAGCCGGGGCAGAGGCAAGGGGGTGGGGATGCCGATCTCCCCAGGACAGCGACGGGTTGGTGGCCAGGCTGGGGCAGGAGGCCAGGTCCTGACTTCCGCTCTTGCCAGCCTCATGCGAGTTTTTCTTGGGGAAAACGGGAGACAAGACACAGCGGCAGTCTTTCGAGATCCAAATGCATCCAGTGTTGGACGAGGCCACGGGTCCGTTCCGTGCAGCTCCCAAGTTCAAGGGAGGCAGGTCTGGCTCAGCATCCAGCCGGGGGCGGGGCAGTGGGGTAGTGCCCTGCCTGGGCTCCGTGGTGACGCTGAGATCTCCTCCAACTCCAGTGTTTCCTACACCTGTCCGGACGTTAAAGGTGTTCATCCTCTGGACAGACGACTGCTGGGGTTGGGGGACTTCTCAGGGATGTCCTGCAAATCTGTGTGGTTCCGTGTGGGAGCAGGAGGGCCCATGTGGCGACAGAGAATGCGGGTGGAGAGTCGCAAGAGGGAGGGGCACCAGAGACAGCCGGTGGCCAGGACTCAGCGGGCCTCGAAGCCTGCAGGTGTCATCAGGGGGAGGATGGGTTAGAAGAGGCAAGGGGAGGCCAAGAGGAGGCCTGTAGCCTCGCCCCGTGGAGGTGGTGCAGCATGGGCCTGGCCACTGCCAGATCTGACGGCAGGCCACGGATGGGAGTGGGCACACAGCGGTCTGGCATGGCGGGAGCCGTGCAGTGGGGTGAAGGACTGGGACCTCCGGTCAAGAGGCCTCCCACTGTCCTCCTTCCTCTGCCTCTGGTCCCCTGGAGCCCTCATGTGCTCTCATCAGAGGACACTGTACACTCCGGAGGAGCCACGGCAGCCACCACAGGGCAGCATGGCCACTGTGCCTCGAGGGCGGGAGCAAGGAGAAGGAGTCCGGGCAGGTGGTGGGCTCTGCCTGTGACCTTGGCAAGTCCGTCCCCGTCTGCACCTTGGTTTCTGTCCCTCCAAAGTGGGGGCCCCAGGCCGCGGAGCAGCCAACCCAAACGCCTCCAGGAGCCAGGCAGCAACAGAAAAGAGGGAAGCTGGCGTGTGGGGCCAACACCGGCCTGAAGGAGGCGACCCGCAGAGGTGGCCCTGCCCACAGGAGCCCACCTCCAGTCCCATGACAAGACGTGGCACCGACCTCCCTGCCCACCCACCTCCCCGCCGCCCAGCTGCTACCCCGGATGGCGTCGGGTCCTTCCAGCTCACCCAGTGTGCCGAGGGGCCGACGGACAGCAAGGGTAGAGAGGCCCTCGGCCGGGCCCTAGGAGCCGCCTGGCCCCCGGGGAGGCAGGCCCCAGCACCGAGCCCCAAACCCCCAGCACGTCAGGCCCGTGCCGGGAGGCTCCTGGGGGCCATCTTGACCGCTCTCAGCCTGGAAACCAAGGCCAGAAGCCCGGAGGGACTCAGCAAGTCCGCGGTTCTGGGCCCTATTACCAGCCTCACTCAAAGCTGCTGTCTGCCCTCCGGCCGGCACCTGGGCCCGTCTCCAGGCCAGGTAACGCGCATGCATGTGGGTCACGAGCCAGGCAGGAGGCAGCTCCAGCCTGGAGACGACGGAGAGCCAGGGCCGTCTCATTCTTCATCGGCTGTGGCACGGGGCTCCCCACTTCCCGGGAAGAGGTCGGGACACGGGGGACGCAGCTGGGCGTTCCCCACCCACTGGGGTGATGCTCCACTCTTATCTCTGTACTAGGACGGATTCCTTTTTTTTAAAGTTTATTTATTTTGAGAGGGAGAGCAGAGGTGCGCACGTGTGAGGGGGAGGGGCAGAGAGTGCGGGGGAGGGAGAATCCCGAGCAGGCTCCCCACCTTCAGAGCGGAGCCTGATGGAGGGCTCGAACTCGCGAACTGTGAGATCGCGCCCTGAACTGAAACTAGGAGTCGGACGCTTAACAGACTGAGCCTCCCAGGAGCCCCCAGGACGGACCCCTTTGGATTATGTCCATGAGATCCGCCCCTGGAGGGGCATCAGAACCGGCTCCGGAAGGAGCTCATGGCCACGGTTAGAGCAGGAGGCCTGAGAGATCCTTGGCGGGTAAGGGCCCAGCAGCCCTGAGCACAGGCGTGCCCGGCTCTCCCTGGCAGCCGCCCAAGTGCTGTGAGATCTGCTGGACGGGATGTGGCCCCAAAATGAATTGGCACATTTCAGGCAAGGCTTTCTTGGCTCTCTGGACGGGCACTGCGCCCAGGGTGGGGCCGCTCCCCGGGTGTGATGGTGCTAACGTCCCAGCCGCGCCCTCGGCTAGCGATGTTTTTCCAAAGTGCTGGATTTTTCCTCTCTCCTCCTCTCTGCTCTGAGCCTCTCTGCCAACACTCCGGGTCGCCCGCATCACTCCGCCCCGGACATGCGGCCGTCTGTCAGCTTTGTGCCTTTCCCACCAACTCCCCGCTTTCCACCAACAGTGTGACGGCCGAGGCCACCAGTCCCTTCCTTCCAGCCGTGGTCTGGGCCTGGGTCGGCTCCGAAGGCCGGGCCTGCCACCCTAGACGCTGGGGCCGACACTGGCAGACGCAGACGGGCGGTGGGAGGGCCCTGGGTCAAATGCCTCATGGCAGGCAGTGCTCCTAAGGGAGACTTTGAAAGGTTGGGGAAAAGCAGGAGTTTGAGGTCAGAACACATGGATCCTTGAGGAATGGCGGGATCTGAGCAGGTTATCACAGCCTCTCTGGGTCTCAACTTCCCCATCTGGAGAACGGGACCAATAATCCGGGCTCAGCCCATGACTTTACAAGAACCTTCCTCAACATCCTGAAGTTTCCACTGATACGCCTTTTCTCAGACGGATCCTCCTTTCTTGAAAGGAATATTCAGCCTCAAGTCCGCTTTCTCTTCAGAGTCAGAGGCCCACGGACAGGAGCCCAGGAGCCGGGTGTGCGGCCTGAGGCGGGGTGAAGGAGGGCCCTCATGAGGAGCCGAGGACCCGTCAGCTCACTGTCCCGTGGGCCCGGCTGCAGGAGAAATGGCCCGGGCGAGTTTCGGAGGACACAGACACGAGCGGGCTTGCTGGGCCACCACTTCCGGTCAGAGCCAGGAGCACGCAGACCCCCAAGGTGGGACGGCCCTGCCCGCTGGGCCCCTCCTCACCCATAGCCCTGGCCCGGCCCCTTCCCAAAACACTGTGGGCTCTCTGTGCTCTGGGACACATTTTTGGAACATTTTAGAACCAAAACATTTTCCAACCAAACCCTGTAGAAGCCGGGACCACTTTCAAAGCCAACCTACTTTGAAACCCGGGGCTTTCAGATCCATTTTGCAAATCTGTGCCCCCAAGTTTTGAAACCAGACCTCCTCTGGAAACCTCCCGGAAGCAAGACGCCGCCAGAAAACCACCCAAAAGGGCAAAACGGTTTCAACTGGATTGTTTTCCAGCCGCCAGGCTTTGTCAACCGCTTTGAAACGGAAGCTGTTTCGTCAAAGGCCCAGTGTCTGCTGGAACTGTCCCGGGAAGGAGCCAGGGTGTTTGAACCGGGCCCACAGCAGTGCTCGCTCCAAGGGACATGCGCCCGGGGCACACGGCAGCGTCTGCGTCCTGGGAAGAGTCTTGGATCCCACTGCTCTCTCTCACGCCCTCGGCCCGGCTCTTCCCTTGGGTGGACACTGCCATCCCGTGGGGGCGGGGGACCGAAAACCCACCCACGGACCCGCGTCAGGATCCTGTGTCTGAGTGGGCACACAGTGACAGAACTCGTGACCCCAGGACATGGTGGACAAGCGGGGACGAGGCAGAGACAGTTCTCTGAAACCCTGCCCCCCACACTCAGGTCTGGGGGCTCTGGGGTCTTGACTGCTCATCTTTCTGGCCCTCAGCGCTCTGATAGGCCCCGTTAAGCACCACTGTATACACGCTTGGGAGCAGCTCCCTGAGGCCACCTCCCCAGGCTCCTGGTGCAGAGGCAGCGGACGGCAGCGCGAGGAGCAGTGAGGGACACATGGAGGCGTGCGGGCCGCAGGGGGGGCCCTGGGCAGGGCAGGGTCCTGAGTTACGTTGCTCTGCTTATGGTTTTCATCCGGCAGAGCTTTCTCAGAGGGCAGTGACCTCCCTGTTTTGCCGGGAGACAGCCAAGGTGTCCGGTGCTGCCAGCCTGGTGGCAGTGTTACCAGGACGGGTCCCCCAAACCGCGGGTCAGAAGTGCCTGCTTCCCAGTCGCGAGGGTGGCACTCCTCCAAGGGACGCACAGCCTGGGGCACGATGGGTGAGCGAGGACATCTGTGCGCGGCCCTGGTGTGGGACGGGCCTCTCACTCACCACTCCCTGCCCCCCTGGGGCCGTGGATGTGGGGGCCACATGGGCGTGGAAGCCGTGGGCGTGGGGACCGCCACATCGCAGCCAATGCCAGCGGGCGGCGGCAGCTCTGCCTCCGTGACCGTAACTGCGCGCAGGTTCAAGGACAAACACGCCGGGGAAATCCTGCCGCGTGCCACTCCCACCGGTCATCCTCTGCGAGCATTTCTGGCAGGAAAAAGAACTGAAATTCAGCCGCGCAAAAAATCAAATCCAGAATTAACAGGTGATGCAGAAACCCTACTCGCGCTCTGTGCTCAGGCGTTTGCACCCTGCGCTCACACAGCCAACAGGCGCGAGCACCCGTGTCCAGCTAAGCGTGAGCGGTTCGTGGCGGAATGGCACTCGGCCTCGGAACAGAGGGTCTTTCCGGCACCTGCTCCAACACGCGTGGACCTTGAGGACGTGATGCTCGGTGCGAGAGGCCGGACACAGGACAGGTGCGGGTGACCCCTGAACAGCAGGGGGGCCGAGCGTCAGGGACGGAGGCCGGAGACTGCTCCACAGCCGTATGGACGTTCTCTGTACGACCGGCCTGTGCACTGAGAGACGCCGAGGACGGTGAATTTTATGTCATGTGCATTTTACCACCATTTTAAAAAAGAATCGAAATGATCACGACCGCCTCCACCCCCAATTCATCCAAGAAAACGTATTTACAAAGTCAGGCGTTTTTTGTTTTTGTTTTTGTTTTTTATTGTGAGCATCCTGTTCTCCTAAAGAGGATGGCCAGTCACCTAAGGATAAACAGCCACACTAGCCGAGAAGAGCGTTTTAAAGGTTCCTGCTCCAAGTTTACGTAAGAAACGGACCCCAGTCCAGGGTGGAAGGCCAGAGGCTGAAAGCCCCCCGGCCCGTTCCCTGGACACAGCGTCCTGGCCCCTCCCCCCTCCCCGCTGCCCTGCACCGGCGAGGTCTGGGTGCCCGGAGGACCTGCACCAACCAGGGCTGTGCGCGGTCCCCTCCTCGCCCCCGGTTTCCCTCCAGGGCCCGCGGGACAAGCCCGGCCGGGGCCCTCTCTGCTGACGGGTCAGGGCGCTCGCACCCTGAAGCTCTTTGAAACCTGATAAGCGGGACGTTGCCCCGAGCCTGGGAAGGGCGGCCGTGTCTCTGCGAACCAACCCCCCGTTTTGGAAGGCGCCCGGGTGACCCGTAACTGGCGCTCACGCGAGGATTTCAAAGTGCGTGGAGACAGACTTATTACCGCCCGTCAGGTGGTGATTTTGCACGGCCACGGAACTGAAAGCCCAAGAAATACTGCTGCTGCGCGGCGCTAGACGAATCCAGAACCAGAGGCGGATGCGGACTTCCCAGACGCCAGCGGCTTACTCCGTCACATCTACCTGCGTGGCCGTGGTTTTCTTTCACGTTTCGCGTGTACAGGAACCTTCTTGCTCATGTGATGATGTACGACCACACGGGAAAAGAGAAACTTTGGGTGGACCCACGGACCAGTCTCCATACTTGCTGTGGGCGCCTCTGCTAACCAACCGGGCCCCACCTCCCTGCTGCCCAAGGAAGCTTCCTTTCCTTCAAAGCTCGGCACCACTGCCCCTCAAATCCGCACCCGGACTAAGTGTGCCTCGTCCCCAAAGTGCCAGGAAAGTTATGGACGCCCAGGCTCTCACTCTGAGTTCAAAACACCCCTCCCTGGAAGAGCTGCCCTTCTCGGACTCACCTCTGCAAGCACGCTGCACACGCTCACGGACCCACCTGCCCGGCAGCCTCCAACCAGGACCCGAGCTCCAGCACGAACATCCGAAAAGCGCAGAAGGCAGCCAGACAGGCTGTGTTCATCCATCATCCAGAGTCACCCAACAGACCCGTGACACGCAAGCGTGACGGTGCCTTCGCCACGAGCAAACGGCATCCCGAAGGCGCCCGCGACAGCCAGCCTGAGTCACCGCTGGCGGGCCTGAGGAGCGACGCTCAGCACGCATCAGAGGCACCGGAGGGCGAGCGCGGGGACGCGTTCAGACCAGGTGTCATTTCTTATCTGCTTCTCTCTGGATGACACGTGAAGGGATCACTCCCAAGAGAAGGACTATCCCACGGTCCCTCATTAACTTCTCTGCTGGTTTGAACTGGTACTTCGGTCACTGGGTCTGGGCACAGTAAGAAAACATAAAGTCCATCATGTGACCTGAACATCTCACGCTGACCCATGGACCCTGGCCTGTGGGCCCGAGCCCTGCAGGTGGCAGGCGTATTGGGGTGAGCGTCCTGGGCCCCCTCCCCAGCGGGCCCTTCGGAGTCGCTCCGGGGGGCTCAGCTCTGGAGCGGCTGTGCGGGTGGCCCCGTGTGTTACACGGAG
The DNA here is from genome assembly GCA_028646485.1 of Cryptoprocta ferox. Taxonomy (NCBI): domain Eukaryota; kingdom Metazoa; phylum Chordata; class Mammalia; order Carnivora; family Eupleridae; genus Cryptoprocta; species Cryptoprocta ferox. Next base: position 36,055,216 of record CM053564.1, read on the forward strand.
CACTGGCGGCTTCCCTGTGCGGGACACCAGGGGGGGCCACACTGATGTCCCCAGAACCTTCACCTTCTCCGCCAGAGGAGCCCCACGGAAACAGAGGCCACATCGTGAGGGCTAGAGGCGCTCACAGGACTGCCTGGGGGCCGTGCAGGCAGCTCAGTCGGTCCACGAGCTCCTGGACATGCGTCAGGGCCAGACCAGCCCGCCTGCGCCCCCACCCCAGTCTCCAGCCCTCTTGGGACGAGGGGCAGGGGAGGGAGAGGGCGGCGGGCCATTCCTGATGACCGCAGGCCTCCTTGGCAGATGGCTGTGGGAGATGAGCATGGGCACGGCAGCCTCACCCCTCTGGCAACAGGGAAAGGGGGAGCTAGAGCATCTTCCAGGGGGAGGAGAGAACACGGGGGTGGGGGACAAAGACACACCGATCCTTTTAAAACAGGGGGACAGCTAACTTCCCCAGGAATAGCGCAAGCCGCACAGACAACACGGTGCTTAGAAAGTGCCGGAAGTCAGAAGCAGTGAGTTCCGCGCCCACTCAGGGCCAGCCACGGAGCCTCCACACGCCGTGGTCACCTTACGCACAGCTGGAGGGGCGAAGGCAGTCCCCCTGGCTGGTTCGGGGCCACCCCTTCGCTTGGTCACTCCATACACAGCCGCCGTGTGCCCATGCGTGCGGGCCCTGCCCCGGACACAGGTGCACGGGCAGAATGGACCGCGACAGGAGCTGTGACTGTCCACGCCTGAGTGCAGGGACTCGGCTGGACGGCGGTCCTGACACGCCGGGGGGTCCGTGTGGGCTTTGAAAGTGAGCTGCAGGGGGCAGGCGGGTAGGACAGCCGGGCTTCTCAAGGCATCTGCCTTGTCGGGCCCCCGATGCGCCCCGCCTCCCGCACTCAGGTTCCAGGCGCAGCCCAGCGGTGGGAACACCTCCCTGCGCGCCCCAGCCACACGCTGCCTGCGGACAGGCTCGGGGACGGCGCCCACCCGAGGCAGGGACCGCGCCAAGTGCTCCCCATGAGTGGTCGAGCCCGGTTAAAGCCCCGCCTTCACCAAACTACGGGTGCAGGTGCATCGGTAACACCAACCGCGCCAGCAAGAGGAAGCCAGACCCTGACGCTTGCCAAAAAACCGACTTAAAATTCTTCTAAGTAGGCTTCACGCCCAGTGTGGAGCCCAAAGGGGAACTTGGACTCACAACCCTGAGATCAAGGGTTGGACACTCAACTGACTGAGCCGCCAGGTGCCCCCAAGCCGCCAGGTGCCCCTAAGCCGCCCAGGTGCCCCTAAGCCGCCAGGTGCCCCTAAGCCGCCCAGGTGCCCCTAAAATTCTTCTAATAGAAAATCCTTCAAAATAGATGAGGAAAGCAATGTAAGGGCCCCTGAGGGTGTATTAGAAGCCGTAAGTGGGTACCGTGGGTGAAGGCGTGAGTGGGTCCCGTGTGTCAAGGCGTGAGTGGGTCCCGTGCGTGAAAGCATGAGTGGTCCCGTGCGTGAAGGCGTGAGTGGGTCCCGTGCGTCAAGGCGTGAGTGGTCCCGTGCGTGAAGGCGTGAGTGGGTCCCATGCGTCAAGGCGTGAGTGGTCGGTCCCATGCGTCAAGGCGTGAGTGAGTCCCGTGTGTCAAGGCGTGAGTGGGTCCCGTGTGTGAAGGCGTGAGTGGGTCCCGTGCGTCAAGGCGTGAGTGGGTCCCGTGCGTCAAGGCGTGAGTGGGTCCCGTGCGTCAAGGCGTGAAGACGTATCATTTTTAGAGGAACGAGGGCTGACGGTGTCTGCCTCTGATACCTACACAATACACGTGCCTCGGGCGCTGGGCCCCTCCCACATCCCTCTCCCGGACAGTAGACAGGCAGTGGCCCGGTGGCCGAGCTGGGGGCTCAGGGACAGCATGCAGGAGGATCCTGTGCCATGGACCGCGGTGTCAGCAGACAGCGTCAAATGTTGTGGCAACGGTTGGAGGTCAAAGATAAGTAGAGTTAAAGAATTGGGTCTGGTTAAATGATCTAATTGCACCATATCGATTAAAAAATTTTGTCCTTTTATTGTTTCATTTTAGAGAGAGAGAGCAAGAGCGTGTGGGCAGGGGAGAGAGGCAGAGAAAGAGAACTGCAAGCAGGCTCCCTTCCACGCTCAGTGCAGAGTCCGACGCGGGGCTCGATCCCAGAGCCATGAGATCATGACCCGAGCCGAAATCGAGTCAGATGCTCAAGCAACTGAGCCACCCAGGTGCCCCGATTTAAAGAATTTTATAGTGTCTTCGCACGAAAAGAGTATGGAGCCCAATTTCTGTACAGGATGCTGCTCTGTGGGTCAGGGAAACAGCAAGGGTAAGAGCCACCCCGGGAAGGGACGAGGTGGGGGCCCCGTCTCCTGCTGCAGCCTCTGGAAGGCGGAGGGGTGGCCGAGGAGGACTTCGCTGCCGTCACGTCCTGAGTCGTCCCTCGGGCCCAGGTGGCACACAGGAATCTAGACGGGTGTGCGGACGCCGCTGCGATCCGCTCCAACGGTCCCCGGGCCTGGACGTCCCCGCAAACACGCCCCCGACACCCACAGAAACCGGCCGAGGGTGTAACGATGCGCAGAACCGAGAATAGAGAAGTGGAGATGTGGCCCTGCCCGTTCCGGGCCCGCCACCCAGTGAGTTTTGACATTTGTCTGAACATTCTCGAAATAAACACATTTGAGTGAGAAGCTGCCGAGGGAGGCAGATGTCAGGTGCCTGAAGTTGGTGGCCGAAGAGCATTTCAGGACTGTTACGTTCTTTATTTTAAAAATCTTCATAACTTTTTTTATTTTGAGACAGACAGACACGAGACGGGGAAGGCAGAGGGAGAGGGAGAGAGGATCCCAAGCAGGCTCCACACTGTCAGCCCAGAGCCTGACGCGGGGCTCGAACCCACGAACCGTGAGATCATGGCCTGAGCCAAAATCAAGAACTAGACGCTCAACCGACTGAGTGGTCAGGACACCCCGAACCGTGACGTTATCTAAACGTTACGGCTTGTCTTGAGGAACACCCGTTACTCAAAATCACAGCAGGCGACTGAAATCCACAGCGCACTTAACACACGTAGAGCAGGTGTGAAACTATCCAAACGCTGGCTTGCTCGCCCAGGACGTGCCCCCAGCTCACCTCCACCCCCGTGACACGGGCGTCCCACACGACGGTCCTGCTGGAGTCTGCAGGTTCCGCACACGGGCTCCCAGGTCAGATATGACTCAGTAATGCCTCTTCTGGGTATTTACCCAGAAGAACTGAAAGCAGTGACTCACACAGATATTTGCACACCCGTGTTCACGGCAACATCATTCACAGCAGCCTCAAGAGGCGGAAGCTTCCGACCCACGTGTCTGCGGGTGGCTGACAGATAAACACAACGTGGCATGTCCACACTGTGGGACAGCGTGGTCCTCGAGGACGTGATGCTGAGTGACACGAGCCAGACGCGAAAGAAGGAGTACGCGTGACCCCACTTCTGTGAGGTCCCCGGAGTCGTCAGGCGCACAGACGCAGGGGGCAGGCGGTGGGGCCGGGCGGGTGTGGGTCTGCACAACAGTGTGAACACGCTCACCGCCCCTGAAACGGACGCTGCAATCCGTTAAGATGACAAATTGTATGTGTCTTGGGCCATGATTAAAAGACCGGAGTGTGTGTGGCGGGCGGGGGGGCTGGGGTGCTGCCAGGTCAGAAGAAGGGACCTCGTTACGCTCCCCTGACTCCTTCCCGGTCCTCCCTTGGGCTCAGGGGGTGCCTGTCCGGTGGGGCGTCAGAAGGAGCCTCTTCCCAACACCCTCCCTAGAGTCACCTGGGTGCCCCGTCTCCCTGTCACCCCGTCATCCCTGGGAGAGGCCCCCGCCGCTCAGGGTGGCTGCAACCGCCTGCTGACTGGCCTCCCAGCCCCTCCACTCCTCACCCCACCACCACCCGACCCCAAAGCACCCATATCCCTCCATCCAGAAACCTCCACGGCTCGTTGTTGCCCACGTGAAATCTCAACTGCCCGACTGGACGGTCAAGGCCACCAGCCTCCGCACCCACCACCCGTCCACGTCCCTGGGGGTGGAGGTCAAGCACACGGGCTCCAAATCCCGGGTCCGCCTCATCTCTGCTACGCGGCGTCCTCACTAGAGAGAGGAAAGGACAGGAAGAGCACAGTGGCTTCCGAGAGGACGTGGAACGACACAGAAACGTGTCACAGCACTTAGTACCTACCGTCTCTGGACGCACCTGCACCCCTGCTGATGCCACCGCTCTGCCTGGCGTCTGAGCCTTGCCCGCCCTTCAGGCCGCGCCAGCCACCACCTTCCTCAGGGAGGCTGTCCTCACGTCACCCTGCTGATGCCTTGTCCGGAAGGCACTCAGCCCAGTGGCCTGGGATGGGGGAACCCTGCTCGCGTCTACCGTGGGATCACAGGGGTCCCCGAAGGCAGAGCCACCCCGAAGCCCAGCACTCTCGGGGCCACAGACCGAGCAAATGGGTGTCCCAGGAGACCCCCACTGCGGTGGCTCACGGCTCTTCTGTTACTCTAAAGCCGGACTCCCAAGTTCGAGTACCTTTGCTGCCAACTCTTTTCTAAAAAGGCGAAGCAGATGGCTCGTCGCACAGCGGAGCCCCGAGTCTGGGAGGCGAGTCCCATCTCGAAACCAGGAATGGTAAGGACACCGCGCTCCAAGGAGGGCTGGGGACAGGACTCCTGGGAGCACTGCCGCTCCCGGCACTGGGCGTCCAGGACCAAATGCTACACATCAAGGACGCAAGGTCAAACGTGCGCCCCACATACCGCGGAATGACCCCAAATCTCTCACCAGCTGCAGGGTTGGGGCCAAAACTGCACATAAAATCTGAACCAGGAGCTTAAAAAGAGCCTTCCCGGACCAGCCGACAGGACACCTTGCCCAAGTCCGGGCCACCAAGAGTGAGGGTCCCAGGTCAGTTACGTGAGCCTCACCTTGCTGACGTCAGGAATGGGTTCCCGGGACAGACTCCTCACGGCACCCCTGTCACAGCAAAGCCTGACGTCCGGGATTTATAACCTCACGGAAGCAGCTGGAGTGAGCACTGTTTTGTGACTGACTGTGGCCTGGAGGCGCGACTCTTCCTACCTGCCTCTCTTTCCAGAAATATCACACAGCAGGGGGCTTTCGCTTGAGGACAGCTGTCTGCCACCCTTTTAAAAACACAGGGGAAGCCCGATCTCAAGCACAGGGGCCTCCCTTGTGTGGCAGACGACCACGAAAATCCCCTTCCTCTACCCGAGTTTCCGAGGTCAGGACGCCGGTGGTCAAGGCCCTGGAGCCCCTTCCCGAGCCCCCGCCGCCCTGCCGGAATAAGCACGAGCGCAGGCGGGAGAAGCAGGTGTGACATTTACTCCATCCTTTCCTTCTGCACTTTTCATATTAAATATCCGAAATATATTAATCTTAGAAAACAATATTAACACAGTACCCAAGGAACGTAGGCAGTGGAGCGCACGGTGCGTCTGGACTGCAAAATCGTGGGCTGCTGGAAACACCGGAGTGTGGGATGGTCTCCCGCCGCCTGGCCCGCGGGGGGCGCTGCGAATTCGGCCGGGCTGGGCGGGTGGGCAGACGGAGCCGCGGGAGCGCACGCGCGGGCACCGTGCTCCCACCCCGGGAGGACGGCGGCGCGGCGCTCAGTCCCGCAGCAGGCTCTCGGGCCTGGGGTAGCCGAACAGGACGAAGTCAGCCTCATAGAGCTTGTAGAGCTGGCGCCTCCAGGCCAGCGGGATGGAGGCGAACCAGCCCTCCTCCCAGCTGCTGGCGGTCCGGTTCCGGTAGCTCGGGGGGAAGTGCACCAGCTTGTCCACCTTGAGGAGCCGCAGCAGCTGGGCGGCGTCCTGGTCCAGAGTCTCCAGCTTGCCCACGAAGTCGTAGTCGATCTGGCACGGGTGGCACAGGCGGTGCACCTGCCGCCAGTGCTCGTTGAACGGCGCCAGCCTCTCAGTGCGCGGGTCCAGCAGGTACTGGATGAAGTTGGCGAAGGACACCTTGAGGCCCGCGCTGAAGGCCTCGCTGACGGAGGCGGGCAGGCCGCTGCGGTTGGCGTACAGGGTGAGCATGGGCACGGCGAACTTCCTGTAGAACTCCTCGTTCTCCAGCTGGAACTTGCTGCGGAAGGCGGAGATGAGGCGCACGAACGGGTCCCGCACGAACAGGAACTTGGTGTACTTCTTGAGCTTGACCTTCATGAGGTGGCGGGAGAACTTGCCGTAGCGGCGCCAGAACTTGTTGAAGGTCAGGTGCGCGCTGGAGTTGTGCACGTGCTCGCGGGGGATGCGCAGCGGGTCGCGGTAGGGCGCGCCGCGCTCCAGGAGGCTCTCGCTCAGCACGATCATCACGCGCTTCCAGTTGGTGCAGGCCACCTTGGGCACGTAGCAGTAGATGACGCCGTGGCGGTCGTCCACGATGAGGTGGTTCAGCTCGTAGTTGGGGATGTCGTCGAAGGAGCGCTCCTTGGTGGGGAACACGAAGCTGGCGTTGGCGCACAGCCCGCGGAGCACGCTCCTCCGCGCCGCCTGCCGCCCGCCAGGGTCCGGGCCCTGCTGCGCGTCCCGCGCTGACCAGTCGTAGCCACGCACGCTCTCCTCCGCGTTGCTCAGCGCCGGCCTGGCCGACGCCCGCACCGACGGCGGCTCCGTCCGCTTTGGGCCGCCGCCGATCAGCTTCTGCAGGAACGCGTCCACGTCGGCCGTGAAGTCCTTCTCCGCGCCCCGCACGGGCGTGGGGTGTGGCCTGGGGAAGGCCGTGTGCAGGTAGAAGTGGGCCGTGCCCACGTTGTCCCAGTACACGATGATCAGGAGGACCATGAACACGGACCCCAAGACCAGCCACAGGCGGAAGAGCCGGGTCTTGGTCATCGTGTGCGCGGACGGGCCGCAGGCCTGTCACCCGGGCGCCTTCACGTCAGCTTCATGGAGGAGGGACGCGGCTCTCGGGACCCTGGAAAGGCAACACAGAGCCACGTTAGACGCGTCCAGGTAAGGTGTCCCCCTGCGGCCTCGGGTTCTGGCGGACGGTGCTCTCCTCACAGTCAGCGTCCCCGCCCCTCCGCGGCCGCCCCGGCCTCCACGGCTCAGGCCCTGTGGGGCTGCCTGACAGGCCTCAGCGCCTCCGTGTGACACGACTTGCGCTGCTTCGAGGGGCCTGGGGTGGATGCGGCTGACAAGGGCACTGGACATCCTTTATCACGGAACTGAAAACGGGGCCGACACACCAGGCTCAGGCGGGAACACAGACCCTCTCGAGCGGGAGGTGCCGAGGAGGAAGGAGAGGCGGTCAGTGAGACAAACACACAAGAAGGTTAAAGTTTAATACATCCTACAATTTATAATAATGCCAAAGACGCCCAGCCCCCGAAGAAAACCTTTCGCTGTGCATATTTAATCCTAATAAACACATCGGAGCAAGCCTGTGTGTGTGTGTGTGTGTGGCCGACGCGTGCTGGGCCCTGGGCACCTGTCTGCCCCCGCTGTGTGGAAAGGGCAGGGCACGCTCGAGGTCACTGGGGATGGAGGGAGGGTGCACCAGGCGGCTGAAAGTGGGCCTGTGTGAGAGCTTTCCAGGCACTGAGAGCCTGTCGGTGTCCCCGAGGAGGAGCCAGACAGCAGCGGGGCCACGGCTGTGGCAGGGGGGTGGAGGGAGGGCAGGTGCAGGGGGGCAGCTGTGCATGTCAGCGGGTGCCGGGGCCTCACCCCTGCCAGGTCGAGCAGCAGGCCACAAGCCTTGTGCGGGGGAGGGCGATGCAGGACGGATTTGCGCTCCCCTTACAACTTCCAGTAAAGGCTGTGGTCCACCGCGGTCGAGGCCAGTCCCAAAAATGCCTGAGGACCCATCCTGGGGCCAGTCCTGTCTGACGGCGGCTCCGAGCAGCAGTCCTGTCCCAGGCAGCACAGGGACGAAGAGGCCGTGTCCGAGAACTGCTGGGATAAAGGCGGCTGGGGACAGTGCAGGCGGCCCGGGGGTGGGGGCCGCTAGCCCAGAGGGGACAGGGCGTGCCCGCCTGCAGTGCCGCACCTGTTCCACCCCGATCTGCCCGCGCACAACCAGACCACTACAGATGTGACACAACCCACACGCGCGGGAAGGCTCGGGAAGGACCGTCAGGGACCTGGCTGCCTGAGGAGCTACAGGACGAGTTCGCCGCGTTCCTCGCGGCCCGCCAGGCTCCCCGAGGGCACGGCCTCCAACCCGGGAGGGCCGGCGGGCACAGGAAGAGAGCTCCAAGAAGAGCCCGGCGGGAAGACAAGCCAGCCGGGGGATGGGCAGGCGTGCCGCGCGGTGGAGGGCCGGCCTGCCCTGCCCGCGGCTCCCGGGTGGGTCTCTGGGCCCTCGGAAGGCCCAGATCCAAGGCAACCACACGGTACGCACTCTGGGCCGCCCGCGCGGTCGTGCGTATCACGCGTGCTGCTTCCCCGTGACCACGTGCTATCCCGCCACAGAAAGCATTCACGCAGGAGTCGCGGCAGGACACGTGTACATGACACCCCCCCCCCCCCGCGCGTTTTCCCGTCTTTCCCAGGGACTGAAGTCACACGTGCACGTTTCTTCTTACTCAAAGTTCGATCTGGTGAACAGAAAGGGCTTGCAAGGATCGCGCTTCCTTAGAAGTCCGGACGCTGAGCTGTGTGTGTCTGTCACAAACCGGCAAGTGTTTCCCGGCTTTTCCGACCCACCAGACGCAGAGGCACGGGTGCTGGAGGCGGAGGGCCTGGGACGGAGCACTGGCTACAGCCCAAGGGAGCTGCGCTCAGCCTGGAGGCGGCCCCAGGGCTCCGGTCGGGCGCGTCTGCACCCCAGCAGAGGTGGGACAGACCCCGACGCCTTTGTCCCCTGCGCCGCACGTGGCTCTCTAAGCTCAGAGAAAGCGTCTCTTGTTTTAACAAGAACGTGGGTATCAGCACCAAACGCTATCAGCTTTTAGTGCATTTAACGTCGAAGGTTTTGTTCTTAGTCCGCAGATAACCTACTCACGTAGGACCGGGCACCGCCCAGCGCTGCAGCCGAGCAATCAGGACCCCGTCCAGGTCCGGGACCTCTCGCCGCCGGGCCCGGGGCCAGCAGCAGGCCACGCGGTGTCCACGACGGCGCAGAGAATCTACAGCCGTAAACACCGAGTCCACGCACTCAGTCGTAACTCGTAACTCACACCATGCCCACTCGGCCAGCCGGTGTGAACGGCACGGCCTCTCCCCTGTCCCCCGCTGCAGGGACAGCTCCCAGGCTGGGAGCCAGCCATCGGGTAAGCACGGACTCCACACGGGAAGGGGGCACCGCGACCGCCACCCGACACAAGACAGGGTCCGCACGTATCCCGGGACGGCGCGCGGGTGTCTGCGTGACTCTGACTGCCTTCTTCATGGTTTTCGTATTTACATTGTTGTTTACACTGAGCATTGATTGGTTTTTACCGTGAGAAAATAACATTTTCCCTTTTCGAAAAGATACAGAGCGGGGCACCCGACTGCCTCAGACGGTTAAGCATCTGACTTCAGCTCGGGTCACGATCTCATGGTTTGTGAGTTCGAGCCCCCCGTCGGGCTGTCTGCTGTCAGTGCAGAGTCCTGCTTCAGATCCGCCGTCTCCCTCTCTCTGCCCCTCCCCTTCTCGCTGTCTCTCAAAAATAAACATAAAAAAAAAAGAAAAGATACATGGCATTAAAAAATTAAGGCATTAACGACAAAAGAAAAAACAGACAAATTGGACTTCATGCAAAGTAGAAACTTCTGGGCATCAAAAAGCACCAACCATAGGGAAGATTCCCACAGAATGGAGAAAATTTTTGCAAATCGTGTATCTAACAAGGGGTTAATATCCGGAATAAAGGGAGAACTCATTAAACTCAAAGGGAAAAAAAAATCAAACAACCCAATTCAAGAATGGGTAAAAAACATGAATGGACATTTCTGTGAAGACACACAAATGGGCCGTGAGCACATGAAAAGATGCTCAACATTACTCGTCCTCAAGGAAATGGAAAGCAAGACCACACGGACACAGCACCTCATACCCACTCGGATGGCCCCAGTCAGAGCAAAGTAAAACAAAACAGGGGCACCCGGTGGGCTCAGCTGATGAAGCGTGAGACTCTTGACCTTGGGGTTGTGAGTTCGAGCCCCACATAGGGGGCAGATATCACTTTAAAAAAATAATAAAATCAGGGCACCTGGGTAGTTCGGTGGGTTCAGCATCCGACTCTTGATTTCAGCTCAGGTCATGATGCCAGGGTTGTGGGATGGAGCCTCGCAACAGGCTCGGTGCTCGGTGTGGAGTCTGCTTAAGATTCTCTCTCGGGGCACCCAGGTGGCTCAGTCGGTTACGTGTCTGACTTTGGCTCAGGTCATGATCTCATGGATCATCGGTTTGAACCCCACGTCGGGCTCTGTGCTGACAGCTCAGAGCCTGGAACCTGCTTCAGATTCAGTGTCTCCCTCTCTCTCTGCCCCTCCCTCACTCGCGTGCCCGCATGCTCTCTCTCTCAAAAGTAAATAAACAAAAAAAAAAAAAAGATTCTCTCTGCCCCTCTCATAAATAAACAAATCAATAAATAAATATCTTAAAAGGAAAACAAAAGCAGAAAACAAGTGTTGGCGAGGATGTGGAGAAATTGGAACCCTTGTGCACATGAATGGAAATATAAAATGGGGCGGCCCCTGTGGAAAGCAGTACGGAGGCTCCTCAAAACATTAACAACAAGGGCGCCTGGGTGGCTCAGTCGGTTAAGCATCCGACTTCAGCTCGGGTCATGATCTCATAGCTCGTGGGTTCAAGCCCCACGACGGGCTCTGTGCTGACAGCTCAGAGCCTGGAGCTGCTTCGGATTCTGTGTCTCGCTCTCTGCCCCTCCCCTGCTCCCGCTCTCTCAAAAATAAATACACATTAAAAAACATTAACAGAATCACCACATGATCCAGCAATTTCACTTCTGGGTCTATATTCCAAAGACCCGGGAGCAGAGCCTCAAAGAGCTATTTATACACCAGCCCCACCCAGAGCAGCATCGTTCACAACAGCCAACAGCACCGGCTGTGCGAAGAACAAACAGATGACAAAACGTGGCGTGCACGCACAACGGAGCGTCACTCGGGCTTGGAAAGGGAGGAAACGCCGGCACCTGGTCCAACGTGGATGAACTCACAGGAAGGACATGAGGCCGGGTGACATCAGGCAGTCACTCAGGACAAACGCTGTACGATTGCACTTACATGAGGTCCTCAGAGGAGCCGAATCCACAGAGAGCGAGCAGACGGGAGGTTACCAGGGGCTGGGCAGGAGGGGGGGGCGGGGGGAGGCAGGGGTGTATTTAATGGGGGCGGATGTTCCGTCTGGAAAGATGAAATGAATTCTAGAGATGGAGCGTGGTGATGGTTGCATAACAAGGTGAATGTGTTCAATGCCCCCGAACTGTACCCTAAAAAATGTGAAGACGATAAATGTTATGTGCATTTTACCACAATTTTAAAAACTGGCAAAGAAAAGAATGAATTAGAGTCCGAACAGCGGACTTGGGAGAATTTATAGGAGGTACTATTGAAAAAGTAAAGCAAAGTGCAGAGCAGTGTGTAAAAAATAAACACATGGATAAAAATAAAAACAATTTACAAAGAAAGGAAAGCCTTAAGTGTGGGCGGGAACTGTAACCAAGGCCATGAGCGTAGGGCCGCCTACTGGGGCCTCAAGTTCACCTCCCAGCCCTGCACCGAAGTTCAACAGCCGACTTCACCCGCAATTAGTTTGCTAAACAGGTGTTAAAAGTTCTAACCGCGTGCGATGAGCGGGTGGGCGCATGGAAACAAGACCGTCCTCCCTCTGGGTCGGCCCCAGCCCTGTCTGCATCCTGGGCATCGCCGTGCCCCGGAGCCCCGCCGCCGAACCAGACCCGCTCTCCAGGCTTTTCCAAGCTGAGGTGATGAGTGCGCCAACACCAAGCCGAGGCGCCGTTCACCGAGTGAGCCCGCGGTCCATTTTTAACATCAAGGGACAAGGGCAGTCCCTTGTGCTGTCATCTCTAACCTCAAACAAGCCACATAAACGGCGGGTGGAGAGGCCGGGCAGGCGGAGTGCATTCAAGGGCCCGAGCGAGGAGCAGTCCCGTGGTAGGAACGGCGGTGGCTCCTTCCACACACGCACGATCGCCTCTTCGCAGCCTGTCAGAGGCGCAGGGAGAGAGCAGGGCCGAGGTCAGACGGCCACTGGACGGCATGGCCCCCAGGCCTTGCCGTTAAAAGGGACGGGGACATCCGAATTTCCGGGGGACGCTTCGCTGCCTTCGCGATGCGACAGCGAGTCCGGGAACACCGCTGACCTCGACCGTGGTCTCCAGTCAAAACTAAGGGCATTACTTCCAAACGTGAATCTCCCATTATTTCGGAGAGCGGTCAACAAGACGCATGCCAGCGTCGGGGGAAGCGGAGCGCCGAGAGGACTGACAACCGTCCCGCAGGTCGATCCCGGGCCTTGGCCTCCAGCCAGAGAACGACAGGAAAGTCTCGCCCCGACGCTTGGCGCTCACGGCCTAGTTCTCTGCAAGGGCTTTGTCCAATGTCCTGTGGACGCTACTGATAAAGCCATTCGGTTTTAGGTCAGGTTTAAACCAAAAACGCGGCGGGCGGCCGTGCAGAGCTGTTTCTTAGCGGGGGGGGGGGGGGGGGGACGTTCCTTTT
>CM053564.1:36067988-36103504 GCA_028646485.1 Cryptoprocta ferox
CAGGTGTGTGCTGGTTAATTCCGTGTCCCCTGGCGGAGCTGCGGGCGGCCCAATCGGTTGGTCACATGGCACTGGGTGTGTCGGAGAGGGTGTCTGCAGACGACACTGACATTGGACTCCGCAGACTGAGTAAAGAAGGTGGGGGTGGGCCTCGTCCGACGCGCCGAAGGCCTGCACAGAACGAGAAGGTGAAGGAGGCGACAATCTCCCGTCTGCCCGTCCCCGAGCTGGGACAGCTGTCTCCTGGGGGTCAGGCCTTCAGACTCAGATGGGAACACGCCGTCAGCCCTGCCGGACCTGAGCCTCCCAGCCTCCAGAATCCCGTGAGCCACCTCCCGAGAAGGAATCTCTTCACACACACCCCAGTGCAAGTGACAAACCAAATATAACACTGGGGTTCTCCAGAGAGCAGAGTCCGGAGGGCGTGTGTGTGTGCGTGCGCGTGTGCGCGCGCGTGCGCGCCACACAGTTACAGACAGAGCAATCGCATCAGTGAGGCGTGAAGACAAAGTATTGAGAAATGAATACTAAGTATTTGCCTGTCGGCCGCAGAGTTTCAGCCCCGATCCGCAGAGGAGTCCATGGGGAGGGAGGGGGGACTGGATTTGCCCCCATCTGGGTCTCTAGTTGCTCCCGCATCGTTTGTTTAAAAGCCCTTTCTTTCCCGATTCAATCAGCATGGCGCCTCTGCTTTTTCTTCTCTTTTTAAATCAGGGCTACTAAGGTCTGACTCGCATACAACAATTAACTGCAGAGGTGAGGAGCTCTGGCAAAGGGACACCACAATCAAGACGCAGAGCACTTCCTCCTCTCTCGAAGGTTCCCTCCTTCCCCAGCGCCCAGCTCCGGGCAGCCGCTAACGTGTGTTCTGTCCTCTGGTTCGCCCTTCCTAGACCGTCACCTAAATGAGACCACAGAGGACACAGGCTCTGCACTTAGCAAGACACTTCGAGATTTGTCCAGCTTGTCAGCGCCCAGTTCTCTTTTCCTGGCTGACTAGCGTTCCACTGTGTGGATACACCCCTGCATCCATTTACCATTTGTCTAAGGGACTTGTGGGTTGGCTCCTTTTTTCTCCTGCTATGAATAAAGCTGGTTATCAACATTGTTCTGGTACACAGACTAGATTCCTTTTTTATGCTAAGGCTTTTTAAAAGTCAGATAAGTTGGTATTAAAAAAGAATCAAGCAGATTTTTCAGTTCCTAGAAGGTTCTACAAGACCCATAAAAGGAGATATGCTCTAATAATGCTTAGGGACTCTGTCTAAAGACCAAACTGATCGTCAAAATACGAAATACAGGTCTGAGATTATCAATGCTTTTTCAATTATAAAATTTTAAGGGCTCAAGGGATTACAGCAAGGTTGCAGGATACAAAGTTAATATACAAAAAAAGTCAACTACTTTCCCATATATCAGCAATGAACAAGTGGAATTTGAAATTAAAAACACAATTCCGGGGGCGCCTGGGTGGCTCAGTCGGTTAAGCATCCAGCTTTTGACTTTGGCTCAGGTCATGATCTCATGGTTCAAGAGTCTGAGGCCCACATGGGGCTCCGCACTGACTGTGCAGAGCCTGCTTGGGATTCTCTCTCTCTCAAAATAAATAAATAGACTTAAAAAAAAAAAAACACCTACAATTCCATTTACATTAGAACTCCCCAAAATATCTCGGTATAAATCTAACAAAATACGTACAAGATCTGTAGGGGAAAACCACAAAATCCTGATGAATGAAATCAAAGAAGAACTCAACAGACAGAGAGATACTCCGTGTGTGTGGACAGAAAGAGTCAATGTTGGTCAAGGTATCAGTTCTTTCCAACTTAACCCAGAGATTCAATGCAATCCCAATCAAAATCCCAGGAAATTATTTTGTTATTACCAACAGCTTCCAAAGTTTACATGTAGAGGCAAAAGACCCAGAAAAGGCAACACGACATTGAAGAACAAAGTTGGAGGACTGACTACCCGACCTCAAGACTTCCCGTAAAACCACAGTAATCAAGAGGATGTGGTATTGGCAAAAGAACAGAGAGAGAGATCAGTGGAAGAGAACAGACAGCCCAGAAACTGACCCCCATAAATACAGTCAACTGATCTGTAGCAAATCCAACACAATGGAGCAAAGACAGTCCTCCTCTTCAACAAACGGACGCCCACACGCAGAGGTAAGTACGTAAAAGAATCCTGACACGGACCTTACTGCCGTCACAGAAATCAACTCCGAGTGGATCACAGAGCTAGACGTACAACGCGAAACTATGAAACTACAGCACCCGAGACCTGAGCCCTGGAGGAAATAACTGTCCACACGACGGTGTGCACAAGACGATTCACTGGAGCTTTCTTCCCAACAGCTACAAACTGAAAACAACCCAGAGGTCCACCAACAAGTGAGAGAACACACAGACCGCGGTGCACTCGCGCAGCGGAAAACTACCCAGCAAGAGACGGGAACGCGCCGCCGGTCAGGACCCGGGACCTGCAGCAGCACGGGGGGACCTCACAGCTACTCAGCTGAACAGCAGAGCCCAGACCCAAGTACACACCACATGCTCCCGCTTTCGGCAGGTTCCCCAAAGGCGAACACAGCGACAGCAGTCACGGAGTACAGAGGAACAGGAGGAAGCGTCCACATTTGCTGAACTGTGAGCTTAAACGGCATTTTACTGCCTGCGAATTATACCTCGATGCACTTGATTTCAAGAAGAACGTCAATCTCCAGAGGCTAAACCTTTCCAGTGTGAACACCGTGAACTAGCTCTCACCAGTTTCCACAACACAGGGTGGAAACACCGGTCCCGAGGCCCTACAGACATCTACAGATCTGGAGGAAGGGGGGCCCTGAGGCCAAGGCCAGTCTCTGCCGAGTGACCCTGGGACATCAGGTCGAGTCTGAGCTTCCATCTCTCACTTACAGAACAAGACCCCCCGAGGCCTTTCTGCTCACCAGAGCGACTGAGAATATGAAAAACATGAGGTAATTAGTTTGTAAAATATTAAACCACCCCCTTGAGTCCCTACCACTGCCCTTATTTATTTTTCCATCTTTATCGGGCCCTCAAATATTTGTATTCTATAAATATACCATGTTATTTTTTTTAATTACTCATACTTTCTACCCATCATCAGTTACTGGCAAAGACGTATCTATGTTTTCAACTGATTTTATAATAATTACAAGAGCTAACTGTAATCCTATTGTATTCTATCTATAGTAAAGTCTCAGATACATTAACGTATTTGTTCCTTACACTGATCGTGGTGAAACTAGGGCAGAACATTGAGGCAACCTGCCCAAGTCCACAAAGCTAGCACCTGTTCAGAGCTGACATTTGAACCTTTAAGAGCCTACCTTCCTAGGGCACCTGGGGGGCTCAGCCTGTTAGGCGTCTGACTCCGGCTCAGGTCACGGATCTCACAGTTTGTGAGTTCGAGCCCCACATCGGGCGCTCGCTTGTTGGTGCAGCGCCCACTTTGGATCCTCTGTCCTCCTGTGTCTCTGCCCCTCTCTGGCTCCCTGGCTTGCTCTCTCCAAAATAAACAAACATAAAAAAAAAAAAAAAGTCCAAGAATGTGTCCAGCTTTACTTATTTATGCTACTGGCAAAGACACCAGAAACTACCCACTCCTTTTCCAGCTTTACGAATACTATAGAAAGCAAGGAAATCAGTACGGCCCCCATCACTGTAGTCTACAGAAACGCGGGAAGTTTCTGCGAGCGGTTCCTACATTTACTCTCTGCGCTCTGTCATCTAGGGCTGGAGCGGATGCTCGTGCCGGGGTAAAGCCCCCGGTGCAAAACCGAGGTGCACCCGATGCCATCAGCAGTAGGAGTTATTATTACTATTTTTAGTTTATTTATTTATTTTGAGAGACAGAGAGAGCGCGCACAGAGGAGGGGCAAGGAGAGAGAATCCCAGGCAGGCTCCACAATGTCGGTGCAGAGCCTGCCACAGGCCTCGATCCCGCAAACCCTGAGATCATGACCTGCGCCGAAATCGAGAGTCAGACGTTCAACTGACCGTGCTACCCAAGAGCCCCTAGGGGTTCTCTGTTTCTAGAATTGCTTCGTCTGTATTCCGTTAACCCTGAGAACTACATCTGATGGTGTATCCACATAAAATAAGGAACAAAATGGTCACACTAATGGCCTGGAAGGCTGATGTGCGTCCCAGAAGACCTGAATGAAAATCAAGCCCACGTCTGGCCTCCCCCCGAGCTGGACCCAGGACACAGAGGGCCATGGGCTCATACCCATTGGTAAGTACCTCCGTGAGGACGGGGGATTAGGGCCCCCGCACCGCCCCCACACCCCACACCGGGGCTCGGGTTCTTAGGAGACAGGACTCACACCTGCTGCAGCTCTGCACCCCTCACGAGACTCAAAAACTTGCTGCGTGGCGTTTGACTCTGGAGTCCTGATGGTCACCCTCATTTCTCGGAGTTCATTCAAATACATTATTTCAGGGGAAAATACTGACGATAAATTCCAACACAATTAATTTAGGAATCTGCCTGGAGCTTTCCCTCCGAAACATCTCCGGACTCCAACCTCTTCCAGGCTCTGCCCCCAGCCCGGTCCAGCCGGCACCAGCCCTCACTCACATGACCACAACTGTCTCCAACCTGCTCTCTGCCCTTGAGCCACGGTTACGCTATCGCCAGCCAGACCATGCCACTCGTCTGCTCAAACCCCTCCGGTCACTGGACTCTGACGGCTTCCCACCTCCAGTCCTTACAAGCCCCACCTGAGGTCTCCCACCGCCCCCTCGCCGGCCCCGCCTAGACACGCTCGCCTGGGGAATCCAGTGGCTCAACCCTGCACTTGCTTCTGATGTCTGCCCAAAGCTCACCTCCCCAGGGAGGCCGCCCCGGGTCACTCCCCACCCTGCAATCCCCATCCTCCAGACCTGCCTCCCTCTGTGGCATGTGTCATCCCCTCCGATCTTGCATGTTCTCGGGCTTATCTGCGCAGCACCTGTCTGTCTACACTAAAATATAAACTCGAGAAGGCAGGTATACAGTAGGTACTCAATAAAGAGTCATTACACTAACAAAAGAAAAAACAGATAAACACAATGCCCCTGATTTTATAATTTCTGAAACTGGCTGACAGGTAACAAAATAATGGTCCGCTTTCTGCTTTTGAATATGCTTTAAATCCCTTTTATAAGAAGTTAAAAGAAAAACAAAATAGCTAAAGAAAGCACCCAAGCTCTGCTATGTGACCACAGCCAGGAGACGGGATACGGAGAACAATGATGAAGAGGAAGTCGGAACAAGTAAACCTTCGCGAGAAGGAAAAGGGCCCGCAGAGTGACCCAGCCGCGCACAAAACCCGATCCGGCCCAGCGGCCGTTCCTCCGCTGGGGCCGGAAGCTTAGTGCCACTGCCTCTATTTTTTATCAACGTTACGTACACTCGTTTATACGTTAAATGATGAAATATTTCTAGGGAGTTTATTACAAAACATAGCAGCCCCCTTTTGTAGCTGAATCTTCGGTGCTAGCTCCTGCCTCTGGGTGACAGCCTCCAGAGCCCTAACGGGATCAGCTTTACCTACTGGCTTCCTCCTCGGGCAGGTGGAAGGGTAGTTACCCCGGCTTCCCCCAGCCCCCCAACCATGCCCTGCTCATCCCCACACCTTCCCCAGACGGGCACACGAGCATTTCAGTCACAGCAATAGCCCACGTTTACACAAACTGCCATCACTGGGCAAAGGCTACTCGCAGCTGAGCCTGGCAGTTCACCGTGAGTCTTTTCCTTCCCTGCACGACGGCGTATTTTCCCTGGAACGACTACAGTCTTGCACGCATCCGGCCCGGCCAGCTGTCTGCCTCTCCTCTCCAGATGTCCTTGCACATCAGGCGCCCTGCCGATTTCACCTGCCCCCCAAAACTCTCCCGGGGGAGAGCCCTCGATCGGGTCAGGCCTGCTCTGCACGCCGGCTGCCTGTCTGCCTCCTCCCAGGAAAACCCCTGCTCCTCGGGCTCTGTCCAGACTCACCACCTCATTCTGGGGGAGCGCTTGTCCGTCACTCCCTGAGAGTACGTGAGACGCAAACTTCTGGGGCGTGTCTGAAAATGTCTTTATTCCACCCTCCTTTGCCCGAGTCCAGAGTTCAAGGTGGAAGACGTTTTGCTTCAGAATTCTGAAAGCCACGCTCTCCCACTTTCCACCTTCTGCTGGTGTGCACGGGTCCCCCAGGCACCCTGCTCCGTTCGTGATGCCCCCTTGGTGGCCTGTTTTTATTCTTTTCCTAGAAGCCAGCACAGTCCTCTCCGCCCCATGCATGCCTCAGAGACGTTTCCAAATAAATCCCTTGTTTCCCAAACTCTCAGTCGTCACTGTGGAAACGCGGCATCCCTCACTCTGCAAACCCGCTCCCTGTGCTGCAAGGACCCACCCGGGAAGGGGAGGGACCGGAGAGTGAAGGATACCTGCCTTCCCACCGCCGCCCAGGCCTGGCCACCTGGGGCGCCCCTTCCACACAAAGTTTCGGTTCTAGGAAGTCCTCCTGCGTCGCGTCGCGCTGCGGATGGATCATTCAGCTGTCAGCCTCCTGGTCGGACCCCTGACTCTCCTCTTGGCTCCCACGTCCCCTGTCTGCTTCTCTGTCCACCTGCCTCAGTTCCTCAACTCTACCTTGCACGCGCTCACTGAGGTTTTTATTTCTCGCGTTGTGTCGTTTATACCCAAGACTCCGCGTCCGGGATCTGAGCGCGCTCCCCCGACCTGGGTGTACGCGGCACCCTGCTCCTGTCTCTAACCTGCACGTGCACGTCAGTGACAGTCGGCTTTCTCAGTCTGCTTCCCGCACACCCTCCGCGGCCCACAAGTCTCTACCTTCCAAGTCTGAGCTTTCCAGGCGTGTCCTTGGTTATCTGTTCCTGTTTCAGAGCTAGGGCACCAAGAGAACTTGGAAGCTTTGACCGTGGGGGGGAGGTGATGAGTTATGAACTTCATTAGCGGGGGACCCCCTGATGTCACTATTTTTAGGTCCTTTTTTGGAGCTATTCACACTCCCTGAACACTCGTCCCTGGCCCTGCCCGCAGGGAACAGTGCCAGCCGACCCCGTTCACCACATCCTCCTGTGCTGTGTAGAGCAGGACACCCCCCCCTCCCGGTCCCCAACTCTGCCGCGCATCTCCCATTCCTCTCGGAAACATCTGCAAAGTTCTCTAAGTGGTTACAGAGGCCGCAGCTCTGGGCGGTAGCAGGAAGCCCTGAGCTGCTGTGTCAGCCGTCTCTGGGCACGTCTACTGGCAAGTGACTGGGGGACCGGCCTCCTCGGCTGCAGCCACAGACACCAAGTGCTGGTTTCTGAAGACAGAGAGACCGTTAAACAATCGAAAAGAAGCTGTGAGCTACGGTTTCCTACAACGATGAACCAGCAGCATCTGCTTCAGCGCTTTCATTAGCCGGTCTCTCCTCCACCAGTGGCACTTGAGCCTCCAGATCTTTCTAGGAGAGCCACCCAGCAGCCGTGGTGACATGCTTCCCTTCCACCACGTTCCCCTTCCGGGCGAGTGCTCCCGGGCTTCTGCCCCCAGACACCCCCGCTCTCTCCAAGAGCGTGTCTCACCAGGATGGCCCCACACACCACGAGTCCTGCAAGCCTAAAACTCGAATGTGCCGTGGACGCCCCTCCACACCCTAAGGACCCACGTGAGAACTGCTGGCCACTCAGACGTTTTTCCTTTTCCGTTTCCCACACGCCACAGAGGCCAGCACACGGTGGGCTCTCCCGTTTCAGTCTCATGATCGCCCCCCGGCTCTGGCCCTGAAGCCACTGCCCCTACACCTGTACCCCCCCCCCGCCGGTCTCCACCTCCCCGAACCCCGAATCCACCTTCTGCGTTATCGCTGGTGCTGCTTTTCCGAAACACAGAACTATCACCCAAAACCCTGAGTGCCCCCCTCGCTGAAGATCAGGATAACAGCCCAAACTCTAGAACAGCATTCAAGGCTCCTCGGTAAAAATCCTCTTTTCAGCCCTAGCTTCCGCCCCGTTCCTCAGTCCCCCTCTCACAATGAATACGGGGACTTGGCCCACCCCCCCCAGAGACCCCATTCACTTCCGTGTCTCCACACACCCTCCTGCCTCCACCTGGAATGTTCTCTCCAACCTTCACTCGTCCTTCAAGGCCCCCAAATCCGTATGTCGTCTCCACCGTGGAAAACTCCAAGGCCAGAAAACAAACCTCACTGTTCCCCCTTTCTTCACACTCTGGAAATAACTGCCGGGATTATCTACTGTGAGGTCGCGCCTGTGACAATCAGCATGACCACACTGCCAGCAGCTGGCCCAACGTGGCGTCCGGGAAACGGTCAGTGTCTGCTGAACCGATGAGGCGGGCACACGGGCCCGGCGGACAGTACCCGGGGCCTGGAAACACCAACCCGAAGTCCCACAGACGAATCTGCAAGGAAACCACACACGTTGGCAAGTGTGCAGACATGCAGACGCCCCCTCCCACGACAGGCCCCGGGCCTGGCCAACGCCACTGCGGGGAGCGTTACATCGCGTGTATCACCTCAACCTTGTCCCCTTAATCTCCCACGATGTGTCACTCGACTTCAGTTTTTAAACATGTCCTACTATCCCTGTTTCCCTCCCTTTTCACCAGACACCAGCCCCGACTGGCAGTCCCTGCGGCGCCGTGTCCCAGGCGGCCCTCAGCCTGGACCCACACCTCAGGGGGCAGTACCCTTGAGGACGCCTGTGCAGTGCACACCCCCACTCCCCCGCCGGGCCTCCGGAGCCTCTCCCGAGTCCAAGTATAAAGTAAATAATTTAATAAATCGCGGACACACTGTGGCTTGTTGTGCTCGCGCCAGACGGAACCGCGGCGGGGGCCAGCCGCCTGCCAGGGATGCCGAGAAGATATAAGTCCCTCTGTTAGTGCCAGTGCACGGCCTCCCTTCGCTCGAGGGGCACAATTCCGAGCAGGGGGTCACTGGAGTGGTCCTCCTCCAGGCCCCCACAGCGGCCGGCCTGGGGTCCCCGGGGTGGCGGGAGCGGCCGGCGCAGGCCGAGCTGAGGTTCTCGGGAGAGGAGGGCGCCCAGCGCAGGCCGGGCTGGGGTCCCCGGGGTGGGGGGAGCGGCCGGCGCAGGCCGAGCTGGGGTCCCGGGAGAGGAGGGCGCCCAGAGCAGGCCGGGCTGGGGTCCCCAGGGGTGGTGGGAGCGGCCGGCGCAGGCCGAGCTGGGGTCCCCGGGGTGGGGGGAGCGGCCGGCGCAGGCCGGGCTGGAGTCCCGGGAGAGGAGGGCGCCCAGCGCAGCCCGGTCTGGGGTCCCTGGCGGCGGGAGGGGCCCGCAGTGCCCGGCAGGCGCGGCGCTGGGGGGCTCCGGCCGGCCCGGGGTCCGCGCGCAGGGAGCCCGCTAGGGCCCTCGGAGCACTGCGGCGCGAGGCCCGGCTGCGAGCACCGCCGAGGGCGCGGACCGGGAGCGCGCCTGCGGGGCACCCCACCCGCCGCCGCCCTGCAGCGCGGGACGACCTGGGGCTCAGAGAGGGTGCGAGCCGGGCCAAGGTCACACAGTGGCCCGCGCGGGGGCTCGGCCCGGGGCCGCGGGGGACCCACCGGGCGGGCTAAAGGAGGGAGCCGGGACCCCCGCCGCCCGCGCCCCGCACGCCGCCCCGCGCCTCGAGCGCCTCGACTCACCTCACCTCACCTCGCGCCGCCGCCGCCGCCGCAGCCGCCTCCTCGCCACCAGCGGACCCTCCCGAGGCCGCCCCTCCGCCGGCCCCGCCCCCGGAGCCCCGGGCCCCGCCTTCCGCTCCACGTCTCGCGAGAAGTCGTGGCCCACGGAGGGGCCACGGAGGCCGAGGGGCGCACATCCGCAAGGCGCCTGCGCTCTCCGCACTCCGCCCCCGCCGTCCACAACCAGTGCCGTGTGGCGCCGGATTTACGACCCGCGATCGGTCCCGCCCCCCGGCGCCGGGAACCCGCCCCCTTCCCTAGCAGCCAATCCCATTCTGCAAGCAGCGGCGTTGGCTCCGCCTCCAGCGGGTGGGCGCGGGGCGTGGCAGGGGCGGCCGGAGGCCCGGCGCCCGCCGCTGACCTGCGCTGACCGATCTCTCGGTGTCTGTGGGCTCGTTCGCGCCCCCCATCCGCTTGCAGAGCGTCTCCGGCCGGAGCCTTGGGCGAGTGACGGAACCTCTCGTGGGTTACCCCCAGGTCCGTCGGAGAGAGTGGTGACTTCACCCTGCAGGCAGGTGCGAAGCGCCCCGCGAGATGCCCACTGCGTAGCGAGCGCTCACGACCGTCGTTCTTGGTATCCATGGCTTTTCCTTAACGGAGGTGCCATGCACGGAACAGGGTTGACCGTCTTAGCCAATGTTACGGGCACAGATCAGCGGCGGGAAGTACGTTCACGCCGTTCCGCAGTCTCCGCCACCATCCACAGGACGCTTCCACCACTGATGGCTTCACAGCGGGCTGCCTTCCGACGGGAGGCTCTGTCTCCACCCTCTCCTTGCCCAGCGGTCAGTCACCACGGAGTCCCCACCTGCTGGGTCCTGAGGCACAGAACCCTGAGCTTCTGTTCTAGCAGGGGAGACAGCAAGCAAAACGAGGACCCCAACCGCTCCTTTCCATCGAATTAACCGCGATCAGGCCCCTCCCAGCGTAGACACGAAAATAAAACCAGTACCATTCTCCCACTCCAGCTCTAACTTCCTCAGCTAACACCTCAAAGCAGTGGGTGGTCTCTGTCCACAGTCCCCTTCACTCCACTCCCTGGGAAAGAGGCCCCCTCCAGCAGGCAGGCCATGCTGGCACGGGGCAGGATGGCACAGGGCAAGTGCACACAGGGCAGGATGGCACGGGGCAGGTGACAGGGTGGGATGAAATCGGCCAGGCGCACACAGGGACCTGGGAAGACAGTGGTTACGTTCCAGGTCTTAAGCTGGGGTCATTTTCCTAACAGGATTCAAGACTTAAGATACACGTTTCACCTGTGTTGTCGTGTGCCCGTCACTTTGCTCAGCCCGGTCGTAACAAAGCACCACAGGCCAGGAGGCATAAACGACGGAAATGGAATCGCTCTTGGTTCTGGAGGCTCGAAGGCCAAGGGGCTGCTGCTTCTGGGCCTGCCCGGGGACTGTCGTGGGCCTCGCTCGTGGGCTTGTTGACCGTCTTCTCTGTGTGTATTCACATTACTTCCTTCTGTCTCTGTGTCCACATTTCCTCTTTCGTGCGGGGGCAGTTGCATTGCATGAGGGCCACGCTCATGACCTCCTTCGAAAAGACCCTGTCTTCAAGTAAGGTCACAGGTGAGGTCCTGGGGGTTAGTACGCCCACATGTCCTTTTAAAGCCCAACAGCATTTATGAAGAATTAGCGAATGAACTGTTTTAAAATGCTATTTCCTTTTAAATATTTATTAGAATGGTTAAAGGTTTAAAAACTGGCAAAACCTAGTGCCGAGGAAGACGCAGAGCGGCTGGAGCCCTCCTGCATTGCTGGTAGGAATGCAAAATGGCACGGCCCTTTGGAAAGCAGTTTGGCGGTTTTGTAAAAAGTTACCCGTAATTCTATCATGCAAACCGGCAAACACACTCCTGGGCATTCACCTAAGAGAGATGGAGACTTGGGTTTGCACAAAACCTGGATGCGAGTGTTTTTAGTGGCTTATTCATAATTGCCAAAAACTGGAAACCACCCAAAACTCCTTCAACTGGCAAATGAACAGATGGACTGTAGGACGTCCGTACATCCTACCAACTCGTGAAAACTGCCGACTCGTGCAGCAACACAGGTGAGCCTTGGGTGCGCGCTGCGTGGAGCCAACCTCAAGACGCTGCATCCTGTGTGATTCCATTTAGAGGACGTTCTGGACAAGGCAAAACTAGAACGACAGGTGCTTCCTGGGGGTCGGGGTTGGGGGAAGGGCTGAGTACACAGGGGCAGGGCGAGGTTCCAGGGCGGATGAGACCGCTCCGTATCTTGATGGCGGCGGTGGTGGTGACCTGACTGTCAAAACTCATAAAACTGTGCATTCCAAAGGATAGATGTGGTCCTATGTACGTTGTAGCTTCATTTTGAAAACCTTTTCAAATGTCATTTTTTCCCAGCCAAGGTTTTCCTAATTTGGAAGAAGTGGTACATGATGAAGGTTTAAATGAAAGCTTTCAGAGGTGCTCAGTTAATGTTTCCTCTGGGCCAGCAGTTCCCAGATGATGCCCTGAAATGGCGGCCGGCAGAGAGGTTATAGGGTATCCCCCTCGATGAGATAAAAGTGTTCCCTGGTCAAATAGGAGCAGGACACAGGAAATAAAATTTCCAAGGTTTAAGGATTATCTACAGCCAGACTTCTCAGACCCTTCACCAGGACAAAGCGTGGTGCAGTTTTAAAGCGTCTTCCCGTGAGTTGCCCCGCATCTGGGAGGTTGGTAAAGGTTTGTTTGGATTAACCAGACATTCAGGTGCCCAGGAGCCACAGTCTCATGCTAGCAAAGCCTTCCTGGGAACTTGAACAACTCCAAGACCACGTGGTGAGTGCCAGGACCCAGGCTGAGATTAGACCGCCCCTTCCCTTGATGGGGGGTGGGGGCGGGGAACAAGAGCATAATGTCGCCAGGTCCCCCCCTTTTGAGGTGAAGTGTGCCAGATGGAGAGACAGGTCATGGTTGCAAAACACCGTGTATGTGCTAAATGCCACTGAAGTCTTCCCTTTAAATTAGTTGATTTTTATCTTATGTCCGTTTCCCTTCGATTAAAAACAAAAAAACAAACAAACCAGCCCTGCACCCGATGCTTCCCTTAGCGGTGCACCTGCCCTTCTGAGGCAGCCACATGCTATCTCTCTGTTCCCGACGAGATAGCAGACGCTCAGAGGAGTGAACCAACCAGCCAAGGACACGGCTCTCTAAGAGGCAGAGTCAGGACCAAAGCCGGGGCTCCCGAGCCAACAACCACCTCCCCTCCAGCAGCCGCCTCCACGCAGCCGCCCCCCACCCCCCGCCCGGAGGGATCTGTGAGCAGGCTGGCTCCGCCCCGGAGGTGACCTTCATCTCCCCCTCTTCTAGGCCCTGGGTGCCTTCCGGCTGGTGGACCCCAGCTGTCTGTCTGTCTGTCCCCACAGCAACTCGTTTGGCCGTGGCCCACCTTCGGGGGTCCTGGACCCCCGTGCGAAGGCGGCAGCCTCCCCAGGCGTCTCCGTGTTTTGGTCTTAGCTATCCCGACGTCCCATGCTCCCTGAAGCTCTTTCTGGTTCCATAACCGGCGTGGCCACAGACAAAAAAGTAACTGTGGCTTGGGCCAGGAAATGTCATCTGCCTGTGTTAGAGGAAGCGGGGAGATTCTGAGTGCTCCTGGGTGCTGGCGGGGTGTGAGCACCAGTGAGGGGAAAATAAAACAAAGCAGAGGTGTGAGTCACAAATCCAACCCCTATCTCTGCCGGCCACGAGGAAGATCCCAGAGAGCGGACCCACGAGTGCTCCTGATTCATCCTCGGCCCACCCCAGTCTCATCGCACTGTTTTGTTTCCCGTGTCTTACCGGGTGGTGTGGGCCAATCCGGGGGTGGGAGGGACGCGGCCCTGGATGCCGGGGCTATTTCCCAGCACCTGTGTGACCACGGCGGGTCTTGCAGCCTCTCCGAGCTCCGTGGCCTTACGTGTGTGATGCTGGAAACAAGAACCGTCACCTGCTGCAGTGGTTGTGCATATGAGAGAGAGGGTGTGTGCAGGGAGACCAGCCGGGAGGTGGTGTGGGAGAGGGGGTGGGGAAGAGTGTAGGCTTGGGACTGGCTGGTGGAGGGCGGGGGCAGAGGGGTCAAGGGTGTGCTACCATGAGAGGTAGGAAATGCTGGAGAACAGTCTGTGAGCTTGGCGTTGAGTGTGCAGAGCCAGAAACACCTGCCGGACAGCACAGCTGTTGGGGAGACAGTAGGGTGCCTGCGTCTTGAACTCGGGGAAGGAGGTGCTGGCTGGAGATGGGAGCGTGGGAAGTGATGTCCGAGGCCGCCAGCACCCTGCGGCTCCCCCCGCAAAGCCGGTCCTGCAAACCCTCTCTGCCGCCTTCTGCTTCACCCTCCTGGTGGCTGCGATCGCCAGTAAGGGACAGATGCCACAGAGGCTCCATTTCATTCAAGAGGCAGCAGAGAAGGGAAGGGGACCCTGGAGGGTCAAGGCGAGGGGCTCCTGGTTCCAGCTCATGGAGTCTGAGTAGCGCTGGAAGAGTGAACCCCAGCCCCCCAATTCCACCTGCTAAGGGCTACTGTGGGGTGTGGACAGGAAGGCGGGGGCCCGGGAGAGAAGCCCCTGGCTGGGTCGCACCTGAGCCCCCACAGTCCGCACACAGGCTGATCTGTGCAAATCAGAAAGGGCAACCCAGCTCAGGGCAGGCGTGTGCACCGGCTCTCAGGAGGACGCCCGAGAGATGTTCAATGTCCCGCCAGCCAATGGCTTCTGTCACCAGTATGAGGGGCTGGTCCCTGCTTGCACACCTCCCAGCTCGCTCCTCTGGGCCACCCAGACCATACGCCCCTCTTCTGCAGGACGTTCCCCAACGGGCTCTTCCCTGCCCATCTGTCCCCGGGTCGGATTCTCGCGTCTGCTCCCCCACGTCCCTCTCCTCTCGTCACAAAGCCTCAGAACGACACGGTAGTGAGCACAGCCTGTTTCCAGCCGGGTCCCCTCGTTTGCAGAGTCAGCCTGTGCCCTGTACGAGATGCCAGGACCCCGGGCGAGTCGCCGGACAGCGTCCACACGGCAGGTCAGGGCTCCGGTCCTCGACAGGACCTGCTGGTCCTCTTAAAGTTGCCGCAACACTCACACCTCTGCCCGGAGCCCTCCCTGGCTGCCGTCCTAGCGTAGTCCGTCCGGGGCTGCCGTAACAGGATCCCGCACACCGGGGCTCATCGACGACAGACGCGTGTTACTCACAGTCCCGCGGGCTGGACGGCCAAGATCAGGGTGCCGCACGGCCACATTCTGGGGAAGGCCCTCTTCCCAGTTCGCGGGCAGTGCCGTCTCGTGTTCCCACATGGTGGAGGGCACCGGGGGGCTCCCCGGCGCCTCTTCTATAAAGGCACTCACCGGTCCCGTTCATGAGGGCACTGGTCCCTCTCACAAGCAGCTCCCAGAGGCCCCATCTCCTAATGCCATCATCACTGGAGGTCAGGATTTCAAAGTGTGAATTTTAGGGGGACACACGCATTGAGGCCATAGCATCCCCCGAGGCCAGCCCCGGGCTTCTGATGTTTACGGCATTACCTTATCAGAGCCAACACCGCCAGTCTGCCCCACGCCCTTTGCCCTTGCTCTGCTCTCCACCTAGGCTGCACCTCCTCCAGGAGGCCTTCCTTGACCAGCCTCTCCCCGAGCACTCTGCCCCTGCAGCTCTGGTTTTCCTTCCGTCCCCACCTGGTGCCTTTGCACGGCCTGGACCTCCAGCCGCAGGCAGAGCAGGGAGCTGACACTCTGGGCCTCAGAGCAAACCTCCCAGACAGGGCGGCTTAGTCGAGGGCAGCCCCAAGCTCCCTCCCGTCCTGGGAGGGGGCCCCCCGGAACGGACCCGGGCTGGCCTGCGCCTCACACGGCACACACTCACGCAGGCGCACACGCGGCCCGGACGGGCTCTTCCTGAGGACTTACCGGAAACCTGGGGAGGCTCTGTCTGTGGAACAAAGAACCCGTTGCAAGGGCTAAGTCCTAGCCCTTCCTCCCAGCCCCATCCCGCCTCTGAGCGGCGGCTTTGGCCTTGCAAACACGGCACCAGGTTTTGTCTTTGCGTCTTGGGAATTCTGCAAGAAGTCATCCCCGTCTACCACATTTGCATACGTTACATAATTGTCGTCAAAGAGACACAAACGCATGTCATACAGGCTGTTCTGAACCTTCTTTTTTCCAGTTGGTGTATTTCAGAGAAGCTGCCCACACTGGGGCATAACGGAGCCATCGCGCTTTTAAAATAATTCCTTCTTTTCACGTTAAGCCACACAGGAACAGGGTAAAAATCCCCATAGGCAGAAAATGTATGCGATGTAAAAGGGCCTGGCCCCAGGTGCTGGAGGGGCAGCAGTGTGGACACGTGCAGAAAGACGGTCGTCACCTGGTGGGCAGGTGCGGGGACAGAGGAGGCTCTGAGTTCCTGGCCCTGCAGGGATGGCAAGGAGGCTCCTGGGTAAGGACCAGAAGCAGAAATGTTCCAAGCAGCGAGGATAGTGTGAGCAACAGCAGGGAGGCGAGCAGCCAGTGTGGGTGTGGGTGTGTGCGGGTGTGTGCGCGCGTGGGTGTGTGTGCGCACACGCGTGCACACACACGTGGACACATGAGTATGTGCGAGCGATGTCTCTGCCCCAGGATGCTTGGCCAGCTTGCCAACACAGCCTAACGCAGGGCCCGAGCCCCCAGAACCCCCTCCGCGGGCCCGGGGTTGCCTCCGGGGTCCCGGCAGACGCCTCTTCCCGCTGCCTGCAGTTGCGCCACCGTCGGGCGCTCCTGTGGTGGCCTGGCCTCCCCACCCCCCGGCGTCACCTGCCAAAGAAGCCGCCCGCGCCCTAGTCTGGTGACAGCCTCTGCGATGGTGGGGACCTAAGCCGAGACTCCTCCTAATTAGGGTTATTTGGTGGGAAAATTGGGGAGAGCACGCACCCAGTCATTAAAGAGGACCTCCCTCCGAGACGGCATGGGGTGGGGGAGGACGTTTCCGTTGCTCGTTTTATACAATTTTCTCTTAAGTGGTGAGATCGCAGTGTGAATTTCAGGTCAGAGGTGCGATTTCTACAGTCATGTGACACCCCCCCCCCCGACACACCTAAACAGAACCCCTGCGGACACTCAGATGCGTGGGTAATTTTCCTGTCATTTTGGGTTCAACCTGGGTCAGAGTCAAGGTGCTCGCCCAGGTTCCAGGCGCCTGGGTTGCCCCTGAGCTCGGGGGCCTCCCCACCCGTCACGGTGGCTGGCACAGAGGGGCCTCTGGGCCTCCTGGTCCTGTGCGGGCCTCCCCGGCCCTTGAGTATGCCCCCGGGACGGCTGATGCCACGTGCCCACTGGGCTGGGCCTCAGCGCCCAGATACGCGGTCACGTGGTATTCTGGATGTTTCTGTGACTCTGT
This sequence comes from Cryptoprocta ferox, assembly GCA_028646485.1. NCBI lineage: Eukaryota > Metazoa > Chordata > Mammalia > Carnivora > Eupleridae > Cryptoprocta > Cryptoprocta ferox. The sequence goes on from CM053564.1 coordinate 36,085,061, forward strand.
TTGGGGATGAGGTTAACATTTAAACCCGTAGACAAAGCGTAAAGGAAACGACCCTTCATAACACGGGCGGGACTCGTCCGATCCTCTGACAGCCCGAGTAAAGCAGAAGGCTGGCTGACCTTCCCTGAGCAAGAGCGACTTTTGCAGCCGACGGCCCCTCCCTGCGTCTCCCCCTGCTGGCCCAGCGCGCGGATTTGGGCTTGCCAGCCTTCGTGATCACATGAGCCAGTTCCGTAAACTAAGTGCTTACACACACACACACACACACACACACACACACACACGAGTTCTGTTTTGCTGGAGAACCTAATATACTCCCCATGAGGCTGGGACCCCCCCCAGGTGCATGGGTCAGTCCACAGCCTCCACTCAGCTCAAGACGGGATATAATAAAAAGATTGGGAGTTTCCTCTGTACTCTCACACCAGCCAAGGACCAACTTGTGGGCCATGCCTGACCGCTCGGCTCGCCCCACCGTACTGCCATTTCTAATGTCCTGCTGCGGCTCCGCAAAGGTACCAAGGACTTCTCCAGCCACTACTTGCCAACGGCCTGGGCTTCCCCCCGTCTCTCCGTTAAGATGAGGTGCCCAAAGCGCAGAGACCGCAGACAGACGTTCATTTCTCTCTCAAGTTAAAATCTGGGGGTAGGATGGAACAAGGCTGAGAGGCGTCTCTGCCTTCTAGACCAAGGCTCCTTCCCGCTTCCCACTCCATCCTCCTGAGGACATGGTCTTTGTCCTCATGGCCTCAAAATAATGGCTGGGATTCCAGCCATCACATTCGGATTCCAGGTAGGAGGATTCCAGGAAGTGAGGAAAAGAGGCATGAGGAAAATGCCGATTATGCGTTGTGCAGATTCCTGGAAGCAGCTTCTTCTGGCTTATATGCCATTGGTCAGAACCTAATCACATGGCCACAGGCAGATGCAAAGGAGGCTGGGAGATACAGTCCTTATTTTGGGAGCCGCCGTGGGACTAGCAAAAACTGGGGGTTCTGTTATCATGGTAGAAAGCGGGCAGATACAGGGGACAACCAGTAATCCCTGCCATACCCAGGCTCTGGGGCCAAGGCCGGAGAGCAGAAGCCTCCCGCCCCCCAGGCCCGGCCTGTCCCCGGTGAGGGGCATGGGCCTCAGACGGTGCCCCTGGCAGGTCTGCACAACGCATGCAGCACAGCCCCCAAAGGTGCATGGGACTGACCTCCCCCCTCCACACACTCCTCAGGGGCCCAGGAAGGACAGCACGGCCTCCTCGACAGAGGGTCTTACACCGAGGGGGGCCCGGCCATGGCGTCCAGCCGTGCAGCCCGCATGTTTGTGGGGTGTCCGGCACGTGCCAGGCACACACGAGTCCAAGGTGACCAGCTTCCCACTCAGGCCGCGAGCCCCCAGCAGCGCCTGCACCTCCCGCCCCTGACGTGCCACAAGCCGACTCCCCAGACCCCCAGAGGAGGGGGCTCTGGCCCCACGTCCTGCCAGGGGTGCCTCTGAGAGCCCAAGGTCGGGCACTGGCTTGGAAACCACAGCAAGCGCCAAAAGCACAGCCAGGGAAGGTGGCGACGCGGCTCACGGGTGGCGCTCAGTCTCCCTGTGACCTTGTCTATCTTGACGAAAAGTTAGGACCTTGATTTCTGCGTCCCATGTACCCTGAGATGCTGCCTCACTCCCAACCGTCCGCCACAGTGTCCTCCGCACGATGGGGTGTGGACAGGGACGTCAGAGCCCAGTGAGGGGATGGGTGGGTCACGGGAACGCAGGATGCTGGCCTACTCCCGAGACTGTGTATACACGGGGACAGGATAGTGCCACTCTGCCTGCTGGCCAGGGCTCGCGGGGCGTGAGGGGTAATTCTGTGCGTCAAGTTGGCCAAGCCACGGTACCTAGGTGATAGGTCAAACACCGGCGTACACGGGGCTGTAAAGGTGTTTTCTGGGCGAGATTAGCATTTAAATCAGTAAGGACACCCAGAGCTCAGCAGAGGCCCCTCTGTAGTGTGGGTGGGCCTTACCCAATCAGGTGACAAGCAAAAGCGTTCTCTCAGGGCAGAAACTGCAGGGTAGAGTGATCCTGGGAAAAGCACCCACAACCTGGAATGACCCGAAAGATGCCTGAGGCTCCCCATGTGGTGTCCTTGACAAGGGCTCTGAAGTCCCATCAACGGCCCTTCCTCCGAAGGTGGGTGGTGAGGCAGCTGCCGGTGCAGAGAGCTGCGGGAGCTGGGGCTGGCTGGTCGCTGCCGGGGCCCGGTCTCTCGAATCCAGCTCCGGGGCAGGGAGAGCCCCGTGCCCAGGGCCGGCCTCTCGGGCCCCCGCATGCTGGCCTGCCTGCTGACATCCTCACTGTGGCCTTCTCGGCCGCTTGGCGCTGCCCCGGTGCCTGCGGGGGGTGCTGGGGGGCCGTGGGCTCTGGCGTCGGCCTCCACCATCTGTCGACCCTGGAGGGGTGCAGAGACTGTGGTCCGTGGTCAAGGCCAACTCCAGTGAAGCCAGAGTCCCGACGGCGGGGTCCCCGCCCGGTACGGACGCCCTGGCCGGAGCTGCCCACTGGCCACACTGGGTCCGGGAGCCACAGGGGCACCCCCCTTCAGCTCCGCCCATGCCCCGCCCCCTCCTGGGCCCTGTGGGACTGTGCCTTCCTGACCCGGGGCCCCACTTTCCCACACACTCTGGTAACACAGGCCTGTCCCCAGAACCCCCCTCAGCCACTGGCTCCCTGCAGGGGACATGGGCAGTTAGAAGGGGGGCCCTTGGGGAACCCCCCCAACCCTCCCATTTAAACTGGCCTGTACCACTGGCTGTTACTCAGTCTACTCTGTTCTGGGAGCTTCTGGCCCCAAGGGCGTGGCCAGCAAACACCTCTGAGAGCCTTTCCCCAAGAACCCTTAAAAAGAAGGGCATCATAATGGGAAGTTCGTAACCTGTTTGAAACAATAGCAGCAGGGAGTAGGTTCAAGGTACAGGTGGGGGGCTGAGGTCAGGCCCGAGAACGTCCCGCCCCGGGGGCTTTGGGCCTATTGCACATACACGGCCGTCCTTCCCGCCCCCGGGGCTGTGAGCTGGTTCGGGGGTGAGGAGATGGTGCCAGCACTGCCAGAGGGAGGTTCCTGTCCCCGGACGGGATTCGGGCAACACGTGCCGTTCACGGGTTGGGCTGGGGATTTACGTGAACGCGGAGGCTAGTGCGGCTCAAACCGTCTCCGGGATTCAGCATCCGGGGCTTCAAGACCCAGGAACAGAAGAAGACGGGGGGTGGGGGGGCGGGCACGCTGGCAGAACTGTGTCTCGAGTTTCCCGGTGAATGTCCGGGCCTGGCGACACTGTGGTAAAACTGGCACTCACGACCCCGGGGGCCAGTGTGCAGAATTAGCACAGTCTTCCGGGAAGGTTGTTGGGCTTAAGTATCAGTTACAGGTAACACGCACTGTTGGTTTTGGAGGAAAGCACCAGGGTGGTGTGCTTTCGCTCACGATCTAGGCCTGTGCGGGCCGTCCCGCTAAGCAGCCACTGGGCAAGCGTGGCTGCCGGGGGCATGGCAGGGGCTCGTGGGGGGCGGCCACGGGGCGGGCGAGCGCGCGGACAGGGGCGCGTGGGCAGCCGGCGATCCGCAGGCGGGGCGGGGCAGACACTGACCTCGCACGTCCCGGGGCGCCAGTGGGGTCCTGCGGGGGCCCCGGCTGCTCTGCCAGGGGGCGCTGGGGAGGGTGAAGCTGACCTCAGGCACCTGCAGCGTCTTCTCGTCTAAACGGTGGGTGGGAGAGGACAGGACGTGATTTTCAGGACCGCCCTGTGAATCCCGGCCCATGAAAATAAATGACGAGTGATGGACAGAGCGGATTGAGTACTGAGGGTACCACATTGTTTCTTCTAAATGCCCCAGCGCTGCCCTTTCCAGAACATTCTTCCCTCGGGCTTTGGTTCCTTTCCTTCCCCAGCAAAAGTCAGGCTCTGCAGGCGGGGAGGGAGGGAGGGAGCCGTCTGTCTCCAGCCCTTCCTCTCCTGGGAGAAGCTGCACTTTTGCATTTTATTCCCGGCGCAAAGGCACCCAACTACCCCTTGTCCCTGCTGCAGGTGGGAACACCCAGAGCTGCCCCGGGGTCGAGTGGATCCTAACCAGGGGGAGGAGCTCCGCTGTGTAGGAAGCTTTGGGGTGGGTTTCACGCTCCCTGACGGGCTGGCAGACAGCACCGGGAAGAGCTCCCTTGCGCCCGGCCACGATGGGGACAGGAACAGGCCTGGGCCCGGGCCGCCCACCGCGGGCAGGAGAGTGGCCGGGGAGCTCTGCCCCTGCTCTGTCACTCTGTGACATGAGCACCGATCTGATGGGGGTGCTGGGAGTGATAAATGAGGCAACACGTCCACTGTCCACCCAGTGCAGGGCCAGTACCACCACGGCCCTAAACTGTGAACCAGCAATCAGATTAAAACTGGGAGGGGTCTCTGGGCCCAAGGGGGCTGCCCGGGGGAGGTGGGCCCGTGCAAACACTGCCGGCGGTGATCCTCAGGCTCCCTGCACAGACCTGCATGGGCCCCGCCAGAGAAATGGGTCAGCTGGTCTACCCCAGCTACCTGCAGGGCCTCCCGCCAAGGACAAATGTGTTCCTTCCCCCGAGCGGAGGCAGCCAGGTGCAGCGGGAGGGGCGTGGGGGTGCCGGCCCCGGCTTTGTGGCCCTGAAGATGTCACTTCTGCTCAGTTTACCCACTTGAAGCAGCGGGGCTGCAGGTCTGGAAGGACCAGTGATGCTAACGGGCTCCGATTCACCCAAGACAGAGACGTACCGTGTCGAGAGGAGACCGTGCCGCGGGGCTCTCGCAGACAAAGCTGAGAGAGGAAGGCCCCGCCTCCGCTCGGGGGGGCCCACCAAACAGGGCTCAGCACCTCCCCGTGACCCAGAGGCTCGGGCGGTGCCCCTTTCTCGCCAACCTAGAGGGCCGGGTTCAATACACTCACTTCTATTTGAAAACGGCTGGTTTCTTTTGTACACAGCCTGGGCGTTAGTGGTTGTAGGGAACCGCACTGAACCTTCCTAGCTGTGACCTTCAGTAAACACTCTGTCATCACAGAGAGAAAGCTCTTGAAAGATTCGTGGGTGAAGCGACGTGATTTGGGACCCTCTCGAACCCTCTCCAGGAGAGCAAATAACAAACGGAAGGATGGAAATGTGTACAGAGAGCGCAGAGAGAGTGGCAGAGGGCTGGGCACTGCCGGAGCCGTGGACCGGGATGTTAACGAGCGCCTGCCCCTACGTCTGCGTGTGTTGGCAAGTCCGTGATAACGTGGCGGGGAAAGCAAACTCCTTTTCAAATCATCCGTACAGACATGTTCCGAGGGGCTCATCTCCAGGGGCCGGGTGGTCCCAGGAGCCGTGACCTTAGCTCCTGGCTGAGCGGCGACGGCCAGGCCTCCCCAGGCAGGGGCCGTCAGGGCGCCTCCCCCGAGTGAGGGCCTGGGGACTGGCGTCCAGGGCACCTGCCCGCCCGCCGGAGGAGAGCGGTGGGTGCGGGCCCAGCCCTGCCTTTCAAAGTTCCCACGCCCGACGCCGCTGCGTTCTCTGGGATTGTGTTCTTGTTTTACGCAGGTGTAGACAGTAAGTAAATAAAATCTTTTGAAGATGGCAAATCCCATATGGATAAAGAACACTTCAAGTGGTTTTTAAGGTGTTTTTAAGTTTTTAAAGTGTTATCACAGGCCTACGTGGCCGCCGGCAGTTACGGGAGCCGAACTGAGAAATCACAGGGGAATCTGAACTTTGTCCTCGAGAGCAGAGATTTCTGAAAAGTTTGAGAGCTTGGATAGCATCGGGCTGGGCCAAGGTGCACACTCACCAGCGAGACGGAGTATGGCTGTGCACACTGCCTCCACGGTCCTTGAAGCATACAGCAAGGGCCTAGAACACACTCAGGCTCTGACCCACGAGGAATACTCTTCTAGAAGGCATAAGGGTGTGGGTAGGGGCTGCGGTGCAGCCGCCACTCCCAGCCGTGTGACCTCGGGAGAGTCCCTTCACCCCTGTGCCTCAGCTTCCTCATCTGTACAGTGGGCACGGTGGTCGCTCCTTACTTAGACAGCTGTTGGGAGGTCATGTGGGCTGACACTCGTGAGCACCTCATGCACCCAGGTGCTCCGTAGCCACGAGCTCCGATTACATGGCCAGTGGCCCAGGCCACCCGTGCTCAGGGCCCCCCATGGCGAGGACTCCCTTGTTCGTCTGGTTTTTTTCCAGTCTATATCGGACTGATACTTTTGCAAATATAACGAAAACGAATCACTGGAAAGACTGATGGACGATTCTAAGAAGACAGAACGCAAGCCCTTCGTCACAAGTGGCGGTCCCGCCAAGTTGCCACACGCCTTTCTGACAGCTTGGCCTCCACGTCTGTGTTCATGTCGCTGCAGGTCAGGGGCAGGCTGCGGGAACTGCTCGAGGAGCACGGACGCCCCCTCTGCACCCACAGCTGCGACACACCGGCAGCACGGCCCCAGGGCAGGGGCAGGTGCCCACGCCACCGAGTGACCGCCTCCGGACGGGGCAGAGGACAAGCGCTTCTCTCTCACGGACAATCCTACCTGTGCCCCAAACCTCTCACCACGAGCGTATCTCACTCGTCCTGTGACAACCAGCCACGGGGGCCGGGATCAAACCCGTAAGAGACAGACTGACGACGGCAGCCGGTCCTATTTTTAATCATCATTTTAAACTCCGGTGGGGCGTCAGGCAGGCAGAAGCAAAACAGAATGCCTCTGCGAGTGTTTCCTTCCACAAGGCCAGTGGCCCTGGCCCACCACTCACCGCCCTGAAAACCTGAAACTTACACCCAGGGGCGGACAACTGATGACAGCCCGAACTGTCACGCTTCCCAAAGACTCACCCTTGACAGGAGGGGCAGGGTCGTGAGGTGCAGACAGAACCCCAGGGTGCTATTTTCCGTTTTGGATTCTGTACCTTCACGGGAGCTGGGGCTGGCCTTTTTCCTGGAGGCCGTGCTGATGGCAGGGAGGAAGCTCTTTCCGGACGGCTTTGTGAGCGGGAGGGGCGCAGGGGGTGGCTGACTCTCGGCCACGTGCTCCATGGAGAGGGGCTGAGGGTTCTCTGTCGCCTGCAGGGACAGTCGCATAGCAGGGCAGGGCGTGGGGGGGCAGGTGGGGAGGGAGCAACACGTCAAGGTCATTTTGAGCTAAAGCCATGAACAGATCAACCCCCTACTGGGTGGCAGACTTGCTGTCGGCCACGTCCACCTCAGCAAACATAAACAGAATCACTGCTAACATTCTCCTCCAGCCCCAAGACGAATGAATGAATGAATGAATGATGCTCTCCCAGGTGCTGTCTGCCTCCCCCACCACTTTCTCCTCTCAGTGCCCTCCCTCAATCGAAGGGGTTTAAATGGTCAGCATTTAATTAGAGACACTGAGTGGGGCGACTGGGTGGCTCCATCAGTTAAGCGTCCGACTTCAGCTCAGCTCATGATCTCGCAGTTTGTGAGTTCAAGCCCCACGTCGGCCTCTGTGCTGACAGCTCAGAGCCTGAAGCTGCTTCAGATTCTGTGTTTCCTTCTCTCTCTGCCCCTCCCCTGCTCGTGTTCTGTCTCTCTCTCTCTCAAAAATAAATTTTAAAAAAACATTAAAAAAAACATAAATAGACTAAGTAAGCAGATTGTCCTCTGCCGTGTGGATGGGTCTCGTCCAATCAGTTGAAGGCCTGGATAGAACAGAAGGCGTCTCTCTTGTGAGTAAAAGAGACTCCTCGCGCCTGATACCCTTGAACTGGACTTCAGGTTTTTTCCTGCCTTTAGACTTAAGCAGGTCTCCAAACTGCCAACCACGGCTCTGGGACTTGTCAGCCTCTGTAATTACATAAACCAATTGTAATAAACCCTTGTGTGTGTGAGTGTGTGAGTGTGAGTACCTGTGTTGCACGCACACATTCTATCGGTTCTGTTTGTCTGGAGAACCCTGACTGACACGCTCACCTCTGACCCTGTGCTGTCCTGCCTCTAATCCTACTGAGTTGTGGCCACAGTGGTTTCCGTGGACTCAGCAAATGCCCAGTGTGCAGCCGGCAGAGGCAGAATGAGATGTGCCAGGCCCACGGCCACGTGCCAGCTTGCCCAGAGAGAGGCCTGCTCGCCTCCTCCAGTTTATGTAACCAAGTGTGTGATGAGAAAGGACCCTGTGAAGGGAAAACCATTTCCATACAGACTGGAACCTGTGCCACATCCACCCCCCGCCCGTGCACACAGACTTCACAGCGCTGTGACCAGTGTGACCAGTGTGATCGGTGAGTGACCAGTGAGTTATCAATGTGGTGAGTGATCAACATGCCCAGTGACTGGTCAGTGTAGCGAGCGGCCAGTGTGGTCAGTGTGGCCAGCGAGCGGCCAGTGTGGTCAGTGTGGCCAGCGAGCGGCCAGTGTGGTCAGTGTGGCCAGCGAGCGGCCAGTGTGGTCAGTGTGGCCAGCGAGCGGCCAGTGTGGTCAGTGTGGCCCTCTGCCGAGTGCTGGATTTCCTTACATGGTGTTGAGCCTTTTGCACAGGTCGGCACTGCCCAGTGTCCCGAGAAAATAGCTGGAACACTATTCACCCACGGACGCCAACGCACCACGGGTAGTGGTCGGAAATGAAAGACAACTACGTGGCCACGGACCAGGGAGCAGACAACCTAAGTGTCCACGAAACGGGGCTGCGTGCAGAGCGCGTCCCGGCCCGTGCCGGAGGGGGGCCGTGCCGCCAGGCCTGGGGCCGGGCTCCGGCAGGAGAGGGACGCTTCGTGGTGGACGGCGCTTCGCGGCTCAGTTACTGGTGAGCGGCCGCGTGTTAGAGCCAAGCAAGGCGCCCTCTCAAGGTGGAAACACAACCGCCACGAAGGCACTTGAGAGTGTGGAAGGGCGTTAAGAAGGACACGGGGTCAGAAGGCGGTGCCCGCGGACACGCTCGCGGTTCCGATGGGGGGTGCGGGTGTCCTCCACGAGCCTCCTCCGCACCGGGGCCCTCCCGCGTCCACCACGACCCTCCCGCTCCGCCGTCCCAGCCGGACCCCGCGAGCGGGCTGGGAGGCCGGCCAGCGTCTACCCACCGGCCGCACGCTCCCAGGGAGCGAGGGTGACCGCGTCCTCCTGGCCTTCCTCTCCGCAGAGCGGTCCCGGCCCGCGCTGGCGTGCGGCCACCGCCTGTCTGCGGGGCTCGGGTCCCGGGAGTCCAGGGCCACGTCCTCAGGAAGGTGGAGGGAGGAGCGGCTGCTGCCACTCTGGCGGTCCTGCGCCTTGGAGCGCCGGGTGGCCGCGATGAGAACAATGCCCTTGGTGCTCATGGCCATCTCCTCGAGGGCCTGAGCGCTCAGGGCCGGGCCGCCCGCCTCCGCTGCCGCCCGCGAGGCACCCAGGTCCAGGCCAGCGGGGGGGCCCAGCTCGGAGACCAAATTCTTCACACTCCGGGGGCTCAAGTGCTGCAGGAGACCAGCATCAGCAGATGATCAGACGTCACTGGGCCACCCTGTTGGGCCGCCCCAGGTTGGGTCCCCAGAAGCAGACTCGGAGTCAGTGACTCGAGGCAAGTGGTTTCTTTGTGGGGAAAAGGTTTCTGGCCGTGGGAGGACGGCCCGGGAAAGTGGGGGAAGCGAGTCCCTGGGACCAGACACCCTGGAGGAGTGGGTCACCGCAGCCATGGGCCAAAGGGCCCCGGGTACTTAGGAACCGTCCCCGGTCACGGATGGGGCTTCTCCTGCGGACCTGAACTTCCCAGCGCGCCCGCCAGGGCAGAGGGCTCCCCAGGGGCAGTGACCCAGAGTACAAGCACTCACACCATTACTAGTAATCATGACACTGCCAGCTTCTTAATGACAGTTCGTAGGAAAGGCCCCAAGTTACCAGCGTGGGAATATTCACAGCCTTCCCCTTCCCCAAGCCACTCCCCCATCTGCCAAAGAGATGCCCGACAGCCGTGCCCCCACCCCCCACGGCTCCGCGGGGACAGGGAGGCCGCCGGGAGCCCAGGTCCTGGCGAGGGCCGTGCACCTACCTCGCGAACTGGGGGGGTCAGCAGGGTGCGGAGGGGCGGCGGGGGGAGAAGGGAGTCCTGCTTTGCCAGTGTTTTCGATGGTGTGGCTTGTGATGAGTTGTGACCACTGCTGTGGGGGACACACGGGCAGCAGCTGAGCCAGCTGCCAGGTCCCCTCGGCCCTTCCTCCAGCCGAGGAAAGCTGAGACTGCACCCCGGGACGCTGCGGCCCACGTCAGGCCAGGCCAAGCGGTGTCTGTGCCCTGCTGAGGTCGGGCCACGCTGGGACTGTGAGCTCTGGGTCCTTATCACACCTGAGGGGGCCCAGGACCCCCCAAAGTTGTGGTCAGCTGGACAGAAGTGCAGGTGGCCCGGAGACTCCACCTGCAGGTGGCTTCTGACACGGGGACAATCTTGTGGGGGACGGAGGCCCTACTGGGGGGGTCTGACGCCGACACTGCATGATTGTGCCAGAACTGAACTGCGGCAAACCCAGCTGGCGTTAGATCGACTGCAGTAGAAATGGAACAGGAAGAAACATCTAAGCCGAGGCCCAAAGAATGGCAATGAAAGAGCTGTGCCCAGTGCCGGCAGAAGACCTTGCCAGGCAGGGGAATGACAGGGGCAAAGGCCCTGGGGCAGGGGCCAGCTTGCCACATCCGAGGCCCAGCAAGGAGAGGAGGATGGAACAGAGACATAGGAGTTTGCCCAGGACCTTGTGTGGAAGACTTTGGCTGTTGGAAGGGGAAGGGTCCTCTGACAACCTTCCAGCCAGAACTTTCCCTGGTCCTACCGGGTCTACTGTGAAAGAACAGGGTTTCCTAGCCTTCCGTCAAGTCAGGTCATCTGTGTAAGAACAGAGCATCGCGCCTCAAACGCAGGCTCCCTGACGAGTGCCCTCGGCTCCTGACCTCTGCCATCTCACGGGGGAAATCGGACAGCGACAACCTGAGCTGTGTTAGGCGCCGCGTGAGCGGCGAGGCCTCTGGGGCGCTGTCTGTAGGGCGCAGGGCTGCCTGGCACCGCGGCCAGGAGTCCAGACCAGAGGCGAACGCTCGGTCTGCGCTCCCGCGCCCCCACCTCTCGCGGTGAACCTCGGGCCAGGCGCTGGGCCCTGCGGGCGAGCCCGGAGCAGCGGGGACCCTGCCGCCGAGGCTGCGTCTGGCTTGGGCAGGAACGCTTCCTACGCTAGCTCCAGACGTGGCCCGCTGCCATGAGAGTCCCCCCGGGGTCAGAGCGCCGTGTGTACCCTCGCCCCACCTGCCCCCCGGAGGGTGGGGACCACATCCGTCTCGTTCTCTCCTTCGTGCCCGCGCAAGTGCCCAGTAAGTACGGAGTGAGGTCTGGCCAATACTCAGCTCCCCTCCCCAACGGCCACCCCTCCTGCCTGCGTAACAAGCCCCCACGTTACGCCGCGTGACGGTGTGCTCAGCCCGGAGACATGGATCGTGGTCGGCCCACGCCAGTTAGGGTCCCCCTTTTCCTTCTCTGTAGGGAACTGGCCCAGGAGAGGGCAGGTGATCGACTGACTTAGTGACATATAGTGTGGAAGCTTCTGGAAGGGACTTTTCTCCCAGATGAAAAAGAAAGGCCAGCCCTCCTTCCCTTCCTCGGTTAGGTGCGGTTGGTTATATGAAGGTGTGATCTATGGAGCGGTGGCAGCCTCTTTGACCCTAAGGGGAAACATCATTTACATGCCAGGGACACGGACCTCATCAAGTCCTTTAAATAATGGCCCCAAGTCCACTCATCTTCCAAACTCTCATCAGATGACACACGCTTGCACACATATGCACGCACATAAAACTCACACAGGCACACGCGTACTTGCACACATACACACAAGCACATCTGTGTGTGTGCACAAATGCACCCGTGTGCACGCACACACACATAGGTAGGCATGCACGCGCCCAGGCTGGAGCCCTGCTGACCTCCTTACCCCAGAGGGCACGGGTTAAGCCTGTGTTGCAGCCAAATGCAGCATCTGGGCCTCCACTGCTCCTGATTTAGACAAACCAGCTATAAAGGTATTTAGGGCATAACTGGAGAAAACTCTAGGTAGGAAGTAGCAGTCATTCTTCCGGGGAGAGTAGTTATGGAGGGAGGTGTCCCAGATTTCAAACTGCATGTGACATATTTGGGGGGGGACCTGTCACAATGTTTGTGACACAGTGAATGTGTCCTCCCCAAGTCTCCACGTGGAAGGCCTCACCCCTGGTGTGACCGGGTCTGGACCGAAGGCTTCAGCGCTGACAGCGGCTAAAGGGGATCACCTTGCGGGGCCTGGACGGCAGGGGACCGTGTCCTTACAGGAGAGGGGGGGCAGGGGGAGGGGGCTCCACCACGTGAGCGGCAGCAAGGGCGCGGCCGTGTGCAGGCCAGGAAGACGGTCCTCACCAGAACTCAACCCGCCGGCACCCGGACTTCGGACCCCCACCTCCAGAACCCCCCGCTCTGTGATACATGATGCAGCCCGAGCTGGCTAAGCCCGTGAGTCACACCGGCAAGACGCCAAGCGTGAACACGAGGGAAGTCTGGGAGCGCTCAGGCTACGAGTCTGTCCTGGTGCTGGAAGACACCGAAGCAACAGGTCAACAGAGGCGCAGAGGCAGATGTTGAAGAAAAACTGCGTGTAAAGTGGAAACGGCCTTTCTAGCACCAAACTCCCCACCCGGGGCGACAGCACCTCCTGGGACGCACTGATTCACCCTAGCACTACAAGGAAGAGACATCGACGCGGGGCCACGGCCCCAGCCCTCCCGCCACACTCCACGGCCACGACCCCACGGCCCGGCCCCGGCCCTCCTGCCACACTCCACGGCCCGGCCCCGGCCCTCCCGCCACACTCCACGGCCACGACCCCACGGCCCGGCCCCGGCCCTCCCGCCACACTCCACGGCCACGACCCCACGGCCCGGCCCCAGCCCTCCTGCCACACTCCACGGCCCTCCCGCCACACTCCATGGCCCAGCCCTGGGCGCAGCGATGCGGGCTCGGAAGAGGGAGGAGCCGGGTACCTGTCCGCCTCCAGCAGCATCGGCGGCAGCTCAGACTGGGCGCCCCACGGGAGGTCCTGTCTGTCGTCCGGCCAGTCACGGCTTGCCTCCTCCGGCGGCGCAGGGGACTTACTCAGAACCGAGCCATCCTGGGAACAGAAGGGGAGCTGGGGAGGCGGCACGGACCTTGGACACAGGTGAGCTGTGTCGTCAAGCAGAGATCCCCGAGGGGCCCCAGAGAGGTCCCTTTCCCGCTGGCCACCATGGCTGGAAGGAAACCAGCCAGCGGCGAGCCCGGCGAGCCGGCCCACCAGCTCCCTTCCGGCCGGGCCTCCCCAGCACAGACACAGTAAGCAGGCTCTGGGCAAGGGCGAGCGCCAGGGACCGCCAGGGCACGGCCTTGACCCTGGAGCAAAAGCAGTGCACGAGGCAAACGCCAGTCGGAGCGCCCTCAAAATCCCGCAGGCCCCCAAGGAGACACAGAGAGTCCCCCCCATGACCAGAAATCACACTTATCCACCCCAAGGACTGAGAGCAGGTTCTCCTACACCCACGTGGACGGCGGCATCAGTCACAAGAGCCAGCAGGTGTAAGCACCCGAGTCCGTCAGCACGCGACTGGATAAACAGTGTGCTCCAGCCACTCGGCCTCAGAAAGGAAAGACATGCTGACTCTTATGGACGAGGGCATCGTGCTCAGTGACATAAGCCTGGCACGAGAGGACGGGTCCCACACGGTCCCTGGAGTGGTCGAATCCACAGAGACGGAGAGCAGACGGTGGGCTGGGGCCTGAGGGTTTAACGGGGACAGAGTTCCAGTTTGGTGTAACACCTTTTCTGCACTCTGGGAGCCCTTCTCGAGAAGGGAACCTGAGGGTGGTCTTGGGGACCCTGACACATACTACAGGAAAGCGGGAAAGTGGGGAGCAGGTCCCACAACAGTCGTGTGAGCGGGGAACCGGACGGCTGCATGGGGACCAAGCCGGCAGAGCCGGGGAAGTGGGGAGCCCTCGGCACAGACAATGTGGGTACCTGGGACCTCGATTCAGGGGTGGGAAGCGGCTTTACGTGCAGTCGGACCCCTGGAGCCCTCCCCACCCCACACGCGTGGGCTTCTGCCCCCCGCCCACTCTGCCCCAAGCCCGGGGAGCTCTCTGTTTCTCTCCTGAGAAGGTGAAGCCGAGGGGCCCTCGCTCAGGGCGGGGGGAGAGCTGGAGAAACAGGGTTCATGCAACGAAGGAATGCCGAGCCCCCTCGTCCCCCGGGAGTCCCCACATGGGCCCCAGACGCCGTCCGCCATGCAGCAGACTGCCGGCGCGGCCTGGAGGAGACGCCTAAAACCACATCCCTCCCTGGGTCCCCGTGGCGCCGAGGTCCACCCCACACTGGCGCTCCTTCCCGTCAGCCCCCCGTCTCCCACATGGGGTCTGCAGCAGCCCAGGGTCACAGGCCTGCCGGCAAACAGCCCAGGGCCCATGGGGCCCACCTCCCGACACCTGCACCCTGGCCACTGGCTCGGCCCGCCCGGCGCCGCCGGCGCTCGTGCCTGGTGCCAGGGGGCTTCCCGAGTGCCCTTTCCGCCTCAGGGTCCGTGCCCTCGCAGGGCCGGGGTGGGCAGGAGGGGACAGTGAGCACAGGCCTGGGCCCCAGGCGGACTCACCCGCAGGGAGCTGGACATGACCGAGTGCAGCAGCCGCAGATGGTTCAGCTCCCCCAGGGGCAGACGGCACCGCTTGTCCGGGGACGCGGGCTCCGCGAGGCCGCTGCCTGCAGGGAGCGCAGCAGTGGGCGCACACTTGTGGCTGCTGTCACAGGGGCCGGGCGGGGGGCGGATTATGGGGGGGGGGCCCGGGCTGGGGGAGGGGCGGAAGGGAGGCTGGTTTTCCCTGAGCAGGAGCTTTCCAGCCGTCCAGGCAGCCTCACCCTCGATCTGCTGCCGCTGGTCCCGGAGGAGCTGCTCGCACGGCAGCCGGTGCCGGTGGTGGCGCCGGGCCACGGGGTCCTTCTGGCGCAGCAGGCTCCGCCGGCACACGCTGTCAGCCGGCAGCTCCGTGCTCCCCACATCCAGCTCGTGGGCCCGGCCCGGCGGCCGCGCTGCCTCTTCGCTGCTGCCCCGCGCCAGCAGCAGCTTCTCCAGCTGCAAGGCCTGCTCCTTGGCGCTGGCCAGACGCCGCTCCAGCCCCACCTGGAGGAGGGACTGGGAGCTCAGGGCAGGTGCCCGATGCTGTGCTCCCTCATCCACTCTCTCCTGTGGGCTCTGCCTCGCGGACCGAACTCAGGGAAACACGAGGCGACCTGTCGGGCCTGAGGATGTGTGGCTGTGGCCCCGTGTCCTGATGCTTTCGCACCTGGGCCTCTGCCCTCCCTGGAGGGACTGCCCCTCCCCCGGTCAGCCAGCTCCTGAGGATCCTAAACCACTCACCCAGGAGCACACTTCTCAGATGCAGACCAACCAACCCTCTGCCCACGCCCCGTCCACCTCACACTCGGGGCCTCTGTCCCCCAGCCCTAATCCCCAGGGACCAGAGCCGGGACAGCCCCCAAGGCCCCGAGCCCACTGGAATTACCCAGACTGGCCGGTCCTCAGTCTGCTCGCCCCGCTTCCCCACTCTTTCCAGAGGAAACCACAGTAAGACTCTCGCCAAGCCCTGACTCCCTCTGCCTCCTGACCGGCCCTGGGGCTTCCCCGTGTGGCCCCATGTGGCATCCATGCCCCCTTCTCTTGGGTCTGTGAGTAAAGACCATCTTTCCAACAGCGGTCATCTCCCGGTGTCCTGGCCCTGCCGTGCTTCACATTTTCTACAAACACACTGTATTTAAAACACACCCTAGATTCACCACTTGCCATGTGTCCACTGTGGGGAACCCCCACTTGCACGCCCACCCCCAGAACCATGGCCCCGGGCACAGGTGGGGTGATGGCCCCCAGTGCGGCCCAGGAGGGCTCCTCCAGCCTTTCACGCCTACCTCTCCAGGACAGGGAGGGGGCGACTTTGGGGGCCTTGGCTCTGCTCCCCAGCACGGTCCTCCTCCTCTGCCTGAGTCTCCCCACCCCCACTACATCAGCAGCCCCTCCCCCCCGCCCCCAGCAGCCTGTCCGCAGGTCGGTTACTATGCTCCCTGCACCACATTGTGCCGTCAGTGGGAAGAATCCGGCAGCCTGACAGCTTCAGTCACAGAGGGTCTCACCTGTCTTTGCGTCCCCAGGCCTGGCCCTGCACTGGACACTTAAAATGCCAATTCGTCTTCAATTGACTGATTAACCCACTAACGAACCGACTCGTAATTCTGTGCTACACTGCATCTCCGGATCCACATCTGAGCCCTGAACTCATGCTCTCTGCTGATGCACATCACTGGCTTCGGCAAAAGGACTTTCTCTTACTCCTTAATGCTGGAGGACTTTCCAAGCGAGGCCGTGTAGCGTCCGGCCTGCGCGGGTGCACACGGCCCTGTGAGGACGTGCGGGTTTGGCTGCACCGTGCCGAAGCGACGCAAATGTCATCGGATGCTTCCTCCGCCTGCCGGGAAGACGCCTATGGACGCCTGATTGCCGGGCACCTCCGGCTCCCTAGCCGCGCCAGCTCTGCCAGTTTGCTGCCGGGACCGTGAGGGCACCAGCTCCTGCGTGAGCGGCTCGGGTAAGCAGCCAGCCCTTTCTTCCCCAGGAGGAACAGGGCTCCCTCTGGCCGTGTCCCTTGTGCCCCCCCATCGCGTGCCCCAGGTCTGACTCGGGGAAGAGTGAGTGAGAGGCCAACAGAGAGCGTGGGAAGTTTGCCCCCAGGACCCCTTGGGGCTGGGGGCTCCGTCCTCCCCAGCGGAGGCGGCAGCTGTGTGTGCAGACAGGCAGTCGGGGCTGCCCCGCGGCCCCCCGGGCCCGCCCATCCTGTGCACTGACCCCGCAGTCCTGTGGACGGAGGTCATGGGCTCTGCAGTCAGCTCAGGTCACGTCCAGCACTGCTCCTTCCGCCCCCTGGGGACTTGGGATGTGTATCTCAGCCCCCGAAGCCTGGATCCCATCTACGGGATGGCTGTGGTCGGCCCTACTGGGTCGACTGCTGTCACAGGGCCCGGACCGCAGGCCACCATCAGTGCGCACAAGCAGTGGGTGCACCGGGCGCAGGCAGCCCCTGCCCCCACCTTGAGGGCCGCAGCTCTCCTCTGCTCAGCCAGAAGCACGCTGACCTCCTCTCTGGCCAGGGCCACCTCGTGCGGCTCCGCGGACTCGCCCTCGTGCCCATCGGCGTCGGCCTCTGCTGGCTTCGTGTCCCTCTCCATCGTCCTGGCCCCGTGTGCGAGGGGCTGGGTTTTCTCCCGCTCCCAGCTACAGCCATGACAGGGCAGGGGTCAGGGTGCCGGCCCCCCCGGCTGGTCTGCCCGCAGGCCCAGGACTTGACAGTGGGACACAGGTGGGTCTGCGGCCTCACCTCCTCTGTGTGTGCAAACACAGAGGTGTGAACCTTGGGTACCTGCACGCAGCCCGCCCCCGCCGAGCCCGGCTCCCTCGGCCTTAGAACTTGGACGGCAACAGCACACCGGGCTCTGAGGGTTGGCTGTGATGGCCCCCACTCAGGGCAAAGCCTCAAAGGTGTGCGACAGGGGGCAGGCTGGGTCTGAGCTGCCACGGGCACCGTAGGGAACTGCAGGAAGGGAGGAGCGGGGCTGGGAGGGACAGAGGGACGGAGAGCGTTTCCTGTTCCCAGAATCCCTCCCGTGCAGGCATCACACCGTTTGTGTAATTCAGAAAACAGAGAGGAAGGAGTGGGGAAGGAGGTGACAAGGATTGGACGGGGACCTGGGGCTGAGTTGAAGCCCCTGCAGGCAGGGGAGCCGGGTGCCCCAGTCTGCCCAGGGCAGGGCGGGCATGCTGCTGTAAACACCGCTATCTCCCCTCAAACTCGTCCCGCTCTGGATGACCCTCCACACGTGGTCAGGCTGCTCACGGGAGGTACGAATAGCAGGGATGTGTGGAATGGTAGAAGCATCCTGGGCCTGTGACTGTGCAACCTCGGGCAAACCCACATCCCCTCTGAGCTTCAAAATCCTCTGCTGTAAAATGGGGTTGACCCTAACCTGCCCGGCTGCCTCTGGACTCCAGCCTGAGACAAAGAAATCGAAGGCACCTGAAAGCCCGCTCCTGCCTGGCCCAGCTTAGCTCCAGGGGCAGGAGAGCAGGGGGGGGACTGGGTCAGGCAGGTCTTCCCTGCCTGGGAAGAGGGGGTGCCCTTCACCAAAGTCCCTGCTGGGGGCCTGCAGGCAGTAGAGAGAGGCTGACAATGGCAAACAGGAGCTCCTACCAGCGCCCCTCATGTCCTGGCTGGCCCCCTGCCCCACAGGGATGGATGGTGCCCAGGCCCTGGGGAAGTGGGCACACTCACTCTGCAATGGTCAGCAGGTGGCGGGACAGGTCCACGTGCAGCTCTGTGTAGGTGTTCTCCAGCTCCACCAGGCTGCGC
>CM053564.1:36104004-36180153 GCA_028646485.1 Cryptoprocta ferox
GCAGAGAAGCCTGGGGGGGGGGGTCCTGGGAGCCGGGTCTCGGCCTCCCTCCCCGCAGAGAAGCCCGGATGATGAAGGACGCGGGCAGCGGCGGCAGCGGTACCTTCAGCAGGCGCGTGAGCTTGCTGTCCCGGAAGTTCACGTACTGCGCGCGGCCGCCGCCCTTCTCGCTGAGCGCGTTGATGCAGTTGCCCAGCGCCAGCAGGGAGCGGTTGATGTGGGCGCCCTCCGTCATCCTCTTGCCGCGGTTCTGGGTCTGGGTGGGAGAGGACCAGGTCCACGCGGTGCGCTGACCCCCTCCCGCCCGGGGGGCGCCCGCAGCCCGGAGGCAGGTGCCGGGACTGTGTGCGGAGCCCCACGCGGCCAGGGCGGGGGCGTGGCCGGGCCGACCTGCTCACCAGGGAATGAATGAGGTAAGAAATGGGTGAGAGGGAGGTCTGGGCACCACAACCCGCTCTGAGGAGAAACAGACGGCGTGTGGGTTTACGCGGGTGGCCCCCCCATGCCGGAACCTCCCCGCCCTTCCCCTCCCGCGGGGGCACCCCCCGCCTTGCTCTCTGAAGCGGGGGGCGCGGCAGCCAGCCTCGCACCCTCTCTCCTTCACCACTTAACTCCCCGGCCGCTGCCGTGCTCCTTTACGCACTCGACATCTGCCCGGCCACTCCCCACGGGATGCCAGCCTCCACGGGCGCCACGTGGCCCCGGAGCCCAGGACCCCGCAGCGCCCAGCCCACAGCAGGGGCTGCCCGCGTGAAGGTGCACAGAGGAGCCAAACTGCCGTCAGTATGAGCTCCTCCGAAGGCGAGCACCGCGGGGACTCCTTTCTTCCCCTTCTCTCTATTTTCCACGTTTTCTGCACTGTGTTTCTAGTACATTTGAAATCGGGGGAAAGAATATTTTCTCTTTAAAGGCATGGAAAGCCAACTGGGAGCACGGTCTGAGAATCTCTGACGGATCTCCCAGTCTGGCCCAGCTTCCTTATTTGCCAGAAGGGGCAATCTGCCAACTTCCCAGGGTTACGGTCAGGATTCAGTGTGGAACATGTGCAACAGGCCAGCTCGGGCCTGCGCCCACAGAAGCAAGCAGTAAACGCCAGCTACCATTTTCATTAAGTGGGAGCCGGTGCAGAGTAGGACCAGAGCTGCTTGCGTGGCGGGAGCCAGGGCAGCTGCCCACGTCATGTGTCTGTGTCACCGTTGGGGGGCTTTCTCAGAGACCTTGTGCCCTGAAAGAAACTCTTTCATGAGTGATTTTCGACGAAGAAATGACAGCTCACGAAAGCCAAGCAGATTCTACAAGTAGCCAGGTAGGCCACTTGAATATACAACTAAAACAAACCCAAGGTCCAGAGAGGGGCGGCAGCTTGCCCAAAGGCACACAGCAAACAGCAAGTCGGAGCAGAGTGAGAGCAAGGACGCAGACCCTGGACCCCCCCTGTGGAAACCCCTACATCTTGTCCCCCGAGGACACGGCCAAGCCAGCTAGAACGGGCCAGGGTCCCAGACCTTCATCACATGGGGCTCCACCTGCACGAACCTGTCTGCACCCACATCTGTGTGGCAAGCATGTCCTTTATTCTCTGCACGCTGACGCTTTTGCACCTGGAGCCCTTGTAGAGCCTGGAGGGGCTGCCCCACCCCCCAGGGGTCAGCCAGTTCCTGGAGACAAGGAACCACTCACCCACGAGCATGCCTTCCAGATGCAGACCAACCAACCCTCTGCCCACGCCCCGTCCACCTCACACTCAGGGCCTCTGTCCCCCAGCCCTAATCCCCAGGGACCAGAGCCGGGACAGCCCCCAAGGCCCCGAGCCCACTGGAATTACCCAGACTGGCCGGTCCTCAGCCTGCCCCCTCCCCCGCCTCCCCACTCCTTCCCATGGAAACCACAGTACGGCTCTCACTCAAGCCCCATTTCCCTCCACCTCCTGACAGGCCCTGGGGCTTCCCCGTGTGGCCCCACGGGGCATCTATGCCCCCTCCGCTTGGGACTGTGAGTAAAGACTATCTTTCCAAGGGCGGTCATCTCCTGGTGTCCTGGCCCTGCCGTGCCTCACGTTTTCTGTGAACACACCACATCCTACGCCAGCCTGACTCTGGCAGCTGGCGAGGGCCTGCTCAGTTGGGCAGGGCAGCAAACAGATGCATGAAACGACTCTGTGATCGAAAACCCCGAAGACAGAGCACGCGGTGCAGACCGGAAGCACAAACGTCACAGCAGTGAAAGGCACGGATTTGGGCCGACGCCCCCAGGCCGGAAGCCTGGGTCCACGGCCCGCCACGTGCACTGCCCACCCTACACTGTGCTGGGGAGATTACGGAGACTGTGCATGCTAAGGGCCTGCCTGGTCTTTGGGGACGCGTAAAATGTCATTGGTTGCTAACATGACTGTTCTGACTTGGCCTCCGTCAAGCACCTTCTCTGCGCCCGGCCCTGGACTGGGTCCCGCCCTCAAGGAAGGCTCAGCCCACCGGGGCAGCAGAGTTAGGTAAGCGCAGCCCCATTCCCAGCGACAGGTGCCACCAAGGACAGGCAAGCCAAGAGCTCAGGGGCAGGTGGGCGGGGCCCTCAGAAGGAGTGTCGTGGCCTATGGCCACGTCGGGCGGGAGTAAACTGGGCACCGTCCTCCCAACAGCCAGGCTTTACGCACACTGCTCCCTCCACCTGACATGCCCTTCTTTGCACCCTCCCCCCAAACTCCTGATGACCCCACACCCCCACCCTGCCCTCCTCTGGGCTCCTGCAGCCTCCGTGCGGACCTGAGTCTCAAGCACAGGCCTACCCGAGCCGTAACCAGCCGCTCACACGGGTCTTCCCCAGCGGCTCGGAGCTCCCTGCGGGCGGTCAGGAGCGCCTGCCACTTGGGGACCGCGACTTCGTAAATACCGGCTCGGTGGGCTCCGCTGCTCAGCACTGGCTGGGAATGCCCTCACTCCGTACCCGCAGCCGCTGAGCTAGTGGGCGGCTCTGCGGGGCCGGGGGCCGTCCTCGGTGAAGACGCTGTCGGACAAGGGGGGCCCCGCTCGCAGACCAGAGGGACTGGGGACGGCGTGGGGGGCGGGAGGGAGGACAGAACCTGCGACGCCCGCTCGGAGCCCGCCAGGTCCACCATGAACAGCTTCCCAACGCTCACTTCCTCCGCCAGGTGGGGGCCGCGGCCCCGCTGTCGCACGGTGACCTGCAGCACGGCGTGGGAGCGAGACGACGTCCTGTTGGCGGCCGTGGGCTCCTGCGTGCGCTGCCGGTTGCCTTTGGTGAGCAGCTGCACGATCTGCCGACACAGGGGCAGGTGGGGGGACTCAGGGGCCCCGAGAGGCCACACGCTCCCTGAAGAACCCGCGGGCAGGAGGGGCGGCCTCGTCCGGGGGCGGCAGGGACGGCGCGGTGCGGACGCTTGTGCAGCCTTCGCCGCCTCTACCCGTGGCAGAATCACTGGGGGACTGCCCGCCGCGCCCCAGAACCTCTCACCGCAGAACCCGGCAGTCATTTGGACTTGCTGGAGGTGGCGGGTTGGGCTGAAACCCACTCGTGTGCAAACCACTCTGGGGACCAGGCCAGCGAGCCTGGCGGGGCACCTGCCACGTGCCGAGCGGTGCTGGGACCACAGAGCACGTGGAAGGAGGACACTGACACAGTGTCGCTGCTGAAGAACAGGTGTGAAGGCGCAGCGGGAAGAGCGGGAGGTCTATCGGTGACGTCGGCCCTGAGCGCGGGCCAGGGGAGGGGGCTGTGGGCGCAGGCGCGCCATCCCCTCAGCCGGAAACGATGGGGAGCTGTGTGAGCTGTGGGGAGCACGGCCGCCCAGGCTGAGGCACACCTCCCTCCGGGGCGCCAGGGGACGCTCACCTCCTGCGCGCTAGTGGTGGAGACTTCCATGATGCCTGGGATCTGGACGCTGCCCCGAGAATCTTCCCTCAGCTCCAGGCACCCCGAGGACGGGTTCAGGAGGTCCCGGATCACCTCGTTGTAAATCTGGGAGGGGAGATAAAGCTGGAAAACTGAGTGGCTTCAGTGCAAAGGAAGCGGAGGGCTGGGTATCACGGATCACGGGGCCTTGTGTCTGCAGGGAAATGCGCTGAGGGTCCCCGCGAGGGGGATCTGGGGGTGACACGGAGGCTCTCTGCATGGACATACACGCTGCGCACAGGGCAACGAAGCGGCGGGAGGCTCACCTCCAGGTAAGACATGGACACGCTGCAGTTGGCGCTGCCGCGCATCTCGATGGCCCGGAAGAGGTCGCTGAGGGCCCGCAGGTAGACGCCGGGCTCCGCGTCCACGCCCAGCATGGTGTACGTCTTCCCCGCGCCTGTGGACAGCAGGGTGCCCACCCGGGCACGGACTCCTGAGTGGCCCCGAGTTCACCGGGCGCGGACTCCTGAGTGGCCCCGAGCCTGCCCGGGCGCGGACTCCTGAGTGGCCCTGAGTCCAACGGGCGCGGACTCCTGAGTGGCCCCGAGCCCGCCCGGGCGTGCCCCCAGGAGACCGTCCACACGTCCACGCATGTCGGACAGACCATCCTGACACGCAGACACACTCATCTTCCACCTCGGGAAGCAGGGGAGAGACCCGGAGGCCGACGGCTCCCGAGCGGAAGGAACCAGGGACGCAGGGATGGCGGGATCAAAGCTAGGACGCAGACGGAGGGGGGCACCAGGGGCGCGTGCTCCCCCTAGGCCTGAGCCGCTGCTGTTTCTACGGTCACAGGACCAGCGTCCACCTCTCGTTACAGAGCACCTGTCCACTGGGACGCCGCTCGCCCGCCCCCCACCTGCTCCCCAAACACCAGAGCCTGGCACGGGGTACGCGTTCCCTAACGCCTGCTGAATGAACGAAGTGAACAGGCCACGGCTCTGGGCAAGGCGCGTCTCAGGCCTCAGTCTCCCCATCTGCTCCAGCCCTCTGTGATTGGAGCTTTCAGGATGTGAGAGGCAGCTCAGCTCTGGGGACCTCTGTCGAGCCCAGCTCGCCGGAGAAGACGTCTGTGGGTTCTCGCGGGCAGCAAGGCGCGGGCTTCGGCTGAATCCCAGATTCACTCCTCCCAGCTGTGTGGCCTTGGGGAGGCCACCTTACCTCTCTGAGACTCAGCTCTGTCGTGTGCGGACCGGGACAGCTGACCTGCCTCCGGGGGCGGCGCCCGGGACGGAAGGCGCCGGGGAGAGCTGCGCCCGGCAGGTGCTTTGTGCCTTCAGGGCGAGCCCGCTCCCACCACCGGGTCCCCTCCTCGGGACGCTGCCCTGGGCCGTACCTGAGGGGCCGTAGGCAAACACCGTGGCGTTGTATCCAGAAACGACGCCTTCCACTAGGTGCTGGGTGGTGGCACGGTACACGTCTTCCTGTGGACGGACAGAAGGGCGGACAGTGGCACGCACGGCCCGGCCAGAGTCAGGGCACGTGGCTGCCAGAGAGCACACACACGTGATGTCTGCAAACGTCCCGTTCCCTCTGCACGTGGCCAGGGACCCCCAGGAGGACGGCAGTGTAGACATGGCTGGGCTCTGGACCCCGTCCTGCTGTGGCACCACACGGGGTGAGATGGGGCCGGGCTCCCAGGGCAGCGTCCAAGGAGGGTTACGCGGGCGTGCATGTGACAGCTCCCGCCAGGAGCCTGACACGCGTTGGGTGCTGGGCACCGATGAGTCCTCTCCGGGGCTTCTCAAGAACCAAGAAAAATCCCACAGAACGCAGAGACTGGACGGCGACAACAGGATGTGTGTCTGTGAAGAGCATCGGGACTCCTCTTTATGGGACAAAACCAGGACGGAGGGGTCAAAGTTTCAGGACAGCAGCGTTTCAGGTAAGGCAGCAGTGCCTAGCAATAGGTGTGGTACTGAGCTCCCTGTCCACGCGGGTATTCAAGGAAGGATACCTCCAGGGTGTAGGTTTGGCTGGATTCGACAGAAATGACAGTCCCACCTCCGCTGCCCTGACAGGGCGCCCACTCTGGACCCTGCTCTTCATGTCACTGAATCGTCCCCATAGCCTTGGCTGCTCACACGGCTCACGGAGCCTAGAGGCACCATCCGGTGCTGCTTTCCTCAGCTCTGGACTTACACCGTCAGGAACTGTGACCCGGCCCTGTGTGAGCTCAGGCAGCCTCGGTTTCCCCATCTGTAAAATGGGGATCAGGTCTGTATGTTTTAGACGGTTGCTGAGAAGCTCGCAGGACAAGGCACGTCGAGGCCTCGAGGACAGCCCTCGGCAGGCGGCAGCGGCCTGTCAGCAGGCGTCAAGGACCAGGTCCCCCCGTCGCCGACGGGCTACCGTCTCGGGAGTAAAGGAAGCGTGTCTGCTCAGACAGCGGCGGGGTCTCCTTATGACTACGGCCGAGTCCCGCGGGAGGGACGCTCCCAGTGCCAACGGGTGGCAGGTGTGTCCTCACAGGTCCTGCGGTGCTGTCCGTGCGGACTTGGCCACCAGGGCCCAGCGGGGCGGGCGGCGCGGGAATCGAGAGGGCCGCAGCCCCCGCCGCTCCTCCCACTGACATGCGGGGTCTGGCTCCCTCCCCGGAGCCGCAGTGGCCTGTTCCACGCCGTGCCGTCGTGGCCGAGCCCCTAAGATCTGGCGGCTTCCACCTGGCCTTCTTGGGGCCGAGGCCGCCGTGCCGTGAGGGAGCCCAAGCCCCAGGGGCCCCAGTGAGCCCCAGGCCCCGGCGCAGCCACTGATGGCCGAGCGAGCGAGCCGTCTGGACGTCAGCCTGGCGGGGCCTTCGGTGACCTCAGCCCCTCCCCCACCTAAGACTCAAAGTGCGCAGGCATCTGCCCAGCTGACCCCTGTCCACCCGGAGCCGGAAAGACGGGAGTGAGCGGGCGTCTCCCGTCCCGGCTTCGGGGATGTCAGTCTGCCTCAGTCAAGAGCCGGGAGACAGGCCGGGGCTCGTGGTTTTGGGCAGTTGGAGGTGTGGTGCCGAGTGCGAGGAGGCGCCCCAGGGCTCCGCTTCACCTGGGAGGGGACAATCACAGGGGTGCAGGGCTGGTGTCAGCACGGAGCCCGTGTCCCTCGCAGGGCTTCGTCTTGGGGCCAAACAGCCCCAGACATCATCACCCTGGCGGGGTGGCATTCCCACCTCCAGATGCCAGGGTTCGAGTCCTGCTCTGCCGGGCTCCCGTCTGTAGCATGGGATGACAAGACCCCTCTCACAGGCGAGGGTCAGGTGACATGCTGGACAGGCTTCCGTTCGTGGCTAAGGGTGCTGGTGAGTCTGGCCTGGCGCTGGGTCCAAACCCCCACGCTGGCCTCACGGGATCTCGGAGAGGCTGGGCTCTTCCTCTGTGTGCGTGGAGGGGGGGCACCCGAGTCCCTGCCCGGACCCCTCGCCCCTCCGTCAGGCTCTAGCTCTCGGCCGCACGCCGGCGCTGAGGACCAGGTCGTCCCTGCTCACTCATCCCGTCTCCCCCACCGGGACTGGGGCCCCCGGGGACGGGAGTGGCCCTACCCACAGGGCGGAGGGGACACCGTTCATCTCTAGGACGGATGAATGAGATGTGTGAACCCCGGGCACCCGGGGGAGGGGGCCTCCCGCTACCTGCCCCTGGGGTGGCCCGTGTTCGGCCTCCGGCTCATCAGGGAGACTTCTGTGAAAGTCTCAGACGGGGCCACCTGCCCGCCAGATCCTGGGCCTGGAGAGGGCACCACGCCAGCCTGGCCCAAGGGGAAGGCGTGGGGGGCCGGGGGTACCTGTGACGCATGCTGGTCGAAAACGGTGTCGAAAATGAAGGTCTTCTCCCGCGATCGGTGTGCGCGCAGCGTGTCCTCGGGGTCCTCACTGGGGTCCCTGAGCACCGCCATCTAGGAGCGGCGAGGGGGCTGCTCACGGAGTCCAGGCAGGCTCCACGCGCCCGCAAGGACCCCAGGCCCGCCCATGGGGCCCAGAAGGGCTGCTCAGCCGGGAGGGCCGTCTAGGGGCTCCACCCCTAGGCGTCCTCTACACTCGCACGCATGGGGGTAGCCTTGCCAGGCTACTGCACCCCAAAGTCACAACTGTAAGCCCCTCAGGCCTGCTGGGCTCTGCCTCCCGGCACCCCCAACACCAGCACCCAATCAAGGCCAGTCCCTCACACCACAGCCAGGACCGCGGCATCCAGCAGGGTGCCAAGGCTCAGGGAGGAGCCCCCGGGCTCTGCAGGGATGCAGCCTGTGAGGAACGGAAGGAAGAAGGAGGCAGGGGCGGTGCTCCCCCAGCCACCCCGAGGGCAGGGGCGGTGCTCCCCCAGGCCACCCTGAGTGCGTCCACCCCCCCTAGCTCTGCAGCTGGCTCCTGCTTCTCCGACTGGGGTGAACCGCCCTCCCACCGCCCCTGGTGGGGAAGCAAGGTGCCTGAGGGCCTCTGGGGATGGGGAGGTTCAAAGAGCCTCTCCCAGGGGGTGGGAGGGCAGGGCCATTAGAGGCCCAGCAGCTCTGTCTACTCTGGGAGGAGCTCCGGGGATGGGGGAGGCTGAGGGCGCCGGGGGAGAGCCCAGGGGAGAGCCTGGAGTTGTCCCGGAGACAAGGCTGGGCAGACTCAGAACTTGGCCGCCCGGCTGCGTGGCCACTAGGCCACGTTCTCCCTCAGTCCACAGCTTCGGAAACAGGTCTCGGACGCGAGGGCTGCCCAGGGGTTCCTGGGGAGTCCGGCACCTCGGCTTCAGGCCAGCACGCTTTCCATGACGTGAGCTAACCCTGTGCTTTCACGCTCTTCTCCATGCAGTCATGGAGAGCCTCTCTGGAGAGGCGCTCAGGGGCGGCCCCGTCCATGCAGTTCCCGCCTCCCGCCTCGGGTGCTCCCCCTGAGCCTGGCGGTTCATCAGGCTCCCACCAGCGGGAGGCCTTGGGCAGCATTCCCACACCGAGCTGGGCTCTGTTTTCTCATCTGTTAGAACGACATGAGAACAGAAGCCACGGCGGGGGGGGGGGGGTGACAAGCGACACCGTGCACAGCCCTGAGCCCTCCGTGTTCCCGTGGTGTCAGCCGCAGTGGTTCTTGTAGCTGGAAAAAATACATCCTTCCTTTGCTATAAATACCATGGTTGAGGGAAATCGGCAAACCACGAACTCAGGTACAGACTGAGTAACGTATCGATATTAACTCCCTGACTCCGGTCACTGTACTGGGGTCACACAACACTCCTGCTTCTCAGGGACGCACACGGACTTCTTGGGGCGTGGAGAGGCAGGATGTCACAATCGGCCCAGCACAGCGGAGCACGTACTCACAGGCAGAGGAGGACGGACAGATGTGGCCAAGCTCACACGTGGGAAAGCCGTCTGCAGACGGGCCAGTCGGAAGTCACATCAAAACATGTTAGAAAGAAGCGTCGATGTGCTATGCATCATGGACAAACCTCAAAAACACCGTGCTGGGAGAGAGCAGCCAGACACATGGGGCCACGTGCCACAGGACAGCGGTCACGGAGACACGTTCAGAAGGCAGACCCCCGGGGGCCGCACCACGGGGGCCGGGGCTGGCTGAGGGGCACGGGGCAGCTGAGTGGGCTCAGGGGCTCCTCCTGGGGAAATGGAAATGTTCCGACACTGCCAATGTCCTAAAGGCCACTGACTCGCTCACGTTAAAACGGTGAATTTTGGGGGTGCCTGTGTAGCTCAGTCGGTTGAGCGTCTGACTCTTGGGTTTTGTCTCAGGTCGTGATCTCACAGTTCGTGAGTTGGAGGCCTATGTCAGGGTCTGTGCTGACAGACCCTGGGATTCTCCTCCTCTCTCTCTGCCACTCCCTGTTCGTGCTCTCTCCCTCTCAAAATAAGTAAGTAAACTTAAAAGATAAATAAAATCGTGAACTTTGTTTTATGAATTTCGCTTCCGTTTTTTAAAAAGCGAGCTATCTTTTGTACATCGTAGAGCCGAGGAGGCCTTGGGAGAGGCCCCAGGTGGGCTCTGATGGATCCTGGAGCAGAAGGACAGACCAGACAGGATACGAGGGAAGGCAGCCTGGGGGGCCTTGGCCTTGTGAACGTACGCTGTCACCTGTGCACACAGCCCCTCGTCTGCTGTGCACACCCACCCACTCACAACATTCGGAAGGACCTCGGCCCTGGGAAACATGAAGTTCGAACTCACTAAAGCCACTTCCCTTCTCCTGACACACTCTCCCCACACCAACCCCCATGATCCAGAAGTTTCTCTAAAGTCGCCCAGTCCCCAAAGCCCGGGAAGTGGGAGGAATTCTCCCTGTGAGGAGTAAGGCATCCCGAACTTCAGAAATCGGGCAGCCCCCGGTCCACGGAGCTGCCACGGCCACGGCGGGGAGGGGACACTGTTCAGGTGTGGGTCGCTCACCTCCCAGGTGTGTGGCCAGCAAACCTAAGAGGCCTGACCTCCATTATCAGGTAGGGAGGGACTCACCGGGGACAGCGGGGGCACTCCCTGGGAGGAGGTCCGTCAGTCCCCAGATGGGCCGGCACCAAGGTTTGGGCACTAACGACACTATTCTGAGAGCTGTTATTGATTCCAGGATACTCCCTTCCTCCCCTGACCCGCGCTAATCAGTACCGGGTGCCTGGCAGTCCCCGCTCTGCCCCGGCCTGTGCTGTGCCTGGCTGGTCACCTGCCCCTTGGTGACTCAGGCACAGCCGGCATCCCGACCCCCCAGGGCACTTACAGCATGAATTCAGCTGGATCAACATTGTTTTCCTATTGAGACCACAAACACTCTTCACACCTGAGCCAAACCCTTTCCTGCAAATCTCAGCTCCCCTCAATTTAACGACCCTCAGCTCGTTTTACTGCTTCGCGATCTATGAACTCAGCACAAATTCACGGCAGCCTCTACCCGGCGCACCCAACGTGTTTGCACAGCCCACATGCTCTGTCCATTTCTTCTTCCCACAGCGTCCTCCAGGGCTCCCCTGCCAGGGCACCACCGGGCACCGCCACCACGCCAGGGCAGCACTGGGCTCACCCCCACCACGCCAGGTCAGCACCGGGCACCCCCACCACGCCAGGGCAGCACCGGGCTCACCCCCAGCACACCACATCAGCACTGGGTGTCCCCATCTGGTGGGCAGCAGCGGCCAGGGCTCCCCCCTCGCCCCCCCCCCATTTGATCCTCCGTGACTGTGAACTCCCCGACACTACACATGCATCTCTTCATCGTCCGCCCCCGCCCTGGACAAGAAAGGTCCTTGGGTCTCGTCACCGCTCTGCCCCGGTGTCGACAACAGCATCTGGCCGCCGTGAGCCCTCGGTATTAACATTCCATGGGTGTTGCGATCCTGTGGACACACGCCCCGCGCCCCCGCGGCCTCACCTGGTCCCCCACTTTGTGGGCAATGACTGTGGCCCCTTCGTCCAGTTCTGTGTCACTGAGCGGGCGGATCCGAAGCGCTACCTGTGGGCAAACACCATGGCAGCTGGCTTCCAGGGGCCCCACCGAGGCTGCTCCCGATTCCCCAGGGACCCCCCTTCACGACAGGGGTCTCCCTGTGACAGCCGATGGCTGTGTCCCCAGTCTCCGCTCATCCACCGTCAGGTGGGCTCAAGTTCCAAGTCACCCAGCAGACAGGTGTGGCCAACCCTCGCAGGACCTGGAGCCCCTTGGGGAGGAGGTCACAGGGCGAGGGGTGAAGCGGAAGAGACAGGGGAGCAGAGGCAGGGCCCTGGATGGGGACCAGCAGCCCCGACACCTGATCTGTGCCAAGTGGGCACCAGGGGCGGAAGGTCAGGAGGCAGCCAGGAGACAGAGGAGGCAGCTTTGGGGACACGCGGCCGCAGGCCCGTCAGGAACACCAGGGAGGGTGCTCACCACGAGCGGCTGGTCCTTGGGCTCCATCTCCCTCAAGGCCGGGCTGCCCTGGGCTGGGGAAGGGCCGGCGGTGGGGCATGCAGGGGCATGAAGTGCTCCCTGCAATCCTGGCGGCCTGTCTGCGCGGCAGGCACCGCCCCCCGCGCCTGCCGCGCCTTGGTGACATCAGCAGGCCCCAGGAGCCCAGCAGGTCCGTAACGGTCTGCACACGAGGGACTGCACACGTGGCTGGGGAGGCCCCGAGCAGCTGGGTGGCCCAGGCCCTGGGGGACGCAAGCCAGCTGCACGCTGGGCACGCAGGGGCTACACCCTACCTGATTCCACGGCAACCCCAGGCTTGGCCTGGGAGCATTTCTGCCGAAGGGGGACGAATGCCACCAGCTAACGTTTAATGAAATTAATCTTAACTACGAACGCTTCCCACACAGACGCCATTTCTGGAGCAGCCTTGAGATGGTCTTCCAGATTCTGGTCGGGATGTGGTTCCAGCTGCCGTTCCCGGGCGGCCAATCTGCACCACACCTGGGGCCGGACTCCCGTCACCTTCGGGCGTCTGCAGGGCCCCAGGCAGGCTAGTTGGCGCACGGTGACCCGATGTGGGGAGAACGAGCTGTTCCCACATTTGGGAACAGTCACGGAGAGATCAGGTCCACGAAGTTCAAATCTGAGAAACCCAACTCTGAGACTGTGGCTACAGCGCTCAAAGGCCCACAGAGGCCAGCCCCCAGCAGCGGGCTAGGCCTGAAGTCGGAGGAGTCCCTCAAGGTCACCAGGGCTGTCCCGGCCTGCCCAGCCCAGGGGCCACGGCTACCACCAGCGTGGTGGTTCAGCTGGCGATGGCACGGCCGTACTGGGCGTGCTGTTCTCTTCCTCAGCACCTGGGTCAGTGCTCAGCTCTAGGACGTCCTCGCCCCATGGACGAGGCAAGGGGACAGCGGAGAGAGCCGCTCATCTAACGCCACGACCCCCTTCCATGAAGGCTCCAGCCTGTGACCACAGGCACCGGCCAAGGAGCCCAAGTCTCTGATTCCAACCTGAGGGTAGATCCCCTCCCTGCCTGCCTGTCTCTGGAGACAGGACCAGGGCGGTGGGCCGGCGCCCACTCTGACGCCCCAGCCAGAGGAGCCAGAGCGCAGGGGCCCCGCGGGACGGGTCGGGACACAGCCCTCCCTGGGGCTGGCCCTGGGAAACCGTTTCTACAGCACGAGACGAACACGCCACAAGTGTTTCCAAAATTCCTTTAATAACAGATCATGTAAAACAATCACAACGGCCGAGTTGGAAACAGTCCAAAGAAAATTTTGAAAGCTGTTGTTAGAAATCTGTGAACGTGATCAAAACGAACGAGCCTTTTCCTTCTTACTGTCGTCAAATTAAAAAACCAGGTCTCAGCACGCTGAGATCGAAAGGGCATGGGAGCCGATAAACACCGGACACCGCGCGCTGCCGGGTGTGACCAGGAACCGGGGAGAGCGCCGAGCGCCGCCTCGCAGCTGGAGGGGACCCAGGGCTGGCGGCGCCCTGGCCCTGGTGGGTGGAGGATCCTCGGCCTGAGCAGCTTCTCCAATCCCAATATGTCAGGTTCACGGGCGCCATGGCCATGAAAGCGCAGTGAGCTCGTTCTATGCGCTGCTTTTTAACCCAGGCTTCAGGCTCCACAGAAAGGAGCGGTGGCAGCTGACAAGGCACCGGTAGGTAGCGGACATCGCA
Source organism: Cryptoprocta ferox (assembly GCA_028646485.1). Classification (NCBI taxonomy): domain Eukaryota; kingdom Metazoa; phylum Chordata; class Mammalia; order Carnivora; family Eupleridae; genus Cryptoprocta; species Cryptoprocta ferox. The sequence continues at coordinate 36,117,447 of CM053564.1, forward strand.
AATACACAGGGGCTGAAACTACACGGCTTTGTTCACTCTCTTCTCAGAGAGGAATCAAGTTAAATATCCAAAGAGAACCATATAACGGCGGCTAAAGTGACAACTTTCGTGGACAACTTCAAACTTGTAGGACTCCCAAGAAAAAGTCTAGAAGGACTTTTCTCACCAGGTGAAACAAGTGTGGAAAACAAAAAATGCTGAAAATACTGTTTTTCTGCACTGATCAGATTAATGCTTTACACCCCAGAGCTCAGCTGAAAAAACACAACCACACTGGGAGGCGGGAGGGCCGCCCCAGGGGCCAGCGCCTCCGCCGCCACCACAGCGGGAGTGGGCACAGGTACCAAGTTCAAGGCCGCTATCTATGTTTAAAGAGAGGAGAAAGACAGCGTTTTCATACAGGTTTGCTTTTATTTCCACGCTCAGCTCGTTGAAAACCTAGCACAACCTGAATGGCGTGGGGACACTAGTGTGCGGCTCCCCTGTGTCCAGGACACAGCCACGCTGGCCCCTGCACGAGGGACAGGACGAGTCGCCAGAGGGAGGCCGCTGGGCCGCGCCTCAGAAGGCAGGAACCTGTGCCCGCCGTGCACGAGTCTGAGTAACAAACACTGGCGGCGTGACCTGAAAAACCCCGAACGAGAAAAAAGTAAAACAGTGCCTTGAAACCTCCGCTGCGGCGGGGACCGGGGGCCGAAGGCACAGTGATGCGTGGAGACGGGAGGATCCGGGCGCACAGTCTGGAGCACAGAAAGCACAGGGAAGCCCCAGGCACCGTGCGGGCTCTCTGCAGCACGGCGTCATCCCAGCGCGAGCCCGGGGACACTGCAAGAAGGGAGCAGCGCTCTACTCTCCGTCCCGCGCCGCGATGCCAAGACAGCGCCCCAACCGGCAGGCACGGGTCACACCATCTCAGGGGGCGGAGGGGACCCCAGGTCCGCTCTAGCCTGACGCCGGGGGCGAGCGCGAACAGACGCCTGTGTGCCGGCTGCCCCGCACACAACGGCTCCGGAGGCCCTGCCTCAGACCGACAGGCCTGGCTCTGCTGGGCACAGGGAGGCCTCCTCCCGGCCAAGACTGTGGCCCCCTCCTCCTCCCCAGCCCCGCCCCGGGCGGCCAGGGTGTGCACTTGACCCCTGCAGCTTCCTCGCCGGGGCCACAGGGATCCAGAGAGCATAAATCCGGCTCATTCCTCAGCGAAGGGACAACACAACATGCGATATGGGACCGCGTCAGGGCGAGGCTCGTCCCCATCTGAAGGGAAGAGACCTTACCACGGTGCTCAGGTCACTCCGGATTGCCCAGGGGGATGATCTCCTCAGTGACGAAGAACTCGATGGTCTCCTCCTCCCAGTCTTCCACGTTGCTGTCCAGCTCGTCCGTGTCCACGCCTGTGTGGAGGGGAGGGGGGTGACAAACCATGGGGACACGTGTTCGCACACACCGGGAGGGTGACGTGTGCACACGTGTGTGCACACGCCTGTTCCAGCCGAGCCCGGTGCGAACACAGCAAGGTCCTCCACAGAGCACGGTGCACGGGAACCTGGGGCCGCAGCAAACTCGGTTCCTTGACAAAAATACCTGACCCAACTAGAAAACTCACACAAGGGGGAGAAAAAACGTTTCAATAGACTCCTGCTCTAAAAAACCGTGTCTCCAGCTAATAGTTACCTCCTCGCAATTCTAGACGCTCGTTTTTCTGCTCCATGTAGAGCTCCTGGGCCATTTTCCGGTATTTTCGGAAATCTTCCATCATGGTGCGTCTTCTCTCCACTAGTTCCTGTGCATGGGGTTGGGGGAGTCACTGGGCTGACGGTCCCCTCACCATGAGGGCCGTGGCTGGCAGTCACCTTCCCCCACACCCCGGACAGGAACGTAGGGTGTGCCCTCCTCCTTCCCCTCACACGCACCCCGAAGGCGAACCACCCTGATGTTGAGTAGGGCCCCGCCAGTCTCTGTGTGCACGTGGAGAACCAGTACCCACCCCTCCACGCCGCCCCCAGGGCCCGCTGCCGGCCCTTCCATGCATCGCCCCCCCCCCCCAGAACCTGCCGCCCCCTGGGCCTGCCGCCGGCCCTTCCAGGCCACAGAGGGACGGGGGCCGCCTGTGGCCCTTCTCTCAGTCCTAGGACCAGGCTAACCTTTGAGGCTTTGGATTGGCTCAGACGATCCTTTTGTTCAAAGATCTTGGAGTATTTCTTCAGATCCTTTTTAATTTGCTGAGACAAAAACAAAAACAAGCCACTTAGGATCGGAACATTCGGAGCGAGAACCACATACGCCGTCTTCCACGTGACCGACAGGAAACGGCATCGTCAGGCATCGCTAGCACACAACCGCCCACGAGCACGCACAGCCCGGTCTGCAGGTGTCCCGGGGCCCGACCTTGATCTGGTCCTGGCCCAGCAGCGTGGGGGGCCGCGGCCTCCAGAGCAGCTGGCAGAAGCGGTCCTTGTTGTTCTTCTGCAGCAGGCGCCCCTGGAAGGTCCACAGCCAGTAGGCGTTGTCCACCTGCAACAGGACACAGGCCACACCGCTGCTCACTGCCCCGAGCTGCAGCAAGACGCAGCGGTCCTGCCACCTGGACCCTCACAGTGCCACCCAAGTCAACCGCCTCCTCTGACGGCTGCCCGAGAGCCGACCACGACAGCGTTGTGTCTGGGAGGCAGCCGCAAATCGAAGATCTCTGCTTCCTGGGAGTGCACGAGCAGGGGGGACACAGTCAGCAAACACGACAGAAAACGATGCGCAGCACAGAGCACAGCTTGCCGCACTGCAGTGGCGGCGGCACGCGGCCCTGGCTCTGTCACTGGTCCACGACGGAGAACTAACGCCAGGATACACACTGACGAGGTCCCTGAACACTGCCCAGCTCAGCAGTTGTCTCTCCAGCGACACACTCCGCAGAAGGGAGCAGCGCCAGGAGCTCCAGGACGGCGCAAGCTGGCCGCGGCCATCTCTTCCGGAGCGCTGGGGTCCAACAGAGCGGCCCACGGCCTCAAGGATTTTCACAAGGCCCACGGTGGGCCTCATGGAGACGGCATTCAAACAAACTTGGACGTGCACGGCATGACCACTGTGCTCTGCGTACAAAGATTATTCTCAAGACGGCGTCATCGGTGACGTTTGCTAAGCCTGAGCTTTGAGAACACCGTTATTTCATTAAAGGGCATCGCCCTGACTTGACCTCTCGGGCTCCACGTACACCCAGGAGCCGGTTCAGCTCTCAGTACTTCCCTCAACCAGGAACGGTAGCTAAACAGAACAGACACTCAGCAGACACCCACCCCCTCCAACCCCGCATCTCGGGAGCACTGCTGCGGACACCGCACAGAACGTGCTCTGTCCCCAGGCTCACACCCATGGAGCACGGCGCTCTTCCCGTTCGTTCTTTAGGTTACTGACGTTGTAAACTAAGAAATGGGCTCCCTCATGCTTTCAGGTCCTCTCGGGGAGTCCCAGAGCCCCGAGCCCAGCCTGAGCATCCCTCTTGCTGGAATCCCTGCTCAGTCAACAAACTCGGATGGAATGGGGACCACACGCCAGGAAACAGGCCCTTGGCCACATGACGCTCCCCTCTCAACCCTCCACCCTCAACCCTCCACCCTCCGGGAGAAGAGACGAGCTTGCGAGCACGCCGGAGACGGACTCGTGCCCTGTGAGCGCCGTGTAAATACCACGGGGCGGGATGGGGGTGCCCAGAGAGGAGGAAGTGGGTGCCAGGCAGGCGAGGGGCTCATAGCCGCCAGGCAGGGGAGGGGCACAGGGGCCGCCGCACAGAGCGCGTCTGAACCATGAGCCTCTTGAGCGCAGAAGGATGGTCCTGGGGCAGTGCGCACAGCTCAGCACGTCCTCCCTCCCCCTGCACGCCACAGAGGACGGTGTGGTTGGGAACTGCAGGGGAAAACCACCCCACCCTGCTCCCGCTGTGAGGGCTCCGCGGCCACTGCACCAGAGGAAGGCGGCCTGGGCTCGGGTTGCAGTGAGCCTAAGACATCTGGATTGGGCAAGAGCGACGAAGGGATGCCAGCCGAGCCCCACCAAGGCCGGCCGCCTCGGGGGCTCTGTCGAGGGTTTTGCAGCCGCGGCAGCCAGGCTAGAGGACCACCAGTGGGGCGACGCCGAGGAGACCTGGCAGGGGAGGGGGTCCCAAGCTGCCCGGGCTGCCCGGGGCCCTTACCTTGTGGCTCCACCAGGACACGGAGGTGACCACGTAGCGCCCAGTGGGGTCCCACTCCACGTCGGAGGCCATGTAGTGCTCTGCGATGTTCATGACCGTACAGTCCGAAGTGTCGACGAAAGCCAAGGCGCCGTTCATACTGGGAAGACAGAGCACACAGTGGGTCCGCGTGGAGAGCCTTGTGTGCAAGCGCTGCGCGGCATTTCGCTGCTCGCAGGGGATCCTGTCCACCAGGATGGGACGCGGGAGCGCCGGCCATGCCCGCCCGCCGCCTGGTTGCTAAGAGAGAAGTAATCCAGGAGCCATCTGCCGAGAGCGTTGTTACCAAAGACAGGGGAAGCGCACCGCCTCGTGCGCCTGCCCGCACTGCTTCCAGAAAAGACGTAGTCTGCAGCCAAAGCTCCAAGAACACAGAAATCGCCTCCAACGAGCTCGGGAAACTGAGTAACTGAAGTGGGCCTGGCTAACGCGCTCCCACAGCGGCCGGGATGGCCACGGAGGGGGGGCGGGGGGCGCGGGCCCGTGCTCACCTGGCACGGAGGTGGCTCCAAGCTCACGCGGCTATCCCACAACAGGATGGGGTGCGCACCAGTCCCACTGCCCGGCTACCACGTTGTCACGGCTTGCTAACCGCGAGGGAGTGACAAAGCCCACGCGTCCAGGCCTGCACTGAACACACCCGCAGGAACAGCTTTACCCGACCTGGTGTCCGCGCAAGTCTCAGCGCGACGGGAGGGTCCTTTCTCGCAGGACACTCACTCCACTGCGCTCTCAAGGAGCCGCCGTGATGGTTCTGAACCTGGAGAGTGACCCGTGGGCCACAAGCGTGGCTCGCGACACGCGGAAGGCAGCAGACGGCAGGAACCCACCTCCTCAGGCCGGCCAACACGACGAACTGTCCCTGGGGGCTCCAGAAGATGGTGTTTGCCTGCTGCTTGTCAAACATCTCTGAAAGCGAAAAAAGCGGCTGTTGAAGTCTCTGGGAAGGTGCTGCAGCAGGATGCAGCTGAGATGGGAGATGGGCTCACGCAGCCCCTGTGGGTGGACGTCCACACGTGCACACCACGCCCGTCTGCCCAAGAAAACTTTCTGGAAAACCCATCGTTTGGGTACATGTTCAAGTTCAGGCCTACGCTTCAGACACAAAAGGAAAGAGGAGGTAGCTTCAAGCCGTTACCGTTTGTATTAACGCCTCACGTCCCCAACAACCTGCTTCCCGGGGAAACTGCACGGAGGACTCACCGTAAACACTGCCACCGGGTCTCCACACGAGGGCGAGAGACCCACAACTCCCACCAGACGCGGAGAGATGCACATGACCCAAAGCAGCCCAAGATCCAACCTTCCAGGGACTCAACACCGTTCTGAACTCTGTGGTCATTAAGTGCATTTGAAAGCCCAACACCCTGACGGCTCACGTCCTCCGAGGAGCTGCCGAGCCCCCGGGGAGCGGACGGCTAATGCTCAGGCTTCACGACGGGGTCTCCTCACAGAGGACACAAGGGGAACTGCCTGGGGCCCGATCTCAGCCTGCCGTGGATCCAAGGACAGGGGCCCAGCGGGGACAGGGAGACGTGAGAAGGGCGACACTGCCCAACAGGCAGGATTCTCAGAGCAGAACAAAGGAGGGACAGGAAACTGTAAGATGACCCTTAACAACCATACGTGTTAACAGAACACACACGATTATCCCAGCGATGACACGCGACCTTCCAAGGTGGGTGACACAGAGCATTCAGAGACGGAAGGCACTTGGACGCTCGCTGTTTGCGAACCTACTTCCTAACAAGAGACAGTGCAGATCTGGGACCCCATAACAGCCCCCGCTTCCTCTTCTGACCCAGGGAATTAACACTGCAGTTTTATGACCGCCACCGATCTACCGCAGGATGGCTCTACCGCGAACACCACCGAGTTCAAGAGGTAAAAGGTGAGTTCACCCAAGTTCTCTCCGCACCTGGGCCGTCAGGTACTGGCCCCAGCCGCTGTCTATCCTGCGAGGAGGCTGTGCACAAGGAGCCCGCAGTGACACAGCATGCCCAGCCCCGCCGAGAGAGGCCAGGCCCCTGCTGGTCTCACACACAGGCGGAGCAGAGTGTGGGGGGCGGGGGGACGGTTGCGGGACCCCCAGCACACAGAGACGCCCACTGTGGCCACAAGAGGGGGACCACCTCCACTCAGAAGCCCTCTTGTGAAGGCCAGTTCTTTGTGGGAGGGAAGCACGTGAGGCCCGAGCCGCAGGGGCCCTCTGGGCCATGGGAAAGCCTGAGCAGCAGCTCCCAGCCAGCCCAACATGCGTGTGGAGCAAGGCCAGGGCTGCGTCCCTCGTGCATCTGTGTTGTCTGTCCAGTCAGTCCCTCTGCCGATGGGAGAGGCTACTTACTGATAAGTTCGATCTTCCCGTTGCTCTTCACGTGGTAGAAGGAAACGGATATCCGAGGGGCCTCCCCATGCAGCACCGCAAACTTACTCCCGTTCGGCTCCCAGGCAAAAGCTATGATGGTTTCTGTGATCGGGACAAAGAGGAAGTCCCTCAGATCACGGAACAGACAGCGATCCTGACCAGCAACGTTCCTGCACAGTCCTCACCACTCAACCAGAGAAACACCCCAAATTCTCATGTCCACTAAAAGGACCACACGATGGGCCTAAGGACAAGCCTGTGGGTGACTCATGGGAGACCCTGGCCACGCAGGACTGCCACCTTCCCAGATGCCCATCGCAGCGGGGCCTGAGCCTGACGTCCAGCATGGCCTCTGGCTTGCTGGCACACTCACGGGGGAGGGGGACTCAACGGCCCCCCAAGGGACAACAAAGCTGGGTGGCCAGGCTGTACCCACGTTCCCACTCTGTGCTCACCTCCCCTTTCTCCTCCTCTCCCTAGCAAAACAGAGAACAAAAGTAGAACACAAACCCCAAGAAGAAACAGGGGCTACATTTCCCATCTAGAGGCGGCAACGTGGGGGATGAGCGGCTCTCACAGGCCCAGGAAAGAGCTCTAGTCAAGGGAGAACTTGGGGCTGCCCAGTGAGAGCCCTCCCGCTGCTGGGCACGCAGAGCGTCATGAAACCCGTGCCAGGCACAGCCTGAGCAGGAAACTGGCAGGGGTGGATGTGAAGAGGGACCGGGGAGCACTCCCGTGAGCCAGATGGGGGACTGAGGCCGGACGGGGCATGGGAACCCTACACGGGACAGCTGGCAGGCGGACAGCACACGCCGGTCAGGGTCACGAGCACTCTGCACAGCGGGGGCAGCGCTTGAGGGCCGATCGACCAAAAAGGGACCAAATGGAACTTGCCTTTCATTTCCACCACGTCGACAGGTACTTGCTTTTCCCTCATTCGGAAAATTTCAAAATTCGTGACCACGCCCTGTTCAGGAGAAAAAAAGGGGGAACGAACTCACAGAAACTGAAAACTTGAGAAACACTTAAATCAAGAAAAAGTCAACCTGGTGATAGACAAAGCGTACTCCCTGGGACAGACGTGCAGGCGTGTCAGGTGACTAAAATCGCAGCTGTCACAACAGTGCCGATGGAGGCGCACGGGCGTAGTCCCCGCGGGGGTCAGTGGACACGCTCTCTGGCCCAGGTCCTACTTTGGAGAGCTGCCCTAGAGTCACTCTTGCATGGAAAGGGCCCTGCACGCACGAGGTCACACCCCTGCCTGGAGAGAGCCCCGCATGGGCAGTGGCCCGTCTGCAGAACGCCCGCGGTGCCCCCGAAGGCACAGACCAGACCAGGACGCTGCCTGCTTCTTGGCAGCCAAGATGTGGAAACAGCACAGCGTCTGTTACAGACAACGGACATGAGGTGCAGGCGCGTTCCTCGGCCCTGACCAGGGAGGAAGCACAGACACCTGCCACGAACGGCCCAGACAGGCCTGGACCATGTGCTCAGTGAGAGCCACCAGCCGCAAAGGCCACACGCTGTAGGACTTCGTTCCCAGCAAGTGTCCCGGCCTGGCGGATCCAGACGGAAAGGAGGCAGAGCGGCAGGGCAGGAGCGCACAGGAGTGGGTGGTGGTGCCGACTGGTATGGAGTTTCTTTCCTTTTTGGGTAATAAAAATGCTCTCCAGTTCAGACTGTGGTGATGGCCACAAAGTCTGTGAATCTACCGAAAAGCCACTGAACTGTGCCATTTTGAGGGTGAGTGCTACAGCGTGGGGGACCCCGTCTCTGGGATCTGTTTTGGAAAGGGTAGGAGAAACGCTCCCTTTGAGGGAAGAACTCATAAATGGCGCGAACAAAGCCAACCAGGTGCAGAACCGGGTCCAGCACGCTCCTCTTTGTGCTTGAGAAAGAACCGGAGAAACACACCGCCTGCCCGTGAACTGTAAACCGGGCCAGCAGGTCGCCCACGCCTCAGCGGCGAGGCAACAGGAGCTCTAGTGAGGACTAACCACTGTCCAGAACTGGCGGGTCTGAGAGTGACCCGCGAGCTCAAACAGAGAGTCCATCACCGCGCTGTGGGCAGGGGGCCTGCTTGGAGCTAAAGAACGGGCTCGGCTCGGGGCATCCGCTCACCTGGGTACCTTTCGGGGTCCTGTCCACCTTCACGCACAAGTAATCTCCGTTTTTTTGCCAGTGTAGCTTGCAATCCACCACGTTGAAGAGATTCCTGACCCTGATCTCCTGTCTGGTAGGAAGCTGCATCAAGGTCACCCTGGCCGGGATATCTTTGTCTTCAGGCACCCAAAAGGCAATGATGTTACCACCGGGAGACCAGGAGAAGTCTCTGCAGAACGAAGAAAAGCGGTGCTACCCAAGGACTGGCCAGCTGCCGACGGGAAGGGAGCGCGGCAGACAACGGTCTCCCGGCCCCAGTGGCAGCTCGCCCTCCAGAGAGCCGGCCCCCAGCCAGCTGGGGTGTCACCACACTCGCTCCACCAGCGGGCAGCGACGCTGGTGAGGTTCCCGGCCGCCCCGCGGCAGGCACCCCTGAGCCCCAACCGGGAGCACCACGCCCCCCACTGCGCAGGCACCATGAGGCCGGGCGCCCGCACGGATGATTCGCCAGCTCAGGCCCACGGAGACTGTCGTTACTGTTACGTTTACGAAGAATCCGTTCCCAACTGAGTTTGTATCGTGAGCCCCAACCGTGCCCAACAGCGTTCACGTCACACCACGGGTGCTCTTCAGACAGGCCGCCCCCAGAGAGTGCACACACGTGCACACGCAAACACATACATGCCTCCGGGCCGCCCCCAGAGCACGCACGCACATACGCATGCACACGCGCACCTCTGGGCAGCTCCTGTGCAGACGGGCCGCCCCCAGAGAGCATATGCGCACGCGCACACACGTGCACCTCCGGGTAGCTCACTAAAGGCCATCGGACCCGCTGCACGGACCGCAGAGAACACAGAAGACTTTGCAGCTCTCTCCACCCCATCCTCCTCAAAGACTGCAGCCCGGGGGTCCGGCTCCGAGGCGGGGACGGGGAACCAAACAGAGCTGAGCCTGCGGCCCTCACAAAGGGCCTCGAGGCACGAGGGGGGAGTGTGGGCAGCGAGGCCCATCAGAGTCATGGGCGCACCAACGAGCAGGTCTGCGGATGACAGGCAAGGGCCCGCTGGGCCACCCTCGTATCTGGACCCAGTCCGCACCGCCTGCTCCGGCTGCTAAGGGGTGAGCTGCTAACCCCACCCTGTAAGGACGGTCACTTACTTTATACCAGAAATCTTCAAGCTCTTCTTGTCCAAAAGACCCATAGACTGTGGAAAACCGAGAGTTACAACAAATCAAGCTGTGGTCTCCGTAACACAGGCAGATTTTCACAGAAAGCAAAAAGGGGTTCTGGAATGAGCCTGCCAATAAGCCCAGCGGGGGGGCTCACCGACACAGCAAAGCCCCATCTCCGAGGCCCGTTTACTCCCGTCCCGGACCCCGGCAGCAGCACCAGCAGGGAGACCCCGGGACACGACGGGACAGGCGCCCCCAGATTCCCCCGCCGTTCTGCACACGCACGGCTGCTCTTCCCCGCCCCCGACCACCGTCGAGGGAAGCGTGTCCAGCAGCTCCCGGCGGGGCAGGCCACCTCTCAGGAAACGGGCCACTTACAGGAGTTTCATAGATGCTAAGCGTGTCGAGTGTCATTCTGGCAAAGAATTTCCCATCGTGGCTCCACCTAAGAAGAAGAACACAAGTGGCGGCCTCTGTCGGAAGAAAAGGCCACGACACGGTCACCGCGGACTCATCCTCCTTTACTCACTTGAAGATCGGCCAATGGGCTGAGCTCTCGCAGTGGAAGCCCCTCTTCTTCTGCCCGGTCAGGGTGTCCCAGATGATGATAGCTTGAGGATCGTCCTGAGTGTCCACCAGGGGACTGAACGTCACCAGGTACCTGTGACAGAGCAGACCTGGCTCACAGCGCCGAGCTGCGGGCAGACGAGGAGTGCGCCCACCCCGCCTCCGTTCCCGGGAGCCCCAGGGAATGAGGAGGCTCCCGAGCACGCAGCCGGGCCTCCTGCCGCCAGCACTGTCTCCGAGCGCCGGCTCCCCCGCCAGTGCTCTCCCGCCAGGAGAGCCCGCAGTCACTCCTGCTCTTGGCCGGCGTTCAGCCAGGACAGAGACGGCCACTGCACGGCCGGACACGTGTGTCTCAAGAGCAGATGCCCCGCTGATACCGCTCCTGCCTGGAGCTTCTCACCTCCCCGCCCGCTGCCTGTCTACACCCAGGGCGCCGACTCGTCCTGCCCCCGCCCTGCTCCCGCACGACACGACGCGGACTGCAGCGCCCGAACCACGCGCCCCGAGGAAACACAGGCCCCGCCCAGGCGACGCTCCTGGGGCTCCTGGCACTGACGCACCGGACTCAACACGGGGGCTGCGGGCACCCCCACAAGTCATGAAACTCGCACACAGACCCACTCCGTACACCTCCACACACGTGAGAGGACGATTCGGAGCGTCCCTGGAAAACCCATCTTCCACGCGCATCTGCAGGGCTGAGGCGCCGACCCACGGAGGGGCTCCCGTGGCAGGCGCTCTGCGGAGCCCCAGGGGTGCACGATGAGGAAGGGACGCTCCAGGTCTGGTCCTTGGGCAGACGGACAGATGTGTCTACACACAAACTACGACTGGATACGGGAAGTCCAGAACGCAGGCGGCATGGAACCAGCAGCCGGCCGGCCGGAGGCGGTCGCTCCGCGCATGCGCCACACGGCCCGGAAGGAGTCCCCGCCAGGATCTGTGTGCACGCGCCGCCGCCGCAACGAGACCTCGAGTGTTTTGTTCCAAACAGACGCAGAGTGGTGGTGAGTCATGAGTCGTCCAAGAACACGCCCCGTGAAACCTATTCCATCAGATGTAGAAACGCCTATCGCAGAAAACTCACAACTTACGGGAAACACGAGACTGGAGGGGACCAGTTACGTGGTGGCTCAAGCCATCGGGAGACACATCCGCCCGGCCCCATCCTCCTCACGGGCCACCGCCAGAGCACAGCCCGGGGAGGGCATGCGACGCAGCGTAATGGGCTGGGGCGACAGGAAGGCTCAGCACACGAGCCCCGGCCCCGCCTCTGAAATAGCTCCCAACGACAGGGACAGGGGAGACCAGCGGGGAGACGGCAGCACGGAGGCACCAGATGTTAGGGCCACGTCGGTGCTGCTGCGATTACCGGGGAAGAACACCGTGACCCGGACCGAGGCACTTACATACAGACACCGGGCATTCGTTCACAACACTCACGGTGTGTTTTTTTTCACTTAACACATTTTTTTTGTTTATTCTGACAAAAGAGAGCACGCCTGAGTCACGGGGAGAGGGGCAGAGAGAGGTGGAGAGAGAGAATCTCAAGCAGGCTCCACCCAGTCAACCGAGCGCCTGATGCGGGGCTCGAACTCAGGAACAGTGACATCATGACCTGAACTGACATCCAGAGCTGGACGCTCAACCGACTGAGCCACACAGGCTCCCCGATAAGCAAACTATATTTGAAACAAATACGGCAAAGCGAGAATCGTCACAGCCAGGGAATTAGCACGTGGACGCTACTGCAGTACTTGCGCCGGTTTTCCAGGAACGTTCTACCGAAAACAACTCAAAACACACCAGACAGCACAGAGCCGCGTCTCAGGAGCCTTGGGGCAGCGGGGGTGGTCGCGAACCCACAGTGCACGCAGACCACGTGGTAAGCGGGGACTCTTATGTCACTTGAAGAAATCGGAACACGGGAGGACTTCGGTAAAAGTAGGTCAACGCTACACTTCCTGGAGGTCGCGGCGCCGCCGGGGGCACTGAGCTAGGAGGACTCCCCACCCCTAGAAAGGGACACGTCAGCTCATCCCCAACGGCTCGGGAGACGATGTCCAGGTGCCCACGTGCAGCAATGACAACGCGGCCACACCCAAATGCCACCCGGGAAACTCCGGCCAGCGGTCTGCAAGAGCCCGGCCCGCTCTTGCTGCGACCCTGGCACCAAGTTTGGGATCACCACGAAGCCGGTCTCACGCAGTCCGAGGCCGCGCAAGGCCAGGGCGCCAGGCGCCCGCGCGGGCCGCTTACCGTTCGCAGGGCGAGAAGTCAATGAGCTGGACCCCCTGGTGGCTGAAGCGCTGGATCTGCTTGAACTTCTCCCCGCCCCAGAGGGCGATGCCTCTCTGGTGAAAGGTGGCCAGGTAGGTGCCCTTGGGGGACCAGCGCACGTACGTCTCCGTCCACCTCTGCGGGGAAAGTCGGGGCCGTGTTACCACCACCACGAAGCCACGCAGAGCCGCCCACTCCCGTGAGCAGTCACGCGTCGCGCTCTTCACCAAGGCACGAGGCGCCCGCGCGCGGCCCCCAGCTCCCCGTTAAGGAAACACAGAGGGAGGCCCCTCGGGGCGGCAACGCTCACCGCTCTCTCTTCGATGGAGACAGGGTCCTTCACGTCGTTCCAGAAAATGGAAGTACGGTCTCCGCTCTCAAAAATGACGCTGTACTGATCCCTGCACTCGGCCTCCTCGAGCCAGTAGCGCAAGTTCCCCTGGGGAAAGAGCCGCGCCAAGGGCCCCATCAGGCCTCACGGGCCGCAGTCGGAGGCGCCTTCCTGACCGGTGCTCCCAGAGCGCGACCCGAGCTCGCGGCCGCCCCCTCTTCTCTCGGGCCCGGGCGGTGCGAACCCACGTACCAAGTCCTTGAAAGGCTGCTTCTCTGGAATGTCCCATTCGTCACTGATCGTCATGTACCTGAACAGAGAAGCCGCTCTTTAGGAACACACGGCACGGTTACTGGGCTGAGGGAACAGGGTGGCGGCCCCGTGGGGGGTTCTGGGCTGCGGGCAATGGGTGCCGCCCCTCCCCTCCCCTCCCCCTCCGATCCATGAGAGCGGAGTAGCGGTGGGAGGCCAGAAGCGGCAGGGGTCAGGACGTGCCCGCAGAACAGAGCTCCCCGAAAGGCCGGTGGCACCGCCCCAGACCCGCTGAGCACTCACGCCCGTGTGAGCCGGGACCTACTTGTCAAAGTCAGTGAACAGATTGACCCTGAACGTGTGCTGCTTGTCCAGCTTGTAGCCGTCCGCGTTTTTCACAGCGTCCAAGGCATGGGCAGGGGAGGCATATTCCAGGAACGTATACCTGAATCCGGACACAACGTCATGTACTTGTGCAGACCGTAAGGCTGGGCGGGCCGTGCTCCACACACCATGACCCGTCCAGCCGGCCGGTAAGGCAAGGCCTGTGACCCGTGTGCCGCCATGTCCCCGAGGGTCAGGCTGCCGGCAGAATGGTGCCGTAAACGCAAACGAAATCCTAAGCCAAGATCCAAAGTCTCTAACGCTACAATCACAAAGTAGGGAACGGTCAATTAATCAAAACGTTCACTAGCCTGACCGTGGAAAAGGTGTGACGATGTACGTGTCAGAACTTGTGACGTGATGCATCTTGAGACTACACAAGTCAATCGTGTGTCAACTTTCTCAATAAAGCTGGTGAAAAACCTAAGAACGTGATTAGTCCGACACGGTGTAGTAGAAGCAAAATCATAAAGACTTTCAGAAAATGCTTCGTTATAACAACACCTACAATACAAGCCAGTGGTGGTCAAACAGGTTATCTTCCACCTAGTTTCTGAAACAGACAACAGAAGGAGCATTACCCGCATTCAGTAGTTTCTTAAAAAAACAATTTCTTTAAAACCATCTAAGACAGGGGGCGCCTGGGCGGCTCAGTCGGTTGAGCGTCCGGCTTCAGCTCAGGTCATGATCTCGCGGTTTGTGGGTTCCATCCCTGTGTCAGGCTCTGTGCTGACAGCTCAGAGCCTGGAGCCTGCTTTGGATTCTGTGTCTTCTTGTCTCTCTGCCCCTCCCCTGCTCCTGCTCTCTCTCAAAATTAAATAAACACTAAAAAAAAGTTTTTTAAACTATCCAAGATTTAAAAATCAACTGAAGCAAAAACTATTCAAGATAATTTCAGAACTACCTGAATTAAAAAACATAACATCATTTTCTCTTCTCGTTCCTGTCCTGTAAAAGACTCTCCAAGACTGGTATCACGTGAAATTTTAACGCAGAAAGTCTGACAAGAAAGGTTTTCTGTGTCAGAAACCCTCCTGCTGAATTTGAAAAGCAAACTCCAGGACACATATGTTATGCTACCATTTTTAAAAGAGGCACTATTTTAAGCAACAGTTGAAAAAAAAGTTGCTAATTAAGCAGGGACATAACGCTTTCACCTAGACCGTTAGAAATAACCCCATTTCAGAGATGTTAAAATGTGAGAGAGGAAAAAAAGCTCCTCTCGGAATCAAGAGCACACCCTGCGTAAAGCCCTCCTGGGACCCGGCCAGCCTTTCATCTGCTGGGCCCTTCGGCCAGGACAGGTACTGTCAACTTCTGTCCCGATGGCAGAAGACGGAAATCCTAGCTCTGATCTTTAAAAAAATTTTTAAATACAATTTTTAAGATGTTTTAATTTTTGAGAGACAGAGACAGAGTACGAACGGGGGAACGGCAGAGAGAGAGACACACACACACACAGACAGACAGACAGACACAGAATCTGAAACAGGCTCCAGGCTCTGAGCTGTCAGCACAGAGCCCAACGTGGGGCTTGAACTCATGAACGGCAAGATTATGACCTGAGGTGAAGTCGGCCATTTAATGGACTGGGCCACCCAGGTGCCCCTAATGTTTGTTTAGTTTGAGAGAGCGAGAGAGCGAGAGAGCGAGAGAGCGACAGAAAGGGAGACAGCAAATGGGAGAGGGGCAGAGAGAGAGAGAGGAGAAAGAGAATCCCAAGCAGGTTCCACAATGTCAGCGCAAAGCCTCATGTGAGGCTCGAACTCACAAACCGTAAGATTGTGACCTGAGCTAAAATCAAGAGTTGGATGCTTAACCCACTGAGCCACCCAGGCGCGTACCCCCCACCCCTGCCCCTGCCCCAGCTCTGATTCCTTAAGAATTTAGCAGACAACCGACGATATCCAATTTCAAGAACCACATGGATCCCCCGTCCCTGTGTGGAGACCCCAGGCGAGGGGGGCTGGGACAAAACCAGCAGGTGAGGCGTGCACCTGTGTCCACAGAGACTCCCACGCCGCCTGACGGCCAGCACCGGGCGCCAGGGACCAAGACCACAGGGAGCACCACTCACCCTTTTGTCTTTCCATCCTCCTCCGGATAAAAATCATTTGTGATTTTCCCAAACTTGGAAAAGATCTTATGGATGACGTTTTTGAGCTTCTCCAGGCGGTCAGGCCCCACCTGAGGAACGTTGTCGACCACGATCACTGAGTCGATCCCGTCTGCCTCCTGCGGCCGGTCCTTGAGAATGTCCCCCAGCAGTTCTGTGTGGGTGGAAGATTCAACCAATGACTTTCTTCTGACCAAGCAGAACGTTAATATGGTATTTTAACACATTGAACAACTTCCCAAGAAGTAAAAAATGAACCATCTAAACGGTTCCACTGGGAACAAAATAAATCCTGGCCCTGGGTTGACTCGAAACTTAAACTTGAAAACATTAGGAAGATTTTAACTCTTCCTGTTTTCCCTGTTGATGTGTCCATTTCTGGAAGTAAGAAAAGATTTTAAGTCAACATTTTAAAGACTTGAAGAATGCAGAATGCCACGCAAAGACGGCCTCTCTCTGGGAAAGTAAGCCTTCCCGACCCATCCCCAACGCAAACCCACCAGCAGGCACTTTCTCCACGTCCAGGTTCAGACAAAACGAACTTGCACCCAGTACTCTACGTAAAATAGCTGTGCGCTAGGAGGCTTGAGAACCCACAAGCTCAGGAGAGCAAACAGCGACGCCCTTCACAACGGACAGTGTCCCCGACTACACGCAACACCTCACAGGGCGCTTGGGAGACACCAGCCGTTCAGACACTAAATCCGTAAACACTGAGGACTGTGCGGAGCACGCGATACGCTGCAGGTGGTAACCATCATTTTCTTAACTTCACTCAGAAACTGAAAATATGTTACGTTTACGCTGCCTGCTTTTAAAATTAAGATCATAAAACCCAAACCGTACGCACTCCAACGTACTAGATTTGCTTCATTTCCGTAAGACGGTCGGCTAGAGTGTGAGAAAGAGGACAGGTGGAGAAAGGCCAGGAAAAAGACGCGTGCGGGGAGCGGACACACAGATGTGGGCGCCAGGGGCGAGCAGGAGACAGGCCAGCTGGGCGCCGCCCGCCGCTGTCCTGCCTGCGGCCTGAGGCCTTGTGACCCTGAAGCCCCAGAGCCAATAAAATGCCTGACCAGCTGCTGGGGGTGCGCATTCGGAGGTCAAACGGAGTATCGGATGAAGTCTTTGCAACATAAATTCTGCACAGATCCTAAAGCCACTTGCTCAGCTGGTGAGAAAGCTGTAGTGACAGGCTTTCTTCGGATGAAGTCGGATGAAGCTACTGCAGCAAACCCGGCCGGAGGGGCTTCCCCTGGTGTCTCCCTGGGTCCTGGAACCTAGGTATTACTGTTTTGAATTCTCCTCTGAATTTCAACATGCTGAAAAGGATATGTGTCCAAAAATATCCTTTGCTGCATTTCGTTGTCAAAACTTAAGACAAATGTTTCTGCACTTGCATACTGGCAATTTTCCATAATAAAAAAACAATTATAAAAGTTTTTCAAAAAGGAAAAAAAGCCCCTTAGTTTAAAAGCAAGCTCCTGTTATAAACAAGCTCTAATTTCAACACTTTCCCGGATGATACAGAAAACTTTACTCAAAAAAAAAAAATCGCCTCTTATTTTCAAAGAGGCAAAAGTTGAGACCAAGAGAGAACAGACGGAAGGAGGCAGATGGCAGTCACAGGAGCCGGGGACACCTTCTCGGGAGAGGCTGGAGTCAGCTCCTTGGGTCGCTGTAAAAGCTCTTACCATACAATTAAATGTGGCCTGTTTAGCCAGATCTGCATTTACAAGGTTTACAATAAAAAGCTCAGCTTCTGTACAAACTGTGGACTCCTGCCCACAATCTTTAAGTGTCTGGCTTGTAGGAATGTGCCCACAGACGGGAAGGGAATAAACGCGGCAACTACACGCTGAAGAGACACCTTTCCTTCATCGCCACCAGTGCCCACGTCTGCTTGCTCTTGCCGTGCGGACTCCCAATCTGGCTCCAGAAGAAACAGACTAGCGATTCTCAAAGCTAAACACCAAACATCATCAAGATAAGTAAGACTCAGCGGGGCCGGGGTGAACACTGCCCTGTTCTGGTCTGGCGACCACCAGCAGCAGCTGCGCGTCTGAACGGAGGGCGGCGCTGACGAAGTCCCCGAGCGGTAGGCCAACTCCTCAATCGGGAGTCAGGATGGCCTGGCTGCGGCTTCCGGCACCTCCAAGCGGGCTCTTCCCGGAGACCCTGTCCATTTTCACCTTCTGCACCTCACTGACCCCACGGGGCAGCTCTTCTCACTAAACACAAAACGTACCTGGACTCCTGACCACAACCAGGTGGCGTGCTCAGGTGCAGCTCCCGAGCACCAGGGGCCTCACAGGCCCCTTGGGGAAAGTCTCAGGATCCCAAGGGCCCCCACAGGCCCTCCGGGCAGGCACCTGGCCTTGCTGGCTGGTGCTCCCCTTAGTCCTGCCACATAACCCAACTCTGGAAATGATCCACGCGGTAGAAATCCCGCGTGAAGTGCATGCGCTCAATGCTTTTTAAAAGCTCAACCGAAGTGTAAACACTCAGGGGCTCAATATGAGCTTTCGAACCGAAACTTAGAATATAAAATAAAACTCGGTGCAATGGAAACGAATACTGATAAGGGCAGGAGAGCCTGGTGGGGTCCCGGCAACAGTGTCCCCTTGTACATTCTCAGCGACCTCCCCGACGTGTGGGGGGCACGTTTCCCCACTGCTCAGGGACTTCCGCTGGCTCAGGGCCCAAGAGTTCCCTGGTTCGTGGAGCCTTCCCTGCTGTTCAAGCTAAGGTGTCTCTTAATAAATAAAGTATAAGAATAATGACAACAGGTAGCTCTGTAACATGACGTGTAAGTTAAAGGTAAACAATACTGTCAGTTCTCTAAGTTTTCTCCTTCTTTGTTTTACCGGAGATTCTTTGATTCTAACTCAATCTCCGTGAGATCAGATGCAAGACCTCAAAGAAAACAAAACAAAACAATACAAAAAAACCTTCATGTGACAACATCTCGTTTTCTCGGTGTGTCCTTAGCTACTTCCTCGGTGTTTCGTCTTTCCCCTTCTACCATAACGTACAGGAGTCCGGATGTGCTGTGAGCTGGGAGGGTTGAAATGGCTAAAAACAGATCATAAACAAATGGGATTAGGCACCACAGAGATCCTTCAGGAGACAGCTCTCAGGTAAGAAACAGAAGCACCTGCAGACCGCATCAAGGTAAGAAGAAAAGCAAAGCTACAACGAATGACACACGAAACCCTGAAAACATTATGCGCCAACACTAGGACGGCCATCTGCCTACAGACTCGGAGGGGAGAGAACCACACGGGAATGTGGCCGAGTCCGCTGGCCAGTCCTGCCGAGACGCCGGAGGCAGAAGCTTCTGTAGAGCGGGGCAAAGGAACCCAGGCCTGCCACAGACTGTTCTAAGGGACAGCCTCGCATCGACCCCAAAAAGCGTCCCCGGGAGGTCTGGCTCAGGCCTTCGACAGGAGTGGCTCGCCATTCGGGGCACCCAGACCTGCAGACAAGGACCTGTCACCCAAGATAGTGCGACACGTGCACTGCCGCGCTTGGCTCGACCCCAATTGCCACACAGGGCCACGGCTCCAGTTTGCGCGCTGGCCGCCATCACCACCCTCCAAAATGCAGGTTCTAGTGCAAGCGAGCGGCTCCCAAGCGGTCTCCAGCCTCCACCTGGCCCCCGGCCCGTCGACACAGAACACGCGTAAGGAGCCACACGCTCCTGGAAACCCTTCCCCAGGCGGGGGACGACAGATGGAACGCGGGGCGCCCCCGCTGCCTCCCGGGCCGCCTCACCTTCCTCGCTCACGTCGTCCACGAAGTCCTCGGGGTCGCTGAAGGAGGGCTCGTCCGCGCCGCCGTCCTCCCCGCCCGCCCCCTCGGACCGGGCCTCGGCCGACGCGTCCCCGGCCTGCTCCGCCGGGGCCTCGCCCGCGGCTGGGGCCGACCCGGGGGGCTCATCGGGCGGCGGCGGGGACGAGCCTGGGGCCGAAGCCGCCCTCTCCTCCCCGTCGGCCGCCGGCTCGGCCGGGACGTCGGGCTCCGGCCCGGCCTCCGCGTGCTCGCCGCCTGCCGCCTCCAGGGCGCCGGGCCCCGCGGGCCGCGACGGCTCGTCCCCCGGTGGCGGCGGCTCAGCAGCCGGCTGCTGCGGCTGTCCGGGCTCTGCCCGCTGCTCGGCCGCCTCGGGCGCCGCCACGTTCTCCGCGTCCTGCATGGGCCCGCCGCTGCCGCCTCGCCCGGCCTCGCCGCGCTTCCGACTCTCCCAGGCCGCACTGCGCGGCGCCTGCCGCCGGGCCATGTGCGTGCCGCGGGCCGCCCCACGGAGCCCGGGGAGGGGGGGGTGTCCACGCCCTGAAGCCCGCGGCGTGCCCGGCGGAGGCCGGGGGCCGCAAGTGTTTCCACCGGGGACCACGACAGGGCGCCCATGACAAGTACGTGCCTGAGGCGCCGCACCACGGCTGCTAGGCTCAAGCCGCTAACTCACTGGGAGCTCCAACCCCCCCCCGCCTGTGGGACCGGGTGGTTCCGTCCAACATGGCAGCCACTCCCTTCCTTCTCCCGTCGGGCGCTTCGCTGAAGGACTAAACTATCTGCGACGCCGCGGGGAGGCACAAGGAACCGGCTTAGTCACTGAAACGCAACACCTAACTCAGAAGCATATACTGGAAAACACCGCGAGTTCAACAAGCTGTGTTGGTTGTGATATCTTAGCCTTCCGCCGGACAAACAGCTTCGCTTACATTAGTAAGTTAGTCCCCCTCCGTCTCGGCTTTTACAGTCTTCTACTGACTGGGCAAAAGAACGGACGAGTCCAAAATATAAAAGGAGCTCCTGGCAACCCAGAGGTGGCCAGCACTCCTGGAGAGACGACTGCCTGGCGCGACACCAATATGAGGGTGAGTTGCTTTAATCACTTACGCCCGAGCCAACGGCGGCGGCGGCGGCGATTCCGCCCTCCCCCATTCCGAGGGGCACCGTGGTTCGGCCCGCGGAGGCCTCCGCCGTCAGACGCGCGAGCGCGGGGGTGGAGGCGGCGGCGGTGAGGGGGCGGGGTCTGCCGCCGCGGGGCGGGGTCTGCCGCTGTTGGGGCGGGGCCGACCCCAGCAGGTGTGGCGGGACCGACGTGAGCCTAGAGTGTGCCGCACCCTCGTGGTTTGTGAGGTGCTAGAAGGAACCCGGGGGCGGGGGCGAGGGGCGGGGGGGCGTCAGTGGGTGCTGGGGACCGAGGCTCAGGGTGAGGACACGGAACGTCCTGGAGACGGACGCTGGGCACGGCCGCACAGCAGCGCAGCGTAAGGCGGTCAGAGCGCTCCATTGGAAGTCAGGTGTCTTTCCCTCAGTCGAAAAGAACACCGGGGCTTTGTTTTTTTTTTTTTTTAAACAGAAGGTTCTTGGGTGGCCTGACACCCGGTTTGAAGCTCTCCGCCTCAGTTTCCCCATCTGTGCCGGCCAACCGGTTTCCCCCGGAGGTTAGAGTTCGCCTAATTTCTAGTCGCCTCCGCGGTTTTCACCGTCACTGGGTTCTGCCAGCGCTTTTCTGGTAGAAAGTGCTGAAGGTGACAGATCCACGAACAAGGAAGCAGAAATTCGCAGAAAAGCTTGAAAGCAGCCGGCCTCAGTGTGCCTTCTGGGGCATGCGCGTGTGGCCCGGAGCGCCTGGCTAGTCTTACTGCTTCCTCCTGAAGAGCCTTGTCATTTTCTTTTTTCGTTTTTCTTAATATATATATTTTTTAAGTTTATTTATGGGTGTAATTTCTAAGCCCAATGCGGGGCTCGAACTCAGAACCCTGATAATCAAGAGCTGCATGCTCTTCAGACTGAGCCAGCCAGGCGTCCCGAGCCTTGTCATGTCCTTTAATACAGGTAACAGGAATATACTCCCTGTGCAAAAGCACCTACGTGTGTTTTCCAAAGACGTCTCTCCGTGCTGTAGAGAGCGCCCCCAGAGCACGGTTCCAGCGCTCACAAGGGTCTGAGCTCCTGAGTGTGTCGGGCCTGAGCGGGCTGTGCTCTGTTGGGGGTACGGTGGCCAGTAAAGAACGCAGGAGTCTTAGTGTTTACGTATTTTTGAGGGCGGGGGGGATGGGCAGAAGGAGGGGACAGAGGATCCGACGTGGGGTTGTGCTGACACCAGAGGGCCTGATGCAGGGCTCGAACCGACGAACCATGAGATCATGACCTCAGCCCAAGTCGGATGCGTGACTGACTCCGACTGGGCCGCGGAGGCGCCCCAAGAACGCATGATTCTTGTCATCTTAGAATTACTGCATAAGGGAGACAACATTCAGGAATCAAAGCATCGCATAAAAGTTCGTTTATGACGGTTCGTAAGTTCCAAGCCAAACCCTGCTCCCTTTCAGTGCGCGTGCGGTTAGTCACTCTAGGAACAGGATGTGGCGGAAGTGAGGCTACGTCGCCCCCAAATCTAGGTCCTCGACGTGGGAAGCCTCCACTTGGTGTCCTGTGTCATCTCGCAGATCGTGAGCTCTGAGAGAAGCCAGACACCGTGTCCTGGGGACCCTCAAGCAGTCTGGGGCAGCGCCCAGGTCAGGAGGAACCGGACTTCCCGGTCGACGTCAGCACCGCGTTGTCAGACACGCCAAGTGAACGTAGGACCTGCAGCCCGCGCCCCGTGTCCCGAGGGGCCTCAGGAGAACCCAGACACGCCCACACCTTGACCTTGGGTGGCCAGGCTCCAGAACTGTCAGAACGTTCTGTTGTCGAGGCCCTCCTGGTCTGTGGTCCTCTGTTACGGCAGCCTGGGCAGACTAACGTGACAGGCAAATACAGTACACAGAGAAAGGCCTAGAAGGAGACACATGAAGTGCAATGAAAACAGGCTCTGAGGAGAAGGTAAGCAAGCTTGGTGATGTTGACCAAAGAAGAATGTTTGCCGTAGAATTCGGCGGTAGGTTCTGACTGTTCACTGCGAAGCTCTTTCAACTCTTCTATATGTTTGAAAATTTTATAGTAAATTATTGGAGATGGGGGGACTCAGGAGGCAGCTTCAAGAGCCCCCCTAGAACCATTTGAGCCTCAAAAGCGTAAAACACTGTATAATCACAGGTGGACCCTGGTAAGCATCGTGTCACTACTCTGGAAATGAATCAAAGGGTCAAGCACACGAGAATCGATCTTGCCTTTCTTATGTTACCTCATATTTCAAGGTAAATCGTTGATTCCATAGGGAAAAACTAGCTAATAAATGCAAAAGGATCAGTGAAAGTAAAGAAGCAACCTTTTGAGGGGCGCCTGGGGGGCTCCGTCGGTTAAGCGTCCGACTTCGGCTCAGGTCACGATCTCACGGTTCGTGGGTTCGAGCCCCACGTCGGGCTCTGTGCTGACAGCTCAGGGCCTGGAGCTGCTTCGGATTCTGTGTCTCCCTTTCTTGCCACCCCTCCCTCGCTCATGATCTGTCTCTCTCTCTCTCTCTGTCAACAATAAATAAACATTTTGAAAAAATTTATAGAAGCGACCTTTTGTGACCCTCATGAAATCGCAATGGAAAGTGATCTGTGCTTATAACCTGTGCTTCCAATGTTCGCCGAGAAGGTGTAGGAACGATGTCCCGGGAGGGACCAGGGGCAGAATTTCAACATCTGGTTTGAAGGCGGTAGCTCTCCCTCCAGGCACTGCTTTAGTCACATCCCGCATGATTATGTTGTGTTTTCTGCTGAAAATGTTTTTTTTAAGTTTATTTATTTATTTTGAGAGAGAAAGACATCAGAGGGGCAGAGAGAGAGGGAGAGAAAGAGAATCCCAGGGAGGCTCTGAGCTGTCAGCACAAAGCCCAATGCAGGGCTTGAACTCACGAACCTTGAGATCATGACCTGAGCTGAAACCAGGAGTCGGACGCTTAAACGACTAAGCCACCCAGGCACCCCTGAAAATGGATTCTAGTTTCCATTATGATTTCTTCCCGGACCCATGGTTTACTTGGAGATGCGTCGTGGATTTCCAAATACTTGAGGGTTTTCCAGATGTTTCCAAAATTAGTTCCTTGTGTGTTTAGTTGGTGGCCAGAGACCATGCTTTGTTGGATTTCAGTCCTTTTTAAAATGTGAGATCTGTTTTATGGCCATCGTGTGGTCCACCTTGGTAAATGTTCCTCACGCACTTGGCGCGTACAGGCGCAGTGGTTAGGATACGTCAGGTCAAGTGGGTGGATAGCATTGTTCAAGTCTTCCGAAACCTTTCTGATCTTCTGTGCTGTTCTACCAGTGCTCAGAGAGTTGTTGAAGCCTCCGATTCTAGGAAAGGATTTGTCTATTTCTCCTTTGTCTTGTCCCTTCACGTGATGTCGAGTTCTGGAGCAGGTGCAGAAACAATGAGGCTTGCTTTGCCTTTGTTGGTGACTTGTCCCCCTCTGCCATTTTTATTCCTGGTGATACGTCCTGGCCTGGAGTCTGTTGTGTCTGCTACTACTATAGTAACTTCCAGCTCGCTTTTGATTTATGTTTGCATAGCCTCACAGATCCGATTGTGCCCCCTGAAAAGACAAGTCCAAGTTGCAGCCCCCCGGTACCTCTGGATGTGACCTTATCTGGAAAAAGGGTCTTCGCAGACATCATCAAGTTGCGTGAGGTCACACTGGATTAGAGCGGACCCCACTGCCATGTCTGGGGTCCTTATGAAAGTAGGAAATTTGGACAGAAACAAAAGAGAATGACACGGGAGGATGGAGAGCGAGGAAGTGGTGAGTCCAGAGGCCAAGAGACATCAGGGGTTGTGGGCAACCACCGGAAGCGAGGGGAGGCACGGGCAGGGGTTTCTCCCTCAGAGCGCCCAGAAGAAACGAGCCTGCTGATGCCTTGATTTCCAACGCCTGGCCTCCAGAACTGAGAGAATAAATTTCTGTTATTTTTAACCACCCTGTTGGTGTTCCTTGTGATCTATATATAGCATGTTATTTAAAGAGCGTTTCACAGACAGCCTGTAGCTCGACCTTACTTTTCAAATCCAATCTCTTCGTCTTTGCTTTGAATGGGAGTGTTTCTCTCATTTCCCCCCGAGGCAGGATCCAGTCCACCATTTTACTATTTGTTTTCTATTTGCGTTTCGTTCTTCTTCTCCTGGCCTTTTAAAAACTAATTGACGGTTCTTACTTATACAAGTGGCAGCATGCTGAATGCACCGTAATCCACTTATTTCACTTAATTCATCGTAAGATCTATCCCCATCGGTACGTATAGATTCACCTCCTTCTTTTTCACCTCAGTGTGGATTATCAAAGAATAACTCAGACGTGTGGGTGTTACCCACATACAAAGTACATGTATGAACTTGTTTGTCACCAACAAACCAAGGCAAAAATAATATTTACTTGAGAGAGAGGCAAACCTCAGGTCTGGGAAGGGAGTCCTTGTGTCTACACGGGCACACTCCGTTACATTGTGCCCTGCTTTACTGCGTTGCACAGGTGTTTCGTTTTTTACAAATTGGAGGTTTGTGGCTGCCTTGAGCAAGTTTATTGGCACATTTGCTCACTTGGTGTCTCTGTGTCACATTTCGATAATTCTCCAAATGCTTTTTTAAAAAAAACTTTTTTAATGTTTATTTATTTTTGAGGGAGAGACAGAGCGTGAGCAGCGGAGGGGCAGAGAGAGAGGGAGACACAGAATCCGAAGCAGCTCCAGGCTCCGAGCTGTCAGCACACAGCCTGACGCGGGGCTTGAACCCACAAACCGTGAGATTATAACCTGAGCTGAAGTCGTACGCTTAACCGCCTGAGCCACCCAGGAGCCCCAACCTGTACTTTGAATAACTCGATCAGCTGCTTGGGGGTCTGTCCTTGAGCGACTGACCAGGAGCGTCAGGGAAAACCGTCCCTCTTGGTGGTGGGCCTCCCAGGAACCTCCCAAGTGCAGCTGGGGACTCCCATGACCTCTTCTGCCCGTCCCTGTCCTTCAGCACGTCCCACTGGCCGGTGGGCGCCCTTTCTGTCAATCGGAATGACTCCGGATGCACTGCGGTGGCCCAGTCCTACTGCCGACGTCTGGATGATGGCCGGTCTTTTACCAAAGTGAGCCTGATTCCGTAGATGTCCGTCCACACGGTGTGAATGCACTTTTCCTGGCGTTTGCCTCCGTTGGGGATCAGCCCGCTGCGTCCCACCGCGTCATGGGCGCCACAGGCACACCACAGGGCTGCTCCACCACCCACATTCAGGAGAGGCTTCCTGCCCCACGAGAGCGGGCGTCTCCAGCCTGCTGTCCCCGCGCCGGTGGCCGGCCTCCACGCCTCCTCCCCTCGCCGAGGATCAGAAATAGACTTTTGTGGGTAAAACGAGTCAGCAGAGTTGCTGCCAGCGCCTTTAATTATGCCCAGCTCCTTGGGCAGGCCCATCGCCGCCGGGACTTGGACACTACCATCAGGAAGCCCCCCGGGGTCAGTCTCACGGCCCGGGGCCAAGGTGCGGGACCGGTCGCTGCTCGGCTCGGCTGGGAGGCCGTTCGGCCTGTCGCAGTGCTGCCAGAGGTCGTGTTTTCATTTCCATCTGTTAGATGATTAAAGAGGGCAGCGTCGGTGAGGCAAACCTGACGTGACACTTCATGAAACAGACCGCCTCCCTTCGGGGAACTGCGAGATGGGGAGCGAGGCCGGAAGCTTCTGTAGGATACAGAACAAGGAAGAGAAGAACATATCAGATTGGCTGCGACCATGTAGTCGCCCTTGTTTGTATTTTCAAGAGGCCAACCAGGTTCTGCAGGGTGGAGGTCACTCCTTTTTAGAAAGAGGCTCGAAGCTGGGAAGCGCCCAGTCCCTCAGCCCAGGAGGCAAGGATGGAGGTGGGGAGAGCCCCAGGTGGCAGGGTCTGCAGCAGGGGGACGGGGCCGGGGGTGTCGGGCATCCTTGCTGCTGCCTCGGCAAGGTCTCGGGAACCCTGTTGTGCCAGAGGTGGCTGACGTCCCCCATCACCTCCCAGCCATGGGCCCACCTGGGCTGCGTTGTCAGCATCGAGGCCCAAACACAACGTCCTAAAGGACTTGCCCTAAAAACTGTGAGGTTGGAGACTTATTACCAGATTCGCTGTGATTTGGAACAAAGAAATGAGACATTTGCACACCTCTTCTGCTAGTTAAAGAAGGGTGCCTGGCACAGAGTGAGTGCTCAGGGAGTGGTGGCCCGGACCTCGCTGAGGGCCCGATGTGGGACCTGCCGTCCTGCGGCCCTGGGCCGCGGTGACAGACGCGCCTGCATGGAGGGGAGGCATCAGGGAGACGCACGGTGGCATCGTCACGGCTCGTTCTAGTGGCTGCGTGCACGTGGGCCGCCACCCTGGGTGGGAGGCAGGTGCCTGTGCCTGAGCGGGGGAAGAAAGGAAGGCAGACCTGCTCTGGTCTCTCCCTCTTTTGATGGTGCTCTGGAGACGGGCAGCCCCCTGGTTTTGTTTGAAGTGCTGTGAGGGCTGGAGACCCCGGACCACCCCGGACAGACTGCAGGCCGCACGCCCTCCAGGGTGAGCGGCTGGGTGAGTTCCGACGGCTCCGGATCCGCGCGTCCTGGAGGCCAGGCCTCCTGCGGGTCCAGGGATGCGCCCCTTTGAGGTCTGTCCTCCACTGTGCGCCCGGACCCCCTACGCCGCGGATTTGGGGGGGGTAGCTAAGCGGTGGGAAAGGAAAATGGGCACACGGACCAAGCAACCGGTTTATGAGGGAAAATTGAAGCCCAGCAGGGCGCTCTCCAAGTTTCTGCTTGCAGAATTGCTTTGTGTGTGCATTTGAAGAGAGGCCGGGTTTCAGAACGCATTTGCACTTGCTTTGTGATTCTGGTTGAAAGCAGAATCGTGGTGGGAAGGATCCGAGGGGGCCACCGGGCCCGCGGTTCTCAAAGGGTGGTCGTCGGAGCGTGGAAGTCCGCCAGCGGCCCCATGTTGGGCCCGTCCCTACACGCGTGACTCCAATTTGTAAAACACTTAAAACTGTTCGGGAAAGGGCGATAGTTTATCGTGCCCTTGTCTGTCTTTATAGATTTATAACATAGTTGTATGTGTAACGACGAATAGATAAAATGTATATGGCGTTACCTGTAGAGTTTTAACTCTATGTAGTATTTTATATTTATTATGTAGGTAGAAACATTTTATACAGATGGCATATTTATGGATCGTTATAGTATTTATGGTACTTAAATGTGTTTGTAAAAATATGTATAAAATATTGTATGTAGTAAAGGGGGCGCCTGGGGGGCTCAGTCGGTTAAGCGTCCGACTTCGGCTCAGGTCATGATCTCGCAGTTTGTGAGTTTGAGCCCTGTTAGCTCAGAGCCCGGAGCTGCTTCACATCCTGTGTCTCCCTCCCTGCTTGCTCCTCCCATGCTCATGTTCTGTCTCTCGGTAATAAATAAACGTTAAGATTAAAAAAAAATACTATGTGTAGTAAACACAGACAGTAAATAGTACAGACATAAATATACAGTAAAGTTTATAGTAACATATTTATATTAATATACATAAACTAATATATGTATCATACAAATTATATGTTATGTTCACTCCACATAAAAACACCATGTATAGTAGAAGTATAGATCTATAAAGACAGACAAGTGTATAATAAATATAAAAATACATATTTAGGGACACCTGCATGGCTCAGTTGGTTAAGTGCCCGACTCCTGATTTCCGCTCAGGTCCTGATCTCACAGTTTATGAGTTTGAGCCCCACATCAGGCTCCCTGCTGACAGTGTAGAGCCTGCTTGGGATTCTGTCTCTCCTTCTCCCTCTGTCCCTCTCCCTGCTCACATGCTCTCTCTCTCTCTCAAACTAAACTTGATAAAACACATATTTAGTATACAGAGATGTATAGTAACATATGTGTGTCACCAAAGAACATAATACACGTTTATGATCCGTATTCGTATGTCTTTTCCTGGAATTTTCACTTTTTTCCCCATTATGTTTTTGAGATTAATTCATTTTCACGCACTACAGCTCATTCATTTCTGCTGAATCACATTCCATTGTAGACCACATCCTGGTTTCTTTCTCTCTTTTTTTTTTTAATTTTAAAGAGAGAGATTGAGAGAGAGAGTGCGCGTGTGCGCACGAGCGGAGGGAGAGGCAGAAGGAGAGAAAGAATCGCAAGCAGGCTCCACGCTCAATGCGGCTCTTGACACGGGGCTCGATCCCACGAGCCCGGGATCTTGACCTGAGCCGAAATCGAGAGTCAAACACTCCACCGACTGAGCCACCGGGCGCCTTACGACCACATCCTGGCCCCTTGAGCGTCCTCTGGCCCTTGGGAGTGTGGGCCGTTTCACGTGTTTGGTGCTGCAGACAGAGCTGCGAAGAGCGTTCTTACAGGCGCGCACGAGCTCGTGGGAAGCGTGTCTGCCTGCAGGGTGGGGCTGGGCGGCCGCGTGGGGCGTCTTCAACTTCGCAAGATGACGGCGCGTTTTCCCACAGTAACTGTGTCGCGGGGCCGCCCATTGCCATGGCGGCCTCGGAAGAAAGCTGCCACGATCCGTGCGCGCAAGTCCGAAGTGCTTACCGCGTATCACCAGGTTACCGCGGTGCTGGGCGCCACCGGACGTTTGGGCCCCATGGCCGACCGGGACGAGGCGCAGAGGCTCTGCTGCTAACCCAGTGAGTGGCCTGGCGGGGATCCCTTTGCTTCTGTGGACCACAGTTTACTTACCTGTGAAATGGGGAGGGAAACTGTGCTTCTAAGGGCCCTGGGGACCCAAGAGACGTGACGACTGATTGCAGTGCCTGCTCTTGGCTGGATGCTGTTCCGCAGGGGGAAATGCTCTGAGGCGCATCACCGACTGAATTGACGAAGCCGACAATTTCGAGTACAAACAGATCAGATAAAATATGTTACCAAGGTTAAATTTGCTGAAGCTAGTGGCTGCTCCGAGGTGGTGGAAAAGGCTATCACTGTTCCAAGGAGACGTGTCTTGAAGTGTTTGGAGGTAGAGGGACGTGATACACACAGCCTACTCGGAACGTGTAAGTTAGGTTTGCGGGATGACTCGTGGGGTTCCGCGCTGAGAGACAGGAAAACCTCATTCGCCCAGGAAGATCGGAGCAAGAGTTACGATTTCTTCTCTAGGGAGCTCTGGAGCGTGACAAGGTCCCCCGTAGGTGACAGGTGTTTGGAGATGTCTGTTGATGTGAGTGCACAATTGAAAAAATAAATGAAAGAGTAAATTGCTAAGTAAATAAAGGATGTGACATCTTGGCTGGACCACAGTTGTAGAGAACCCTGTGTGTTAATATTGACCTTTTTCTGAAGTTTGATATCGGGTGACGGCCTAGCTTACTCCTACCAGAGTGCTTCAGCGCTGTCCGGCAAAATCCGTCACGTGTGTGGGGCGCCTGGGGGGCCCACTCGGTTGTGCTTCCACCTTCAGCTCGGGTCATGATCTCACGGTTCACGGGTTCGAGACCCGTGTCTGTGCTGACAGCTCAGAGCCTGGAGCCTGCTTCGGCTTCTGTCTCCCTCTCTCTCTGCCCCTGACCCGCTTGTGCTCTGTCTCTCTTAAAATTTTATTTTATTTTATTTTTTTTTATTTTTTAAAATATATTTTAAAAAATATGTCACATGTCATTTAGAATTGTCTACCCTAAAAGTGTTAAAGGAAAAGGTAAAATTTATTTTGAAAATATATTTCATTTAATCCGACATATTCAAATATTATCACTTTAACATACACAGATGACCCAGGAACAACGCAAGGGTTAGGAGTTTAGGTTAACATAAACATGATCGACACGTATGTTGTATGTTGTATGCATGCATGTATTATGTTATATGTATGTTGTGTGTATTACGTACTATGTTCTTGCAATAAGATGACATTAGCCCGCGGATCAGAGAGGCCTCTGAGAGGACACATTTTGGCCAAGACTTAAATGATAAGAAGCCATGAATGGGGCTGCATAGGAAGGGTAGAGAGTGGCTCAGAGGAAACAGGGCAGGCCTTCTGGAAGAAGCCTGGGAAGTGCAAAGGCCCTGAGGCCGTAGGGGGGGACAAATGTGGCATCTGTGGAAGGACAGAAGGCCCCCGTCTCGGCATGACGATGGGACAGTGGTAGGAACCCACGTTGGAGACAGGCAGGAACCAGAAGGCGTGGGCCTTGTAAACCATGCTGACGTTTGCTGTCAGCAGAACTATTAGGGCAGGATGATGTCTTCTTGCTGTGTTTGAATTTTTTTTACACCAAGCACAGACTGCTTTCAAAGTCAGCAAAAGCACATTTAAAAATGGAAAATACAGTCAGGAGCCATGGTGTCTGGATTTGTTTTTGTTTTTGTTTTTGTTCACTGCTTGAACTACTTTTACATTTTCTGACCTCTGTCGTGGGTCCGCAGAACTTTCTAGAAAAGTCTAGTGGCCATCAGGACTGCCAGTCCCTTGTCCTCTGGAGCGGCTCCTCCTTTTACTGTAACGGGTAGATCTGTGGCAAAGACGCACGAACTGACTGCCCTGTGCTTGGTCTGCCGTCCCGAGGCTGCCCCACCCCTGGGTCCTGGCGAGCTGGGTGACTGCATGGTGACAGCTCTTGGGTCCGTGTCTCCGACCCTTGGGATGAGTTTGCCCGTGAGGAGCAGGAGCAGAGGGTAGTAGGCTTGTGAAGACAGCTAGCCTCTCCCTCGCCAGCCATGTGAAGCCACCTCCCTCCCTGTCTTAGGCCAGCTTCCCCAGAAGCAGGGCCTTAGTGCGGATCCTCGGGCAGGTGGCTGATGCGGGGGTGTTCTCAGTGGGGGGCAGGGGGGATGATGAGGTGTGAGGGGTGCAGGGGAGGGCAGGGGATGGAGGCAAGCTGAGGTCCAGCCTCACCCGGCTCCCTGGGATTTCTGCAGTAGGGAAGGCACCCCGGGGGCCAGGGGCCAGAGTGGACCCCACACCAGTCAGCTCTGGGCCGAGGGCTCCCGGGAGGTGGAGCAGGGGCTCAGGAGCAGACTGGGAAAGTGTTCTGGAGAAAGGTGCAGCTGGGGTGCACCAGCAACCTGGGCATGGGATGGGTCAACGTCACCGTCACCTGCATCTGTAAAACACGGGCCATCATGTTCCCTGTGTCACAAGATCATTATGGCACCTTCCGTACAGTTGCGATAATGCCAGCTTTGCACAGATACGATCTTCTAGTTTACTTTTTTCTATGTAACTCTCTGCCATCAATTTCCCCCTCACATTGCTATGTAGTGTTCCTAACAACTATTTTGAAAAATCATTGACTACTTCCAATGTGGTACTCTGGGTTGGATCCTAGAACAGAAGTGGGAAATCAGGTAACATCTAAATGATGTCAGAAGCTTAGTGGTTACAAGGTACTAATGTTAATGTCCTGGTTGTGACAAATGTGCCATGGTCACATGTGATGTTAACCTTAGGGTTTATGAGAACTCTCTAAATTCTCTTTGGAACATTTTCGTAAATCTCAAGTTATTCCAAAATAAGTTCATTAAAAATTACTGAGACTCAAACAGACCCTTGCACCCCCATGTTCACAGCACTATTTGCAATAACCAAAAGGTTGACGCAACCCAAGTGTCCATCGATGGATGGATGGATAGATGGATGGATGGAAGGAAGGAAGGAAGGATGGATGGATGGAAGGGAGGAAGGATGGATGGAAGGAAGGAAGGAAGGAAGGAAGGGTGGATGACTTGGTGGATGGAAGGAAGGATGGGTGGAAGGAAGGATGGAAGAAAGGAAGGAAGAAAGGATGGGTAGGTAGAAGGATGGATGGATGGAAGGAAGGAAGGATAGATGGATGGATGGAAGGAAGGAAGGAAAGAAGGATGGATGGATGGATGGATGGATGGATGGATAAACAATATGTGGCATATCCATACAGGGGAATATTACTCAGACTTACAAAGGAAGGAAATTCTGGCCCCTGCTATGATGTGGATGAATCTTGAGGACATGATGCTGACTGAAGTAAGCCAGACACAGAAGGATTTCACTCTTAAGGGGTCCCTGGACTCATCAAAATCACAGAGACAGAAAGTAGATGGTGGTGCCAGAGGCTGGGGAAGGGGGCGGAGGGGTCAGTGTGTACTTGGAACAGAGTCTCAGTGTGGGAGGACGGAAAGTTCTGGAAAGAGACAGTGGTGATGTCTACACACCAGTGTAAATCTTTTTAATGCCACTGAACCATGCACTTACAAATAGTTAAGATGGTACATTTTATGTTTTATATACTTTAGCACAATAAATTTTTTTAAAGAAACATTACAATCGAAACCATTATTTCCGGGGCAGTCTTCCTGCCTGCTGGCTGGGTACCCTTGAACCGGACTCTGAGCTGACAGCCTTGGTCTTCCGTGGGCACAGCGTGCTGGGTTCCCCGCTGTGTGTCGGGCCCCCGGGAAGGACAAAGCTGTCTCGGAAGAAGCCGCTTGCCTGTAGAGGGAGCTCGAGGCTGCTGTTCACTCCTTTCCTCTTCCAATTCCCAGCATCGAAAGAAGCCTAGACGCTTTGCTCCCCGAGGCTCCGAGCGCCTCGCTCGTTTCTCCAGGATATCTCAGCGACATGGGGCTGTCCCTGAGCTCACAGAGCAGAAACAGGGGTGAGGAGGGATGGAAGGACTCAAGGGGTCCCATATGGCCCCAGATCCTCCAAACAGCTTACCCTTCTCACTTGACCAAGCCCCGCTTCTGCTCTCCGCCTCAGATGTGCACCTGTTCCAACTCAGCACACGGTCAGCAGTCAGTCCCTGTTCAACCCCGGGGACCTCAGGCGAGTCGTTTATCTCCTCTGCGCCCGATCTGACTGTAACGTAGGTTGAGAAGCCGCCTTTGAAGCGATCATAGGGGTCCTGGGGGGAGCGTCCCTGCCTCGGTCCCAGCCACACCCGGCTGGAGCGGAACTCAGCTGCCCGGCCCTGCTGTGAGTGCTCAACGCGCGTTAGCTCACGCGGTCCTTGGGACAACGTCGGAGACAGGGACATTTATGTCCCCACGTGTGAACTGCTCCCCTCCATCCTGTCGGCCTGCCTCTCCTAGACACTGCCTTCACTGTGGTCCTTCCTGAGGAGGGCTGGCAAGAATGGAAAGTGGAGGTCGTGATGAGGCATCAACTGGGGCACGAATTGACGGAAAACGTTCTTCTCTGGAGCGAAGCAAGCTCCAGCAGCCCTTACCCTCACTGACGAATGGACCAGTCATTCTCAGGGGCGCTAGGGATTAACTGAGCACCTACCGCCAGCCAGGCATTGCTGTAAGTCCTTTCTGAGCAGCTCAGTTAATCTTTGCGGCATTAAAATGTTTATTTTTGAGAGAGAGAGAGAGAGTGTGAGAGAGCATGAGTCGGGAAGGGGCAGAGAGAGAGGGAGACACAGCATCCGAAGCAGGCTCCCGGCTCTAAGCGAGGAGCATGGAGCCCGACGCGGGGCTCGAACCCATGAACCACGAGATCGTGACCTGAGCTGAAGTCGGAGGCTTAACCAACTGAGCCCCCCAGGCGCCCCGGCCTTTGCAGCAGTTTTTGACACATAGAGAAGTACAGAGCAAGAAACAAACACTCATTCACCCACATGTAGACCTTTCAAGTGTTAATATTTTGTTGTATTTGCCTCAAAAATGTTCTTTCCAAGGGGGGAGGGAGGAAAAAGATTCGATTGGTCCCCTCTGTCTCCCACATTTTATTTGCTCCCCTCTTCTGGAAAGAAGCCATCATGTCTCTATAAATAATACATACATTGCTTGGTATTTTTAAATTAAATTTTTATTAATTTGGCTGCAGATTTGCTTGCAGCTGTAGGAAATAATGCAGGTGGCCCGGTGGCCCCTAACGAGGCACAGCTGTAGTACCCTACCCCAACCGGATGCTGACATTGACACAGTCCACCTGTCTCCAGATTCTCTCCACGGTACCTGTTCTTATTTGTGTCTGTTCCGTCTCTACGCAAACATAAGTAGTTAAACACATGTCCTTCTGCACCTCTGTGTCCTTTTCAAAATCTCTCCATCTCGGAACGTTCTGTTCTAGTTCAAGTTCATACAGTGTATAAATACACTGCAATTTATTATTCATTCCACATTGATATCAAAGTACTTTCGGGTTTTTTTTTTTTTTTTGGTTTGTAAATAGCGCTAGGGTGAGGAGGAGTGTTGGACTTGTCACCACAAGCTATAGTCTAGAGAATGTGACCAGCAGTGGAATTTCCAGGTCATAAGATACCTGCGTCCCACTTTATCAGACATCCACAAATTGTCCTCCAAAGCTTCTCTACCAATTGACACTCCCTCCGCCGGCGTCCAGATATTTCTGTGTCTGTTCATCTTGTGTGCAGAGGAGGATCTGTCTCCTTGTTGTTTGAACTTGCATTTCCCTGATGTAAGTAGATTTCTGATGAAAGCAGAAAAGGAAATTATCAAAAGCAACTGAAATTTCCAGGAGGGCTTGGAGACCAGGCTCAAAGCTAGGCAGAAGGAAATGTGCACCGTGCCGAGAGCCGGACGGTGAGGACAGCGCTGTCCCATGGCCAGGTCACACAGGCGTCAGTGCTCACACCCCAGCACCGCTGATGGTAGCCCTGGGTCCTGGTGGAGGCCCAGGCCCGTCCTCCCCTCAGACGTGGGGAGCAGGTGCAGTGGCCCCCGTGAGCCATCACCTCGACCCCGCAGCCTCCAAGGGAAGCCTGGCGGGTACAGCTGGGAAATGTGTGTCCGACGCCATACCTCCTACCGTGGGAAAAGACTCAGAGGAGGGCATTCCTCAAACACAGAAGGAAATGTTCAGATGCCAAATGGCCAAAAAATAATAACAAATATCCAGTATACCCGATCAGTAGTAAGTTGACCATCTTTTTATATGTTTGTGGGCCTCTCAGATTTCCTTGTCGGTGAACCGCCCATATGTATCTCTTGCCTCATATTGAGCGTATAAGCTCTTTATAAACCCTGTTTCATCTTGAAACCTATAATATATGTTGCAGTGTCTTCTAATCTTGCAACCTATTATATGCGTTAAAGGGTCTTCTTTGAGCCCGAGGCTTATCTCTTCCCTCTGTTCGTGGTGTCTTCCATCAAACAACTTTATCATGCTGGCATTTAGAATTATTAATAAGGAATTTTCTTTCCTCCCTGTGTCCTGTGTGCCTCCCGGTTTGAGGATGTGGCTAGATGGGGCATTTGGATTAATTCTGCTGAAAGCAAGTGGCTTCTGGATAAAGTGTGAAACCCAGGTTTTGAAGAGCTGAAGAAAGAACGCAAAATCACCAAATGGGATGTAGGAAGAGCATGAAGGGCATTTGCTGGCCTGGGCGACCGTGACCTTCACCTACTGGCCGCGTGGTGCGGGGAAGGTTGTAGATAGAGCAGGGTCTGTCTGTACACAATAGAAAGCCACTGCCCCTTAAAACTGGGACCCCCCCCCCCAAATGCTAGACATATCCAGGGCAAGAGGGAAGCAAGACTAAACTTGCTCTTTGCCCGTATAGCGAGGAGTTACAAGGAAAGCTGGCTTTCTTGGTGCAGCAGAGACGGGGCCGGCTGGGGAGGGGGCTTTCCTCTCAGAGGCTTGAGTGCACACATGCCCTCGTGTGGACCTATAGTCCTAACTTGGGAGCTTAAAACCTTGAGGTTCCAAAGCGAAGGGGTCTCAGACTGGTCATCTGTCTCCGTGCCTAGGAGAAGCAAACATAAATTCTTTTCTTTTTTTTCCCCAAGTAACACAGGGGTTTCCTCTCTTCTAGTATCTAGAGGTGACCCTTGAGCTGATTAGTGTTCAGTCTTTCATGTTTTCTCATGTGCATTTAGGATTATACATTTCCCTTTAAACATGGCTTTGTCTGCTTCTCTCGAGCTCTGATAAGTAGTGCTTTCATCATCTATTCCAAATAATCCGCCTTTCGTGATACGGTGTTTTACGCTTCCGCACAGAGAGGAGATTCTTAGCCAGTGGTTAAATAACAGTTTTTATTGAGGTGGAATTTACACACAGGAAATGCACAGATCCTACGTATTAGAGATCAAAGAATTTTGACAAGTGCGTATGCCAGTGCAACTAATACCCTTATCGAGAGCTAGAACGTTCTATCGCCCCACACAATTCCCCCGTGCCCCCCTTCCCAGCACGGAACTGCCTTCGTGACTTCCTTCACTCTAAATTAGATTTCCTTTTCCTGGGTCAACATATGGTTTGGCCTATTGTAGAATTTTCGACCAGTGGAAAAATATGTTTATGTTCTGGCTTTGTTCACTCAGCAGACTGCTTTTGACATCCAGATCCGCATTGGTGCCTGTGTCTGTCGTCCGTTCCTTTTTATTTCCCAGCAGTGTTCCGTCGTTTGGCGACACAGTCACGTATTTGTCCAGGCTGCTCCGAGTGAACATCTATAGACCAGTTTGGGAAGAACTGACGTCCTGACAATATGTCGACATGAACATTTAGGTCTTCTTTAATTACTCTCAGGAAGGTTTTACAATTTTCATCAGAGTTTTGCTCGTATCTTTAAGAATGTATCCATAAATATTTTCCTTTTTTATGCTATTGGTATTTTTTAAAGTTTCTTTTCTTGCTTATTTATTTATTTATTTAGAGAGCTGGGAAGGGGCAGGGAGAGAGGGAGAGACAGAGAGAGAATCCCAAGCAGGCTCTGTGCTGCCAGCATAGACCCCGATTCGATGCTCAGACTTATGAACTGTGAGATCATGGCCTGAGCCAAGATCAAGAGTCAGGCGCTTAACCGACTGAGCTACCCAGGTGCCCCTAAGGTTTATTTTCTAATTGTGCATTGCTAATACGTAGAAATATAGTAGGGGCACCTGGGTAGCTCAGTCTGTTAAGCATCTAACTTGAGCTCAGGTCGTGATCTCACAGTTTGTGGGATTGAGCCCCGCGTCAGGCTCTGCACTGACAGTGTGGAGCCTGCTTGGGATTCTCTCTCTCTGCCTTTCCCTCACTTGTGCTTTCTCTCTCTCTCTCTCTCAAAATAAATAAACTTTAAAAAAAGAAGTATAAAAATATTTATATTTGATGTTGTATCTTGCAGTTTTGCTAAATGTTCTTACAAATTCTGGTGACTTTTGTGGATTCTATAGAACTATGTACATGTACAATCATGTGTACATGGTTATATTTTTATGAACAGATTTTCTCTCCCATCTGTATGCAGTTGTTTTTGTCTCTTGCTTCACTGTGTCCTGGCCGGACCTCCAGTGCAGTGTCAGCTATGAGCAAGAGTGGACCTCCAGTGCAGTGTCAGCTATGAGCAACGAGTGGACCTCCAGTGCAGTGTCAGCTATGAGCAAGAGTGGACCTCCAGTGCAGTGTCAGCTATGAGCAACGAGTGGACCT
This sequence comes from Cryptoprocta ferox, assembly GCA_028646485.1. Taxonomy (NCBI): domain Eukaryota; kingdom Metazoa; phylum Chordata; class Mammalia; order Carnivora; family Eupleridae; genus Cryptoprocta; species Cryptoprocta ferox. Next base: position 36,155,480 of record CM053564.1, read on the forward strand.
CCAGTGCAATGTCAGCTATGAGCAAGAGTGGACCCCCAGTGCAATGTCAGCTATGAGCAACGAGTGGACCCCCAGTGCAATGTCAGCTATGAGCAGTGAGTGGACCTCCAGTGCAATGTCAGCTATGAGCAGTGAGAGTGTGCATGTCGTTGGTCTTCATCCCAGACATTTGATATTTCAATTCAAATATTGGAAGAATTCACCATTGTATCATGCTGGCCCTGGTGTTGAGGATGCCTTTATGAGGTTGAGAAAGGTCCCTTTTATTGGCCATTTGCTGTGAGTTTCATCATGAATGGATGCTGACATTTTTCAAATGCTTTTTGTGCATCTGTTGAAATGATCTTACAGATTTTCTCCTTTGTTCTATCGATGTGGTGTCATGGGTTGAACTGTGTCACCCAGAAAGATGCATTGCAGTCCTAACCCTCAGTGCCTAGAAACATGGCCTTCTCTGGAATTAGGGCCTTTGCAGATGTAATCAAGTGAAGATGAGGTCGTCCGGGCGGGCCGTCATCCAATGTGACTGGTGTCCCCATAAGAAAAAGAAAATGACAGTAAATTTCTGTTGTTTTAAGCCTCCTGGATTGTGGTGCATTGTTACCAGTCCTGGAAAACTAATGCATGTGTTGAGTTACCTTTACTGATTTTGAAATGTTAAACCAAACTTGCATTTTACTTGGTCACGATATTTTTTTAAAGCTTTTATTTATTTTTTCTTTTATAGTCGAGTTGGTTTCCATAGAACACCCAGTGCTCATCCCAACAAGTGCCCTCCTCCATGCCCATCACCCCTTTCCCCTTCTCCCCCACCCCCATCAGCCCTCAGTCTGTTCTCAGTATTCAAGACTCACTCATAGTTTGCCTCCCTCCCTCTCCCTAACTCTTTTTCCCCCTTCGCCTCCCCCACGGTCCTTTGTTACATTTCTCCTGTTCCACTTATAAGTGAAAACATATGGCATCTGTCCTTCTCTGCCTGACTCATTTCACTTAGCATGACACCCTCGAGTTCCATCCACGTTGCTACGAATGGCCAGATTTCATTCTTTCTCATGGCCATGTCGTATTCCATTGTATAGAGAAACCACATCTTCCTGATCCATTCATCAGTTGATGGGCATTTAGGCTCTTTCCATGATTTGGCTGTTGTTGCAAGTGCTGCTACGAACATTGGGTACATATGCCCCTAGGCATCAGCACTCCTGTGTCCCTTGGGTAAACTCCTAGCAGTGCTATTGCTGGGTCCCAGGGGAGTTCTACTGTTAATTTTTTCAGGAACCTCCACACTGTTTTCCAGAGCGGCTGCGTCAGTTTACATTCCCACCAACAGCGTAGGAGGTGCCCGTTTCTCCACATCCTCGCCAGCATCTAGAGTCCCCTGATTCGTTCATTTCAGCCACTCTGACTGGCGTGAGGTGGTATCGCAGTGTGGTTTTGTATTTCCCTGATGATGAGACTTGGTCACAATATTTTATCCATTTTATGTGTGTTACTGGGTTAGATTTTTTAATACTTTGTTAAGGATTTTTGTGCCTGTGTTCATGAGGAATATTACCTGTAGTTTCCTTCCAGTGTACTTGATTTTGGTATCAAGGTAATTTTCTTCTAATGTCTTTGATTTGGGTATCAGAATTTATAGCAAAAGTTTGAGGAAATAGTTTTTTTCAATGTTTATTTATTTTTGAGAGAGAGAGAGAGAGAATGTGTGAGTCGGGGAAGGAGTAGGGGTGGGGGGGAGACACAGAATCCGAAGCAGGCTCCAGGCTCTGAGCTGTCAGCACAGAGCCAGATGCAGGGGTCGAACCGACAAAGTGTGAGATCATGACCTGAGCTGAAGTTGGACGCTTAACTGACTGAGCCGCCCCAGGGCCCCAAATTGAAAATAACTTTTTAATTGTGGTAAAATACACCTAAATTTTACCACATTAACCATTTTTCAAGTACAACATTCAATGGCATTAAATAGCACAAATTTAGTGGCTTAAAACAATAAAAAATGTGTTGTTTTACCATTCTAGAAGTCACAAGTGTGAAATGAGCCCTAAAGGACTGAAATCCAGGTGTTGGTAGGAATGGTTCTTTCTAGAAGCTCCAACGGAAAAGCCATTCTTTGCCCCTACCAGCTTTTTTTTTTTTTTAATGTTTATTTATTTTTGAGAGACGGAGTGTGAGCAGGGGAGGGTCAGAGAGAGACACACACACAGAATCTGAAGCAGGCTCCCGGCTCTGAGCTGTCAGCACAGAGCTCAACGTGGGGCTTGAACTCGTGAACTGCGAGATCATGACCAGAGCCAAAGATGGATGCTTAACCGACTGAGCCCCCCAGGCACCCCGGCTCTACCAGCATCTCGAGGCTGCTGGCATTCCTTACCTCATGACTGCATTACCCCAGTCTCTGCCTCCGACACCACATGGACTTCTCCCTAATGTTGGCACCGTTCCCTTGCTCCTATATGCACCCTTGTAATTGCGTCGGACCCACCCGGATAATTCAGGAGACTCTCCCCATCTCAAGAGTCTTAACTTGGCACACCGGCAGAGTCCCTTTTTCCACGTAAGGTAATATATTCATGGGTTCTGGGGAGTAGACGCTCTTTGAGGGGCTGGTATTGCATCTACCACAGCTCACCTTCTGGGTCCCAAAGACTCACATCCATCCAGTATGCAAAATACATCTCTCTCATCCCAGTATCCCCCAAAATCTCAGCCCTTTACGCACAACTCAGAGTCCCAAATCTCATCATCTAAATAAGGTAGATCAGATACCTAATCGCAGGTCTGTGATTCATCCTGAGGCAAAATTCCTCTCCATCTGGGCACCTAGAGAACAAATGATCTCATCCCCGATACTATGGTGTGATAGGCATAGGGTAACCGTTATAAACGTTCCCATTTAAACAGGAAGAAATGGAAGGAAAAAGGAATTGCGGTCCTAAGCAAATCTGAAATCCGAGGGAGCAAACTCAGGTTTCAAGGAACTATATTCTCTGTGGCTCAAGGTCCCCGGCTCCGCCCTGAGTCTTCCTTCCCTTTTCATGAAGCGTAGCACGTGTTTGCAGCTGAGTAGTATTTTCAGCCTGTTTCCTGCCTGTAGAGTTTTCAGGGTCAGCCTTCTCTCATTTCATCTTCCTCCGTCCCTTTAAGTCCAAGCTGGTAGTGTTTCTCCAAGCTGGTAGTGTTTCTGCTGAGACAAGATGTTCAAAAACCGTGTGGGTCTTACACGCATGCCGTTAGAAAGGAGGCTCGGGGCACCGGGTGGCTCAGTCGGTTGAACGTCTGACTCTCGATTTTGGCTCAGGTCGTGATCTCCCGGTGGGTTCAAACCCCGCATTGGGCTCTGCGCTGACAGCGCAGAGCCTGCTTGAGATTTTCTCTCTCCGCCCCCCTCTCTGCCCCTCCCCTGCTTACATAGTCTCTCTCAAAATTAATAAACGTTGAAAAGAAAAGAAAAGAGGCTTATCCATGGGTCTTTCCTGAATACGCCTGTCTCTGTTTTTTGCTTCTGCTGCAATGCCACACATCTAATCGCATCTCTCCAAAGAGCTCTCTGTGGTGAATACCGTGGCCTTTTGTTCCTTTCCAGGCACTAGAAAAAGGTTGTCCAGACACACCCCTGACTTTCTCTCCAAAGCACACTGTCCTGACCGTGAGTCTCCTAATTTTACAGCTGTTTGCAGTCTGGATGGGTTCTTTTTCACGGACCTGGGACACCATCTAGCTAAGCTTTCTGCCACTGCGAGGCAGAAGCTCCTTTCCACTAGCTTCCAGTAACGTGTTCCTCGTTTCCTTCCGAGGCCTCCCTGGAAGTGCCTTTAACGTCTGCATTTCCACCTGCACTCTCTTCACGGCACTTTGGGTATTACTGTCGAAGGTGACGTGGATTTTCTATGCCACAGTCCTCACTAACCGAGCTGTTAACATGCACGTGTCTGCTGACAGCCTGTCCACGGCAATCTAGGCTTTTTCTGTGATGCTTCTCAAAGTTCTTCCCGTCTCTACCCATCCCCTAATTCCAAAGCCTAATTCCAGTTCCACACCTGGGGTGTTTGTTACACCAGTCCCCCACTCTGCGCGTGCCAGCACCAGTATGTCGTGTTCTCCCGTGGCACCGTGGCATGCCACTGTATGGCTCCACGGCAATAAATATGTTCATCCAGTCTGTTGTTAACAGACATTTGGGCTCGTTCCAGTTTTTAGCTATTCAAATGAGGCTTCTAGGAATGAGCCTTTTTTTGGTGGGCATATGCTTTCATTTCCCTGGGGTAAATATCCGGGACTGGGATTTGCCTCGTGGGTTATTCTTTCCCCACTCTTGATCTGGTGTCGACCCAGCCCATGCCCACGCTGCTTCTAAAGGCTGGTGGGATAGCTCTTCGTCCATCCTGATCCTGTCTAGGGACTTCAGGCCATATCCTGTCCGTGCTGCAGCCCAAGCCCTGCTCTCCTGTGAGCTGACCCAGGCTCCTAAGATTCTTCTCATTTCTTTTTTTTTAATGTTTATTTTTATTTATTAAAAAATTTTTTTATGTCTTTATTTTATTTTGACAGAGAGAGGCAGAGAGCGAGCAGGGGAGGCACAGAGAGAGAGGGACACACAGAATCTGAAGCAGGCTCCACGCTCTGGGCCGTCAGCACGGAGCCCGATGCGGGGCTCGAACCCACAAACTGCGAGATCATGACCTGAGCCGAAGTTGGACGCTTAACCGACTGAGCCACCCAGGCGCCCCTTAAGGTTTATGTTTGAGGGACAGAGAGACAGCGCGCATGTGGGGAGGGGCAGAGAGAGACACACAGAATCCGAAGCAGTCTCCTGGCTCCAGCTGTCAGCACAGAGCCCGATGCAGGGTTCGATCTCATGAACTGTGAGATCATGATCCGAGCTGAAGTCGGACACTGAACTGACTGAGCCCCCCAGGAGCCCCAGGTTTTTATCATTTCTGAAAGCTCTATGGGTTGTCTGGCCTCAGCTTAAGTTCATTCCTGTAACTTAAAGTCCTCCCTATGTCTGGTGTGCTTTCTTACTTTCGAACCAGCGAAATGTTAATAACATCTTGGGGGCGGGCGTAGCATTTCTGTAGGTTTGGGGAAGGAGAGTGAGTGCACCTTCGCATCCATTCAGGCTGACATAAGAAGTGTGTTATTTAAACCTTAACCTTTCAGGAACAAGCCTTTGAAATAAGTGATAGCGATATTTCCACACTACACGGGAGCAAACAGGCTCAAGAGAACGAAGTAGCTCGTCCAAAGCCTCGTGAGGAGAGCCAACGTTTCTGAGATGTTTAAGTCGTCCCGAGGTTCATGGAGGACGCTAGCAAATCTCTTTATCCCAGGCGGGAGCTTTAGGACGGATGCTTGAGAAGGTATCTCGATGCCTGAAAAGGGAGTGTCACAGGAGGATTCGAGTTCATGACCTTCACGGTGTTAAGTGAGATGATACTGGCTCAGCACCCTGTGCAATGCCTGTCACGTTGTTAGGGTTTAATAAGTGTTTGGGGGCTTTTAATATTCTTTGCGAAATTGTTATAAATTTCTGTGCCTTTAGACTCCCTCCCCCCATATGATTTACAGAGCCATAGGCTGCTTTTCCCCCCAAGCTTTCTAAAACAAGAGGTTATGGATGGACTGGAATTTCCTGATTAAGAATGTTGAGGAGGTAGGGGTGACTGGGTGCCTCCGTCGGTTGAGCGTCTGACTCTTGATTTTGGCTCAGGTTGTGATCTCAGGGGTTGGGATCAAGGCGAGATTTGGGCTCCGTGCTGAGTGTGGAGCCTGCCTAAGATTCTCTCTCTCTCTCTCTCTCTCTCTCTCTCTTCCTCCCTCTCCCCTGCTCTCACATACACGTGCTCTCTCTCTCTCTCTCTCTCAAAAAGAAAAAAAAGAATGTTGAGGAGAAACTGGGGGCTTCATGGCATTGGGTAACGCCACAGGGGCTATTATGAGGGTGATCTCTGGTACCAGACCGTCTGGGTTCAAATCCCGGCTCTTCTGTGGAGTAGCTCTGTGATCTTAGTGTGTCCGACTTTTCTGCCTTAGTTGCCTGGAGCATGGAGGCCATCATACTACTATTTCGTAGATTTATTTCGAAGAGTATGTGAGTCAGTGAATTTCCAAATAAAAAGCACTTAGAAAAGTAAAAGTGCTCAGTACTTAGTAGGCAGTGTAGTAGGTAGGCATCCGATAAACGCTGGTTTGGTTAGTGTGCTTGGTATTTAGCGCGATTTGCCAAATGTTTCCGGCTTCCTGTCCTCCAGGCGCTTGGTGCCCGGCCTCTGGCTCTTCGTGGTTGGGCACAGACATGTCACAGCTCTGGCCTGGGAGTGGGGGATGGAGGGTTGCGGAGCGTTGCAGCATTTCAGAGCTCGCGCTGGGTCCTCCAGGGCTCTTTCCCTTTGTCACGATGGCAGAATTTCCAGATGGGGGCCGCTCCACTGTCTGGGTTTCCAAGGGACCATGGCGAGCGTAGCAACCTTGTTATGTCAGGTGTCGGAGGCAGATTGTTCCCGCAGCACGACCCAGCCTATCCCGACAAACACGTCACCCATCATGAACAGTCGGCGACAGTCCTCAAGGCATTTTACCAACTTCTTCAAAGGTCCCGAGCAGGCTGTGGAAATCCTTGCACTTGGTGGGACCGTTGATAATAGCCCCTTGCTGCACGTCCGCCTGCATCGTGACGTCCCCACTCCACTGTCGTGATTCTGTCAGTGTGCCCCTACGGTCCTCGTTTTCCTAAACGGAAAGCAATCGACGTGACTTGGACAACGGATGAACAAACTTCATTCGGTTCTTGCCATTAATCAAAAGCTTTTCAAAGTCAGAAATTCTGGTATTCTATTTGCTGCTTCCCGAATGAAACAGAAACGGTACACGGATTAGTCAGTCTTCTTTGGTGAGGATCTAAAGAAGTTACAGGTGGACAAGTTTCAGTGCCCGTTTCCAAGAACTTTCTGACCGTTAGAGATATCTGGGTTTGGAGCCCACAGCCTGTAAGGACGCAGTTCCCTTTTCTGGAGGCGTTCGGAACTGGGCACGTCAGAACCCACTGCTCACTCCCCTTTCCTCCCACAGCATGTCCATTTCCAGCCCTAACACCTGCTTCACTCTGAGGTGTGAGAATCCTGCTGTATCCTGTGTCTCCCCCCGCCCCCCTAAATTCGGTACCTAGCAAACGCTCAGGCAACGTTTGCAGGAATAAAACTTTCAATGCAGAGCCGTGATCTTCCACCTGGGCTGCATGTGAGAATGATTTGGGGAGCTTTAAAAAAAATCCCGACTCTGGGCCACACCCCAGATGAATTAAATCAGAACTTCCGGGGGTGGGCTCCAGACAGAGTATATCTGAACTCTGCCCAGGTGATTGGAAAGTGCAGCAAAGATCTAGAACTGCTGAACTAGAGGCTGTGTGGCAGGGGTGTTAAAATAATACATTTAACCTTATCTTTCTTGAATAGTGTCTATTTATACACTTGTATTAAGTTTTATAGTTTGGAGAGTCCAGTGAACTTTTAAACGTTTAATAAAGATTTTATAATCCAGTGAGGGACAGAGATATGTACTGAGTAATACCAGGACATTAGGAAAGAGAGAGAGAGAGTGTGTGTGTGTGTGTGTGCGCGCGCGCGCGCGCACGCCCAAGTGAGCGTGTGTTTGGGGAGTTGAGAGATGCCAGTCAGGAAAAAGTGCTGAGCCCATCATTTGGTGCAACAAACCTGAAAGGAAGCCCCGGTGGCGGAAGGAAACAGCATCAGATGCGGGTCTGCGCATCACAGGATCCTGCAGTGTCCCCCTGTGACTTGGGAAACCCACGGCACTTGCTAGGTTATGGGGTGTGTGTGGGGGGGGGCCTCTCTGTGTCACCTTTCGGGGATGTCCCTGGGTGCTGTGATCTGTAACTGTGGCAGGGTCCAGGAGCTGTAGCAAGGGGGAACCAACTGTCTGGGGAAGACTGGGACCTTCTTAGGACCCTGACCGTGGGAGGGTCGGGGGTCTGGGCTCTAGATTGCTGTAACCAGCTCCCAGGGGGCGTTGGTGGGCATCAGAATCCAGAGGTCTAAGATCCTGACTTTGGAAACGAGGCCCTCCTTGCTGGAGCGCTTCCTGGTGCCCCGGCTTCCTCTTCTGCCGTTTCTGCACCCACACTTCGGGCTCCAGGGGCACCACAGCGTTTGCGGCTGCTCCATGCCTCAGAGCCTCTGCGCCTGCTGGAGGCCGGCTCCTCCTGCCGAGCTCCTCGGTCCCTAGCATCAGCCCAGGCTCTGCCCTACCCAGGGGTCCCTTCATCTGTTCCGGTGCCCCCACAGCCTCACTCTGGAACAGCCAGGACACTTGATCTGGTGTCCTGTGGTCCTCCAGATCGGGGAGGCACCTGATGCATCCTCCTATCCCCAGGTCCCGGCACTGGGGGGCCAGTGGGAGTGGGTGAGTGAGCGGGTGGGCGGGTGAGAGTGGACGGGCAAGGGGGTGGATGAGTGAGTGAGCAAGCAAGGGGGCGGGTGGAGGAGTGGGTGAGTGGAGGAATGAACGAATGATGGGTGCGTGTGAACAGCTGAGTGAGCGAGCGAGGGGGTGAATGAGTGAGTGGGGGATGGTGCGTCAGTGTGGAGCGGAGTGAATGAGTAAGTCGGGCGGCGGGTGGGTGAACGAGTGAATGAGCAAGCGGGCGGGCGGGTGAATGAGTGAGTCGGGCGGGCGGAAGGGTGAGCGAGCGGGCGGGCGGGTGAACGGGTGAAGGAGTGAGCGAGCGGGGTGGGAGCTAAGGGAAGGGCGGAGGGGGAAGCGGGGAGGGGTGCGGGGGCGCGGGGCGGCCCACGCGGAAGTGCCGAACGAGCGGCCGAGAGGGTGAGCGTGGCGGCAAGCGGCCGAGCCAGCGGCTGGGCGAGTGGGCGAGCTGGGCTGGCACCGAGCCCGCGGCGGGAAGCGGGAGCGCGGGCCAATCCTCGGGTGGCCGCGTGGCCGGGGCGTGGCCGGGGCGTGGCGTGGCGGGGCCGGGCGAGGGGCGTGGCAGGGCTGGGTGGGCGTGGCGCGGCCGGACAAGGGGCGTGGCAGGCCCGGAGCGGGCGCCCGGAGGCCCGGCGAGGGGGCGGCGGGGCCGGGCGGCGGGCGGGGCGGGCCGGGTGGGCGTGGCCAGGCGGGCCGGCGGGCGCGGAGGAAGTCACGTGGCGCGCGCTCACATGACTGGCGGCGTGATGGACCGGCTGCCGGGGGAGGCAGGCGCGGCGCCAGTCGCGGCGGCAGCTGAGGCGGAGGCTGAGGAGGAGGCGGACCCGCCGGCGGCAGGTACGGCTCGCGGTTCCCCCGGCCTCCCGCGCGCGGCCCTGGGCCTGCGGCACCCGTGACCCCGCGACCCTCGGCTCCCCGGCCGTCCGCGGCGCCCCTCGCGCCCCTGCCGAGCCGAGGAGCGCGCCGTGGCGCCGCGGCCCGGGGGGACCCGAGCACCTGCTCAGGTCTGTCCCGGCCGCGCGCTTCTGCCCGCGCGTCCGGGTGCGGGGCCTCCTCGGGCACGGCCGCCCCCCGCCCGCCGCGGTGCCGCCCCGCCCGGCCGCGTGGGGCGCAGCCCCCGGACTTTGCGGGGCGCGGACGAGGAATCGCGCCGCCGGGACTCGGGAGTCGTGCCCCGCAGGCGGGGGCGCCTCCGCCGCCGGTGCCGCTGCGCCGGTGGAGGGGCGCGGGCGCGCAGGCGGGCGCGGGGCTTGGCTTTCCGAGGCTGCTCCCTGTTGGAAAGTTCCTTCCTCTAGTCCTGGTCCTCGGTCGGGGGAACGCACTTGGGGGATGTTGGAAGGAGGTCCTCCCTTTTCTGGGTGCGGGCGGGGGCGGCACGGGGTTGAGGGACTCCTCCTGCGGGGCTGGCGAGGTGTCTCCGGGGGCTGCGCTCTCAGTAGGTTCTGGAGGGCTCCGGGAGGGTTCATTCATTAGGGAGAAACAGGAGGGGGGAAGCAGGGAAGCTGCCGGGGGTGGGGGTTGGACTGGACGAATTGATACCAAAGATCCTGGGTGAGTCGCGTCTGCCCAGAAGTCCCCCCCCAAAGTCGGGCTTTAGCTTTCTCATGTGTAGCTGGGTGAGGAGACTCATGTGATGGCTCTTGCTGCCGGGTAGAACTCTGTGCTCTCGAAGTGTCCCGTTGGAGCCCAGCGTGGGCCGTCGCCTCCCCTGCCCCAGGGCCGTAGCCTCCACCCCCTTGGCTGGGTCCAGTTTGGAGATGGGAAGCCTTCCCCCCTCAGATTATAAAGCGGGTCATACTTGCTGGATGTGGCGGTGGTGGCGGCTCAGGGGTCTCTTTGCAGGTACGGGTCCCGCTGCGGCTGCCGCGTACGGGCGGCACCTGCTCTCCGGGGCTGCCTTTCCCAGACTTGGTCCCGAATCCCCGTGGTGGTTGGCCTTCTTGGGGCCGTGGGGGTTTTGTTGGGCGCGTTCATGGTATCCACAGTGTAGCCAGTGCCTCTGTTTACGGAGTGCTTTTCTCGAGCCCGCGAGCCCGCCGAGTCTCAAAGTGGGGTTCGCAGACTGTTGGGACGTAGCCTGTCGTTTCATCCCATTGGAAATCTTTGACCGTCCCACGAGGCAGATGCAGTGGTAGAACAAAGCTTTTTTGACACCGGGATCAAGAAAAGCCAGAGGCAAGTGACTTGCTGGAAGTTGGCAGTGTTAAGGAGGCAGGCCGAGGTGGGGATCATGGTTGGGTGGGCTGGTATCAGAATCCAAGCCTTCGAGACTCAGTCTTGCCTGTAGACCATAACTGTGCATCTCACGTTGATTTTGATTTGTCGAAGGGTTTGTGCTTATGGATAGAGAATGAAATTTCTCTGGTGTCCTGTCTGCACAGGCAGAGCCCACTCGTGGTGTTCATTGTGGGGACTGTAAGGTCGAGGGCTTTGTAGTGCTTTTGAGATTGTCAGAAGAAAATTGTGTTCACTGTTTTTCAGCATTAAAAGTCTTATATCCTCGGGGCGCCTGGGGGGCTCAGTTGGTTAAGCGTCCGACTTCGGCTCAGGTCACGATCTCACCGTTCGTGAGTTCGAGCCCCGCGTCAGGCTCTGTGCTGACAGCTCAGAGCCCGGAGCCTGCTTTGGATTCTGTGTCTCCCTTCCCCTGCCCTGCTCATACTGTCTCTCTCTCCTCAAAAATAAATAAATATTTAAAAAAGTCTTATATTCTAGTTCTTTGAAGTTTAACCTGTGAGTGGTAACTCTAAACATTTAACTTTCAATTAAACAACATAGGGATAAACACATTTTCTTTTAAAAAAATGTAGAACGTTATCAATTAAGTGAATCTCTCACACTGATTGCCGTCACCCTCTCTTTACCAGAGGTGACCGTTGTTACCGGTTTGGGATGGATTCTCTCCATTCTATTTTGATATTTCATACATATACGTCCTCAGAAAACATATCCCCCCTAGTGCGTATGTGTCCGTGTTTCCCCAGGACAGCGTATTAGTTTTCTGCTGCGGCTCTTAACAGATTTCCAAAAACATGGCGGCTTAAACAACATAAATTTATCATCTCCCAGATCTGGAGGTCAGCGGTCCAAAATCGGTTTCTCTGGGCTAAAATCAGGCGTGGGCACAGCTGTATTCCTTCCGGAGGCCCAAGGGGAAAATCCGTTTTCTGGCCTTTCTAGCTTGCTGACGCCTCCCACATTCCTGGGCTGATGGTCCCCTTTCTCCAGCAGCCATGGGCACGTCTTTGTCATGCTGTCATTTCTCTGGTTCCCCTTTTCTTCTTTCACTTTTAAGGCCCCCTGGACTACATTGGGCCCACCTGGGTAATCCACAGCCTGTGGCCTGTTTTAAGGTCAGCTTCTTGGCAGCCTGAATTCCATCTGCTACCTCAGTTTTCCTTTACTGTGCAAACAACGGATTCAGTTTCCAGGGGTTGTGGACACCTTCGGGGGGGACGGGCATTATTCTGCCTACCCTGAGTAGATACCGTAGGAGTGGAATTGCCGGCTCATAGGGTTTGCACATCTTTTGTTTTAACAGGTAGTGACACATTGTCCTCTGTGGTGGCTACCATCAGTGTAGTCAGCAGCATGCTGTGTTAAGAACATCCTTTGCTCAGGGACGCCTGGGTGGCTCAGCCAGCATCTGACTTCGGCTCCGGGGTGATCTCATGGTTTGTGGAATCGAGCCCCTCGTCGGGCTCTGTGCTGGCAGCTTGGAGCCTGGAGCCTGCTTTCGATTCTGCGTCTCCCTCTGTCTCTCACCCTCCCCGTTTGGGCTCTTCGTATCTCTCTCTCTCTCAAAAATAAACATTAAAAAAAAAATACACACCCTTTCTTCATAACCTCATCAATACTAAATACCATTTTTGTAAACTCCCTTCAGACTTAAAAAAATTAAGAGCGTGTTTCATATTTGTTTGAATTTCCATTTCCTCCAGTGTCAGTGGAGTTTAGTTTCTTGTCATTTTCATCTTGTGTGGCCTCTCTGAACTCACTGTTCATATCTTTTGCCCATTTTGTTTTGAGTGTATCTTTTTTTTTGCGTTGAATTGTAGAATTTTTTTCATTTTAAACATAAACTCTCTGTGGATTTTATAGTAAAAGTATAAGTATCAAAATGTCTGATTGGAACATTCTGTTCTCTGTGCGGGATGAAAGTTTATTTCAGGGCCTCTTTTGAGGCTATAAAGCTCAGCAACTGTGACGTAGAATAAGAATGGCAACGAATGAATGTGATAGATGCTTGATTGTGTAATTTGATTTTTTTAGGTTGTATCATATCCTGATAAAAATATATACACACGACCACTGTGTATCATAGACCTGCTTTCCTGCAATCCGATGGACCTAAACTTGGTGTTTCGCACAAGGGAGAATCAGCCTCACTTCTGTTAGAGTGGCTCAGTTGATGGCATTCCATACATTCCATTTGGTTAGGAAGCCCCCGGCCATTTGTCTCCTGGTTTTGTCTGGGGTCATGGCTGAGTTCTGCTCATCATCCGAGCTCCTGCACACGGGCCCCCACCTTCTCTGCATGCCTGGGCCACTTCCTTGCTCTCTCTGCTGCAGCCACCACCCCTTGCCTGCTGCTCTGTGGGTGTACATTGGTCAGAACTCATTGAGCTGTCACTTAAGATGTATGCGTTTGAGTTACATTATATCTCAAAGCTCTGTTTACAGTCAGAAAACAACCCTTCCTGTCCGTCCTTCTCCCCTTCATTACATGCATTTCGTTTGTAAACTCCCGACAGGCAGAAACCATTGTTTTCCTTTACATCCCGGTATCTAGAAGAAGATCTGCTATGTAGAAAAGGCTTAGATGTTTGAATAGAATTACATTTTTATCATAAAATTTTTTAAGGATAGTAGCACATTTAACTTGATGACAGCGGGAGCTGTGGAAACACGATTCAGGTTTGCTTCCTTGGTCTTTCAACTCTCCGTCATACAGACATACCCAATTTGCAAGGTAAAATGTGTCAATTTGAAGAAAGAGGAACTAACTGAATCACTGTTATGTAGAATAGATTTTGCCAGAATTTGTGGTTAGCAAGAAAGTGATGTGTTCCGGGTGGGGGAATTCTGTTTTGGTATTATTTTTTCCTTCCTAAGAAAAAGGCACCACAAAAAGAGATGTTTTGCCGGTGCTGCTTGCTGGGGGGAGCCTGGAGCGGTGAGTGGCGGGACAGGGGCTCCTCGTGGCCTGTCTGGGAAGAGGCCTGCACCCCCGGGTGTGTGGAGAGCGGGGGGGCCCCGGATCGTGTTATCCTCTGAAGGACTGCAGCGTTTTCACGATAGAACTACTCAAAAACCATAACCAGACTTACGGGGGTATTTGTTCTTTGTGAAAATAATCAGGATTAAAATGTCCTGGAGCGCGGGGGGCTCTGGATGGCCTGAGGTACATGCGTGCTGTGAGCCGTTTGAGGACTCGGGCCGCGTTTCACGGCTTCCGCTGGCTGGTCGGTCGGAGTAGAGCAAGTGTTGGGTGGGGTTTCCTCGGACCCCTGACCAGTTTGGAGTTTGCGTGCTCAGCAGAGGTGGAGTGAGATTGCGTGACGTTCGATTAATTCCAGGGAAGCTTGGTCTGGACTGGCCAGACCTGCAACGCTTAGGTACTGTCCCTGCAGAGTACGTGTTCGTGACCTCCCGAGAATCTCCCAGGACTGATGAACGAGCTGTAATCAAACCAGAAAAATCGCATTGTTGTGTGAGAATTGGCACTTGAGGAGAATGTTGTCATACAGGAATGTGACTGCAAGTACAAACATTTCATAAACAGAAATCACCCCTAGTTCTGCCATTTCAACGCAACCACTGCATTCTGGTGTATACTTGACTTTTGAACAACACAAGTGTGTACTGCTTGGCGGGGGGGTTGATCAGTACAGTACAGTACAGTACATGTATTTTGTGTTATGACTTTCTTAACATTTCTTTTCTCTAGCTTGTTTTATTGGAAGGTTATGGTATAGAATACATACTCAAAATATGTATTAATTGACTTTTTATTGCTGGTAACGCTTTCAGTCAACAGCAGTCTGTTAGTAGTTATGATTCTGGGGAGTCAAAAGTTCTACATGGATTTTTCACTTTGCAGGGAGTAGGGTTGGCGCCCCAACCCCCATGTTGCTTGAGGGTCAGCTGTTATTTCCTTTTTCCCCCCACGTGTATGCTTTTTACATGTCTTCATAGTGTATTTACACTTTATGGGCTAGTCTTTGCACTCGGTGTTTTTCTATACTGCTGAAAACAGGTTTCATAATTATCTACTTAATGCCGGCATGGTAATGCATCAGGCTCTATGTTCGTGCTTCTAAAGTGCTAACGCCATACAATTTGTGTTAAAGACCCTCTTGCCACGTGTTTTTCCGAAAATGATTCTTTAAATTAAACCAGTGTTAACCTTGCCCTTCTGCTTGCACTTGGGAAGTCTCTCCCGCTCTGCTAGGTCCCCACCTTTGAGGTGACCTCTCTTATCAGACGTTCCTGTTGAGTTAGGGTTTCAGTAAACTGCGCTGTGAGAGCCGGGAGATGCCCTTCGGCGACCTGTTCGGGGACCTTTGCAGATGTGAGAACTGAGTCCCTCCGCCCTCCCCTGAGGACGTCCAGAGAAGCCAGAGAAAACGCGCTGGTGACTCCAGTTTCTGTCAGGGTAAGACTGTTACCTCTCATACAGGGTATGAGACTCTCATACAGGGGATGCTCCCGCAGGTTGTAAAACTGTAAATGAAGAGCAAGGAAATATCATGAAAAGTAGGCTGTGGTCGCCTCTGGTAGGAGAAAAGGGGTTTGACCTAAAATGGTTATTGGACAAGGCGGGTTTTCGGGATGCAGATGGTCTTTTAATTTTCGACCTGGATGTGTGTTTGAGATAGAATTTGGTTAAACTGTCCATAGACATTACACCCCTTTCTCTCTGTGTGTTATCTGTTTCACTATAGAAAATGTGGAGGGAAAACCCAAGATCCCAAGATGTCAGGTGCACCTGCTAACGATATGCAGTTTGCCAAGCAGAGGTGGGCGCAAGGGGACTTGTTTTAAAGCAGTTGTGGCGGCATTCTGAACTCCCTTGGTTTCTACTCTCTAGTTAATATTGGAAATGTATTTATAGTGAGATACAGGTTT
The DNA here is from genome assembly GCA_028646485.1 of Cryptoprocta ferox. Taxonomy (NCBI): domain Eukaryota; kingdom Metazoa; phylum Chordata; class Mammalia; order Carnivora; family Eupleridae; genus Cryptoprocta; species Cryptoprocta ferox. The sequence continues at coordinate 36,171,050 of CM053564.1, forward strand.
TATCATATCCTCGCCCACTCCTAATGGACCTTCTTTCAGTGAATCAGTGATCCGCTGGCTTCCGCTGTTTCTGCTGTCTGTCTGAACACAGTTGGCGCTGCTGGGTCCTGCCGTTTCGCTGGCCCCTGGGACCAGCAGGGCCCAGACCTGAGGGCCACTGGCAGGTGTTGCAGCAGGAGGGATGTCTGGGACCTCACTGGCTGTTAAGAGTATCTCGTTAAGGGACGCCTGGGTGGCTCAGTCGGTTAAGCATCTGACTTCGGCTCAGGTCACGATCTCACGGTTCGTGGGTTCAAGCCCTGCGTCGGGCTCCGTGCTGACAGCTCAGAGCCTGGAGCTGCTTCACATTCTGTGTCTCCCTCTCTCTCTGCCCCTCCCCCACTCATGCTCTGTTTTTGTCTCAATAATAAACATAAAAATTAAATTTATGTTTAATAAAATTTAACAAAAACAATATATTATATAATTATATAAATATAAAAATATTTATATTATATATGATTATATAAATATAAATATAAAAATATATTTATAAATATGGAAAATATATATAAAAATATGAATATAAAAATATAAAAAATAAAATAATATAAAAATAATAAAAACATAAATAAAATTAAATAAAAAGTGTCTCCTTGATGGAGATGGCAAAGTCCATCTTCTATGAAGGAGAGTCAGGTGACAGTCGTGACCTTGCACTGTTCATTGTCTTTGGGACCGTAATTTCACCTCCCAGCTCCTGAGAAATGCCACTCACTGCCGGGTTTTTGCATCTTCAGCTCTTCAGAGGCTGAGGAAAGTGTGTATGCGCAGTTCTTTATCTCAGGGTGTCTCGTGTGCCACTGTCCTTCCGTCTTAGGGCGGGCAGTGAAGTTGCGAGTCTCCTCGGAGTCCCTGCACAAGGTTAGTTTTTTTTTTTTTAATGTTTGTATTTGAGAGAGAACGCGTGTGAGAGAGAGAGGGCTTGCGCACAAGTGGGGGAGGGCAGAGAGAGGGGGAGACACAGTACCCGAAGCAGACTCCAGTTCCGAGCTGCCAGCACAGAGCTTCACGAGGGAGCTCAGCCCCGCAAAGCAGCGTGAGATCGTGACCTGAGCCGAAGTCGGATGCTCAACCGGCTGAGCCCCCCAGGCGCCCCCTGCAGAAGTTGAGAGGTGAGCGGGGTTGCATGGCAGTGGGCGTGGGATGGCAGTTTCCCGAGACGGACTGTGTTACGAGTGGACAGTGTCCCATCTTCTGCCTCCTCCCGGCAGACCTCCATTCAGGGCATTCTTTGCAGAGCAGAGGATGGGCTGTGTTGACGGGAAGCCTCGCAGAGCGCTTGTGTAGGAGAGGCCTTTCTCCTGGCGGAAATCCTGCGAAGTCAGTAGTCTGTCAACCCCACTTTACAGATGGGGAAACTGAGGTGGCAGCGGTCCCATCGCTCGCCCAAGACAGGAGAGTGGGATTCACACTACGGCAAGCGTGTTGCTCCCGTTCGGAAGTGGCAGATGTAACCTCTTGGCTACTGTCTACGCAGGCCTGCATTGCGTGGCCGCCTTTCTTGCGCTTCCCTCAGGGTTTGCTCCGCCAGCCGTTCCCAGACCTCGAACTGTCCCTCTTTGGAAGGTGTTACATACAGCGAGATGTTCCTTCCTTCCGTGTGGCTGTCCTGAAAATCGCCACCGCAGACCACTGTAGATGTCGCCTTTCTCTTTTCCGAAAGGGGGTGCACTTGACATAGCGCGATAGGACGGACGAAGAGCGTGGCAGCCCAGAGAGCGTGCGTGCTGCAGTCCCCTGCGGCACAACGGTCACTTGCATGGTGTGCGTGCGGGTGTGGGCTCCGCCCCGGCTCCGCCGCAGCCGTCCTGTTCGGTCTGGGGAGCCGGCGTCGACGGGACCACGAGTTTCCGGGGGTGGGAATGCGACAGCGCTCGAAACCACATTTTGCCAGGCACAGGCCGACTTCCCGCTAATGAAGGTATTCGGATAATTCTAGCCAACCGATTTGGAGTCTCTGAGTTGCAGACAGCGGAGGAGAGCCCGGCCTGCCCCGCGTGGAAAACTAGACCTCCAGACTCCGCGCACATTTGGCTGCGGGGGCAAGACTGACTACGTATTTTTCTTACTGTGACATTTTCCACAGTTCCTAATTTGTTCATGCCAATTTCCAGGGTGTTCCTTTCTCTGGCTGATTAATAGCATTCTGGGTCGTCTGGGCTGCCGGCTGCTGGATGGCCTGGTCTTGTTTTTTTGTGATTCCTTCCACAGACCAGTGGGGGTTTGTTCAAATGGATTTAATTGTATCTCACTTGGCTCACGATGCCTGTGACTGCTTGGAATTTTATTAGGGGGCCCAATTTGGCCGTGAACGCAGGCTCTCTATTTAGGCTTTACTGAGATAGAGGCACGCTTGGTCCTGCTAGATATTTTGGAATATTTTCACCTTCACGGCAAGAGATCCTAGAAAACCTGAGTCACTTTCAGACTGAACCAGCCAGACCCAGGGTGAGGATTTAAAAAAAGAAGAAAACCCCAGAATAGATCAAAGAGAGAGAGAGAGAGAGAGAGAGAGAGAGAGAGAGATCATGATTCCTTTGGGAATTCTGAATTTCTTCTTTCTAAGTGATTCCAAGATTCCCCAAATACCATCAGCTAAACTAGTATTGCTTTTGAACTCTGGAAAAAAATCACCGGACCTCCCCACAGATAAACATTCTGAAAGTGAGAGGCCGAAGAGGTTTTTTGAGGAATGCACCCAACTTGACCGGGGCCGTCTCAGAAGCAGGTTTGGAAAGACTCACGGAGAAGCCGCGCTCTGGTGGCGCTGTGCGAGTGGTTCCTCTTGGTCCAGTTTGAGACAGAGGAAATCATCTGATAGGTGACTGTTTTGGGCACTCAACTTCAGTTTTGTGATGTCTTCAGGAAACAGGCCCATGATTCCACCCCCTCTGTGGTTTGGTCTCTTGCATCTCCCTCGGAAAGGAGCAGCCACTCGCCTCTTGAGAATGTCCTGCTCGTGTGCAAGTGGTTGACACGGGTCCTTGAGCTCCCAGGGACCACCCACGATCTGTTCGGACCTTGACCAGGGCAAGATGCCAGCGTTGTGCACAGCCCCGTGCTCGGGGCAGTGAGAATGCCGGGCCTGCGGTTCATTCGGTCCGTGGTTTGATCTGGAAAGTTCATGTCTGGCCTCTGACCTGCAGGTCCTTTGGGAAAGAAAAGCTGGGGCACCAGGCACTGTGGTGGATGCTTTCATGTGTTTTCTTTAAAACAAGATTCTTGCAACCGACAGTGTTGGAGATGGTACTGTTCCCATTTTAGAGACGAGAAAACTGAGGGCAGTGAGGTGAGCTGTTGGTTCACCGTCACAGAGGAGTCAGGGATTTGCGTTGGGACCATCTGACCTGTGGCCCCAGGCATGGGGTGTGCCTGTCTCGGCTCCTCTCCCCGTGAGTCAGGGAGGGAGCACAAGAGGGGTGTCCTCAGGTAACCTGGTTCAGGTTCTGGCCCCACCGCTTAGCCTCGTGCCAGCTCTGTGACCTTGGGCAGGCTGTGCCACTAGAGCCTTGTTTTCACATCTGTTAAATGGGACCGCAGTGCCTACTTAAAGGCTTTTCCAGGACTAAAGGGAGATTACGTAGAGGTTCGGTAAGTCCCACCCGCAAGGAGGTTTCACCGGGAATGGCCCTTGTCGGAAGGCTGGTCGGTACTGCGCACAGCTGTCCCGAGGGCCGGCTCCATCCCTGCCTTTGAATTCATGCGTAGAGCGGAGGGGTGGGAGACGCCCTTCGTTAAGGGCAGCTTCGTTAGTTCTCAGCATTCAGTGGCTGCTTCCAGTTCCGACATGCAGCTTCGTAGCCACAGGGATGACGGGGACCCCAGGGGCTGCTGGAAGTTTCCGTGGCAACGACACCAGCTAGACTTTTCTGCTTGTGCCTGAAACAGCCAGAGGATTTCCCAGGTAGAAGAGCTTTCCCCTTCTAGGAAGAGCCCTTCGTTCGAGATTGCAAACCCTCTGTGCTCCAGGCCCGGTGCTGGGGTGGGAAGGTCGTCTGTGTGCCCAAGAACGGGGGAGAAGGGGGCTCATAAGACGTTTTTCACAGCTTTACTGAGATCTCCTTCACACACCACATCATTCTCCCATTTGAAGGACACACTTCACAGAATTGTGCAGCCATGGACCTAAGTTTAGCGCATTCTCCTCTCCCCTGGAAGAAACCCTGCACCCGTTAGTGGTCCGTCTTCACTCCTCGGTCCTCTCTCCTCCTAGCCTGGGCACCTGTTAGCCTCTCTGTCCCTGTCCCTTCCGGGAATTTCATGTAGATGGAACATGTAGGATGTGTCCTTCTGCGTCTGGCTTGTTTTCTTCCGCATCGTGTAGAGGAGTATCCGTGGTGTAGCATGGGCCAGTACACTCTTGCTTTTGATGGCTGAATAGTATTCCGTTGTAGTAAGACTATTTTTGAGAGAGCGTGAGCAGGGCAGGGGCAGAGAGAGAGGGAGACCCAGAATAGAAGCAGGCTCCAGGCTCCGAGCTGTCAGCACAGAGCCCGACATGGGGCTCAAACCCGCGAATTGTGAGATCATGACCTGAGTGGAAATTGGATGCTTAACGGACTGAGCCACCCAGGCGCCCCCTCTTTGCCCTTATTAAAAGGTGTTTATTTTTGAGAGAGAGAGAGAGAGGGCATGAGCAGGGGAGAGGCAGAGAGAGAGGGAAAGAGAGAATCCCAAGCAGGCTCCTCACTGTCAGTGCAGAGCCTGATGCGGGGCTTGATCTCACAACATGAGATCATGACCTGAACTGACATCAGGAGTTGGATGCTTAACTGACTGACCCACCAGGTGCCCATCCTTTGCCTGTTTTTAAAATTAGGTAATTTGTCCTTTAAAATTTTTTTGTATTTTCAGAATTTCATTATATATTTTAGACATAAGTCCCTAATCAGATCCCTGATTGATTCATATTTTCTCCCATTCTGTGGGCTGTCTTTTTGATTTCTTGATGGCGTCTTGCATCGTGACAGTCTTTAATTTTGATGAAGTCCAGTTGATCTGTCGTGTTCTTCTGTTGTTTGTGTTTTTGGTGTCTTGAGTGGGAAGGCTTTACGTAACCCAGAGCCGTGAAGATCTATTTCTGTATTTTCTGCCAAGCGTTTTCTAGTTTTAGCGCTTTCAACATGAACCCTGGACCTAAATGTTTTAGTTATCGTGTGTGGTGTGAGGGAGGGGGTCTGGCGCACTCTCTTGCAGTTGGACCAGTTGTGCACGTGCCGTGTGCCATCCCCGTGCTAGGCAGCATCGGGGAACCGGGGGCGGGGGTGGACGTTGCGGCGTGGGAGAAGCCCACGGACGAGACACTGCGGCAGGCCAGCAAGGGGACGGAAGCAGGAGAGTAGGGAGGCTCGCTGGGCTCTCGCAGGCCTTAGGAACCACTTCAGTGTTGCAGTAGTGTTTGAACTGAGCTTTGGAGAGGATTCAGTTCGAAAATTCTCGGCAAAGAAGTTCCAGAGGACTTAGAGGGACCCGAAGAGGTTATTTATTTTTGCTTTGCTTCAAGGGAAAAACACTTAAACCGTTGCAGGAAGATGAAAGCCTTTCTTCTCTTGTTGCGCAGGTTGACGAGCCAGACGGTGCAGTATGACTTTATGTAATCAGGGCTTTTGCCTTCTGTTATTTGGGGGAAAAGTGGATATCGCTGAAAATTGGCAGAGAGGCGGTGGCGGAGGTGGGGAGGCGTCGCTTCTCGCCGTGGCCCACCGAGGCACGGTTCCTGTCAGCGACGAGACCTTATTACTGAGATTTGTTGGTGTGGAGCGCGCACCTGCCGGAGGAAGCCACCCAGGCCTTGGCTCCTGACCGTGGCTTTCTGGCTGACGTGACTTCGATTCCTTTCATAGGGTCAGCAAACGGTTATCGAGCACTTGCTACGTGCTGGGTGCTCCTCTTGGTCATCGGGATCCTAAGTGTGGACAAAATAAAGAGGCCTGTTGTCCTGGAGTTGATGGTCTCACGGTGGGCGGTGGATAATCTTCAGGCATGATGAGCCAGTGACATATGTTAGCATGCGGGGGGAGGAGAGGAGGCCGTTGCCACCGCGTACCTGTGACGAGACAGTGGTGTTTGTGCTGCGATTCGAAGGAGTTGGTCTGCAGATAGTTGGGGAAAGGGCGTCCCCAGCACGAGGGCCCACGGCGCACAGGCTCTAACCGGCAGGTGCTGCTGTTGTTGAAGAGATGAGTGAAGGGGCAGCAGGACACGAGTGTGTCTTCTCGCTGAGAAAGGAGAAAAGAACATTTAGGGGGCAGTGGTGGATTTGAGGAAACCTGCGTTAGGATCTCTTCCCCTCGGTAATTGCCATTCCGATTGCCTGTGGGAAAGTAACATTTTAGTTTTCTCTTTTTTTAATGCCACTGTGGTTCATCCAGTAGATCACCAAGGTCACTGCAGTAACGCTCCGAAGAGAGTTTCTGAAGAAGTCTTACTCAACATGCGTCTGTATATAAAAGCCATCCAGGGAAGTGTCCATTAGCAGGAAAAAAGTGTGGCAATTCTCTAGGAATTGATCCTAAGGATAGAGTAAAAAAAAAAAAAAAAAAAAAAAAAAGAATCACAGCGGAACATTTGGTGAATGGGGCTATTCTTCATGCTCTTGACAATAGCAGGAAACCGTTAATGGGAGAATGGTTGCATGCTTTTTAGTTGCGTACCTGAGATATTAGGCAATCACTACAGGTAATAGTACGTTTTTAGGAACATAGAAGGGTGGTTGTAATGTAAATGGAAAAAATTCAAGGTGAAATGTTGACTTAGCGGCCACGTGTTAGAGCGACATAGACCCTAGCAAGTGGCAAAGGGGAGACTGGGGAAATACTGGGTGGGCTGGTGTGTGAGGCAGCTGGGCCTCCTGCTGATGGCAGTGTGACGTGGGTCAGTCATTTTGGAAAACGGGAAATATTTGCTAAGCCGGACACAAGAAATCCTGAGATCCAGAACTTCGGTGTAAGGAACGTCCCCAACAGAAATGAGGGTATGTGTCCACCAGGAGACATATGCTGAGTGCGCATACAGCACCGTGTGTGATAGGACAGCCCTGGGAAGCACCCAGGTGGCCAGCAGCACGATGAATAGGTAGATTGTGGCCTGACCGCACAGCAGGGTCTGTAGCAGTGACGCCTGCGTGTGGTGACATAGATGGGCCTCATACGTCGTGCAGAGTGGAAGGAATCAGAAACAGGAACTTTGGGGTTGAGTCTGTGTATATGATTCAACAACACGCAAAAATAAGGTGTGGGTTGGAAGGTGGCTGGTACCCTTGGGGAGGGAGTGGCCGGAAGGGAGAGGGGGCTGTGGGGAGCCTGTGTGTCCCGTTTCTGTATGTGGGTGCTGCCCCAGTCGTGTGCCAGTTCATTGAGTGAACAGATTTGATACGTACGCTTTTCTGTGCGCATGCATCCAGTATACACGAGAAGAAGAAAATAATTGTGTCTATTGTTTACGACGAAATAATACTCGCAGGCACTTTACGGACACTGACAGACTCTTAGCACAAAGACCCGCCTGGAAAGGGCACCTTTCAACTCTCGGATAGTGGTCGCCTTTGAATAGGAAAGGGGGACAGGGAGTGTGCATCTGTAATGTGTTTTTTGCATTTAAAAATCTTTTCAGAAAAAATATGGCACAATGTTATGAACTCTCCATGGGGGATACACGGATTGTAATATTTTCTGTACGTTTAGGTCTGTTTGAAACGTTTCACAATGAGAACAAATGTAAGTGCATTTAAATGTATACGGGAGCAAAGTGAAAGGGAAACCGCGTTGGTGATTATGTGAATGGCTGAGGGTTTTGCATTTACAGAAAATTTGGAAGAGAAACATGGTCATGTACACACGTAACACGCTTTGTGTTTAAGAAGCCGCGTGTATGTGTGTTGAACCGTCTGCGTGTGGAGAGCACGTGCAGAGTGAACACGGATGTATACAGCCTGGAGGGGTGGGTGGTCCTCTGTATTTAAAAGCCTGGCGGGGTGGGGGTGGCTCAGTCGGCTGAGCGTCTAGTTCTTGACTTCGGCTCAGGTCGTGATCTCACGGTTTGTGAGTTTGAGCCCCGCGTCGGGCTCTGTGCTGACAGCTCGGAGCCTGCTTGGCATCCTCTCTCTCTCTCTCTCCCTCTCTGTGTCTCTCGTGTGCTTACCCTCCCTCTCTCAAAATAAATACTTGAAAAGACAGGGTGATGGTATCTGAAGTGTTCTTGAAAGAAAACTGCATCCGAAGGGGAGCGAAACTGAGGCCGTGACAGCATCAGGGTACTTGAGCTCGAGTCAGGACTCGTTCTTGAAGGACTGCATGCTGCACGCGGAGGTGTTGCTGGTGCTCCCTGGCCGCCTGCCCGCGGAGCTCTCAGTTCTGAGGCCATGGTCACCCTAAGGGCCGGGACACTGTCACTTCCATTCGCTGAGAACAGCTCGATTTTGGAATAACGGAGTAGCTGAGAGCAGTTTTCGATGGTGAGCCTGAGGAGGAATGTTCCCGCTGAAAACGACAGGCTCCTGCTGGTTCCGTTTCCTGTGACTTGGGTGGAAGAGTGGTCACCTGGGATGTCGGGTCGCGGCTGTCTCTGATGGGTAAGCAAAGCCAGGTGGCAGCACGCGCGGACGCCGGACACCTGTCGGGTTTGGGCCGTGGGTCTAGGCAAGGCGCTGAAGTCCTTCCTCTGCTCATCCTACGACAGTGGTTCTCAAACTGTGTCCCTGGAGCTTGTTGGAAACTCTGGTTCTCAGGTGCCCCCCCCCCCAGACTCTGGGTGCAGCCCCGCGATCTGAGTGTGTTTCTTTACCTGGAAACCATACACGAGGGTAAATGTGAGCCATTTTCAGGTGTGTAGTTCTGTGGCGTTTAAGAACATTCACGTTATCCTGCAGCCATCCCCACCGTCCCTCTCCAGAACTTTCTCATCTTTCCAAATTGAACCTCTGTCCCCATTCGGTACTAACCTCCTGCCCCTCCCCCAGCTCCTGGTACCGCCGTCTACTTTCTGTTCCTGTGATTTTGACCAGTCCAGGGACCTCGTGCGAGTGGGATCCTACAGTGTCCGTCCTTCGTGTGTGGCTCGTGTCC
>CM053564.1:36180653-36206061 GCA_028646485.1 Cryptoprocta ferox
GTCCTCCGGGTTCCTGCGCGCGGTGGCAGGCGTCAGGGTTTCCTTCCTTGTTGAGGCTCGGTGGTGTTCCGTCGGGTGGCGGGACCACACCTCGGTCCTCTGTCAGTGGACGCGTGGGCCGCTTCTCCTGGTGGCCGCTGTGAACGTGGCTGAGCGAGTGTGTCTTCGGGTCCCTGCTTCCAGTTCTTCTGGGGACAGACCAGAATGGGGTGGCTGCTCACACGTGATTCTGTTTCGTGAGGACCTGCCCTGCCTTTTCCGCAGCCGGGCACTTTCCGTCCCACCTGCCGCGTACGGGCCTTCCAGTCCCTCACGCCCTTGCCCACACTTACTTCCTGACTTTGGGTACTGTCCTACCCGTCGGTGTCTCGTCAAGCCCAGCAGTGGACCCTGATGCGTGCTCGGTCTGGACGCTTCGGCCGGAGACCGCGCCATCTCTTTCTGGTCCTCGTTGTCCCCGTGCCGTTGAGCCAGCAGTGGAGGACGGCAGTAGCGATAGATCCGCGTGGTGGTAGAACAGTGAACTTGGAGTCCGTCAGAACTCCCCTTCCTGTCCACCGTGCTACTAAACTCGGACGGTAGCAACCTTCCTCCCTGGCTGCCTTCGGAGGACAGATGACCTACCGTGGTTTGACAGGCCCTTCCCCCCAGGGGCTCCCTGCAAGCTGTGAGAGTCCCGGGGAGGGCCTTGCTGGAGCATCGTTGGAGTATCTGCAAGTGCTTGGTGCAGCCCCTCCACGGGGGACGGCTGGCCGGGGGTGTGGCCTCCTGTGTGCAGAGTCCCCTGGTCTGTGACCTCTGTGTCGGGCGTGTGCTAGGCCTTGCTTAGATGCAGCGAGGGCGTGCGTGACTGCGTGCTCATTGGGCACATCTTGTCGGTTTCTCGAAGCTTCAGCGTGTGGTGAGTGAGGAAGGGCCCCAGCTGGGGGCTGTCCGAACACCGCGGGGCTGGGCCTCTCCGGGTGCGCGCCCGTAGCAGGACTGCTGCCCAGATGCTCTGATGGAAATACGTGCGGAAGGACAGTGGCCTTTGTGTGACATTTTGTTGCTTTTCATTTGTGGACAGCTGGCTTGGAGAATCCTGCAATTTTCGGAGCTAAACGGATATTGAGTTCTGCTCCCTGACTGGTTCCGTGTGCGCTGCAGAGACAGGGGTCCCCGCTGGGGTCACACGGCGGGCTGGTGGCTGGCCTGGGAGTGACGCGGCTCTCCATCGGTGCCTGTGCCTCCGACGCCTGCCAGGCTGTCTCACGGTCACCCTGGAGCCCACACCTCTGTCGGGTCGAGAGGAGTCCCCGGGGGCAGGGCCTGGGCCTCGTCCCTGCCGTATGTGGGCCTTGCTCTGGGGGTCAGGCTGGATCCCAGCCCCAAACACCTGTTGCTGTGGGTTGGTTCTGCATTTTAGTCCACAGATGCACGAAGACGTTTTGGAGTGGAACGCAGTAATCTGGAAGGGAGGCAGGGGATTACGGAGGGATTCTAGCAGGTACTTATTTTCTGCTCCGCTGTCTCATTCCCACAAGGGCCGCCAGGGCAGCGTGGAGGTAGCCCGAGGCGCTGAGCCCGCGGGTCTGAGAGCCGCTTCCTGGACCGTGAATGGCATTTCAAGGCAAGGCTTTGAACTCCCGGTTCTGGGTTGAGTCCAAACCCCGTGGTTGAGCAGTCCTGTGCCAGAAGGGTTGGAGCTGGGCGGGAGCACCGCGAGAGAGGCCTCCCAGGGCTTGTCGCCGTCGTCGAGGTGCAGACGACGAGCGCCTGGCCTGGGCAGGCCGCCTTAGCCTCCATTTTATTGATGATACGTGGGAAGCTCGGAGGTGGTCGCTCGCCGGGTCACGTGGCTGGGAAATGAGAGACTGGATGTCAGCACACGGCCGTCTGAGGTCAAATCACATCGTTTGTCTGTGGCCTGTCAGCGTGGGCCCTCGCTGCCTCTCTCCTCAGCTGTTCCCTGTCGGCCAGGTGCGCGTGCACGGCCTTTCCCATCTGAAGGATATTAAAGTCCTGTCAGTGAACTTGACGTTTACTCCCGCAGAAAACCGGAATCTTTCTCCGTGAACTTCTGCCCTTTGCGCGGTGCGTGGTCTGTTACAGGACAGGTTAGTCCGTCTGGAATGATCTGTTTTCCTTCAAAAACCATGGATGTCCTAGTTTAGGAAACTGATACTCGGAATCATAGCTTTCTTGAGATTGAAACTGCTACACGGGCGCCTGGTGGCTCAGCCCTGAGTGTCCGACGTCAGCTCAGGTCGTGCTCTCACAGCTCGTGGGGTCGGGCCCCGCGTCGGGCTCTGCGCTGACAGCTCGGAGCCTGGGGCCTGCCTCAGATTCTGTGTCTCCTTCCCTCTCTGCCCCTCCCCTGCCCACTCAGTCTCTCTCTCTCAAAAATAAACATTAAAAAATTTTTTTAAAGAAATTTCTATAGAGGGGGGCACCTGGGTGGCTCAGTTGTTTAAGTGTCGACTCTTGGTTTCTGCTCAGGTCATGTGATCTCACAGTTCGTGAGTTTTAGCCCTGCATCAGGCTCTGTGCTGGCAGCGTTTGGGATTCATTCTCTCTCTCTCTCTCTCTCTCTCACTCTCCCCCCCCCCCGCCCCGACTCTCTCTGCCCCTTCTCTGCTCACTCTCTTCCTCTCAGAATAAATCAAATATAAATAAAAAAGAAATAGCAGCTGGGACACCAAGGTGACCCAATTAACAAAAATAGTGAAATGTACCTTTTGGGGGTCTGACTTTTAAATATATATATTTTTTCTTTCAAAGAGTGAGAGCATGAATGGGGGAAAAGGGCACAGAGAGAGAGAGAGAGAGAGAGAGAATATCTCAGGCAGGCTCAATGCACAGCTTGGAGCCTGATGCTGGGCTTGATCCCACAATCCTGGGTTCATGACCTGAGCTGAGACACAGTCAGACTCTGAGCTGACTGAATCCCCCAGGCGCCCCGGGTTCTGACTTGTAGATTCTCTTGTGGTCAGAGTTCAGGCTCTTCAGCAGCATGTGACCCTTTGGTAATCATTACGGAGCTGGTATGTCTTAGAATATTAGCTCGCTCTAACAAATGCAGTACATACTTGGTGCTTCCTAAATTTTCTTGCCCTCGTTACTTTTATCTTTCCTCCGTTCTTCTGTTATTGCCTTGTTTTACGTCAAATAAGTATTTTTTAGCGTACCATTTAAATTCCCTTGTTTGGGCTACTATATTTTTTCTCTTATTTTCTTCGTGATTGCCCTGGGATTGCACATTAGCATCTTACCGTGTAACAGTCCGGCTTGGATCACTACGGGTTTAATCTGGTAGCGTGTAGCCGCTTTGCTGCCTTACAGCTGCTTCCCCTCCCCGTTCTGTCAGTCATACAGTTTGTTTCTGTATAGACTATATGCCCCTCAAAACAGATTTATGACGACCGCCTAATAAATTGTCTTTTAAGTCACCCAGAAAGACTTTTTGGTCATCTGGGGCGGTCTTATTTTCTCCTTCGGTTTGGAAGGATAGTTTGCTGGATGTAGAGTTCTTGGTTGACCGTTCTGTCCTCTGGCACTTTGCGTGTGCCGTCACACCACCTTGTGGCCTCTGTGGGTCCCGAGGAGTCAGCCGTTCATCTTCCCCAGTTGATCTCCTGGTGCTTTCGAGAATTTCTCTTGGTCTCTGGGCACAGAACAGTGCAGTTTGAACTGTGCAGTTGTGACCTTGTCTAGTTGTGAATCTCACTGAGTTTATCGTGGTTAGAGTTTTTTGGGTTCCTGGATTTGAAAAATCAAATTTGGGGAAAATTTGGCAGTGCATTCACCTATTCTTTCTGATCCTCTCTCCTTCTGGGCCACTCACGTTGATGACGGTAGTACAGTTGGTGGCGTGGGTGCCGGCCTCTGAGGGGCTGCCTGTTCTTCCTCATTCTGTTTTCCGTCTGTTCTCCACTCTGGGCAGTCTCCACTGACCTGTCTTCAGGTTTGCTGATTCTTCCTCTGCCCACTCAGATCTGCTGTTGATGAACCCTGCTTGTGAACTTTTAGTTTTGTTTATTGAGCTTTTTGACTCCAGAATTTTTTCCTGCCCCTCTTGTACAACTTCTGTTTATCCATATTTTCTATTGCTGAGACCGTTCTACTTTCCTTTAGTTCTTTAGGGAGAGTTCCTGTTAGTTTGAGCACATTTCAGATAGCTGATGTAAGGTCTCTCTTGAATGAGTTCATTGCCTGGCCTTCCTCATGGACAGTTTCTGGTGGTGGTTTTTCCTTGTGTTTGGTTATACTCTCTTGTTGCTTGCGTGTCTTATAAACTTCAGTTATAAACCGGACAGTTTAAATGATATAATGTGACATCCCTGGAAATCAGATTTTCCTCCATCCCCAAGGTGTTGCCTCTGATCATTGTAGATTTATTTAATGACCTCTCAGAACGAATTCTGTAAAGTTTCTTGTGCAAGTGTTGTGTGGCCCCTCTAATAAAGCACCGCAGATTGGGTGGCTTGAAACCACAGGGACGTGTTGTCTCCCAGCCCTGGAGTCCAGACGTCTGAGATGCAGGCGTGGGCAGGGCCACGTTCCCTCTGAACCCTGTAGGGGAGGGTCCTTCCTGCCTCTTCCGGCATCCGGTTGAGGCTGCTGTCCTTGGCCTGTGGCTGTGTCCCTTCAGTCTCTGCCTCCGTTGTCATGTGGCCATGTGTCAGGTGCCTCTGGATCTTCATGTGGTCTTCCCTTTTCTTAGGACAGCTGCAGTCATACTGGATGAAGGGCCTACCCTACTCTAGTATGACCTCATTTTCACCAATTATTGCATCAATAAATGTGCCCTGGATTGCCACAGACCTTCAGTTTCCAGTGTTCTGAAAGAGTGGATTCTGACCATTTTTGCTTCTGTTGAAGAGAGGATTTTTGGAGGTTCTGACTCCTCCACTTAACTGATGTCGCCTACCTTGTATCTTTAAGGCATTTAGAGTTATCATTGCATTCCATACAGCTCACTCATTTAAAGTGCACAGTACAGTGTTGTTGGTGTGTTCACGGGGGTGTGCGCCCATCGCCATGATCGACTCTGGAGCATTTTGTCGTCTCCGAAGAAACCCCTTATTTTTCAGTAGTCCCTGCTCGTTTCTCCAGGCATTGCCCCCCCAACCCCAGCGCCAGGCAGGCATCAGTTTGCTTTGTTTCTGTAAGTTTGCCTCATCTGGAGATTTCCTGTGGACGGACTCATCCCAAACGTGGTCTTCCGTGTCTGGCCTCTCTCGCTTACCCTGATGTTTTCAAGGTTCATCCGTCTTGTAGTGTGAATCCGTCCTTCATTCCTTTTTGCGGCGGAATGATAGTCTGTTGTCCAGACGGACCACTTTCATGTGCCCCCTCCCTGTTGATGGACGCTTGGGGTTTTCCACTTTTTGGCTCTTACAGCCGGTACTGCTGTGGACATCTGTCTACACGTCTCTGCGCTCTCACTCCGGTGTATTGCTAGGAGGGGAGCTGCTGCGGCATAGAGTGGCCTTGCCTCTGACACTGAGGAAGTGCTGGGCTGTTTTCGCAGGCAGCTGTCTGGGTACGCCTCTGCCAGCATGAGCCAGACTTTTCCACATCCTTGCCAGTGCTCACTAGTCTTTTTTTTTTTTTTTTTTTAATTAGAGCCGTCACAGTGGGTGGTATCTCACTGTGGCTGTGATTTGCATTTCCATGACGGTTAATGATGTTGAGAATCTTTTTAGGTGCTTACTGGCCACTGGTATATCTTTGGAGGGATGTCTATGCAAATACTTTGCCCATTTTAAAATTGGGTTATTTGTCTCCTTTTTTTTTTTTTAACTGCGTTTTAAGAGTTCTTTATATATTTCAGATACCAGTCCCTTCTGAGATACAGGATTTGCAAATCTTTTCTCTGATAAAAATGTTCTTTCCCTGTTACCTTTTTAAAAAAATTTTTTTAACATTTATTTATTTTTGAGAGACAGAGTAAGACAGTGTGCGTGGGGGAGGGGCAGAGAGAGAAGGAGACACAGAATCCGAAGCAGCTCCAGGCTCTGAGCAAGCGTTCAGCACAGATCCTGACACGGGGCTCAAACCCATGAACTGTGAGATCGTGACCTAAGCCGAAGTCGGGCACTCAACTGTCGGACACCCAGGCGCCCCTCCCCATTACCTTTTTAACTTTATTATTTCCTGTTTTTCCACACATTCTGTGCTCTAGTTACATAAGGATTTGTTTTCCCCCAGACGTGCTACTTTTCACTCGTGAAAATGCAGTAAATGTCAGTAAATACTCATTGGGCAAGCTTTCCTTTAAGCCCCTTCTGTGTGCCAGGAGCGTGTCCCAGAGCGAAGCCGAGTGCATCTGTGCCCCCTGAGTTCGTGTCCTGGCACTGTGTCTGGGCCCCCTGTCTCATTACCTGGGTGCTATTAAAGTTAAGTCACGGTGTGTTCCAATTCACCCTGGAGTTTGGCTCCTCCTAGATTGTACCCGGCAGTGGGAACACTCTGTAGCCATGTGCCAGAGGGGTGTTCATGAGCTCAGTGGCTCTGTGTCGTTCGTTACTCACTCGACTGATACTTGAGACACGTGTCCCAGGGTACGTATGGTCCCTAAAGGGACCAGCTAAACACACTTTTAAGGCCATCGAAGTATTTTTACATGGCAAGGAGCTGGCGAACAGGCACCTTCCGGAGTTGTGCTCTCCACATTTTGGCCATTAAGATACTGGGGACTCTTGGTACACACACACCTCGTATATGCATATGCACACGTGTACACACATTCATACAGTGTACGCACACCATGTACATATATACTCACTACTCACACACTTCTACACACACGCTTGTACACATGGACACCCCCCATATACACATATATACCCATGTACATTTGTATCGATGCACACATACCCATATACATGCATACTCATACGCACTAGTGTATACACACGTAGAGACCCACGTACATATAGTCATGTACACACATACACTTAAAGACACGCACATACCCCCATATATGCATATATCACATACACATCATCGTGTTCACACACATATACATCCCACATATATATTCTTACACGCATACTCGTGTATATACAAAGACACATTTGCACACATTTATACGCGTGCACACACTTGTATAACATATACTGCTGTACATAGATACTCATGTGTACACACACGTACTCGCACATGTGCACATGCCGCACACTCACGCATACATGCAGATATATGCACCGTGTGTATACACACATTTTAATAAGTTCCATGAATGCACTACATTCATATTACGTTACAGGTTATGATATCACAAGAATATAAGTTTGAAAAGGAGAGAACAAAATGCAAATAGAATAGCTAATGCTTTCTTTGTGTGCCTTGGTGGGTTGTTGTGACCGTAGGGTATGTGTCCTCATCGGTGGGAGCTTCCTGCTTGTAGAGCACATCCTGTTTAGTTTTCGGGTGGACTTTTATGAGGCCCCTGGGGTTCCCAAGTAAGCATCAAGGCCTTAGTTAATTTTTTTTTAAGCTTTAAGGTCAATTAAAAGCAGCTATGTTTTAAATTCTAAAATGCTGAGTAATTTCACAGATGAAAATAATCTAGTCATTAATTCTGTTTAGAATGTAAACCAGAATCTTACTTTGAAGTGTTATTTTAAGAAGTAAATCATAAAGAAGCGATACAACCACATTGTAGAAAATTTTGAAAAAAAGAAAATCTACACTTTGCTGTGTTTATTTATATCAATGTTGATTAGACTAACCCCCCTTTCCCACTGTGGGACACCTTTATTACTTACGTGTGTGTATGTGTGTATATATTTATATATTCTAATGTTTATTTTGAGAGAGAGCGAGAGAGAGAGTGAAAGAGCATGCATGCTTGAGCAGGGGAGGGGCAGAGAGAGGGAGAGAATCCTAAGCAGGATCCATGCTCAGGGCAGAGACTGACGCAGGGCTTGATCCCACGACCCTGGGATCATAACCTGAGCCAAAACTGAGTCGGACTCTCAACCACCTGAGCCTCCCAGGAGCCCGTTACATTTTTTAAATGAAAAGAACTTTTTTTTTTTAAAGTCTCTGTACTAAAAACCAAACTGACTTTTTCATGTGACTTCCGTGTTTTTTAGCCTGTAATCTCTCAGATCTGTATTTTGCTGCTCTGCGAGTGATGTGTGGGTGACTTCTTGTCTGTACGGAAGCTGGGGTTTGAGGGCATAATTCTCTGTGTGACCAGGAATCCTAGCTCTAAGCAAGATGCGGGTTTTTACCTCCATGGAATTGGAGTGAGCGTTTCGGCACGGGAAGTCATGTGTGTTCACTGTGGAAACCGCGGGATGGAGAAATGCTACGGCTCTTTCCTTAGTTTTCACGTCCTTCTCGACTCCAGAGGAAAGGAGGCCTCTTGCACGCAACCTGGGAAGAGTTCACTTCTTTCTGTTCCCAGGTTGAAAACTAGATCTGACTGTCCTGGAAAGGTGGGTGTATCTGCCGATTCACGAGCGGGCGGACACCTCACGGCGTGGCAGTGGCTCGGAGTGCGAGCTCCGGGGCCGGAACGAATAGGGGGGACGTGGCCACAGCCCGGGTGCTGCGTTGGCGCGTGGCGGAGGCCGGCCAGCCACGGCAGCCTCTGCTCTCTGAGCAGCTGTTTTGAGTGGCCGGTCGCCTTCTCTGCTCCAGACTCGCCAGCGCCCCCGGTCGGCGAGCGGAGGGACCCGCGCCCCGCTCGAATGCAGATGCCGCAGGGGAACCCGCTGCTGCTGTCGTGCACCCTGCAGGAGCTGCTGGCCAGGGACACCGTGCAGGTGGAGCTCATCCCCGAGAAGAAGGGCCTCTTCCTGAAGCATGTGGAGTACGAGGTTTCCAGCCAGGTGAGGGGCGAACCGTGTGTGTGCGCGTGCGCGCAGGAGGTGGGGGGCGGCACACGTTGGGGCCGGACTGCCGTGTGTCCGCCTCATCCCCGCTAAGGACGCCGTCTGCCCTGTCATCCTGCCCGCCGATACCGGAGCGAACGAGGCGCCCGGCACCATGCTGGTGTCAGACTGCAGTGACGGAGGCCTGCGAGCGCGCTTAGCTCTCCCCTGGCGGTGGGTGCTGCTCCTCGGGGCGCCGGCGGGTCAGAGGGGGATGAGGCTGGGCCCCAGCTTCTGGCCCTTTGCCGTTTCAGTAACGTAAGTCCTTCAGGAACTCTGCCGGGACCCGTAAGGAGGCAGCTCCGCCGGGCGGAAGGGTCAGCCTGCGGGTGTGCGGGCAGCAGGCCCCGCGTCCTGGCCTGCACCCCTCTCGCCAGAGGCCGGGGCACATCCAGACGGGCACGACCCGTGCAGCCCCCGCATGTGGCACAACTGACTTCGTGTTTTTTTCCGTGTGGCATAGACTTTATTTTTAGGGGGTAGTTTTAGATTTCACCACGACATTGAGCTGAAGGAACAGAGATTTCCCATAATTCCCTGCTCCCCTCCCCACAGGCTCCCCCATTACCGGTGTCTCCCAGGTGGTGCATTTGACATAGTCGGTGACCGCACACCGACACGTCGTCATCACCCGGAGTCCGCGGCTCACAGGAGGGTCCCTCTGGGTGGGCGCACGTTCTGTGGGTTTTGACACACGTGAGATGGCAGGTATCCACCGTCACGTATCACGCGCGGTGCTCGCCACCCTACAGTCCCCTGCGCTCCCCCCGCTGCCCCGGCCGCCCCGTCTTCTGTCCCCACAGCCCTGCCTTTTCCAGAACATCCTGTCGTTGGAATCACCTGGCTTCTCTCACTCAGCAGTTTCATTTACAACCAGGGCAGCGTATATACTTTCCAGGCTAGCGGCTCGTGCGCGTCCGGCGCGCGGGCCCTTCCAGTAGGTCCTGGTTGGGTTCCTCTTGCGTGGGGGGCGGCCCCTGCGGCGCCCGCGGGTTTACCTGCGACAGGCAGACGGAGGAATTGCAGTCGGACGTCCGCTCCGTCTGCCCCCTCGGCAGGGGCTGGGTGCGTCGGCGGCGGGGCCCAGGAGGCGGTCGTGGTGGCGCTGCTGTTGGTTGGCTGTGGGTGGGAGGACGGCCCCGAGCCAGAGGAGAAGGCGTCCTGCCTTCGGAGGGTGGGGTAGGTGCCGGCCTCGAGGTGGAGGCCCCTTCGCAGACCGCCCGGTGGGGTGGGTGGTGGGTGGTTGACGGGAGGCCCGAGCCAGGAGGCAGCGCCGATCGGGGAGGAGGGCACTTGTCCTCGCTTGTCCTCGCGGGAGAGGCCCCCCCACCCCCCCCATTGTTGGTGCGGAGCCGGAAGGGAGGGAAGCGGTGACCCGGGGAGGTTTCTGGCGTCCGGTGTGAGCGCGGCCCCGTTTGTCTTCCAGCGCTTCCGGTCTTCCGTGTACAGACGGTACAACGACTTCGTGGTCTTCCACGAGATGCTGCTGCAGAAGTTCCCCTACCGCATGGTGCCGGCCCTTCCGCCCAAGAGAGTGCTGGGAGGTCAGCGCGGGGTGGGGGGGGGGCGCCGGGGCTGGGACACAAGGGACTGGGACCGCGTGGTGCCGGCCCTTCCGCCCAAGAGAGTGCTGGGAGGTCAGCGCGGGGTGGGGGGGGGGCGCCGGGGCCGGGACACAAGGGACCGGGCTTTGCCCGGCGCAGCTGACCCCCGGCTCTCCGCCTGCAGCCGACCGCGAGTTCATCGAGGCCCGGCGGAGGGCCCTGAGGCGCTTCATCAACCTGGTGGCCCGGCACCCGCCGTTCTCCGAGGACGTGGCCCTGCGCCTGTTCCTGTCCTTCAGCGGCCCGGTGAGTATCGCTCTGCCGCGGGCGCGCCCCGGGTTCCCTGCGTTCCTGGCGCTCCTAAGCGTGCGTGTTTTCCTGCCCTCCTCGCCTGGGGGCCTCGGGGGAGCCTGCTGCCCTCTGATGCCGCGACTCAGATCTGTTTCCCTCCCGGGTAACGGGGCTGGGATGTGACCAGGTGTCCCTGGCTCTGGCTTGGCCGGGTTTTGTGTATCCAGGTGGAGGGGTGTCTGCACGGTCGCCGTGGGACAGAGGCTCGGTCACAGAAGGCTCTGTTTGGGAGGGTTACGGGAATGCTCGAGACCCCAGATGGGAATGAGTGTTTCCCGGGAAGCAAAACGAGCCGCTTTAAGTACCATTGGAAGACCGAGCTTGAATTTTAGTTTTTGTTTTTTTAATGTTTACTTTTGAGAGAGAGAGCTGGGGAGGGGCAGAGAGAGAGAAGAACAGAGGATCCCAAAGCAGGCTGTAGGCTCCGAGCCGTCAGCACAGAGCCCGACACGGGGCTCCAACTCATGAACTGGGAGATCACGACCTGAGCCAGAGTTGGACACTTAAGCGACTGAGCCCCCCAGGTGCCCCGAGCCGAGTCTTTTTAGTGGAGCTGCCGCATGGACCTATGTCCTGGGAGACCGTCTCCGTGTGGACGTTAGTTTCAGTTAGAAACCAGGCGGCCGTGGGTGTCCCTCGGCTGTCTTGCAGTGTCCTTGTTCACAGTTGTGGAGGAAGTCCCAGGGGCGGCCAGCTCCGCCTAGGAAGAGGGTGGGGTGGGGGTGGGGCTCGAACACAGTAGCCTTCCCTTCCTGGGCAGGGACCTGGGGGGGCCCAATCCCACACCCGCTTCCCCTGCAGGAAGATGAGGGGCGCAGTCACGGAGTGGCCAAGGCAGACGCTCCTTGAGAAGGCCGCTGGCTTTCCCTCCATGCTAGCCAGGGGGCACCTGTCACCTTTGCCTCTTTTATGGGAACTAAAGTAGTCATTCAGGGGACGTTCCGGTGACCACCTGCCGTTGAGCTGGGAGTGTGGGTCTTCTGAACCCTGGGCTGACAGGTTCCTTTAGAGCAGGGATCTTTATTGCCACAAGAGGAATGTGCTGGGACGTGGGAATTATACACGGCTCAGGAGAGAGGAGGGTGCTGCTGGACGAGGAGCCCGGCAGCGCCCCCACTCTCGAGGCATGAGGTTCCTCTGACCCCTTGTTCTCACACAGATAGAGGGTGATAGACTTGCCTCCTCGACTCCTTTCTTCTGGTAAAACGAGAGAGTTGGGCTAGATGGTCTTCAGGGCATCTCTGAAATTCTAGAATATTCCTTGACCCGCAAAAGCTGCATGTTAGGGTCTTGGCCTATATTTCTCGGGGCTCTTTGTGGGTCCTTGTCATGGACGTCACGGATGCCTGCTGTCAGAGGGCGGGGCTGGGCCCCTGCGTGCTGCCCACCAGCGCCCCCCGGGGCTCTGCGGGCCTGGGGCCCGTGGGTCTGTGGCGGGGAGGAGGAGACCTCGTCTTGCGTCCCTGTGCCCCACGTGGGTGGGACCTAGCGGGAGGTGACGAGCCCGACGGCAGAGCCACGGACGTCGTCCCGCTGTGTGGGGCAGTCTCTGTTCCCTGGAGAGAGCTCTCCCCTCCAGAGCCGGAGGTTCTGTGTGCCGCCCCGTGAGGCTTTCCTGCGTGTGCGCGGCCGTCCTGAAGGTCGAGGTCAGTGGAGAAAGGTCCGGGAAGAGACTCGGGGTACTTACGTGAGAGCAGACGCGTGGCAGGCCGGTTCTCGCGAGGAAGGGCCGCGTCCTGCCTGTCGCCGGCCTGACGGGCCTCGGGCGGACGCCTCTGCGGCGCCTAGACGGTGGTGTCTGTCTTCCTTCCGCAGGACGTGCAGAGCAAGCTGAAGGAGGCAGCTCAGTGTGTCGGCGACGAGTTCATGAGCTGTAAGCTGGCCCCGCGGGCCAAGGTACTGTTCCCGCCTCCACGCCCGCGCCTCCGACCGGGCGATTCACGCGCTTCGCCTCGGCTGCGGGGTGTTCTCGTCGGCGCCCGTCGGCTGCTCTCCGGCGGTGGGTGTCGCGCCATTTCCCAGCCGGGGAGACAAGGCTCAGAGGCTGTCATCTGGCAAGGTCCCAGACTCCCGAGCGGCCCGCCCGGACGTGACCGAGGGTTCTTGGGATTCAGGTGGACGCGGGTTTCGTCATTAGTCTCTCGGATTTCAGAGGCGTGATTGTCGCATTGTTTTTTTTTTAAATTTAGCTCGTCGTCTTTGTTCAAGAAGAATTAAGGTAGCTGTTGGGTAGCTTTTTTCCTTCCCTTTTGTTTTTAAATTTAAGTTTTGATGTTTATTTTGAGAGAGAGAGTGACTGGGGCAGAGAGAGGGAGAGGGAGAATCCCAGACAGGCTCTGCACTGTCAGCCCGGAGCCGGATGTGGGGCTCCGACCCACAGACCGTGAGATCATGACCTGTCTTGAAACCAAGAGCCGGACGCGTAGCCGACTGAGCCACCAGTGCGCCCCTCCTTTCCCTTTGTAAACTGCTTTTCTGTACAGAAGTACATGTATTTTATCTTCGTTTCATTCCCTAAGCCACCTGTTTTCTAAGGATTATCTAGTTAATGTTACAGTAAATGATGGTTAATACTAACAGGTAGTTAACAGTAAAGCTGGTAAGAAGTGATTCTTGGGTGAAAATGAGCCTTATGGGAGGCCCTGCCTCGAGGGAAGGGTTAGGACTTTGTGATGGTCACTGTGAGCTTGGAGGCTAGTACTTGAAGGTTAGTATTGGAGGTTAGTACTTGAAGGTTAGTACTTGGAGGTTAGTACTGAAGGTTAGTATTTGAAGGTTAGTACTGAAGGTTAGTACTGAAGGTTAGTATTTGAAGGTTAGTACTTGGAGGTTAGTACTGAAGGTTAGTACTTGGAGGTTAGTACTTGAAGGTTAGTATTTGAAGGTTAGTACTGAAGGTTAGTACTTGGAGGTTAGTACTGAAGGTTAGTACTGGGAGGTTAGTACTTGGAGGTTAGTACTGAAGGTTAGTACTTGGAGGTTAGTACTTGAAGGTTAGTACTGAAGGTTAGTATTTGAAGGTTAGTACTGAAGGTTAGTATTGAAGGTTAGTACTTGGAGGTTAGTACTGAAGGTTAGTACTGGGAGGTTAGTACTTGGAGGTTAGTACTGGAGGTTAGTACTGGAGGTTACTACTTAAAGGCAAGTACTGGGGTGTGTTTTGGCAAGACCTCCAGTTTGATCTGGTTTCAGTGGACACTAGGGTCGTAGTCTTCCGGGGCCACTCCGCTTCGTGTTCGTGGTGTATGGGTGATGATGGGCCCTGTTTCTGGACCAGCAGGGAGGCCCAGTGAGGTGTGCCCCGTCCGAGGCCTGGAGTCTAGGCTCACTGGCTGCTCAGTGGGTGCCGTTTATCCCCTGCTGAGGGTCGTCTTTTCCCCAAGGCATTGCACGGCCGGTAACCTGCGGCCTTCTCTCCTCCGTCAGGACTTCCTCCCAGCCGACATCCAGACTCAGTTTGCCGTTAGCCGCGAGCTCATTCGAAACATCTACAACAGCTTCCACAAGCTTCGCGACCGGGCTGAGCGGATCGCGTCGAGGGCCATCGACAATGCTGCTGACCTCCTCATCTTCGGGAAGGAGCTGAGGCAGGTGCCCTGGCCAGCTCTGCGGGGCTCGGCGAGGTGGGGAGGGGCCTGCCCGGAACCACAGCCGTTCTGACGTGCGTCACTTTTGAGAGGGGAGCAGAGAGTTGGGGAAACGGGCCCCGGTGTGTAGGAGAAGAAAACAGGTGTGTGTAGGCAGGAAACGTGGGTCCCTGAACACGGGTGTGTGTTTTCCCTGCGGTCAGGACTGGGCCTGACAAGGGATTGACTTCACTCGGAAAAGGACACTGGGCTGTTACCGGCCACGACTCTGCGCCCCCCCCCCCACCCCCAGCAGCAGGCTCGGAACGATGCGCACACGCCCTGTGGGGCCTGTTGGCCAGGACTGGGCCTGGAGGTCTGGGGGAGGGGCCCCGCCGTTCTGACGCACGTGCAGCATGCCCACGTCAGCTCCCGGGCCTTGAGTGTCTTGTCTCTGTCTCCTTTTCCCGTAGTGCTTTAGGGTCTGACACGACCCCGCTCCCCTCCTGGGCCACTCTGCACAGTAGTACGTGGGGGTCCCTTAAACAGGCACTGAGAGGCCTGTCCGTTGAATTTGCACTGCTCGCCGACAAGGCCGCCCAGCAGGTGAGTGAATTTGTTCTCCGTGGTGCCCCTTCCAAAGAACATTCTGTGCCTTGGGCACATCTGTGGGACCCCTTCTCATGTGGACTCCAGACTTCAGAGTCTGCAGTCAGTGGATTGCCGGACTCCGTGGGAACTGTGCGTCCCTGTCAGTTCTGAGCGACTCTCTGCGGGCCATTGACGCGCCGAAGATGGTTGCTGGTGACAAAGGCGGACTGGGTTCTGACCTTCTGAGGGCTGACTTGGCTGAAATGAGGAGCTGTAATCTGTCCTTGAAAATGTAGTCTCGGACTTGCCCAGATACTTTTGGGCAGACCAGGTCAGCCCCACTGTGCTGTCCTAGTCAGCAAGTGTTTGGCCCCTTGGTAACTTTCCAGAACAGTAAGTAAGCTGCAGCACTCCAAGAGCCCCCTTTGATGCCCCCTAGATACCCAGTTAGACTCCGGAAACGCTATGCCCTGCACACAGGCGCTGTGTGGGCTTGGGACCAGTTTGAAGGTGTGCTGTTTACTGACAGACGGGAAGGCTCATCTGGGAGCCTTTATGCTATAAAACTGCTACATGACTTGGAGGGTGAGCACTTGCTGCCTGGTTCTTGGGGAAGCGGTCTTTAGGCTGGTGGTAGATGGTTTGTAGGCCTTGCTGCCTGAGATGCAAAGGTCCTTAGTAGCAAGCCAGAGAACACAGGGACGGTGGCCGGTCCCCGACCGTGGAATTGGGGGGTTTTCAGGCTTCGGGGGGGGGGCCCTCGGGCCCAGGATATCTCAGTGCTGAAAAGGGAATTTGATGTTGTTGCGGGTAGGGGAAGTCCCGGGTTTTCTTCCTCTGTGGTTCTGGTGCCTGTGTGTTCTCATTAGAAACCAAGTGCAGGGTGGTGCTGGCCTTCCTCGGAATTGGCGCTGGGCCCAGTCCATTTCCAGGTCTGCGCGGTGCCCGCATTTCCACCGCGGGGAGGACCGGGGACGCGGTGTTGGAGACGTGGCTGCTCAGCGCATGGCCGGTGTCGTGCTGGGACCTCGGTCGGGTTCCTTTGGTCTAGGGCCTATTTCCCTGTCAGTGGAAAGTAGGAGCTGGACACAGTCATGAAAACACTTTGCATTTAACCTGTTGACCTTGCCTCACAGCTGACTGTAAAGCAGAAGAGTGAACTATTCTGGTCTCAGGGCCCTGGGCCTGCACAGTTCTTTCTTCAACAAGTGGCCTTGTGGCCTGGGTGGGGGTTGTGTATGTAGGGGGGGGTGCACCTTGAATCCCTCGGGGTCACGCGGAATGCAGGGTGGAAAGTCCTGACTCTGTCATCTCCAGAGTTTTCCGACTGAGATCTGAATGCTGTGTTTCTGCCTTTGAAGAGGGAGAGAGGGTTCGGGCTTCTGATGTGGTGCAAGTCTGTAGTCTGAAGTACCCCCCGCTCCACGACTCTGCCATCTCACGGAGGCTGCTTTGAAATGTGAGGTCTGAGGAAGTGCCACTTCCTGAATATTGCTCGCCGTCCATGGTGGTTTCCACGGTGAAGTGAAATTAATGTAGTTTTAATGTGCAAGTGGATCAAAGGTCCATCAGGACTTTCATCTGGCACAGCCGGGGTTCCCGCCACTCGGGCCGTGCGAGTGAAGACCAGGGAGGGAGGGTTCTCCTGACTCCGTTCCCACGCGTCCTGGTTTTGTTCTCCGAAGACCTGTTAGGAGGCCTACATCGCTGTGGCCTGGCGAGACCGAGACTCCGAGCGGGCTGCTTTCCTGTCGGCCGGCCGGCAGTGTGCGGTCTCGTGCATGGGTGCATCGGACTAGAGCCGGGACCTGGGAGCCAGGGACGTGAGCAGGAATGACCCCTGAGGCCCTCCTGCTACTAGACCCGATTGAGGGGGGCTCCATTCTCCTGGGCCCCTCTGCCCAGTCAGGAGGAAACGGGGCACCTGTGGGCCTCTGGCATTTTCCTTTCCAGGTTTTAAAAACCTGGAATACAGCGTTATTTTCCTGTGACCTTATTGGCTGGAATCTAGGCTGGGGGAGTGGGATGGAGTGGCCTGGAGCCTCTGAGCTCAGCGGGCTGGAGTCCCGGGGCCCTGAATCGGCCGCAGAGCCTGGGAGGGCAGCGCCAGTTCGCAGTGCGGTGCTTGTAACCCCTCAGACACGGCCTTCTCTTCGTGTCTTCTCATCCTCCGCCGCCTTCTGGCTGCACCCCGTGCACCGAGCCCGATGTGCGGCTTCGGAGAGGAGCTTCTCCTGCTCTGCCGCAGCTGGGGCTCGAGAGGGTGTGAAAGGGCTCATTTCCCTGAGGAGCCAGCACTGCACCTGGGAGAGGTGCCTGCTGAACGCCTGCGAGGTGCTCAGCAAACACCTGGGCAGGGTGCTCGGCAAGTGTTGGTAGCTGAGTGACATAAGCTGTGCTAGAGCCCTCAGGACATGCGGCCACGAGCACAGTGCGAAATCTGCAGCGCTCCCGGGAAGCCAGCCCAGCCCCAGCTGCGACTGAGGCTTTGGCCGGCCGCGAGGCCCGTGGTGGTGGGCAGCGAGCACAAGTGGACAGATGGGCTTGGAGGCCGAGGCCGTAGTTCTCGTCCCGCTGCCGGGTTCTCTGGCTCCCCTCCTTGTGTGGGAAGGGGGCTCTTCTGCAGAGCTGGCTGGTGGCTGTGGGGGCAGGGCCAGCTCAGGCCCGCAGATGGCGGCCCTGGCCGGGGCTCTGGGTCCTGCGGTGCTCGGTGTTGGTCATCCCCCCTTGTTTTCTAGGGCAAACAGGAAGAGAATGACGTGGTGGAGAAGTTGAACCTCTTCTTGGATTTGCTGCAGTCGTATAAGGTGAGTCCGGTGCTCCTCGGCTGGGGGCGGGGCAGTCGAGAAGGCTCCTGTGATCCTTCGGGCTGAGACTCCAGCGGGGGAAAGGAGCCGCGAAGCCAGGGCCAAGGAGGGAAGACCGTGGGTGGCCTTGGCGGGCACTGCAGGTGCTCCGGGCTGTGGCCCCACAGGCATGCAGACAGGCCTCTGGCTTGCCTTGGTCTGCCCATGGAGGGAGTGTATGCACACGTGCACACACACACGAGTGTAGGGGCACACGTGTGCGTGTGTATAGGTATATATGCGTAGGAGTGTGGGAGCATGTGCGCGCGTGTGTGTGTATGAATGTGCACACACGGGTGCATACGTGTGGCCCTGTCTGTATGTGAACGTGTGCACGCGTGTGTGAATATGTCCGTGAGCATGTGCGCGCATGTATGTATGCATGTGTGTGTGTACGTGAGCGTGTGTGTATACGTATTAGCGTGTCTGTGGGTATGTGTCCGTGTATGCATACGTGTATGTGAATTCGTATGCACATGTATTAATCTGTGTGTACCTGTGTACACGTGTATGTGTATGTGCGCATGTGTGTGTGTGGCCATGTGTGCACGCGTGCACACACACACGAATACTCTAGCTGCGTACAGATACTGCGAGAGGCTGGCCTGGCGCCGAGGGAGCTTGCCCCTTCCAAGGGCAGAGATTCTGGGCAGTCCGACCCCAGCTCGGTCTGGGGCCGGCCTCCTAACCGTCGTGGCACTGGTGACGGGACGGATTGCCTGTGAAGCCAGAGAATCCTTGGTGCTGGGCTCGAGGAGAGGGGGCCTCGTACTTTGAGGAATGTTCCAAAGGGATTTCTCTGTTAGGTTGGATGGTAGCCAGGTAGCTTCGAAATCCCAGCCCCGTGGTCCTGTGGCCGGTGTTTCCCACAAGATTCCAGATCGGGGTTGCGTTAGGGCCCCAGGGAAATGCCAGTGCACCTTCCTTGCGGAGCCTGGTCTCTGAGCTCTGGAGGGAGGGGCCACGGCTTTCTGACAGCGGGCAGCACGACAGGCGGAGGTCAGCGCTGTCCCCGTGCCCCGGCGTCTCCCCTCGTGGCCAGGACCTGTCTTCCGTGTGGTTTTGGTTTGTGGTGCCGATTTGCAGCGCGACCCCTCTCGGTTCGGGCCTGGCCCTGAGTCGCTCTGTGCCCCGAAGGCTCCCTGGGCGGGGAGCGAGCGGGAGTGCGTCTGAGCGGCTTCCGAGGACGGAGAGGCTCGTGTGTGAAGAGCGCGGACTCGGAAGCGTGTGTCTGTTTCCCAGCCGCCTTCCACGGGGGCCGGGGGGCTCTGGGTCCCCTCGCGCTGGGCTGAGCACGCTGCGCCTCCCTCCCCAGGACCTGTGCGAGCGGCACGAGAAGGGCGTGCTGCACAAGCACCAGCGGGCCCTGCACAAGTACAGCCTGATGAAGAGGCAGATGAGTGCCGCCGTGCAGAGCCGCGAGCCCGACGCCGTGGAGCAGCTGGAGTCCCGCATCGTGGAGGTGGTTCTGGCGCAGGGGGACAGGGCGCCGGGGCACGGGGGGACGGGGCGCAGGCGGCCTGTGTCTGCCCCCCCAGGGCTGGGCTGTGCGCCCAGCAAGGGTGCCTGCTTTGCCCACAGCAGGAGAACGCGATCCAGACGATGGAGCTTCGGGGCTACTTCTCCCTGTACTGCCTGCACCAGGAGATGCAGCTGGTCCACGTCTACCTGCCCCTCACCTCCCACATCCTCGGTGCCTTCGTCAACTCGCAGATCCAAGGGCACAAGGAGGTGAGTCTCCCTGCGCCCGCCCCGGTCTCGGCCAGCACCTTTCTGTGTGCAGGTCTGGCACCCGCACATGGCCCTGCAGAATTACGGGGAGGGGAGTGAGCGGCGGGGCGGGGCGGGGCGGGGGATGGGACCCCTCGACAGGCCTGTTCCAATCTGCTAGTCTCACACGGAGCCTGAACCGCAGCGGTGAAGTTGGCCCCGCCGTGCTTGGGGGGGGGTGGGGGCAGCGGGAGACAGCGACGGAAGTAGTTCTCCTCTCCTGGAGGAATTTCAGAGTCGGGGTACAGCAGAGCGTCCCCAGAATGGAGAAGAGGCAGTGGGGAGTCAGCCAAAGGAGGCAGGGGTCGGTTCCTGACGCCCCCGGTCAGCGTCTCCAGATGGCGGCCCAGCAGCGGGGAGGAGGTGCGGCGCCTGTCCTGAGGCTCGGCGAGCCGCCCTGCCCCCTGCCTGGCCTGCGTGATCCAGGGCCCTGTTGCGCTAGCCTGTCTTGGACTCTGCTTCTCAGACGGGGACAGGTGTGTCCTGTCCAGACAGCCTGGAAGGCTGTGTGTCTGGCCAGAGTCGAGGCAGCTCGTAAGCGGTGCCCGTGTGGGTCCGGTTTTGCTGGCCGCTGCTCTCTGACATTGTGGCTCCCGGGCTCCTTCGACGCCTTTAGTTAGCCCCGGGAGCGCAGGCACCTGCTCACGGGTCCTCGGCGCGGTGGGGGAGCTCAGGCCACAGCTTGCAGAGCTGCACCTCAGCCCCACGTCTGTGCCTGTCGGAGCTCTACGGCCTTGGTTACGTCATCGTGCCTCCATAACAAGCTTCCGTTTCTGAAATACGGTGTGTGACCTGCCCCTCCCAGGCCTCCAGGATTGGCCTGGGCACCTGGAGGGTGATGGGTTGCCAGCAGCCAGGGTCCGGGGCTGGGCTGGGCCCACGGAGGACCACAGTGTCCCTGTCCCTGGGGACTGCACTGATGGGGGGAGTCCTGACTCCTCAGCCAGCCGGGGAGGAACGGGCTTCTCCAGCTCTGGTGAAGACGTGTGCAGCCCGCACGCGGGATGGGTACAGGTCTGTTTGGACAGACAGCGCGTAGCGGGAGCTCAGGGGTGCAGTCCACGACACTGGTGGACGACAGCTTGAAGGCTGGGTGCGGGGCTAGAAGGTGGAGGTCGTCAGCAGTCGGGGGCACCTGTGACCGAGCGTCTCAGTGGGCGGCTCAGGCTCTGGGCTAGAACCAGTTATGCCAGAAACACCCACAGGGCTTGTGCTGGTGGACTTTGGGGTCCACCTCACACCCACTGCCCCAGATCCCTGGAGGCCAGGATTTAGGCCCCGTGCTTTGATAGGAGCACAGTGGGTGCTGGGCTGGGGGAGCCCGGGCGGGACACCCAGGGGGTCTGTGCTCCACTTGGGGGCACTTGTGACCCCGAGCTTCTATTTCTGTTAGAGCCACTTCCTGGCTTCCCAGCCTTCCTGTGTGGAGACTAGACTCTGCTTCTGTGTGTTCTCAGGGCCACACTCTGCTTTTCTGTTGTCACACGTGTCACATGAGCCCCACTGCCACCAGTGCTGGCCTCTGACTTCCCTCCTCCCTGGCCCGGGTACCAGTGTGTGTGCGGCCTGTCCTGCTCCCACGTGCTTCGTCCACTTGAGTTTCTGTGGCCGAGTGGTCTCGGTGGCCCCCGCCACTCCGGGAGGCCTGTGCTTGTGAGCGGTCACGGTGGTGGACGCCACCCCACGCCACGGCTGCGTTTCTGAGCACTCCGTGTTGAGCAGGGTTGGGCCCGCGTGCAGAGGCCCATGGTCTCCCCTGGTTCTGGGGCGTCTGGGGAGGAAGGGGCGGAGCGTGGGGAGGGGAAGGGCCCATGGTGCTGGGAGCAGTGACCCGGGCCTCCCGGTGGGCTGTGTCAGGCGTCCGGGGCTTTGCGGGGAACGGACCCACGGGAGCGTGGCGCCGGCTCGCGGCCGGTCTCATCCTGTGACCCTCTCTCCTCCCCCAGATGAGCAAGGTGTGGAACGACCTGAAGCCCAAGCTAACCTGCCTCTTCGCTGGACCCAGCGGCTCCCTGACTCCGCCGAGGCCCCCGCACGACGGCGTGTCTCCTCGCTAGCGCCAGACGCCTGGGACGGGAGCTGCGGCGGCCTCACTAAAACCTCTTTCCAAATGGCGTGTTCCTGTTTAATTCCCTTCAGATAGTGGCTGCCCCCACCCACCGGGGGGTCCCTGGTGTCGGGCTGACCCCCAGGCCGGGTGGGGCTGGGGTTGGGGCGCTCTCCTCGTGGGGAGTGGGGCCGAGGATGTGACCCCAGGCCTCTGAGCGTCCACGGAGGCTAGAGGCCACGGGGGTCAGCAGGCCCGGGCCCCGCCTGGGAGCCTGGCGGTCAGGAGTTCAGGCTCCCCGGAAAGGTTTTCTCGGAGTCCGGGAGGTCAGGGCGGCAAGGATGGCTCCACGCAGCAGGTGCCTGGGGGCCTGTGCGGGGTGCACCCGTGAGCTTTGGGGGTCAGGAGGGTCTGGGGCTGCTGACCAGGGAGAGGGAGGACGGGACCCGTGTCCGACGCGATGGGGCCGTTATCTGAGGAACCGGTCAGCGAGAGGGTGGACGGTGGGCTAAGCTGGCGGGCAGCCCCGGGCGCGTGTGGGTGCGGCGGGGCTCGGGTCACTGCGTGCACAGACCACGTCTGTCTCCAGGGGACGACAGGCCCGGGTCAGTGCCATGGGGCCCTGGTCGGGCTGGCGTCTAGGGTGAAGTGGCCTGTGTCCCCCCTCCCCACACTGTGGCCCCATCGCATGCCCCGTGGTCTGCGGTGTCGGGGACAGGTGAAGCGGCGCTGTCCCCCTGCGGCACCGGCTGTGTCCTCGCGGTTGCCGACAGGCCCCTCTTTGGAGGCGGCAGCTTGAGCGGAGGCTGGAGGAGGGCGGGTGGGCCACGTTCCAGCTAGGGTCTGGAAGGGGGGTGTGCGTGGCTGTGCCTGACCCCCCTCGTTTTAGGAGGCCCTCGGCCTCTCTCCTCACTCCAGGCAGGCCCGGAGGGGGTCTGTTCCGGGAACTCGGGTCAGTGTGCGCCTGGGGCCTCCAAGCGCTTCCTGCTCCGAATCCCTTTTGTGTAAACACCGGCGGGGCCAGGGCGGCAGGCGCCTTCCTCCCGGGCCCGGAACCTTTGAGCTCACTGCCCCCGGGCCCCGAGCGGGGTTCTGACCGCGCTACGGGATTCCTGAGATTCTCGAGTGGGGGGGGCTTTCTGAGTCTGAAGGCAGGTGTGTGTCCCCACGCAGGGGTGTCCTGCACCCCGGGACAGGTGGGCTTCCCCAACGAGCTCTAGCATCTCACCCCTTGGGGGGGGCAAGTATCTTTCACGCCCAGCCAGACACCTGCGTCACCCCACGTGTGGGTTCCTCCGTGCGGGGGAAGGCTAGCTGCACCCCACGCGGCCCGAGGCCACTGGGCTGAGGGGAAGGGGCGGCGTACCCCCAGCGCCCAGCAGGCGGGGGCGCCGTTCGATCCCTGGGCCGTGCTTTCGTTCTGCCCCCGGTCTGGAGAAGCGGGTTCTCGGGCACTGGTGGATCTGTGCTGCGCCCCGCCCCCCGGTGCCGTGTACACTTGAGCCATAGGCCTGACCTCCAAGCCCCCTGTTCGCCCCTCTGTTGGCTGCTGCCCACGCGCCTCCCGCGGCCTGCCCGTGGGTGGTGAGGGACAGGTGACCACAGGACCGTGGTGAGCTGGGAAGACGCCCAGAGCAGGCCCCGCCACGCACGCGGTGGGTGCTGGGGGCGCGCGGTGGGCAGCAGCATGGAAGGCGGGAGGGCCGATGCGGGAGGGCCCCTCAGGGCACGCGGAGGCCCGCCTCTCCCAGGCCAAGAAGGAGAACTGCAGCACCAAAGACTTGACGTGCGCTCTCTGAAGAGGACTTTCCCCGTCAGCTCCGTGTTCCTGGCGGCCTCTCCCTGCAGTGGAAGGAGCCAGGGGCCGCCCTTGGCTGTAGCTCTGGCCGAGGCTTTTGAGGCCCACCCGGAGGGGCGCTTTCGTGTCCGTTCCCTCCCTCCCCAGCCCCTGCAAGGAGGTCAGCACACGGGAGAGACTTGCTGGGGACAGCAGAAGCCACCTTTTGTCCCCCACAATGCCTTCCTCTCGGCCCTGGGCCGGGGCTGCTGGATTCTGAGGCAGTGGTGTGTGGGGAGGGCCAGGCTGCCCGCAGCTCTGGGGCGGGGAGTGCAGGGGCGCCCCAGCTCGCCTCTGCGGCCCTGGCCGGGACTGCAGAAGGGACACCACAGCCTTGCCTCGTCTCCCATGGCCTGCGTTGTCCCACTGCCACGGGGACAGAGCCCACTCCGACTCTGCAAGGCCGGAGGGGACCCCAGCCCGGGTGTGTGCCTTCACCACGTCCCTCCAGCCTGGGCCGGGCGCGCTCAGCGGTAACCCGCAGACGCGGCGTCGGGTGCGGGCCCGCGGGGACTCCGCACAGGCTGAGGTCGGGCTGGTTTGGTCTGCGTTCGAGGCCCGTCTCTTCGTGATACGGTTGTGTGGGTGGAGCACTTTACGAGGCTGTAGGCGTCAATTACTACACCAATAAACTGGAATCGTTCACAAACGGTCTGCGTTCTGAGATGTTTATCAATAAGCACGTGACCAACCATTCTTAAACCCACTTATAAAAGTTGGGTAAAGTGGGTTCTCTGTAAAGTGAGTGCTGCCTCCCTCCTTCCTTGTGATCAGAAATCGGGACAAGAATGGCCCGTCCCTTGGGGTGAGGGAGGGGACGGTTTCTGATGCGGGAGACCAGGGTTTTAGGCCTGGGCCACGACTGTTCCGTTTGCCCTTGGAGGAGAGGCCGCTGCGCCCTCTGGCCCGCCCTGTGGTCCCGACGTCAGCACCTGGCCCTCCGTCCAGGCCCGGCGTGCGGGCTGCAGGCAGCTAGCTGGCGGCTTCCCGGGCACAGGCCTGCGCAAAGGATGTGGGAAAGGCAGGGGACCTGTGTTCTCATGTCCACCCCCCCCCCCGAAAGCCCAGCCCCGCCGTGGGTTCGCAGCGGACCCTGCACCTGTGCCTACACCTTGTCCACCTCGAGTAGCGTGTAGTCCAGGATGGCGTTGGGGCCCCGGAACTTGAAATACCCGTGGAATTGCTTGTTCTGAAGCAGGAGGGGAAACCAGTAGCTGTCATCGGGCCACATGTCACCGAAGGGGATCTGGTCCAGCTGGAACCACCGGGGCCGCATTTCTGTGGTGGTGGGAAGGGGGAGCACAGTGTTCAGCCCGGGGCTACGCTGACCTCGAGGGGGGAAGTCCCGGGCAGTGCTGTGTGAGGAGCTCGGCGCGCTCCCAGTTCTGTCCTCTGGGCCGTGTCCCTGTGTCACTGCGCAGGAGGAACGAGGCTGAGAGCGAGGTGCCGGCGCAGCGCCTGCCCCCGGGAGACGGAGGGGAGGGAGAAGGGCCCCCCGACTCACCGTCGCTCTCCGTGGGCGTCCCCTGGACGCTGTCTGTGCGGAAGATGTGCACGTCCATCAGCTCTGGCTCGCCTTCGAACTCGAACACGATCCGGCCCGCCTTGTGGAGCGTGTCTGTCGTCAGACCGCACTCCTCCTGCAGCTCCCTGCGGGCGGAGCGGGTGACAGTCACGGCAGGGTGCCAGGAGGGCGTGCCCGCCCT
This sequence comes from Cryptoprocta ferox, assembly GCA_028646485.1. Lineage (NCBI taxonomy): Eukaryota > Metazoa > Chordata > Mammalia > Carnivora > Eupleridae > Cryptoprocta > Cryptoprocta ferox. The sequence goes on from CM053564.1 coordinate 36,205,782, forward strand.
CGGGCCCAGGGAGTCACAGACACGCGGCACCCGTGGGCGGTTCGCCACCTGGCGGGACTTCACATCGTCTGGGCTGTCCGGAGTGGCTCAGGGCGCGCAGGCCGACCCGGTTCAACCCCTGTGGACCACGGCGCAGCCCAGGCCTGGCCGAGCTCTGCCATTCGGGGCTCACGGGAGAGCTGGGAACCTCCCACCCGGTCCTTCAGCTCCTGCTCTGTCCTGGGGGGCTGTGGGGGGCGGGGAGCAGGCAACAGCCACGTGAGTGCCGCCCTGCCGGCTG
>CM053564.1:36206561-36238135 GCA_028646485.1 Cryptoprocta ferox
GCCGGGGTCCTGGGAGCTGGGGCTGGGGTGCGAGCCGGGGCCGGGGTCCTGGGGGCTGGGGCTGGGGTGCGAGCCGGGGCCGGGGTCCTGGGGGCTGGGGCTGGGGTGCGAGCCGGGGCCGGGGTCCTGGGGGCTGGGGCTGGGGTCGTCGAAGGCGGGGCAAGAGCGGGTCGAGGGTCCCGCCGGGGTCCCTGGCGGTGGCGGCTGGGGTCTGGGCTTACGCCCACCCAGCGTCTGGCGGGGAGGCGCGCTGTCACCTGCGTCTCTTCGCGGAGTGGAGCGCGCTGAGCCCGGGACAGCCGCGGTGGGCGGGGGGCGAGCACTGTGCCTGGAGTTTGCGCGGAAGGGGCGGCCCCTCCCCGCCTGCGGTGTCCTGGCGAGAAGGACAGCTGACAGGCCTCGGGCAGCGCCCGCGCAGCCTGGGGTTGTGATTTCCCAGCACTTTGGTTTCCGTGGTCGGTTTGCTGAAGATCGGAGTCTCTGGGGTAAAGGGGATGGAGCTGGAGCTGCTGCCTGATTGGTGCCTCTGTAGTGGCCCAGTTCCAGGCAGCTGAAAGCGCTGTGTTCTCTTCGTTCCAGTGGGTCCCAGGCATCCGTTCTTGCAGGGGACAGCCTCTCCCGAACAGGGCACCAGGGACAGAGAGTATGGCCCCCGGCTGACCTTGGCAAACATAAGCTTTGCTTCCAGAGCAGAGCTCGGCTGTCTCCGGCGGCTCCGGGCGCTGAGCGCTCGTCCAGTTCTTCCAGTCCCCTCTCCGTTGCCAGCGCGATTAAGAGCTGGCGGCGACAGCTGTGTTGTCCAAGGGCAGACGCATGGCCGGCAGAGGAGAAGGGGTCTGCGTGCAGAGCGCCAGGGTTCTCGCCTGCAGGAAACTCACAACCAAACTGAGGCCCCTCATTCTCCTCCGTAGGGGTGTTGGGGGGAGGCGCGTTCTCAGTCTGGTACTTGGGGGAAGTCGGTTGTTGCCAGCCTGTTTCCTGAAGGGGGACATGGTGTGCGCCCGTAGGAACCCACGCCGCTGCTGTTAACTGTGCGCGCTGGCTGGCTGGCGGGGGGCCGGGTGCAGCCACGGTGGGTTTGGGCTCCTGCGCCGCTGTGCGCGTTCCCGCATTGGCTGGTGGGGCACCCTGAGGCTGAGAGCCAGGCGGGCCTGGGATCCCTCCATCCTGTAACTTCCCAAGCCTCGCTTTCGTCATGTGTGACACGTGTGTCCAAAGACCTTCGCGCGTCATGAAGCCTGAGGTGGCCTGTGAGACGTTACAGGCCAAGTGGGGAACTGGCATCACTAACCCTGCTGCCATCTGGAAGTGTAGGATGGGCACCGTAATCCCCACGGCAGCTTTGCAAAGTGGCTTTTGTGGCCCTCAGTTTACAGATGAGGAAACCGAGGCTTGAGAAGTCTCAGTGCTCCGTGTCACGTCCGTTTCTTTTCGGTTGAAACTAGTAACGCTGTTAACATCGCTGCTGGCGTGTGATTATCGTTAGCAGTGCTGGGGCCGCCGTTCATCGCCACTGCGGCGTGCTTTGTGCCTTGTTCCCAGAGGCCAGGTCTTTTGTGTTTACTGGGGACATGTGCCGTGGGGCTCCTGGACCTCTTTTTCTGGGAGCCGTCTGTCTGTCCGCTGCCGTGCAGGTAAGCACTGTGCCGCGGCTTCGTGGCGTGCCACGTTAGGGCTCTCGTTCTTCCCTGGTACAGTGGCAGCGTGGGCTCCCAGTTAACCCCGAAATGTGGTTCTGGACCCCGGAGTACCGTAAGGACTCTGGGAGCGCGTCGGGAGGGCAGGGCTGGCCAGAGGCGCCCCCTGACCGCCGCCCGTGCGGCCAGTGGCGCCTGCAGAGGCTCACGGGGGCCCTCCCTGTCTTCCTCCAGCAGCGAAGAGGCCATGGACGACCTGGGGGAAAACACCACTGTGCTGTCCACCCTGAGGTCTTTGAACAACTTCATTTCTCAGCGGGTGGAGGCAGGATCTGGGCTGGACGCTTCCACCTCCGCCCAGGGCTCCCTGCAGAGGCAGTACCAGCAGAACATGCAGGTGAGCGCCTGGCGGGAGGGGCTTGGGGTGGGAAGACACATGCCCTTCGGTGGGGCCCGCTCCGCTCCAGGTATGGCTGGTGAGCGCCCGGTGTCCTGCGAGATTGCGTGTGTCGTGGTCTCAGACCACGGCGGGGGGGGGGGGGCATGTGCAAGTCTTGGCTTTGCTCTGCCATGATGTGGCTTTTACAGTTTTGCTATAAAAATACTTCTTTTTCATTTATTTCACGTCATTGGCAATGCTTGCCATAGGCCATCATAAAGGGGTCAGGTGTCCTGGAGGACTTGAGGTTGCACAGAGTTGCAGCGTCAGTCTCCTGGGGGTAGGGATCACTGGGTCCTCACAGGGAGGCGGGGTGGTGTCTGCAGCGGGCCCTGGCCCCCTGCCCCTCTGCACCGATGGCGTCCGTCAGCTCCCCCTCTGCTCGGCGGCCGGAGCCATTCCAGGTTAACGGCCCCTGGCAGAGCCCCGGGAGCCCCTGGAGGCCCAGGCAGCATTTGGCCAAACAGATGCTGGTGTGTTTGTGTGCACTCATTTGCTGAATAACTGAATGATTTCTGTTTGCTGAGGTGCTGTTCGCTGCCATTTTTTGGCAAGCACTGGTTTTTATTCTGAAATTGAGTCATTTATATTTGTTTTTGGTGTTAAAGCATTTTTTGGAAAATGATGGTGGTAATTGTAGGGTTTTTTTTTGTTTTTTTAAATTCTTGCTCGCTGGCAACATAAGTTGGCAACTTTGTTCTAAAAAAGTGTTCTAATTTTGTTGATGCAAATGTCTGGGAACTTTTGGCCAACCTGTCAGAACTATAGAATCTAGAATTTCAGAGGCCAGCTTCTCACTAAGCTGGTGCTGTTGAGGGCTTCCTCAGTTTAGGGGACCCCGTAGGCAGGGGCCATGGCCAGAGCGAGCTTGTTAGGGTCTTGTGGCTGCAGGACCTGCCTGGGCCCTGACCTGCTGCTCAGCAGGCCCAGGACATCCATCAGTGGTTTTCTGCCCTACCAGGCTGGCCCCTAATGGCAGGTGAGGGAACCGAAAACCTTCAGATCTGGGGAGTCTGGAAATCAGTGCTTTGCCTGCCAGTCCCCACCCCCCACCCCTTTTTTAAGCCTCTTGTTTTTGTGGCAAAGTGTTTTACAGTCTTTCTGCTACATGTCAGTGTGGTTTCAGTATAAACGTGTTTCAGTTACTTTCTTTCACATGTAGTCAGTGGTGTTTCAGAAAGACGTGGCCATGGATCTGGGACTTCTCTGGGACTCCGGTCCCTGTGCAGGAGTGCCCGCGGGAGCTGGGAGCCCCAGCTGCAGACACAGGGCAGGGAAGCGGGGAGCCCTAGCTGCAGACACAGACTGAGGCTAGGAAGGCCCGTGAGTCTGATGGAGGGAGGACTTCGGAACCCCCACACTTGAACGGGTGGGGATGGAAGTGAGAGAGAAAATGTCAGAGGAGTGAAGTGTGGACTCGAGCCCCCAAAGAGTTGGGTGGGGGTGGTTAGAGAAGATGCCTGTCCTCTGGCCTGGGGTTTCCCATCTGTGGCCCTGCTGATGTTTTGGGCTGGGTAGTTCTTTGTTCTGCAGGACGGGCTTGGGCCTTGCGGGCGCCGAGCGATGTCCCTGGCCTCTGCCCACTGGATGCCTGTAGTGAACACGTGCCGCTTCCCCATCTTTTGACGGTCGGCAGCGTCTCCAGACGTTGCCAAGTGTCTCTGGTGGAACGGAGAACCGTCGCTGTAGCCCAGGGCTTCTCCACTTCAACGTGCATGCGGGTCCCTGAGGATACGTTTGAAAGGAAGATTCTGCTTCGGCACCTGTGGGGTGCGGCCCGAGATTCTGCACCTCTCTTTGGCGCTCAGGAGCTGCTGTGCTCCCAGTCGTTTCTGGAGGGGCCAGGCTCTGGTCCACGAGAGGAAGAGGCCGTCCCAGTCAGTGGGGCTGCGAAGCTGATGTGTCTTCCAAGACTCTTTGAGGCTCGAACCCACCTTTACACACCTACCTCTGTGGCAGGCACACTTCTAAGACAGCTCCCGATTTCCCGGTCCAGGTGGCCCACACTTTCTCCCACTTAACACTAGCTAGGTGTTGTGAGCAGGGTTTTGCCAACAAAATTATGAACTTAAATCAGTTGACCTTGAGATGGTGGGCCTAACTCTGATGAGCCTTTTAAACCTAGGTCACTAGATGAGAACAAGAAGACAGAGAGTGGGAGAGGGATTCCACATGTGGGGGATTCTCCTTTGTTGGCTTTGGAGGTGGAGAGGGGCCCCGTGGCCGGGAATGTGGGCGGGCTCCAGGAGCTGACAGTGGCCCAGGGCTGACAGCGAGGAAACAACGGGACCTCGGTCCTCCCACCCTGTGAGTGTGGAAGAGGATCCCAAGGTCCAGATGAGGTTGGAGTGTGGCCACCAGGTGTTGATTTTAGCCCATGGGAGCCTGATCAGTCGACCTGGCCTTCTGCCCACAGAGCCCGGCAGCTCACATGGGGTTTTAGCTGCTGAGTGTGTTGTAATTTGCTGCACGGCAACAGGAGACTAATATACTCTCTTTTCTAAAACAGGCCTACACACTGTCTTCTTAAAATATATCCTTCTTTTCTTGTTGTTATTTCCTCTTTGTTCACTGCCTCCCTGCATGCATTTTCCAACAAAGGACCGGGTGTCCGTCCTTCTTCCCCAGGGCTGAGTATGGGCCCTGTCGGAAGCAGGTGCTCAGTGTGTTGAGTATTGCACAAGCCACTCAGCTACCTGGCACGGCTGCTGAGGGCTCCCTTTCCCTTGGGTGTGGTGACCCGGCCAGCTGGAGGAACGAGCAGAGCGGATCCGCTCCCAGGCCCTGGTGGTCCAGGCGGAGCGGGAGAAGATGCAGATGGAGCTGAGCCACAAGAGAGTGCGAGTGGAGCTGGAGCGGGCGGCCAGCGCCAGTGCCAGGCGCTACGAGGTGGGTGCGGGCAGGCGGGCCTTGCCGTCAGAAGCCACGAGGTGGGTGCAGGTTGCTGGCCTGTGCGTTAGGGTCTGTGCACGGTGCCTGCCAGGCCAGAAGGCAGGGGTGCTCTGCCTTTGGGTGCCCAGGTCCTGCCTTCTGAAGCCACAGATGGTAACTGTGCTCGACGTCCTTGAGGGGGCAGCGCACGGGGAGGACCACCTGCTGTGTCTGCCCCGTGAGGGGCCGGTGGGCGTTCCTCTCTGCTGGGCTGCCTCTTCTCCCCACCCATCCCAAGAATTGGGGTGTAAATCCAGCAGAAATACCAGGTGCCATGGGGTGACAAGCTTGGAAAGTCACTGGATGGCTTAGAGGTCTCAGGTCCAGGCTGGACCATTCTTGCTGACCTAGGGCCTCGGAGCAAAGACCTCTAGGGGCAGTCAGTCGGTTAAGGGTCCAACTTCGGCTCAAGTCATGATCTCATAGTTTGTGAGTTTGAGCCCCACGTAGGGCTCTGTGCTGACAGCTCAGAGCCTGGAACTGCTTCAGATCCTGTGTCTCTCTCTCTCTGTCTGCCCCTCCTCTGCTCACACTCTGTCTCTCTCTAAAACATTAACTTAAGAAACATTAAAAAATTAAAAAGAAGAGCTGCAACCTTGGGGTACCTCCTGTCATCCCTGGCTTACTGAGGACAGGCTGGGAAAGCGTGTTACCCAGAGAAAGTGCTCAGTTTTTACTTAGGGCATAAATCCCTTGCTTCCTTTGATCAACAGCACTTCACCAGGGTTTTTTAATAAGTGCGGATGATTTGTGGAAATGCTGCCAGACTCTGGCAAAGCATTGGACCGGAAAGTCTCTGACCTGCCTACGCGTTCCCAGGGGTGGATGCTGGCCCCGTTCTTGCCTTACGTAGCCTATCTGCGTGCTTTCCTAGCCCTGTAAAAATAGCTGATGTCTTCAAGGGCGTGATGCCAATTGGATGTATTCGACCTGCTATGCAGGCTTCTGGCCGTGGTTGGCCCTGTGGGCCCAGTAGTCCGGAAACACAGCCTGTGAGTGGGTGCTGTGGCCTTGGCATTGTCCTGGTGCCCCTCTGAGGGGCTTCTCTTAAGGTGGGGTGCTAGCTGCTGTTCAGGGCTGTCCTGGGAGAGACAGGGACAGACCATGGGAACCAAGTGCCGTAGTAGGGGTGTGGAGGTGGCACCAGGGGCCATGAGATGGTGGGACTTGTGGTGCTGGTGTTACCACGTGGCTCTCAGGCAGACAGCATGGGGTATGGAGCTACTGGAATTTTCCTGGGCCTTAAGTCTGTTAAGGACAGGGTCCGTCCTGGCTGCTCTGGGTCTCCAGGGTCCAGCATAGGCTGTGGCACCTTATAGGTGCTTAGGATCTGTCGGAATGAGTGGGGGCATCACTGCAGGGTCAGTGGAAGTCTGGTTGGGGAGATCGAAGGGTGCGGGCTGTGCTTAATCCCCGGCCCTCGCTGAGCGTGGCCTCTGAGAGGCTTTTCCTTCCCACCAGCAGACGTGGCTGCATGGGGCCTGGGCCACCTGAGCCAGCAGCCTTCACACAGTTTCTCTGAGTCTTGGACATGTATCATCGGTTCTCAGGGGTGCTCATTTGGCAGTGGGTGGGAATCTGGAGCCTCTAGATGGTGAGACTTTGGTTGGTGTCCGAGGTCTGGGGACCTGCACTGACTGCCCTGTGTGCTCATGGGACTGGTAGCTGGAATAGAGATGCTACCCCCGCTCCGTGGCATGCTGCCCAGGGCCCTGTGTGGTGGAAGGGTCCCCTGGCTGCTCAGAGGCCACACTGGCAGCTCACTGTTCCCATGAGTCCCTCGGGCAGGCTGTGTCTCTCTGGGTTTGTTGGGCTCCTCCTCGCTGCTGGGCTGGAGAGTCCCGGGGTGAGCACTTGGCCTTGGGGGTGCTGGCAGACCTTGCAGGGAGCTTGTGCGGCTCCCCTTCCTGGGGAGAGGTCAGAGGTCAGCAGCATCAGGGGACTGTGTGGTCCCTTCCTTTCTGGGGCTGAAGGTAAGCTCCGCGGTGGCTGTTGACTCTTGGGACCCCCCAGGTCCATCAGAGGGAGGGCTCTTAGTCCCGTGGCTGTCTTCCCAGGGTAAGACGCATGGTGGGGGTGAAGGTCTGCGGGGGCCGGCGTGCGAGGAGGGGCCCCTCCCGGCAGGAGCAGGGTGCGCTGCGGGGCTGCCCCTGTCCCGAGGGAGGGTGGGGTGGCCACCACGCCCCCGCTCACCGTCCCCACTCCGCAGCGCGAGGTGGACCGCAACCAGGAGCTCCTGACCCGCATCCGGCAGCTGCAGGAGCGCGAGGCCGAGGCGGAGGAGAGGATGAAGGGGCAGCTGGAGCGCCACAGGCTGTGCGAGCAGAGCCTGGACGCTGCTGGCCAGAAGCTTCGGGAGAAGGAGGACGGCCTGGCCGCGGCCGGCGAGGTGAGGGCTCTCACCGGGCTGGGGACTCCCGGGGCACCGGGTGGGTGCGCTCGTGCCGGACCGGCCTCTCGTAGCCTCCTTCCTGCACAGGCGCCGCTGCTTTCCGCGTTGTCGTGATCCGAGTGCAGATGCTCGTTTTCCACTCGTGGTTTTCAGTTAATAAGTCAAACCGCTGTCTTAGTTTTTGTAGTTAGGACTTTTAGTGGTTGGCTGGGCCATGTTTGGTCCCGTAAACTGTTTTATGTGCGCGCATCATGGTCGGAGTACGTACGTGATACGTGCAGCAGGGAGCATGTGGCTCTGTGTCTGTGGAGTTACTTACTTAGCCGTGTTCCTGGGTGGGGGGTGAGGTCACCGGCGCCAGCCCTCTGGCTTTGCTGCCAGTTGCTGTGTGTTCCTGCCTGCATTGTGAGGTTCTGGGTTCCCTGGAGCCTTACCTGCCACGGATAGCGGTATCTTCTGGAAATACCTTTTTTCTCCCTTACGGAGATGTAAGTGGTGCCTCTGGATTTGCATTTGATTATTGGGTCTGTCAGCATCTGAGAACGTCTTTGAAGCCAGAGCACATAGGAGCTGTGCCCCTTATCCCCTCGACCCGTTGAAGGTTGCATAAATTTTAGAAGCAGAGCCCAGACACTGATGCTGGTGGAGACGGGGCTGTCCTGACCTTCCCTGTCCCTTCGCGGTGGCGCTGCGGCTCACGGGCGCCGGAGGAAGGAGAGGAAGCGATGCGGGGGGGGGGGGGAGCGGGGGCGCGGGATCGTTGGTATTCTGTCTCTGCGTGTGTCTCTACTTGATAGATCTTGGGAGGCGGGCTGCAGGTTATTTTTGCCTTGGCAACGCTGGAGAGTATGTTAAGGTTGTTCCTACATCTGTCTTCTGATGTGGATGCTGGCAGGAGAGGAGCCGTGATCGGCCTCAAGACAAGTCCCCGTGTCACCCTTGGTGTGCTTGCCTGTGCTCTGCCCCGGGGCCTGCGTGTGGCCACGTGGGCGGGCGGCAGAGCCAGCGGGGAGACTGCCGCCACAGAAGTGGGAAAGGTTGCAGCCCATCAGGACGGAGGACCCTGAATTGTGTTTCTGTCACTCTTTACTTCCTTGGAGAAGCCCTCCCTGGTGACCACAGCGGTCGTGGTCCTTGCACCGCGTTCTCTTACCGTGCCGCCTGGTTTGCGTGCTTGTCACCAGGAAGTCCTCTTGCTGTCGGCCCGGCTTCCACGCAGCAGGGTCCTGTGTGCGGCCGGCCATCTGATCATGTACCCAGCGGCAGCGCCTGGTGTGTGGCGTGCATGTTTTGGGTTCGGGGAGACTTCTCGAAGGCTGTCTTCCTAGGTCAATGTATTTTAGAACCTTTGTTTCTTTTGGGTTCCCAGGCTGGTAGGCACCATTGTAACAGAGCTGACCACTCCGATGGACGGAGTGTGGGACATGGGTGGCCTGTGTCGTTCCCCGCGGGGACCCACTGACACGGGTCCTGGGTGGGGGTGGGCTCTTGGACTGGGCGAGTGCGTGCCCGGCCTCCTGGCTGGGGCAGGTCCTCGGTCATCATCCTCTGTTCCAGGAGGCTGATTTACAGTGATGCCTCTGAGCTGGCTTCCCCTGGGACAGCCACAGCAGATGGCCAGCAGAGGTCACTGGGTGAGGGTGCGGTCTGACGGACGGGCAGCAGTTCTGCCCCTGAAAGGTCCCGAGGCCCTGCCCTGGCCAGCCTCCCCAGCCTCCGCTTTCCTTCCTCACTGCTTCTGGCCAAGGGCACAGGGTCTGCACAGTCTCCCTGCAGCTCCTCTGTTCTGTGGGGCTCCTGTAGCCTCGTTCTGAGGGCGGCCTCAGTCCCCTGTTTGCGACCGGTTGGCAGGGACCTGGCTGTGGTTCCCAGGGAGTGTTTGAGCTGGGATGATGACCTGGTGGGGTTCATCTTGGACGGAGAGACCAGGGCAGGTGTGCAGGGAGAGCCACGCGAAGCACGCTGGGCACGAGCGAGGGTCCCGAGTGGTGGATGTCACGGGGTCCGGCCTGTCTTGGCAGCAGCCTGTCACTACAACCCGGCCTCTTCCCATTTGCTTGAGGGAAACGTGAGGCAGGCCGCCCGCCGGGATAGCCGGGGTTGGGGTGAGGGGTGGCACCTCCTCCCAGGTTGTGTCCCTGTCCTCAGGAGGGAGGTGGGAGGGGCAGACTCTCGTGGGGACATTTGTCGTCCGCCTCCGGGCGGACGGCTCACCTCCGTCTGCACCCCGCAGCCTCTAAGCTGCTCTGGCCTGTCCCACTCTGCTCTCAGACCATCAGCGCGCTGAAGGGGAAGATCTCAGAGCTGCAGTGGAGTGTGATGAACCAGGAGATGCAGGTGAAGAGCCTGGAGTCCGAGAAGCAGGAGCTCCAGGAGCAGCTGGCCTTGCAGCACAAGTGAGCGAGCGGGCGTGCTTGGCCGGGAAGTGCTGGGGTCGGGGAGCCGGGCGGGGGCGTGCTGGGGTTGGGGAGTCCGGAGGGGGCGTGCTGGGATCGGGACTTGGCCCAGGAGGGCTGGGGTGGGGGAGTGGGGCCGGGGGCATGCTGGGGTGAGGTGGGGTGTGCCTGGCTGGGGGCGCTGGGGCCTGGGCTGAGTTGCGTGTCTGCTTGTTAACCGTGTGGAAGGCCACAAACAGGAGAGCACAGGCTCCTTTTGTGTTCTCTGTGGTCTGAGCACCCAGTGACCATGCGTGCCACCTGCGCTGAGCCCCAAGGACCTCCGGGGGCCCTTCCGGTCTGTTCTCCCCATCCATAGGCTGTTGGGGGTAGACACAGGGGCCACTGAAGCTGGGACGCTACGTGTTTGACGTGTTCTGCAAACAAAGTCAGAGAACAGTCATTTCTTCCCTCGCAGGGAGGCTTCCTTTTAAAGGCCACGTAGGGTGCCGGGGGGGCCGGTGGGGCAGACGGGAGGGGACTACCTGGCCGAGGCGGCTCTCTGAGCGGGACAGAAATGTGCGCGGTCAGAGGGTTAGTTCTCTCCCTGGGAGCTGGGCCTTGACCTTTGTGGATGCTGAGCTAGGACAGCTCTGGACGCTCCTGGGCAGGCCTGGGGCGCGTGCGGGGGCCAGTCCGGACGGGTCCTGGGCTGTGGCTGTACCAGGGCCTGCGGCAGGCTGGGTAGGGCCGTGCAGGTGGTGTGGCCTTGGCCACCCGCCCTGACCCGAGGAGACAGGCCACGGTGCCCTGGGTGCGGGGGAGTGTGTGCGTGGTGAGGGCAGTGCTGGCTTTACACGCCCCTGTTTCTGCACATCACGTGCCTTTCTCTGGGTAGGAAATGGCAGGAGGCTAACGAGAAGGTCCAGGAGCTCCAGGCCTGCCAGGAAGCGAGCGCCGACCAGGAGCAGAGGATCAGGGTGAGTTACTCCGTCTCAGACGCAGGCTGTGTCTGGTGGCTCTCCTGGCGTGGTCCCACCCTCCTGCCTCCTCAGCGCGAGCGTGCTTAGGGCACCTGGGCACCGCGAGCTGCCCGTGCCCCGTGCTGTTGACACCACTGCTTGTCTGTGCGTGCTTGTCACGTGGTGCCGGGAATGCCGCACGAACGGGAGGAGGGAGCGGCTGGGCTTCTGGAGTGGGGCGCTGTCTGCGGAGGAACTTGGGGCTCCGTACCCCAGCCGTCCGTCCCCAGCTCGCTCCCTCGTCGGGCCTCCCGGCTCCCTCTGCTCTTGCACGTGCTGTCCTCGGCACTTTGCCTCCGCCCTGTCCCCCGCCCACCTTGCTGCCTGTGCTTGCCTGCACGGCCTGTGTCCGCCTTTCCCCCAGAGTCCAAGTGTGGAGACCTCATGGGTGTCCTGCGTCATCCTGTCCTCGCTCTGTGACCCTGTGCCTGCCGCAGAGCTGGGCCCCATTAATGTTTGTTGACTGACTGGCTGAGCCTGTTTGGAGACCTGCCGTTGACGTATGCCAGTCATCCTCAGGTGTCTTGGGACTGGAGATCTTAAAGGAAAGGCTTTGTCACCTGGAAAAGACTCACTTATTACTTGGGTGCTAGCGTGGCAGGAACGGGTCTAGTGTGGGGGGACTGCATGTGTGTTGTACTGATGGGTTTATTCTGGGTGCCTTTTTTTGCATGTCCTCGGTCAGATGTGCACTAGGGTCCCACCCCGAGGGCAGTGCAGCGTGGAGGTGGGACCCCAGCCTGTGGCCACGTGTCCCCTGGAAGTGAACGCCGAGGACGTGGTACAGAGCGCACCCAGAGGGCGAGCCAGGGCCACAGAGGTTGACTCTGTCCTCTGTCCCTGGCCTCACTCAGGATTTGGAGCAGAAGCTGTCCCTGCAGGAGCAGGATGCTGCGGTCGTGAAGAACATGAAGTCGGAACTGGTGCGGCTGCCCAGGATGGAGCGGGAGCTGAAACAGCTGAGGGAGGAGAGCGCCTGCCTGCGGTGAGGTTGGGTGGGTGGGCAGCAGGGAGGCGGGTGGTGAGGTGGGCACAGGGCAGGCGGGCAGTGGTGAGGCAGGTGGTGAGGTGGGCACAGGGTGGGCGGGCAGAGGTGAGGCGGGCACGGAGTGGGCAGGGGGGGCACAGGGTGGGCGGGCAGAGGTGAGGCAGGCATGGGGTGGGCAGGGCGGGGCACAGGGCAGGCGGGCAGCGGTGAGGCAGGCGGTGAGGTGGGCTGGGCAGGGCTGGGCAGGGCGGGGCAGGCTGCACTCCTCATCCCCGCTCCCTGCCCCTGTGCGTGGCCGGCTGAGGGACGTGGTGTCTGGCCCCGCCAGGGAGATGCGGGAGACCAACGGGCTGCTCCGGGAGGAGCTGGAGGGCCTGCGGCGGCGGCTGGGGCTCCAGGAGAAGGTGCAGGAGAGCCTGGCGGTCCTGGAGCTGGAGAAGGAGGTGAGGCTGGGCGCGGCGGGCGGCTCCCTGCGGGCCATGCTCTGTGGGGAGGGGCCCCGGTGGTTTTGGTCCTGAGTTCCGGTCGCCTGCCTGAGATGTGCCAGCTGCCAGGCCGGGGCACTAGGCGGAGTGGCGGCTCCAGGACTGCCCGGCCTCCCGTGTGGGCGCTGGTGAGCAGGGCCGCGGCAGGGAGACACCGCTAGTCACGGACCGCTGTCAGGGTGGGGGGGGGCGGTGAGGCGGGTGTCCCGTGGGGAGGACCCCACCCCCTGCTGCGGGGGCGTGGGAGGTGGAGGCATGTGAGGGTGTCTGGCGGCTGGTGAGGGCTGGCAAGGGGTCTTCCCCAGAGCGACCGGGAGGAGCGGCAGCGGGCAGGTTGATGCGGCAGTGGAGGTGGTGTGCGCACCCAACACAAACTAGGCCCCACCCGCAGATGTGAGCGGACGCCTGGGCTCCATTTCCTCTCCTTGCGTCTGCTGCTGGGACGCACGGGGCACTTGTGGGATGCTCTCGTGGACCTGGCACAAGGACGTGCTGCCGAAAGCGCCCTGCTTCTCCCTCGGGCGCACGAGGGGGCACAAAGCTCAGTCTCCCCGGTGTGCACATGGGACACCAGCGCGTAGCCTCCTGGCCTCCGGCCTCCGGTCTTGCTGTCCTTCTGCCTGGCCCCCACCCCGGGTCATTCCCTGCCGCCTCACCTACGAGCCGAGCGGCCCTGCGTCATTCCCTGGGAGGTAGGAGTGTGCTGGCAGCTGTCCCCTGGTTGGCCACAGTGGCGGCCGGTGGCCTGGCGGGGTGGGGGCCGAGCTGCTTACGGGCGCTAGCTTACTCGTGAGCCTGGCCTGCAGACACAGCTGCGGGCTGAGCCGTGTTTCCTGCGGGCAGTGTGAGACTGGTTAAGATTCCGTCTCTAGAGCCGCACTGCCTGGTGTGCAGTCTCGCCATGGATGCTCGCTGGCTGTGTGCCCCGGCCAGTTACTCAGCCTCTCTCTTCATGACGGAGCAGCAGAGTGTACCTTGCAGCGTTGGGGGGTCAGTGAGTTTACGTCAAGGACTTCCCTCATGCCCGGCATTGGCTCTAGTGACAGTCATTACCCAGCCCGTACCCGGCACGTGGGAGGGGCCATCCGATGGACCAAGGGAGTGTGGTGATGCCGGCACCGTGCTTGGCCTGGGGGAAGGGGAGCGGAGGTCTGACGAAGACATGTGCTCCCTGCCCTCGGGCTTCTGTTCCGGATGGGGAGGGAGACTCTGACGTGGAACGTGGGTCCGCGTGGAGCAGTGTGGGGGAGGCAGGGTCAGACAACCCTGTGCGCAGCGCCAGGTGGGGACGTCCCCACCTTCTCCCGTTCTCCCTGTGGGGCCACGTCCGCCGCGGACACTTTGGCGCTAGGGCTGAGTGCGTCTGCCCTGGGGCTGGCGTCCTGTGGCGCCCCCGGAACACAGGAGGGGCGTGGGGTCTTGTGTCTGCAGCGGCCGGTCTGCCCCGGGGCCGCCCGCACCGCGCTCACCCTGCCGAGCCTCCATCCTGAGTCGTGGGCCCGGCTGTGCATGCCGTAGTCGGCGGGAAGCCATCTGCTCCAAGGCGGTTAGCTCAGAGATGAGAGCAGGTTCTTCTGGGGGTCAGGGAGACTTGACCTCCTCCTTGTCGCCGGCCGCTCCGTGTGAGGCTGGGTGGTCTGGGGACCGATGTGGGGATGCGCGAAGAGGGGCGGCCGGGGGCCGTGAGGAGATGCGGGGTCACAGCGCCCTCGGCGTTTGCTTCGTTGTCTTGCAGAAGCTGTTGGCAAAGCTGCAGAGCTGGGAGCGGCTGGAGGAGACCACGGGCTTGAGCATCAGGTAGGCGGAGGGTGCCAGAGCCTCCCGGGGCCTGTGGCCGGGCGGCATGCCCAGTGGTCAGTGCGGCCCTGCCTCCCCGGTGACCCCCACCCCCCAGCAGTGCGGCCCTGCCTCCCTGGCAACCCCCGCACTGGCGGTCAGTGCGGCCCTGCCTCCCTGGTATCCCGGCCGAGGTAGTGCTAGAGCCCACCAAGCGGCTTGTGCCACAACCTCTCCGGTTTGATGTGGCTCTTCCCGGCGGGAGGGAAGTGGAACTAAGGGCCCGTCCCTGCCCGTCTTTCGTCCTTCTTTAAGATCGGATGGCAGCGTGGTGGCAGGCGTTCGGTCGCACTGCAGCAGTGGTGTCCGTTTGAGGACTTTGTCGCATCTACTGAGGGAGGGATTGGTTTTGGGAGCTAGCCGTTGCTTTTAGGCAGATGGGAGGGGCGGAGATGGACCGAGTTGTCGGGGGTGAGAGGAAAGCACCATTGGCCCCGTCAGGCCCCGCAGCAGCTTTGGCTCGTGTGTGCCAGCAGGGCAGCGGCTGGGGCAGCGGGGCGGTGAGCTGGCGCTTTGTTCTCCGATGGCCTGGACGGCCCAGGCGGGCACCTTTCCACTGCTTCCTGCCGCCTGTCCTGCGGGCCACTGCTGCTCTTCCTCTGGCGTCGCTGCCGGTCCCTCAGCCCTCAGGACTCTGGGCCGCACTCCGGACGGACTCCTCCCGGCAGCTGTGTCCTCTGGATGTCGCCTTCTGGGCGAGGGCTGGGGGGAGGCCGGTCGTCCGGGTTGGTCTTCGGAGCTGCCGTGCTTCAGGAGCCTCTTGTTTTGTCAGCTCCTGCGACTTTAAGACCGTAGCTCCCTGGTGGTCTTTCCTGCGGCCCTTGCTAACTGGGCCAAGATCGAGAGCCTTCTCTGAGGAGCCGTCCCGGAATCACACCGTGTGAGCGCTGGTTCTGGAGCCTGCGGCCGTTCCCGGCAGCCGTAGTGACTCCGTGTGCGTGCCTCGGCAACGCCTCCTTGTGCTCTCTGTGCTGGCTGAGTCCCAGAGGACAGACGGCGCGGCTGCCCCCTCCTGAGCTGCACCTGCTGCCAGACTCGCAGAGGGCTGTCCCGGTGGGGCCTAAACGTTTTGTGCCCCTCCTCTTGTTCTTGGGGCTCAGTGACTCACCCGAAAGCTTCTCTCCTGCACCCAGGGAGGCCCATCAGAGGAGAAGCGTCCGTGACTCCTTTCTTGTGCGGGAGATCAGAGGCCCACTCATGCCTGATCGGACCAGCTACCAGAGTCTCTCCACCCAGCATGTGCCACAAAGCCCTCAACATCAGTCAAGCCGGGGCTGGCGCACAGCTGGCGGCTGCCTCTGGCCGGGACGGGAAGTGCGGCAGCTCCTCCAGCCCTTCAGTCTCGCTTCCGAACCAGAGGGCCTCCCTGAGTGTGGCTGGCACTCGGGGGGCAGAGGTCCATGGGCTGACCGCCAGCTGGGGTGTGGCTTCTGCCTGGTCACGTGCGTGTGTGTCCTGTGTTCACGCGGCAGCCAGGCCCTGAGGGGGGAGGGGTGGGGTGGTCGAGGGCTCGTCAGGTCTGTGCCTGGCCCTGGGCCAGCGTTCTCGTCGCCGGGAATGCAGTGCGTGCCTTGCTGTGTGTCTGGAGGCTAACACAGTCACGCACTGCAGAGCGGGGCTGGCATCCCTTCCGAGCAGCTGGAGGCTTCTGAGGAGGCAGGTGCAGCATCCTGGTGACCCTGGAGGGCGGCAGGCTTCCTTGAGCGTGCTTTGTGGTCACCCTGTGCCTGGCCACTTGCGGGGCCCCTGGCGAACTTCAGCAACTCCTCTTCACCCTTCCTGTCTGCAGCAGGCGCCTGGGCAGGCGTCACCTCCAGGGACTCATGTCCCCCTTCCTGTCCACAGCAGGTGCCTGGGCAGGTGTCAGTCCAGGGACTTGTGTCCCTCTAAAGTGGGTCCGTGAGTCCTGTAACAGTCGGTGGGCCGTGGGCTTGTGTGCTGGTATAAATGCAGACTCCCCAGGCCCGGGGGGTCAGCCTGTCCAAGACCGACTTGACCATGAATGCTACAAGGAGGGGTTTGGTCGTCCTCTTTCGTCAGCTTTGGGGCAGTTGGAGATTTGGGAGCAGGGCAGGAGACCTGTCGGAGCCTACGTCTGGCAGAATTGGATACGGGGTGGGGGACTGGCGGGGAAATCAGGCACAGGGAGAAGATGGGGTCCCTGCAGGAGGGACGCGGAGGGAGTCCCGAGACCGCTGTCTGGGTGGCCGGGGTGCCTCTGCCCAGCAGGTGTAGGATGGGTGTCCTCCGTTGCCGTCACCGTGGCCCGTGCAGGAGGGGAGGGTGGCACTGTCAGACCTCAGCGAGCAGCGCCTGAATACCGGTTTGGCCCCTGCTTGGCCCTCAGGGTTGTGGGGCGGTCTTGTGCCTCGTTTTGCACATCTGTAAGTGGAAGGACTTTTCTGGAATGTTGGTTTCTTACCACGGGAGTCAGGCTTTCTCCCTGTGGAAACGTTTTCCCACTAGTCCGGGGGCCCGCAGCCACAGCATGACCCACCAGCTCCGCGAGACGGCAGTGGGTTCAGTCCTGCAGGTCCCCTGGAAGCAGGAGCTGGAGGGGCAGGGAGGGGCTTTTGACCTGTCGCCCTGATTCTCCTGGCCTTTAGGCCAAGGGTTTGCTGCCACTTTGGGACCGAAGGTACTCGCTTGGCGTGTGTTGTGACCCCCATCCCGTCCGGTCCCTGGGCTTTGAGGGCTGCCGCCACTAGGTGGCGCCCCCTGCCCCGTGATCCTGCTCCCTGCACTTGGAGAGCCTCGGGCCCGTTTGCATGTCTGGTTGCAGACCTGCTGCTTGCAGCTCCCCATGGCCTGCTGCTGCCCCCGCGGGCCTCAGTGCTACGCCAGGGCCGGGAGGGGCGGGGCGCGAGAGCTCTGCGGCCTTACAGCGCCCGTGGGCCTGCATGCTGGGCGCCTGTGAGCTTCTCGTGTCTTAGCCCAGATGTTCTGTGCATGGGCTGCCCTCTGGGCACGAGGTTTTGGCTTTTCGCAGATTCTGTGGCCTTGCAAAAGTTGGGAACAGAGATCAGCTCTAACGCCTGGAGAGACCAAACCCCTGGGGTTCGTGTGGCATATGACCATTGTCACCTCTCTCCCAGTGTGCGGTTTCTTACGTCCCGAGGAGCCCGGAGCATCAGGGAGCTGGTAAGGTGAACTGGCCGGGGTGGGTCCAGCAGCGGGATCCGGATCCTGTAGGGAAGCCCCGTGGCTACATCCACCCGTCCACCTGGATGTTGTCTCAGGACTCGAAGGGTCCTGGGGAGGAGGGAGTGCTGAGTGGGGCCTGCGTACCGGGGGGGCGGGGGGTGGCGCGTGAGTGCGGTGCCTGCGTGTCCCCATCCCAGGCTAGTGAAAGCCGAGTGAGGGGCTCAGCAGTAGTGCACAGATTGTGCCCGTGTGTGGAGAGTGGGACGTGCTGACCCTTGTCCGGGGAGTGCGGCCCAGGGAAAGGGTTTGACGGTGCTGAAGGTGGACACCAGGAGACGCTCTGTGTCTGTGTCAGCCAGGATGTGACTGTCCGGGGCACTGGAGAAGGACTAACAGAGAGGCCGGTGGGAAAATGGAGCAAAAAGGAGTGCCTGCAGCGGTATACAGGCCCTGCCCTTCAGAAAGCTGGGGTTGGTCACTATTTTAAGAGGGGAAAATGTGATCACCTCAATAGACGTGGGAGTATCCGTGGGAACTCAGCACCCATGCACGATTAAAACTTTTGAGCAAAGTAGGAGGGGAAGGGCCCCCCCCCCCAAGATGCGGCACCTGCCGTCCCTGCAGCTAGCGTGCTATCCCCGCGCCTTGTCTGCGGTGGTGGCCGTGTGGCAGCGCACAGTGGGAGTGAGGAAGGAGGGTGCGCAGCCGGGCAGGAGGAAGTGGAGCTGCGTCTGGTGTGGGACAGCTGTTTATCCACAGAGGAAGTCTCAGGGAGTCTGTAAAGAGCCGCTGGGCCCAGGAGATCTCACAGGCTCACAGTCACGAGGACGCTGCACGGAGATGTCCCACGTACCAGCGGCGAGCAGTGGGACGGGCCCACCCTCACAGTCGCAGCGGAAGCGTGCGGGTCCACGCGGCGGGAGTCTGCATGCTGTGAAGTGGAAGTTCTTTCTGGGAGGACTGGAAGTCACCTGGTAGCGACGTGAGTGAGTGCAGAGTGGTCCTGTGCTCATGGATGGCCGGAGTCTGTGGTGCTGACGTGGCAGTTTGCTACAATTCATCCTCACGTCCAAGCGCAGTCCCAACCAAAGTCCCAGCAGGCCTTTTGGTAGAAGCCAACAAACTGATTTCTAAAGTTTCTATAGAGATGAAAAGCATCTAGAATAGCCATACTTGCTTTTGAAAAGAACCAGGGTCTTATGAGGGTTAATTTCCGGACACACCATAAACCATGTAGATTTGTGTGCTAAGGCTGCAAAGATAGATGTATATGTCAATGGAAAAGCCTAGAAAGTTCAGGAATAACCCACGAGCATGGGATTTGTTGGTTTCCATCGAAGGTGACAAGATAGTTGTGTGGGAAAGAGTCAGTCTTCCGCAGACGGCACTGACTCAGGGGAATGTCTGTATGGACAGGTGCAGATCCTTGTCCCTTACTGTTCCAGCATTAAGCCAGTGGGCCACGGACCTAACTTGGGGTGAACACCAAGGCTTCTGGAAGCTTAGGACACAAAACTGTGAACCAAAGTTGAAAAAAATGGGTAACTTAGAGTTCCCCAAAATGAAAAACACTTTGGTCTCGAGAAGACACAGTGAAGACAAAGAAGAGGCAAGCCCTGGGCCAGGAGAGGATGCTTGTGCTGCGTAGATGGGTTGATGGAGCCCACAGCCAGATTCGGTTTAAAAGCTGGCAGAAGACCAACCGATGACTATGGAAGAGGGTCCACAGATGTGAATGAGGACGGGACTGACGCTCCACATCGTTTGTCATTTGGGGGGCACTGGGACACTGCAACTGGCCCCGTGGAATGGCTGGGACCACGCCAGGTGATGTGACGCTGCGAGCAGCTGTGGTGCCCGTTCGCTGCAGGGGCGAGGTGAGCGGAAGACCACGCGGCACTTGGGAAACCGTTGGGCGGCTTCCCGCGTGTTTATGACGTGACCCGGCTCTTCCATCCTGCCTCTTCCCCATGGGAGATGGGAACCCGGCCTCACAAAGGCCTGCCCCAGAGTCTTCACAGCGGCCGTACTCCTCCCTGCCCGAATGTGGGGACGGCGGGCACACCCGTCTGCGGGCAGAAGACTCCCGGGTGTGGCGTGTCCTCCGCAGGGCGCTCAGTAGTGACGAGGCCGACTGCTGTACACGGACGTGGGCGAGCCCTGCCGAAGCCAGGCGCTCGGAGGCCACGCTGCAATGCCCTTGATTTGGATTTCTAACAGAAACTGTAGTGGCGGGTGGGTGAGGGGCCCCTCGCATCTTGGGTGGGGATGTGATTGGGGTGCGAGGGGCCCTGGCAGTGGGCCGGAAGTCGCCTGCCCTTGGCTGCTCGTGTGTGTGTGCTCCTGCATGTGTCCTACCTCCGAGAACCCGATCTGTGGACCAGGGGAGGCTGTGGAGGGGGTGCTGAGGGGCGCTTTCTAAAGCCTTCATCTTGGTGGAGCCCGGCCCCTGAGCTGGTCAGGCCCATGGGCAGCAGGACTGGCCCAGGTGCTGTTAGCCTGGGTCTCAGGGCCTTGGGGCAGGTGCTGTGGGGCAAGGCCGCCCGAGTGAAAGTGGCCTGCCTTCTTCCCCCCATATCACCCACACCCAGCCTTGTCCTCAGCCAGGCTGGCTCTGTCACGGCCGCCTGGTCCCCATCGTGCAGTGCTTTCGTGCCTGGGGTGCTCTTCTGAGAGGAGGGGGTGCCTGGGGTCACCGCGCTCACCCCGGGTCTGTCCAGGCACTGCCTGGTGCGTTCTTGTGTGGCTTTCTGGAAGCCGTTGGAGCGTGCAAGTTCGTATGTGCCCTCCCTTCCATGGTGCCCAGTCTGTGACCTGCATGTTTCCAGTTGATTTCCAGCAGCACTTTGGTACCGGCACAGGGCACTGTTGCCCTGAAGAGCCACTTGGAAGTCTGTAAGCGGATGTGCTATGCGTTCCCTCGGGCCCCTGTTGACGGACACTTGAGTTGTTTGCAGTGTGAGCAGTGCCTGATTGGTTGGACAAATTTTTAGAAGTACGTTTTTTGCCTCCAAAGACATATGTGCTTGAAATTGGCAGATGGTGCCAAATTGCCTCCAGAAACGCCGTTCTCTACGTTTCTGTCCCAGCATCCGAGTGGCACCACTTAGTTTGGGCAGCACGCTCTCAAAGGTCTCGGCAGAGATGCACTGTGGAGCCGCAGGGCCGCGGGGAGCAGAACTCTCTGGCGGGTTGGCTTTTGAAAAGCTCGTTTGGCAGTTCCCACCGCAGGAAGCCTTATTAGCGGGCATGGGATGCACGTTGAGTCCCTCTGTAGTCAAGCCTCTAATTTCATAGAGGAAATGATTTGCTGGTGGCGAGTGAGCCTCTGTGATTTGGCTCCTTCCCCCGTCCCTTTGTCCCTGGATCTGGCCTGGTTTCAGTCCGGCTGGGAGGGCGTAGTGCCTGTCAGTAAGCGTGCAGGTTTGACAGAATTGACAGGTCTCGGAGGATGTTGGCACTGGGGAGGCCGGGAGGCTGACGGGTCTTGCTGGCTCTGAAGCCTGGCGGCTGTGCCCCTGAAACTGCCGACCTGTCACCTGCAGTGACCACGGGGACCCGGTACTGACCTGCATGCTTCCCAGCAGCCTTTGTTGGTTGGCCAGGTGACCGATCTTGGGGACCAGTCTCCCCTGATGTGTGAGGCCAGTTAGGATGACAGTGGCGCGGAGCGCAGAATTGCTTCTCATTGACCAACCTAGACCCCTTTATGGCCGCACTTCCTGTGGTCGCCATTTTCCAGCTCCCTGGGCATGGGGTCGGTCAGAACTCGAGGCGCTGCTCATGCTCAGGACAGGGGCTCTGCCATCGAGCATCTTTCACCATTTCACCCGGTCTTTGTTTGGTTTCTGGTTTCCTTTGAGGCTCCAGACAAGGAAGAGAAGGGTGGGCAAGAGTTTCACCTTCTGGGTGCTTCCAAGTGTGGCCCTTTCTTGTGCCCTCCCGTGCTAACTTCGGTGGCCTCAGCTGTGAACGTTTCATTGTTCCCTCCCGCTCTTATTTGTCTACCGGGAGCTGTTCTCTGGTAGCCTCGGGCCGGGAGAGGCACTTTCACCCACCCTGGGCTCTCCGTCGGCCTGTGCACCTGGGCCATACTGGGCCCCAGCCCTGGCGGCCCCAGAGCTGTGTGGGCAGGCGCTGGAGACCTGTGAGCCTGTCGCCGCTCTAGGTCCCCGTGGAGGCCGACGACAGAAGCAGGCGCTCCTGTGACTGACTCCTGGCCTTCAGGAGCGGCTCATTCTCCTGGTCGCTGAGCCCCCAGCTCTTTTCCGCCTTGATGTGCCTGCTTCTCTGCTGGTCACCCTCAGTCTTCAGGCCTGTGAAGGAAGAGCAGGGGCTTGTGCTTAGGCTCTGCCTCTGGCCGCCTGTGGCGTTCGATAAACGTTTGGTGTTAGGACTGCTCTGTTTGTGTGCATTCGTGTCTGTGCTTAGACGTGACTTAGGACGGGGCCTCTGTGGGCTTGCTTGGCCCCTGTCGCTCACGCTGCGGTGTTCCAGTGGGAACCAGACGACAGTTGTCGCAGAGAGCATCCTGACAGCTGCCATTCTTCAGCTCCCGGGGGCGGCCTCTGTGCGCCCCCTGCTCCCCGGTGGGGTTTCAGATGTGAGTTTGGTCTCTGTGTGCTGGCAGAAGCGGGCATGTGCGGTGAGGCTGGACAGAGCAGCACCCCCGACGGGCCGGCTCCCCACACCGGGCCCCCCTGCGGCAGTTCTGCACGGGTCTGGGCTGGGCGGGGGCTCTGACGGGGACCGCAGTCTGGGCACAGTGCTGTTCCCTCTGCCCCTGTGCTCACAGCAGGCCATGCGGACAGCACTGTAGAGAATAGAAGAAGGAAGCGCTTTCCCGAAGGAGCTCTACCCTGTGTGTGGTCGCCCCGTGTGTGCAGACGGCGAGGCAGGTGCCCGGTCCCAGACGGACACACTGGTGGTTGAGCATCTGCGGCATGGCCTCGAAGCACATCGGAGGGCTTTTCTCCCAGCTTTGTGGACGCGCCACTTCTACCTCTATGCGTCCTTTTAATCTGACTGTAAGAAGTCTAAAGCCAGAAAGCGAAAGGATTTCGACAGAAGAGGCCATGTTGGGTGCCTGGGGGGTTAGGTTGGAGAAGGAGGGGGGCACCTCCCTGTCAGGTTGCTGTGAACTTGGAGAGGCCTTACGGAAGTCTTCCTGGGGGTCCTCCCTCCCCCCTGCCCAGGCAGAGGGGGAGGGGGCCAGGGGCCGCCTGGGAATATGGGATTGTCCGTTAAATCATGGCTGCCCGTCGGCATGGGGCTGCAGGGCAGCCGTGAGGGGCCGGGTGATCTGGCTTTGCCGCATGCTGCTTTTGTGACGTGCTCACTGCTGCCCAATGCAAAGCCCGGACCTCCCTGTCATCAGCAGCGCCTCAGGGACAGAACGCGAGGCACACATCGACCCCTCTGCACTGCACACCCCACGGCTCTGGCGCACCGCGCAGGCTTCAGGCTTTGGTGGGGGTGGGGGTGACGTCTGGGCCAGTGGGGCGGACACTTTCTCAGACCTGCTGTGTACCGGCTGCCGCGATGCACAGGCTCCGGCCGCAGCCTCAGATGGGCTCTGGTCTGCTGGGAAACGTGCCCTAGCGGTGGGAGTCCTGGGCGCAGGAGGAGGTAGGTAAGTGGGAAGAAGGCTTGCAGGTGCAGAGAGGCGAGGCCCCGCGTGTAGGTGCCGGGGGTCTGGTGCTGCTGTAGCAGGTCTGCGTGTGGCACGGGTGGACCAGGAGGCCTTGCTCTCTCACTCGGGCTGCCTGCCGGGAGTGCGCCCTGGATGGTGGTGGAGTGGGGCCCTGCTCGACGGTTCCTCCTGCCCATGCGTGTTCACGAGGGTTTAGTTCCTTGGGGGCCATTGCGGGTTTGTCTCCAGGGGCCTAGGGGGGCTTTCTGCCCCTTCGTTGCGGTGTCTGTGTGTGGCCTCAAGCCCAGGAGCTCGGAACTCTGTTTTAAAGTTCCTTGTAGAGAGCCGCCTGGCTCAGTCGGTTAAACGTTCGACTTTGGCTCAGGTTATGATCTTCCAGTCAGTGGGTTCAAGTCCCGCATCAGGCTCTGTGCTGACAGCTCAGAGCCTGCTCGGGATTCTCTTTCTCTCCCTTCCTCTTTCCTGCAGTCTCTTGCCAGCTCTCTTTCTCAGAATACATAAATACATACAAAACTTTAATAAAAAATATACAGCACTACGCGTTTGTGCGCATGTCCTGTGTCGGGTCCCTTTCAGTCTGAGTGAGCCTCTGTGCAGAACATGTCCTCACGCTTTCTGTGACAGGAACCGGGCTGCTGGGGGGTGGGGTGGGGAGAGTGGCTGAAAGCAGGTGGCTCTGCACCTCGCAGTGGGCACACAGTGGCAGGGGAAGGAGCCTCTGTGGCAGAGGGGCTGACCTGTGGCCCGGGAGATGTGCCCGCAGTTCGTGTGCCGCCTTCCTGACCCTCTGTTGAAGACCACGGGCCCCGACCCACAGCCAGGAGGAGGCCTTCTCGCGCTGTGCTCGCGGGTGACCTGGCGGGTCTGGCTTCGGATGGCTGGTTCTCACAGGTCTGGGCCTCGGGGCTCGAGGCAGGCCAGTCGCTCAGGCAGCGATCTGGGGTGGCGGGGCGGTCGTGGCCCTTTCCCACAGAGAGCCCGATGGCTGGCAGAAGCCAGGGAGGGCGGAGCAGGGGACAGCAAGCTGCCTGCGGGAAGGGCCCCCAGGGTCTCCCGGCCCGGCCGCTGCGGCAGAGACCCTGGCACACCCGGGGCCGGTGGGGAGACGGCGCCCTGCCCCTCTGCGCCTGGCTTGTATGGTGGGATGGGGGTAGGTGCCGGGTAGACCTCCCCTCTGCCTGCTCGCTCTCCTCTTTGGGGAGACTGCCTGGAGAGCATCTCATCCCTTTGTCGTCACAGTTGCTCTGCACACATTCGGTTTTCGTTGATACTTTATTTTTCAGAGAGCTTGCAAGTGGGGGAGGGGCAGAGGGAGAGAATCCCAAGCAGACTTCACACTCAGTATGGAGCCCAACGTAGGGCTCGATCCCACGACCCTGGGATCATGACCTGAACTGAAATAAGAGTCAGATGCTCAACCGACAGGGCCGCCCAGGCGATGCTCTTTGAAATTTTCTCGAACGAAAGTTTTGAGACGTTGCCACTGGCTGCTTCTTTCATTCTGTCGTTTCTTCTCGGTCTCCTCCAGGAGCAGGGGGCCTGGCTCCGGGTCTGCGGCCCACCCAGAGAGCGCCCAGCATGTGGCATGGTGCAGGTGACCGGCCTCTGTCCTGGAAGCGGCCTGCTGCCCTCGAGGTGGATGCACGAGAGGCCGCTGTGCTCAGGTCCGGAGCGGGAGCCCGGACGGGCAGGGCTGCTGGCACATCCAGGCCGAGCCGGCAGGGAGGCGGGTGCTGACCCCGGGGCAGGAGAGCCGGCTGTGCTGTGTGTCACGGGTCATACTTGGCGAGGAGGGGCTGCGCTCCTCCATTTCACTCCTGAAGGTGCTTGTCTTGAGCCTCCTCTGCTGCCATGGGCGAGGTCTTCACTTGGGCATGTTCGAGGTGATGGGCGGTGACGTGGGGGGCTGCCTGGCGTCTCCAGGCACAGACGCTGAGGCCTCAGGTCACCGGGGAGCAGGCTGGGTGTTTTCTGTGGCCTGTGGGAACCCGTGGTGGAGTGACTGGTGTCATTTCAGATCACGGCGGGCTGGAGACCCTCCTTTGACCGCACGGTGCGTTCAGGTGGCTCGGCGTTGAGGGGACGCGTCAGGTCGACGGGGACAGTTCTCCTGTGACTCTGCCGGCCGCCGGCCTCCCTTCCCGCGGGCCTCCCTTCCCATCGGCCGCTGGCACTGCCGGCTTTGGTACGTCCTCCCGCGAGCGCTCGGGGCCGAGGCAGCTGACGTGGCCGGTGGCACGCGCCTTGTTGAACCCCAGCTCAGTGCGTCGGATGCCCCCGTCCGAGCTCGCACGCTCCGTGTCACGCCCGGAGAGCCCAGCTCCTGAAAGGCACCCGATGCTGTCTCGTGCAGAGGTGGTACGGTTAGGGGACAGTGCACGAGGCTGTTCCCTCTGCAGTCTGGGGGTCCCCGATGGCTGGAAGGGCTGCAGGCTCCGGGAAGCTGTGTCACAGCCATAGCGCCGGGGACGACCAGTGGCCTGTCTCCACCCTTAGTCTCGGAGTCCCTTCATCTCTGAGGAAAGGAACCTGTTCCAGCTGGCTTGCTTTAACGCCGTTCATTAACTGACTTAATGAGGCCTGTACTCAGGCAGTCTGTTTTTATTGGCCAGTGATTCCATCTCTCTTAGCAATCTCTTGCCTAGGGAAGGACCGCTGAAGCTTTTGTTGCAAGTTATCTTCCTGGCTCGGGTCGGTCGGTGTTAATCGACGGTGGGGCATGGAGACCACAGGTTGTCCCTGCCAGGGACCCCCAGTGTCGCTCCTGTCCCACATGTGGGAGCCGTGGACAGAGTGCATGGTGGGCGAGTTTGTGCGCCGGGCACGGCTGCCCGAGTGCATGCTCCTCGCCTTGTGGGAGGTACGCGTTTCTGAAAGCATCGCAAAGATGGCAGAAAGGGGTAGCTGGGCCTAGGACAGCACTTCTTGCACTCGGGGGGCGTTTGGGGGGCCCTGGCCCAGGGGAGGGGTGCTGTGGGAGGTGGCAGCGCACGTCGGGCTTGAAATCTGAAGGGGAGGGTGATGTGCAGCACAGGACAGAGGCCACAGGCCACTGAGCAGGCCGAGGGACGGGGCGCACGCCGGCTGTGACAGGCCGGCTTGGCCCACCGAGGTGACTGGCTCTGTTTGGAGCAGGGATGCCACAGGGCCAGAGCAGAGGCTGGGGGACGTCCTCAGCCTGCAGGGGGCTGGGAGGGTGCAGGCAGATGGGGCAGACACGGGGACAGGTTTTGGCTCTTCGGAAGGGAGGGCTGTGGACTCTGTGTAGCGCATATGTTTTTGAAGCGTGACAGAAATAGCCACAGGGAGTTGTCACGTGTGCTCAGGTCTGGATTTGAGCTCCCTCTGGGTCATTTCTGTATAACCGCTAGCAGAGGTGGCCAAGCCGACCTAGGGAGCAGATGTGGATCAGCAGCAGAGGCCTGGGGGCCGCGGCCTCTCCCCAGCGGGAAGGCTGTGAGGAGGGGCTGCTTGCAGGCGTGCCAGGGCCTCAGCTTCCTTGTCTACACGTCACGGATGGGATGGCGCCTAGGCACCGAGCGCAGAGTGATTGGCTGAGGTAGTTGGCAGCGCTCGTCAGTCCCCACCCCCTGGTGGGGGAGCATGCCCTTGGAGCGAGGACACTGGGGACACACCGGGCCCTGGACATCCCAGGAGATGGGGCGCCAGTCTCCCCTGGTCTGCATGGGAACCTCACCTGTTTGGCTGCCTACCTGTGTCTTAGAAGGTTGGCGGCACCAGGGAGGTCGGGACCGGTCAGAGAGAGTGAGTGGGTCCCCACATGGGTGTGGGGCTATGGCAGTGACACTGGTGAAGCCTGTGGCTTGCACACGTGGGAGAGGAGGTGATGGGACCCTGGTGCAGTTCTCTGTTTCTGGCAGACACCCGGAATCCGCCAGTGTCCTGCGGTAATGTGGAAAGCACTGACCTCGGCTCTTGGCACACAGCTCCTGTGGCTCTCTCTTAAGCGAGGGGGTGTCCTGGGGACAGGTGTGTGCATGTTTGGGCGTGTATCTGGGGGCCCCAGGGCAGCCTGGCTGGCTTCGCTGCAGGAGGAGAGGCAGGGGCATCTGAGGGACATGTGCTGTCTCCTAGGGTCGTCTGATGAGGAGCCTCTCTTTGCCTCTTCCCTTCCCCCACGAGTGAGTGGAGGGCCTCTGGCCTCGGGGACCTGGCTGGAAGCCTATAAGAACACGGGCTGGGCCAAGGGGACCGTCCTGTGGGTGGAAAGCTCGCTGCTGACCTGCAGGGCCCTGAAGCGAGCAGCTTTGGAGACTTGCCTTTTCTGCGAGGCTCTGGGGGCCTGACCTAACTGAATGACACCAGATTCACGGCTCTTCAGGCTTTGTCCTCCATGATCTGGGAGCTGTGCTAAGCTGGGTGTCTGAGTGGCACGGGTAGTAGCCTGGTGTAATCAGACGTGGGTGATAGTAGGGGTGAGTGTTGGCTGCAGGCTCTGAGGGGTCAGGGAGCCAGTCCTTCCTAAACATTTACTGTCTCGTGTGGCAGCTGGTGAGACGGGGATTGATGTGTGTGGTTTAACCGGAGACCCGAGCCATCCTGTGAGAGGCAGGGGTGGAGGGACGGGCAGAGCCCTGCCAGCTCTCAGCATGTCAGAGGCTGGATCTCTCCTCTGACAGTGAGGCCTGTCCTCCTCCCCGTGCCTCACGCTGCCTCTGATCGACTTTCCTTCTTGTGCACGCGTGGGCATTGCCTGAGCATTTGCGGTATCTCAGGCTGGTGCTGGGCACGCCGGGCATGGCTCCTGGGAGAGGTGCTCTTGACCTTGAGTTGAGAGGCTGGGAACCTGTTCCAGTGGGTGGATGGCTTGTGCAAACCCCCCACACAGAGGGCCGTGGTGTACCACGGCTCCGAGTGGTCCGGCCAGCATGTGGGTGTGAGGGGGGGCCGACAGGGTGGCGGGCATCGGTTCTCGGAGGTGTTGTGGGTCCTGCTGTGGAGTGGGGACCTTGGCCTGCTGGGGGCGGGGTGGGGGTTGGCGAATATCCACGGTGGGGTACGAAGCACTTCTTTTCCATGGCCTTTCTGTGGCCTCTCCTCTGCGATCTGAGACACGGCCTTGTCCTGAGCTAGACCCTGCCTGGTGGGCATCTGTGCAGCTGGGTGGCTCACGACAGGTGCGGGAGCCCTGTGCTGGCGGGCAGGGTGCCCCCTCGGGTGTGGCGGGACGGGTGCCTGTGAGCGGGGGTGGGTTGTGGGCATGTTTCGAGAGTCAAGCTGTGGCCAGTACCCTGAAGGTGTCTCATGCCCCAGGCCAGGTCCCCTCCATCGTGAGTGATGCCTCCTTGCTTCCTGATGGCCTTGTCACCTGCTGATGGGACTGAGATTTTGGCAAAAGTCAATCCCGTAGTCATTCTTTGCAGGTTTGTGGGCCTGCCGTTTGGCGGACAGCAGGCTGGCTCTAGGGGTAGAGCCAGAGCCCGGCCTCGGCCGTCACGGTGAGAGGGCCGAGCGTTCTGGGCAGTGGGAGTGCCTGGGGAGCCTTGTGCCGCCCAGAACGGTGAGCGTGTGCAGCAGCGTTTTGCGGGAGGGCCTCACGGAGCTGGAGTCAAACATCGGTTATACCTTTGCTGGATTTGCGTAGTGTCACTGGGCGCAAGGCCAAGTGTTCTGTGCAGTCCGGAAACCGGTGTCTGACAAGACGTTCCAGAGCGTGTGTGTCCAAAGACAGGCCCTGCTCTGAGGAGGAGCTCACTTGGCCGACAGGATGGCTCCGTTCGAGCTGGGGCTGCCCTGGAGGGGCCTCTCCGAGAACCAGCAAGGCCAGCGTGCGCTTGGCGTGTCCTCCCGCCCCTCCCGGCTGAGGGTGAGGCGGCCCGACTGTCATCCTGCTCGGCAGAGGCGGCCCTGGGGCTTCTGGGGGGCTCACTGGCCAAGGCCGTGCTGCGAGTTGGCGCCCCCCGCGCTGGATTGCTTGGCTGGAGGCGGTGTGTGGTGGGCGCTGCCCTCCGTCCCCTCCGTCCATCTGGCCGGCCAAGTGGTGCCGTGCAGCTGGATCCTGCGCCGCTGTGAGCCGAGCAGCCCGCCGCTGGCATCTGCGGCTCCTGTTGGGGCGCTGCCCGCCCGCTTGGCCGCGGAGCGGCAGCACAGCCGCGGGCGCGCGGCCCGTCGGCTCACAGCCGCTCTCTGAGGCCTGATGGCTCCCAGCCGAACCCTGACGAGGAAGGCGTGCCAGCCTGCCGGAGGGCTGACCTCCCTGCCTTTGCTCAGGGCCGCGCACCTTCTGGCATCGCTGGGGTTTGCTTTGCAGATGGGGGAGGCTCTGCGAGGCAGAGGAAGACAGTAATTACTTGGGGGAGGAAGCTTGAACCTTAGGGGCAGCGATACCACACGCTCCTGTTCTCGGAGGCGGCCGAGCTCGAAGGTCAGCAGTTAGTTTGTGTTACGTGCAACCTGCTCTCGGTTCCGTGGAGCCCAGCGGTCCTCCCACAGCTGGGGGCGGGCGCCCCCTCCTCGTGCAAGGTGTCACGGTGCTGCTGTGCGTCAGCTCCTGCGCCGGGGGGAGTGGCGCGTGAGTCTGCGTGGAGGACATGTGCTTCTGTTTCCCGGTTTGTTCTCTGGCTTCCGCCTCTCCCGTATCACTAGAGTTTGCTGCGCTCAGGCGTTGGCCGCGCGCTGCCTCTTGTGAGGATTGCGGGTTCCCGCGTGGCCGCACGCTCACCTCTGAGAGCAGGTGCGTCGCAGCACGCTGGGCTTCGAGGGGGCGCCGTTGAGTCCGGGCTGCTGCTCAGCGGTTCCCTGGGAAGGTCAGGGTTGAGAAGAGGCGCCGGCAGCTGTCACTGGCGTGGCGGTTGGTTGGGGCAGCTGTCCCGGACGGGCCACCGCCCGGCTTGGGTCTTTGGAGCCGCATCTCTTTCATTGGAGCTCCGCAGACCCGACGCGGCCCTGGGTGTGCGGCTGACTCGACAGGACTGTGTTGACCCTGCTCAGCGCAGGCGGGCTGCCGTCCATCCCTGGGACTCAGTGGCCCTGCTTCCTGCACCCTTCTTGCCCATCCCCCACCGAGACAGGCTTCCCCTGGTCAGTTTTTCTTGTTTTGCCCCTTTGCTAGGCTACTTTTCTATTTGGGTTTTTGTGACTAAACAGTGGGAGCCTGGGAGTGATGGGTTTAGGGCAGAGGCTACAAGTGTCTCCTTTAAGGGACAGGTAGTAAATATTTGGGGCTCTGTGGCCCGTAGGCCCTGAGCTGCCAGTCCTCACCTCTGCAGCACAGAACGGGGTGGCCAGTGTGGGGGCAACGTGGCCTGGGGCGTGGGACTTCTCGTGATGATGCTCGGACGACCTGGGCCTCGAGCAGGACCGTGGGCCGTCCTCGGGACAGCTGCCTGGGACAGGATGCAAGTGAGCAGGCGCAGCCCTGTCCCCGAAGGCTGTGGTGTGCCGACCCCCGCTTCAGGGTGTGGGGCTGGCCTGCCGGCCCGGAGCCCTGCTCTCTCCTTTCCCTGAAGCCTCTACTCACACAGCACTGCGCTGATTTCTTTGTTTCTTCTTCTCTGCCGGGGGGAAATCGGGTCGTGGGATGTGAGCCGGTTTGCAGGTAGGCATCGGGAGTGAACCTGGCCCTTGACTGGGCGCCTCAGTCACAGTTGAGCACCACTCGGCTGGTATGGACGGCTGGTATGGACTTCGCTCAGGGAGGCGTTGGTGGGGCGCCTGGAGCCCCGGGAGGGAAGGTCACTGCCCACAACCGGGCGGGGCTTGTGTCGGGCCTGCCTCCTCTCCTGTGGCTGAGCGTTCCCAGGACAGCTGCCACGGTCACGTCTGTTCCATTCAACAGACACTTGCCGAGTGACTCCAGCCTGCAGAGAACACGGTACGCGTGGCCCCTGCGCTGCCACAGAGCAAAGCGAGGTCGCGTTACCGGGGTGCGGGGAGGGAAGCGGCTTGAGGGCCAGAGCAGCAGGCCCCGCCTGTTCAGGGAGGGAAGCCCTCCTGCAGTGATAGAGACCTCTCCTCCGGGCAGCGGGCGGGCGGGCGGGCAGCCGGAGCTGGCAGGGCCCCGCATGTTCCCCGCTGGTGGCCGGGCTGTGTGGGGCCCCGAGGCCTCCCCGTGTGCCCGCCAGCCTGATCTCCGGGCTCCCCCTCCCCGCAGCTCTCCCTCCTGGGCTGTCCTGGCTTTCCGCCTCCGAGGGCAGCTTCGGTCCAGTCCCCTGCTCCGGGACGGCTGCCGCCCCTCCCGTCTCTACGGCAGGAAGCTGCTTGTTCCCTCAGAAACGTGGACGTCCGTTTGTAGGGCCTCCGTTTACTGACAGCCTTTGCCAAATTAATTTTATTTAATTATCTCCTGGGGCTAAGCTTGAATACATTTTGTGTTAAATTCACATTTTTTCCCCTTTTCTAAACGAAATGGACTTAATATCCTTGTTAAAATCTGATTAAAACTAAAATTGTCTTTTTTGAAGTCTGATTATCCCATGAAATGGAATTTTTAAACGTAATTACGGATGCATTTGCATATACTTTTCAGCGCCATTGAAAAGAAAGTTGAAATAATTTATTAATGACATCTTTTCTGTCATTTCCTCGGGGCATGGCGCCCATGTAGGAGTGAGGCAGGTGGAGAAGAGCCCCCCTTTCCCTGCTCATTCTCGGCATCTGTTGTGAACTTTCTCCCGTGGGGGGCCTGTTCCAAGGAGTCGGCTTCACCTCTT
>CM053564.1:36238235-36249438 GCA_028646485.1 Cryptoprocta ferox
ATACAGCCTGCATCCAGCCACCCTGTCCACCTCCAGCCCATAAAGCCATGTTGTAGCCACGGTCATCGCTGGGCCTTGTGCGTGTCCTGTCCCCGGACCATTACCCATGCCGTTTCCTCCTGGACCTGCCCGTCACTGTTGCCTGTGTCTGAGGTACAGGACACCACCAGGGCGTCCAGACGCTTGCTGAAATTTCAGGGTTGAAGGGGGCTCTCAGCTGGAGCTAACCGCTGGGCTCCAAGCTGCCCTCCCAGTTTTGTCTGTTTTTGCTTTGTCTTCTGTGGGGAGAGGGACAGTTTTGTTTGTTTAAAGTGTATTTAATTTGAGACAGAAAGAGAGAGAGCAGGGGAGGGGCAGAGAGAGAGGAAGAGAGAATCCCAAGCAGGCTCTGCACTGTCAGCTCTGAGCCTTATGTGGGGTGGGGCTTGATCTCATGAACCATGTGATCATGACCTGAGCCCCTGGGCGCCTCGGGAGAACTTGCCTTGTATGTGTGAACGGCTCCTGGAGGAGCAGAGCCCTGGGGCCTCGTGCCGTGTCTTGGTGAGGGACGGGGGTGGAGGGCTTTCTGTAGGGTCTGTGGTGCAGCCCGATAAGCCCCAGTGAGGATCACATTGCTGGGCCATTGGGACCTTGACCTCTTGGAAACCACTCTAGGCCGTCCTGGAGAGAGAGGCCGTGGGACCCTGATGCGTGGGCCTTTTGGGGAATTGTAGCTGCCTGTGATGAAGCCTTGGCCGAGCTGAGGTCCCCACCTGCGGGATGGCTTCCGGTGATGAGAGGTGACATATGTGCACTGGTCACCGATTGTCCCGGACCAGATTTCCCTGGGACTTCGCAGCTTGAACAGCAGCATTTCTCTCAAGTCCCCGTGGGTCACGAATCTGGGCGGGCTGTCCCGAGGCTGTGGTCCCCTCAAGGCTGCGACGAGAAGGCTCGGCCTCCCTGCTCATGCGTGTGCGGCCAGCGCGCGGTGTCTTGCCACGTGGGCCTCCCGCAAGCGCGGTTCTGTGGCGCAGCCGGCCCTGCCGGGGTTGTGAGCCAGAGGGGAGGGCGGCGGCGCCGGTAGGATGCGAACCGCTGTCTGACCGGCACGGCGGGGCTGTCCAGCCTGGAGGGGATCTGTGACCGAGGGCAGGGGCCTCTCCCCCCTCAGCCCTCCTCTCTTCCCCTCCACACCCCTCCCCTTCCTCCCCTTCCTTCCCTTTTTTACACCTGAGCCAGTATGTATGACGCTCACTTGAAGTAACTGGGATACTTTCTCAGTTTGCTTCTCACCTGTGGTTAGTTTTCTTACCTGATTTCTTTACGTGTGTGGAGCGTTAGTGTTTCAGACCATCACAGCTGTACACAGCGGCAGATCCACGCCATGTTTCCCAGCCGCACCCCTTCTGTTTGAGTCCTCCCTTCCCTTGGAGATCACCTATTTTGTGTATTTTTCCTGGTGTGCCCCTCCTGTGTTACTTTCTGTAATTGACAGGAATAGGCGTATTTTCTTCCCTCTTCTGTCCCACGAAAGGTAGCGGTCTGTATATTCTCTTCGGCACTTTGTCTTACATAACAGTAGCTCTCGAAAATCACTGTACGATCAGTTTTTATCAATGAGCCTCTTTTCCTTCCTGTCTTCCTGCCTTCCTTTGAGAGAGAGAGAGTGAGCGAGCACGTGCACAGGTGAGCAAAGGGCAGAGGGAGGAAGCGGGGCTCACCTGACGTGGGGCGCAAGCTCACCCATCGCGGGGCTCGAATTCACGAGCCCCTGGTCATGACCTGAGCCGAGGTCAGATGCCTCACGACCGAGCCGCCCAAGCGCCCTCCTCTCTCTTCTTTCAGTGACCTCGTGCTCCGCTGCGTGCGGTGCCCTAGTGTACCCGCCAGAGTCCTGTGCTGAGCGCGCCGGCGGTTTGTGGTACTGCGCCACGGCAGTGATGCTGTGCGTGTGGGGACCTGCCTGTGCGCCGACGCGTCGGTGGGGGAGTCTCCTCCAGGTAGGCCGCTGCCTGCCTGGAAGGATGTGCGATCGTCCGTCCCGTGGTGTGTGATTATGCTTTTG
Organism: Cryptoprocta ferox; assembly: GCA_028646485.1. Taxonomy (NCBI): domain Eukaryota; kingdom Metazoa; phylum Chordata; class Mammalia; order Carnivora; family Eupleridae; genus Cryptoprocta; species Cryptoprocta ferox. The sequence continues at coordinate 36,240,286 of CM053564.1, forward strand.
TTTTCATGTTCCAACTTTATACGTTTATTTCGTATTTAAAATGCTTTACAACAAACGTAATTATGTTTCACACGCGTGTGTACGCCTCTAGCTCCGGGACCGTCTTCGGCTGGGGCTGTACCGTTGGGCGTTCCTGCCACCAGTGTGCACAGGCTCCCGTTCCCCGCGGTCAGGGGACACAGGACTTAACAGGTTTCTCCGACGGTTGTGGCTTTTCTTGGGTACGGTTCCCGAGCAGGTCGCGGCTTTCTTCGCACCGTGTCAGATACGCGTCACGTTAACATTTACCACCCTAACTGTCTTGAAGCCTGCAGTTCTCTGCCATCCACAGTGTTGTGCGGCTGCCACCACTGCCCACAACCCGAACTGTCCCCAGGACACACTCACTGCCCCCCACCCCCCAGCGCCCGGCAGCAGCATCTCCTCTCTGTCCCCGTGAATGTGAGGACTCCAGGGACCTGGCACAAGTGAAGTCATTCAGAGTTTGTTCTTTAGTCTGGGGCTTGTTGGACTTAGTGGAACGTCCTCAGTCCCCCGTGTGGTGACAGGTGTCAGCATCTCCTTCCTTTCTGAGGCTGACTTGCAGTCCGCTGCGTACAGACCCGCTCGTTCGTTCCACCCACCACAGACCCTCGGCATGCTTCCCCCTCCCCTCTGGCTGCTGCGAGCACCGCTGCTTTGAGCGTGGGGTGCAGGCATCTCTTCCAGGCTCTGCCTTCAGTTTTGGGGGGTCTGTACCCAGACACGGAGCTGCTGGCTCCCGTGGTGGCTCCGTGTGTACCGTGTCGACAGGTCGCCACACCCTGTTCTCTGTTTCTGCCCCATTTCACGTTCCCACCAGCAGGGCACGAGGGTCCGCACTCTACCTTCTGGCCAACCCCTGTTTCTGTTTGCTGTTGTTGTTGTTTGGTTTGTTTGGACAGGAAGCACCCTAACCAGGGTGAGGTGGTAGGTGACTGTGGTCTGTGTCTCCACGTTCCTAGTGCTGAGGGGCGGCGGGCATCCTTCCGTGTGCTGTTGGCCTTTGTGTGTGTTGGAGGACGTGTCTGTTCCATCTTTGCCAGGTCGTATTCAGGCTGTTTGTTTTCTGGATGCTGAGTGACGAGGGTCCTTTATGTTCTGGGCGCTAGGGCTCATCGGAGCGTGGGCTCATCGGAGCGTGGGCTCCACGTCCGCTCTCCTGCTGGTGTCCTTCTTTCAAAAGTGTTCAATTTTGGCAGAGTCCAACTTCTCTATTTCCTTTGTTACCTGTGCTTTGATGTCATCGACAAGTCCTGCAAGCTTTCCCCTGTGTTTCCTCCGGAGTCTTACAGTTTTAGCTCCTGTGTGTAGGCCTTTGATCCATTCTGAGTTTATTTTGTATATGATCTTAAGTAGTGGGCCAGGATCCTTCCTTTCACATGGATGTCCGGTGCCCCCAGCACCCTTTATTGACAAGACCGTCCTTCCCCACCGGATGCTCTTGGCGCCCTTGTTGAAAATCATTTGACCCGGGTGTGCGAGGATTCATTTTTGGGCTCCCTGTGGGTTTTTAAAAAATGTTTATTTTTGAGAGAGAGAGAGTGTGCGCACATGGCGGGGCAGAGAGAAACTGAATCAGGCTCTAGGCTCTGAACTGTCAGCACAGAGCCCAGTGGAGGGCTCGAACTCATGAATGGTGAGATCACGATCTGAGCCGAAGGTGGACACTGGGCTCCCAGGCGCCCCTGGGCCCCCTGGTGTATTCCACAAGTGTGCAAGTCTGTTTTTTATGCTAGTGCCACTTTGTTTTGATTACTGTGACTTTGTAATACGATGTCAAATGAGAAAGCATACGCCCTCCCACTGTGATGACCCCCCCACGCTCCCCACAGTATTGTTTTGGCTGTTTTGGGTCCCTTCAGATTTCATACGAACGTAGGGTTGAGTTTTGTTTCTGGGGAAGTCACTGGGGCTTTGGCAGGGACTTCGGTGAACTCGTCCATTGCTTTGATTCGGATCGGCGTCGTAGTGTGAGCTCTTGTCTGCGTGATGGCTTGTCAGAGGCCCACTGCCGTGTGGAAACTGAAGCCCATCCACGATCTCTCCAGCCTCTCGTTCTGTGCAGCCTCCTACAGTGAAATTCATCCGTTGTCTTGTTCTTTGAGTGGACCTTTTATCCACGCATTGGTCATTTGAAAAATACCAGTTCACCGAGTCGTGTGGCTCTTATAAATGTTACTGTGTCTAATTCGTCTTCAAAAATCGCGTCACCAACAGATACTGAAAAGTCTACAAAAGATAGGAACTTGGGAAGCTTATGGGGCAGATAGAAATTTTTTAAAAATCCTGGTGTGTATTTGAAAAGTTCAGAATGTCATTGGTGGCAGATTCTCTTGGTTGTTTTCTTTGAAGTGAGACACTCACTCAGCTCCCTCGTGAGAATTGTGTACCAGATACTCAGGTTTGAGTAACTATTGTTCGTCAGTCATTATTTCAAGGAAAATGGTTTTCCATGAAAATGGGCTCGTCAAACAGGGAAGTGCTTTTCCTCAAGACAACCGCCATGGCCTGGTAGGTGGCAGGGGTGTTTTGTGTAGACTGTTGGCCTTGAACGACGCTGGCGCTAAGGGTGCTGACATCCCCCCACATCAAAAATCTGTACATAACTTGACTCCCCCAAAACTTAATTACTGTCTGCTGTTGACCAGCCTACTGATAACATAGTCACTCACCATGTTTTGTGTGTTCTACGTATTCTGTACCGTGTCCTCAGGATAAAGTAAACTGGGGAAAAGAGAATGGTACTAAGAAAACCACGAAGAAGAGGAAGCTCGTTTCCAGCACTGTACTGTCCACGAGCCCGGGAGGGGCCAGCGGCTCGCACCTGTGTGGCTTACGGGCGCCTGTGTGTGTCTTGCCAGTATTGCTGCCAAGTCGATGGCTTTTCGTTTCTTGGGGCTTTTTATTTCATTGCTGAGATGTAATTCGTGTTCCACAAAGTTGACCGTTTTAAAGTGTAAAATCCTGGGCTTGTCGGGATAGTCCCAAGACCGTGTGGCGGTAGCTCCGTGGTTCCAGGATGTTTTCACGACCCTCAGACGAAATCCTGCACCTCTTAGCAGGCACGCTGCCTCCTTTCCTCCGGCCTCTGCGGCCACGGGTCTGCTTTGTCTCCGTGTGGACCTGCCTGCTCTGGGCACTTCTCGTAAAATCCCACATGAAGCGCTTGTGTGTGGCTCCTTTGATTTAGTGTAAGCTTTGCAAGGTGTCCCCACGTTGTCGCACATCTCTGGACCTCGTTACTTTTCATGAGCGAGTCGTTCCCTTTTGGATGGATGTACCGCATTGCGCTCATCCGTTCACGGTGATGGGCATTGGGGTTGTGTCCAGTGGTGCTGGGGCGCTCACCTGCGGGTTCCTGTGTGGCCGTGCCCTCAGTTACCTTGGCTGAGTACCTAGGACGGCGGTGCTGGGCGCAGGGTGTCTTGATTTCACTTTCTGCGGAATCGCCCAAGTGTTTTCTGCGGTGGCTGCGCCAGTCACCCTCCACTGGCAGTGTGTACCCCCCCCCCACCGCGGTCGTTGCCTGTCTATCAGCTCTGTCTGCCTGGGCCTGCCGTGCCGTCTCCCGGATGGTGATCTGTGTCTCCTGTGGCTGAGCCCGGCTTCGGTACTGCACACAGCAGGGAAGCTCGGAACACGTGCTCGACATGGCACGCAGCCTCCCGGTGGGGGGTGGGAGGGGCGGGGTTCTGGTGTCCAGAGCTGCCACCTGATTATTCAGAATGTCCCCTTTCTGACACCAGTTATGAGACATGCAAAGAAGCCAGAAAGGGTAACTCAAACGCAGGCAAAATAGTCAGCAGAAATAGAGAATATTAATACACAGAAATGATAAAAAGGGACAAAATAGAAATTCTGTAGTTGAAAAGTGCTGAAAAGTGCAGTGACTGACATGACGATGCCCTGGATAAGGCCAGCGGCAGGTTTGGGCAGTGGGGAGGGGGTCCACGCAGGAGGCCGGGTCCGTGGTGCCTGCCCACTGTGAGGAGTGGGGAGGAGCGAGGGGGGTGAGGGGGAGTGCAGACGGGAGCACGGCTCTCACCGCCCCAGGTCAGTGGTGCCTGCCCACTGTAAGGAGGGGGAGGTGGGGGAGTGCAGGCGGGAGCACGACTCACTACGCCTGGGCCAGTCATGCAAGGCTGGAGGATGAAAGGCACGTGGGTGGGAAGGGAGGAGGTGTGCAGGTGACACGGTTTGTGGACAGAAGACGCTGACACACACTAGGACGCACGTGTATGTGTGCGCACACGGCTGCTAGGGCTGAGGGCTGCATATGGCCCTCGCAGACCCGAGAGCCAGGTCTCAGCCGTCACCGTGTGTCTTCACGCCGATTCCGAACGGCTCAGCAGTGATTCCCCGGAGACATTCTGTCTGGGCTTTTCCGCGCCTTTCTGCTCTGGGACGCCACACAGACCAGCTGTCTGGTCCGTGGCGGTCTCATTACTGAGCCTTGTCAGCCCCCTCACTGGGAAATAGTCATGGTTGACCACAAGCCATTACGTGTCCGATGTCTTCGTATGTGCTCGATGGTGTGTTTTGATTTTGATGAAACTCAGCTTATCAGTATTTTTCTTTTATGGTGGGTGGATTTTGTGTTTTAAGCAGTCTTCTGCCATCTCACACTTGCAAATTAATTTTCCCGTGTTTTCTTCTAGAAGCTTTCTGTTCTCATCTCTTACGTGCAGCTGTGTGATCCATCTTGTGTGCGGCCTGAGGCTAGAGCCAGGGCTCTGTTTTTTAACTCCTTCTTTGATCAAGTTTAATACGGTTTGGAAAAGCCACTCTTTTTCCTTTGTCCTTTACAGTGGTGACTGTGACCAGATAAAGGTGCGTGCACATGGCGGTCTGCTTCTGGAATCCGTACCCTCGCGCCCACGCGGCTTTCTTGATGCTGTGCCTCTGCTGTGAGTCTTGAAAGCGGTAGCAGGGGCCTTCTACGTTTGTTTTCCTTTCCTACGATTGTGTAGAGTTTCTCTTGCTTTTCAGTGTACTTTTTAGAAATAGTCATCAGCCTCTGCAAAAATCCTGTTGTCATTTTATCGAGTTTGCCTGATTTTATGGATCAGTTTGGAGAGAATTGCCATGTGATGATGTTGACCCTTGTGATCCGTGGTGCTTCTCTTCATTTTTTGCAGTGATGTTTTGTGACTTTACATGGAGGGAGGGCTCTCGTATGTCTTATCAGATATTAACGACGGCACCGGTAAGGGCAGCTCTTACTGGCCCAGGAGGGTCTCCCGCCAGCAGGTTTGGACAGCAGGTGAGCGCCCCCTGGCCCCGGGGCTTGTTCAGGAGCAGCAGGAAGTTGGCAGGGCAGTGCGGGTGACCAGCACCGTGCACGTGTCGGCTCTGTCCTTCGTCTGTACAGGTGCGCACCGGTTTGAGCTTTGTGGCCGTAGTTCTGGTCAACGGGGGTTAGTCTGTGCGAGGAAGCCAGACGGGAGGATGGTCTGTGTCCGCAGCGCAGAGAGCAGCCGTGTCCCACGGGGTGGGAGGCATACTTCTGTCGATAGTATTTGCGTTACTGTTTTCTTCCACTTACCAGGTTGTAGCGTAAGTTAGAGATGGCGGGAGTGAGAAAGAGCCTGAGGGGTGTCGAGACTGGATACCAGTTACCGTTTTCCTCTGCCTCTTGAAGCTTTTCACTATGCCTCCCTTGGTGAGAATCGTAGTGTCAGAGAAAGCTGGTTCTTCCCGGCTGGGGTCGGTAGGTTGGACCCGATCATTGGTGTGGGTGCCCTGACTGTATCTGTGTGACACGCAGGCCTTCTCTGGCTGTGCAGGACCCTCGAGCTGTATGATTGTAACCAGGCACGGCACTAGCTGCTGTGGAAACTCGGACGAGAAATCTCACACTGGACGTTACAGGGTCTCTCTTGGCTGCGTGTAGGCCGGGAGAACAGGCCTCGTAAATCTCTCCTCCACGTCTCACCCACCGAACCTGTACATTCGGGTGGGCGCCTCTCTTCTTGAGGCCCCACCCCCCACCCTGCCCGAGTATCCTAAGTTTCCTGGCATTCTTGGAAGTGGCCTGATGACCCGTGGGGCAGAGAATCTGAAGCCAGGGACCAGGCTGTTTCCCTGGGGGGTGATGGCTTCGCCTGAGTCCAGCCATCCCCTGACCCTTAAAAGTGGTTTGGCGTGCTTGCTGACTGAGTATCGTTCTCAAACATAGACCCTCCAGGTCAGGCTTGAGTTGTCTAGTGGTCCAATCCTGTGCTTCTGAAAAAGAGAGTTTCTTGTATTGCCAGGAAAAGGAAGAAGACTCCGGGAGAATTTCCGAATTCTGGGGTGTCTGTGAGGGTCAGCTATCATTTGCAAATTTTATTTTTATCAAAACCGAATTCACTAAATTGTTGGTTAGAAAGCTTACAAGGGGGGTTCCTGGGGGGCTCAGTCAGTTGAGTGTCCGGATTTGATGTCAGCTCTGGTCATGATCTCATGGTTCGTAAGATCGAGCCCCACGTCAGGCTTCATGAGGAGCCTGCATGGATGGGACTCTTTCTCTCCCTCTGTCTCTGCTCCTCCCCCTCTCTCAGAATAAATAAATTTAAAAAAAAGCTTACAAAGGAAGTATCGAGAAAGTAGGACGTTCACACAGCATCCACAAGTAACTTCGATAAAGTGTTCCTCTGTATTTCATTAGTTCTGTGTAATTCTTACCCACTTTGGGTTCGCTGAAGTCTGAAATCATGTTCTTCTTGAGTAAAAATCAGGAAATCTTGACTGTTTACTGATGCGTCGGAACATTGTCTGAATGCTGTCACGTCCGAGGCCTGTACCCCAAGTCTGTGCACCGAGGGGCTGGGAGTTGGGGACGCCTGGCTCACTTCTTCTCTGGGGGCCTCTGAGACCGTCCTCCGGGGAAGACGCGAGCCGGGGTCTGGGTGCTCGTACTGCTCCAGGCCGGCCCCACGGATGACAGACGCTTAATGGCTTTGGGTAACTCATTCCTGATCATTTTCAGCTGTCTGCTGAGGTTTTTATAAATAAGAGTAATACAGCAGATGAGGAAATTGGGTTGTTTCTGGGACGGAGATGAAAAGACAGTGTTAAAAAGTTAGAGGAGATGTCTGTGAGGATAACGATTAACCCTGTTTTCAAAGAAGGACCTGGGTATTAACATCTGACTTATCAAAACGGATGAGTGTGATTTTTGTGGGGAGAAAACCACGGCGAGGTGTAAGGTGTGGTGATTCTGAGACAGGACCTTCGGGAGTGTGGCAGAGACCCCCAGGCGAAGCCATCTCGTAGGTCGCAGTAGAGCCTCGCCACCTTTACTTCCATCGGACTCCTCGTGCGGGCGTGGGGGCCGCTGGCCCGGAGGGTGCTGGGCTCTGGGCCGAGGGGCCCGCTGGGTTGACGTCGTGGCCGGCGCTAGCGCCGTGTCCGTCACAGCTGTGACTGCCTCCCGCCGGGCGCAGCGCCTGCGGGATCTGCCACGGGAAACGGACTCTGGACGGGGGTTGTGAGGAGTGTTTCTCCTGAGGTGAAAACGTTCCGGAGCGCAGGGGTCCTGGTGGGTTTCCAGGGACTTCCGCGGAAGCACGTGGTGTCCCAAGTCCACACCGACGACACTGACTTACACAGGTTCACACTGAGGGGTTCTGGGCAGCTCTTCCGTTTGACAACTCTTGCCGCGAAACTCCCCACGCAGTTAGTGCTGGCGTTTCTTTCTAGGAAGAGACACCTTTGGACAAATTTCATCCTAAATATACAGTTTCAATGCTATTTTGAATAGAACTTTTTTCACTTTCTAGATTTTGCTACTGGTCGGTACACGAAAAATACACTTTTTCGTGTATTGACTTTGTATCGTGTACTCTGCTAATTTTGCTCTTAGCGCCAGTGATTTTTTTTTTTTAGATTCTGGAGGATTTTCTATGTGAATAATGGTGCTGTGTGCAAATAAAGACAGTTTACTTCTCTCTTTTGATCTTGCCTTTCTTCTCTTGGATTTTTGTTTTTAAAGTTTGTTTATTTTGAGAGAGAGAAACAGAGCATGTGTGCGAGAATGGGGGACGGGCAGAGAGAAAGGGAGACAGAGAATCCAAAGCAGGCTCTGTGCTGTCAGCGTGACACGGGGCTTGATTCTGCGACCCTGGGACCATGACCTGAGCTTAAATCCAGAACCCACCGAGCCACCCGGGTGCCCCCTTCTCTTGTTAACTGGCGAGGGCCAGTGTGGGGTGGCCGCGGTTCCCAGGTGCCTCGTTTTTGTTCACAGTCCACAGGGAAAGCATTCAGTAGTTACCATTCAGTGTGATTTTAGTTGTACGTTCTTTTTTTTTTTTTTTTTAAGTTCGTTGAGATTTAATCAGTCACCTAGCATTGTATACTTAATCATCTTTTTTTTTTTTTTTACTGTTTTTTGGTCCCTTTACTTGTTGCTAAGAGCAGCCTCTTAGAAGAATCTTAAAGAGATTTTAGTTAATTGGTCCTTCCCTCATCAAAAGACCCTAATAGACACGTGTTTAGTCAAGTTTCTTAGTCACTGAACTACTGGTGAAATCAGGGGAGAGACAACTAAAAGGTAAAGTGGGTATTTATTTGTACTTAAAACTATAAACCACCAGATAAACTGGCTCTGTTATCACGATACATTAAAATATAAAACCACTTTCTACAGCTACTGGAATAACAAGTTAGGAGTTGTAGTTAAGCCAGCCGGCGGGGGGGGGGGGGGAGAGGACATCAGTGATTCACATTATAACTTAACCCTCCACCCTAACAACTGAGGTTGTTAACAAGCCTCCCAACCTCAGAAAATACAAATAATCCTTTATCACGTGTCTTTTTATGTTTACTTCCTATTCTTGAAGTTCAATTCTGGAGCTTAACGATATCCAAATTAGTATTATATCTAGTTATCTATAGCCAGAAACAGCTTTTAGCATGTTGGGCATAGCAGCCAAAGCTATGGAATCCTCTTTGATCAGACTTCTCATATCACCTTGATTGATGGACTAAACATAATGAAAAACAGAGTATCAAGGCAGAGGTACAGGACCCTAACAGACAAATCCTAGGAGAAGTAATATAGCCACCGCCCAAATGGGGATTGGTTAATATACTCATCGTCTCCCATCTTCAGGCTGTATGTTCAGAGTAATTTGGGAAGACGTCCAT
>CM053564.1:36257120-36279297 GCA_028646485.1 Cryptoprocta ferox
GGGCCTTGGGGTGCGTGCATGGGGCCGAGAGTGGCGGGCAGCTGGAGCCAGAGACTCCGTCTGTCACTGGCCAGCCACCGTCTGTGGGGAAAGAGCGGCGTGCTCTCTGTCTTTCTGGGAAGTGGGGCAGCTTTAGAAGTTGTAACGACAGCTGTTGCCTGCCACGTGGCCAGCGTGTCACGTAGGGGCAAGAGGGGTGACCTTTGTGGGTGCCAGAGGTCTCGGGACCATCAGTGGCCACTTGCTCTGGAGTGTCTGACCTCCAGCTGAGTAGCCACAGGACTGGGCACAGCAGGGAAGACACTGCTGTGACCCCGTCGGGACTGGCCCACGTCGAGGACACAGGGAATTCGTCCTTCTCTTCGGGAAGACAGCAGCTGCCTCTCTGCATCCTGGGATGAGTACCGGCTTTTGTCTCAGCTCAGCGCTTGGTGACATGGCCCTCCCGACCCCAGCGCCACCTCCCCACACTCCTGGTCCGCATTATCCAGAAAAACCCGATTTAGTGGGACATCCTGTTGCCCTGTGACTTGGCAGTCGTGAATGTCTGTCCTCGGGGTTTAAGCCGAATTTTGCTGTGCAGTGTTTTCCATTCCTGGTTCTGCGTACTTTCTCGGGGGGCTCGTCCCTTTTCTCTAGGGCCCCCCCACCCCAAGCCCACCTCCGGACGTAGCCTCTAGGACGAGGCCCGGCCTGGGGGCATTGTTCTTGGGGAGGGTAGCTTCCTGGACATGAGCCTGAGGCCTCATTCGCTTTGGAAGTTGGACTCCTCTGCATCTCACGTCTTGTAGACTCGGAAATGGGCACTTTGGCTTTGACGGGGGCCCCGGCACGTATTAGCGCGAGCCTCGGAGTAGCTGCTGCCGGGCCGGCCGCCTTTCCTTGAGCGCTACCGTGCGGTACCCCCCCCCAGCCCCTGCTGTGCCGCACGCACGCGTGGCTGAGTGCCAGCCAACAATGAGCGGCTCCATGGGCCAAAAGACGCCTTCCTCCCTGAAGGCCCACCAGTCAGAGCCGTCAGCCGCAGTGTCACGGCTCGGGCCACAGTGGGAGCGGTCACTGTCTCGTCATCTCCGAGTGGAGGGTCCTCTGGCCCTCTGAAGGCCATCCGCTTTTTGGTGTGTGCACAGGAAGTCTCGGGCTGGGCTGATCCCCGGCCCCAGTCCTGCTTGCCGTGAGTGCTCAGCCAGGCCCCGGAGCACCCTTGGTAAACCTCCCTGAGCCGCTCTGGCCACACAGCAGGCCAGGAGGTTTCTGGAAGGTAAATGCTTGTCCTGCCGGGAGGTGCTCCAGCCCGTGGTCTCTGACTTGATGCTGGTGAAGCCATGCTGTTTGGTAATCAGTCCACGGCTCCTCAGCAGCTGGGCGCTCACGACACGTGGCTGGTGGTGCAGGCGTGGCTCTCGGATCCCTGAGTCCCAGGGCTTCTCCTCCTTGTCCCCGTCCACCTCCCCCAGGTGCCCCGTGTCCCGGCGCCCTGGCTCGTGCACATGCAGGGGCGCCCCCTCTTCTGTCACCCGGCTTCTCTGGAGGGCCGTTTCCAGTGGCTCTGACCACGCGGTGCGCTGTGTGGCAGGGTAGTGTTAGGTGTTCTGTGCTCAGATACGTGACACATGAATTCTTGTCATAAGAAATTCACATCACGTCTGGGACATCAAAGACCCCTTTGACAGGCACCGCTGACCTCGGCCCCGGCCTGCAGGTGCCTGGCGACACCGGTGCGGCTGTGGCTTGGTGCGGCGAGCTGTATAAATACACGCACGTGCTGCTGGCGTATTTTCCGAGCTCAGGCTTGTGAAGTGGTTCGTGCGGTTTTAGGGACCCCGTCCTGGAGTGCTTTCCCTGGGCACCTGTGGGACTCACGTGGCCCTGTGGGTGGACGAGGGGGTGCTTCTGGAGAGTGGGGCTTGGGCCCTGCCTGCGGGCCAGGGCGGCTCCCTAAGGTCTGAATGAACAGCGCCCTGCTCAAGGCTCAGAGGTCCGCGTCCCCGTCCTCCGGGCCTCCTCCTCGCCTGGCGTGTTCCGCCTCTTCCTGGCAGCACACCAGCATCTCGGTCCGCCTTCTTTCCTCTGTGCTCCGTCCCCAGACCCGTGCAACTTGGAGAGCGTGGCTGGACAGGCGCACACAGGCATGAGATGGATGACACGCTGCACCCTCAGTGCACGCATCTGCCTCCTTTGCCGCCACCGGTCAGGCCCCCGGAGAAAGGGGCCTGGGGCTCCGGAATGGCAGGTTGGGCCCCATGCGCTGTGCACAGCCTGCCCGGGGGGCCGCTGACCTGTGTTTTGAAGCCAGGAGGGCCCGAGTAGCTTCCCGCACCCAACCTCCGCGACCCCACAGTGAGTGTGGGTCCCAGTGCACCCGCGCCCGGCCTCCCCGCTGCCACAGTGAGTGTGGGTCCCAGTGCGCCACCACCCCCCCCCCCCGGCCTCCGAGACCCTATAGTGAGTATGTGGTCCCAGTGCGCCCGCGCTCGGCCTCCCCGACCCCACAGTGAGTGTGGGTCCCAGTGTGCCTGCACCCGGCCTCCGTGACCCTACAGTGAGTGTGTGGTCCCAGTGCGCCCCCGCCCGGCCTCCGCAACCCTATAGTGAATGTGGTTCCCAGTGCGCCCGTGGTCGGCCTCCCCGACCCCACAGTGAGTGTGGGTCCCATTGCGCCTCCACCCGGCCTCCGCGACCTTATAGTGAGTGTGTGGTCCCAGCGCGCCCACCCCCAGCCTCCGCAGCCCCACAGTGAGTGTGTGGTCCCAGTGTGCCCGCGCCTGGCCTCCGCGACCCTACAGTGAGTGTGGGTCCCAGTGCGCCCGCGCCCGGCCTCCCCTACGCCACGGTGAGTGTGTGGTCCCAGCGCGCCCGCGCCCAGCCTCTGCGACCCCACAGTGAGCGTGGGTCCCAGTGCGCCCATGCCCGGCCTCCCCGACCCCACGGTGAGTGTGTGGTCCCAGTGTGCTCAGGGTGGCCCCCTGGGCTGCCGGGCTGGGAGGGCGAGGGCCCCTGTTGGGCACATGTGCGGTCTTAGCTGGTCAGTGCCAGCCTCCGCAGTCCCTGTGCCCAAGCTTGGATGTGCAGCTCTGAGAAGCACCAGTTGGGACACATTCTCAGGACATAGAAACTTCTCGCAGAGGGAAGGGGGCAGAGCTCTGCTGCCGTGGTTGGGGTCTTGCTTGCTCTTGGACATTCTGTTTTCTTCCTGTTCTTTTCTCCACACAGATGCGTTAACATTTTTTTTTAATGTTTATTTTGGGGGTCGGAAGGAAAGAGAGAAAGACCAAGCACGAGTGGGGGAGGGCAGAGAGAGGGAGACACAGAATCTGAAGACAGGCTCCAGGCCCTGAGCTGTCAGCACAGAGCCTGACACGGAGCTCGAACTCACAGACTGTGAGATCCTGACCTGAGCTGAAGTCAGACGCTTAACCGACTGAGCCCCCCAGGCGCCCCCAACATAGGTACATTTTTAATCTCGTTGATCTTACTCTCTGGTTTTGCTTTTTCAGTGTGTGTATTTTTTGGTGTCAAAAGATGCACACATATTAGCATTTCAGAATCGTGTGCCTGTCACCTCTCCTTACTGTTTTCATGGCACGATGTATGTGTTCTGTTGTACGAAACCAGCTTGGGTGTGCCCCCAGCCTGGTAGTCTCGGGTTGTGGGACGTGGGCACACAGCCTGACTGCTCTGTGCCTCTGTGCTCCCGCCATAAAATGAGGGTTGTGGTGGCTCATGGCCTTGTCTTCTGGGGTTCTTCTGTTTGATTGGGACTGATTCCCGAATCTCATAGTTGCTCGTCAAGTTGAGAGAGAACCTCAGAGGATGTTTTCTTTGTCACAGGTGCAGCGGGTGGTTTCCCGGTGGCGTGACCTTTTTGGGGGTTGTCCTGCAGCGTCTGCAGGGGTTTTTGCTGCTGAGTCGCCCCTGTTTTTCTGCAAGTGACCAGGGCTCCAGGTTGTGTGTAGGAAGCACGGGGAACTCATCTGTAGGGCCCGGGCCCATCTCCAGGGGTTCAGTTCCGTGGATCGAGAGGTGCAGGTGCGTGGGCTGGAATGACTCCAGATGACATAGGCCACTGTTCCCGTTCCAGATGACCCGCCCCATCCCGGAGCCCCCACCTGCGGAGCCCCACGCACCCTGTTGCCCTGTCCCGTGAGCGCACCCTCTGTGTTCTCGCCCTGTCATGTGCTGCTGTGGCAGCCGCCCGCCCCCACTTTGCCCTGGAGCAAGTCTCACGGGCAGACAGCGCCCGTGTTTAGGTGGAGAACCTACTTCCTGTTCGTTATTGAGCTTTTTTTTTTTTTTTAAACATTAGGGACAGTGACATGGGGAATGTAGCTGGGCAGCCGTTGTGGAGACAGCACGGCAGCTGCCCAGAACACTGAGGATGGAATGAGCCAGCTATTCCGCTTCTGAGCACATCTCCAGGAGTCGGGAGCAGAGACTCGAACACACAGCTGCACGCCCGTGTTCACAGCCATGCCCCTGATGGAGAAACAAGATGGGGTCTGTCCACATGCTGGGGCGTCGTGCCGTCTGAGGAGGGAGGGGCGCTCTGATGTCACCCGTAACATGGGGGACCCTTTCTGACGTGGTGCTCAGTGACGTGAGCCTGCCACAGAAGGACTGTAGGCGGGGGTGCCCGCGGTGGGGATGGGTGTGCAGGGGGCGTTTGATGAGGACCCGGTTTTCAGTTTGGGAAGACGCAACAGTTCTGGAGGTGAAGGCCCTTAACACCCCGAGCTGGACGCTGGTGAGGAGGGTGAATGTTACGTTAGGGGCGTTCTGCCGCGGTTCCGGAGACAGAATGCCCCCCCGCCCCCATAGCCGCACGCCCTTGCTTCCTTGAGACGCATTCCCTGAAGAGCACTCTAGGTCGCGGGCGTGGACTCCCCTCTCGGTTACGTTTCTTACCTTGTCCAACGGCCCGACCCTCCGCGGGAAGTGGGGCGGCACGGCCAGGGCTAAGAGCCACGCACCGGCCAGGGAAGCCGTCCTGGGTTGCGTCCTGGAGGAGCTGCTTGACAGGGTCCCGGGGATGAGCGAGTTCACCCTTGCTGTTTTCTGTGCTGCCCCCAGACCCCTCCCGCAGGCCCGCCGTCGCGCCCCGGGACCTGGTTGGTTTGAGGGCTTCGGTGCCTGGTCCACCCACGTCCTCTCCTAGGGCGTGTTTTCACAGCACGGTGAGTGCTGGGGCAGCTTCCTGAGAGGTCACCTGTAGCTGGCTGGGCACCCCCCCCCCCGGCTCACCCTCACCTCTCTGGGTTTAGAGTGTCCATGCATCGCAAAACCCACCTCTCTGTCTCTCCTTTTTCTCGTGCGGAACATTCCGGAACCTTCGCCCTCCATGCACTGTTTCTAACTAAAGCTTGTACACGGCAGTCCTCCAGCAGAACATGTTTTCTTCTTGATCAGCTGCAGAACCGAGGGTACGCAGGACTGCACACGGTTTAACGTCTTAATTACTTATTTCACATCGGACTTTGTGTTCCTCAGTTATGTAATGAAGTGTGACACATCACTGTCATTGTCACCTATGCCTTGGCGTTTTCCACGCGGCGTTAAGTGGGTTGGCTTGTGTACCTCACGAGACCTTTGTAAAGCTTCCTGTCTCTTCCTGCTCCCGTGCGCTTGACGGCCGCTCGCGCAGCAACGTGCCTGGGGCTCAGGGTTTTGGAAATAGGCCTGAGGAGCTCTGTCACACTGACGTGCCAGCCTGCGGTTGTCTGGGCGTGACTGATCCCGCTCCGTCTCTTTCCTTGGAAGGTGTCCCACCTTTTTCTCTGTCGCTGAGGTCGGGTGGGAGGTTCTGGAGCGTAGCTGAGAGTTTTCTGTGCTTTGGGTTTTGAGTGCTGGCGGAAGTGACCGGATGGTTCCTTGGGTCCTGATGCAGCCAAAGTCGGAGCCGTGGGTGTTGGGCCCCGTACGTAGGCCACCAAGGGAAAGCCTGTGGGTGGCAGTGTGGCCTCCAGCAGCTGCAGGCCGTCCTGAGTCGGGCCGATTTGGCGGCGTGCATGCAGGCTAGTCGTAGGGCGAGGCAGGCCCTGCAGCCCGCGTCCCTGCTCTGCGAGGAGGGGGTGGCTCATCTGAATGGTGGCACCTGGGATTTGTGGCCGAGGACCAGCCCGCTGAGGGTCCGCCGCAGGAGTGTGAGGGTTGAGCGGGGACGACCCATCCGCTCCCGGAGGGGCAGCACGGGCCCAGGCCGCCTAGGCCGCGGACGCGCCGCGCCTCAGGCGAGGGGGCCGCGCCTCAGGCGAGGGGGCCGCGCTGGCGGGGCTGGTGTTCTCTCCGGGGGAGGGGAGGGAGAGCGGTTCGCTGCTTGCTTCGGTTGTGGAGCCAGGCCCCGGTGGCCGCCCAGAAGTCCCGCGGCGCTGGGGCGTCTGATGGCCTCCGTGTGAGTGTTGAGCTGAAGGAGCGGAGACCCCCGGGTCCTGGGCGCGGCCGGGTGTGTGCGCCTGTGTGCGCACGCACACCTGTGAATGCGCGTGTGCGTGCACGTGTGGCCGGGGGACGCGGGTGCCCGCCGCCAGTGGGATGGAGCCTCTCACGGGGACCGCTTATGGGGTTCACTTTTCTCCTCTTCTGAGCCGCTACGGGTTCCCCCTCATCGCTAAATTGTTTCATTCCAATTACCTTCGCTCGGGAGGAGGCTGGAGAGCCTGGTGAGAATGAGGCTGGCTTGTCACCGTCTCTAACGCCAGCTTCGGGGGCCCCATGCTGACCTCAGGGCACGAAGCTCGCTTCTAAATTGGTGTCACGCTCTCTCCACTCCACCGCCTGGGCTCCAGATGGCAGGAGGGAGCCGCGGGCCACCTGCTCTCTGGGAGAGAGGGCTGCCACCTCGGTCCCCGAGAGCCCCGAGAGACTGGGTGGCCGTCTGCTGACAGTCCTCTGCGCCGGCCTGAGCAGATGTGGCGGGGCCGGGAGACGAGGCGCTCGCCCTGCCTCCCCCACGGTGTGGGGCCGGTAATGGGCTGGGGGCCGGGGTCCTGTGGATTTGTTTTTGGTAAACGGGGCCCAGGTTCTAGTCACGGTCTGTACACCTGTCCGACTGAGTAACACAGAGAAACGACCGCTTGAGTATCTCTGCAGGACGTTTCAGAAAGAACCCCCTCCCGGCGTGTAAAGATTTTTTCCTTTCCCTGCAAGTATCTTTAAGTCCTGAGGTTGGAGAGCTTGAGGAAGCTCCCAGAAGAATGGGAGCTGACATCCAAGGCCGGCTCAGCCTCCCGCTCCTGGGTGACGGTCTTGAGGGAGGTCCCTTAAATCCTCTCATGTGGGGAGGAGCGCGGGGTCCCCACAGGCCCAGTGAGGGGCTTCTCAGGGGGCTGGTGGGGGGGTCTGCGAGGGCCACTGCGAGGGGGAGAGCCGGCGAGCCCCCGTGGGAAGCGTGTGGCCCACAGGGGCCCAGGTGTGTGAGGAGCCGGGCTGCGTGGGGCTTCGGCGTGGACCGCTGATGGGCGCCGGTGCTGGGAGCTCACGGCCTAGTCGTGACGGACCCCGGGGGTCCCTGAGAGACTCCGCGCATGCATGGCGAGCCCGGCAGGCAGCATGGGGAGCGTCCCTCTTCCGGGAGGTGCTGGTCGTCCCGGGACAGCTTGGGGAAGAGCACTGTGAGCCCGGGGTGGGCTACCGCAGGGCCCGCGGCAGCGGGTTGGAGGGTTCACAGAGAGGCAAGGCTGCGGGCGGCTGGGGCCCGGGCCTGGTCCAGGAGCGGGGTGTTCCTGGGAGCTGGGTGACGAGGTGCCACTAGAGGCCGGGAAGAGGGCCTTTGGGCACCATAGTGACCAGTACCTGCTCGGTAGTTGACCTGATGTTACGTGGCCGGTGGCGGCTGCGGTTTGAACCAGGCCGTGGGGCACGTGCAGGGCCACGCCACACCGGTCTGTGAATGGTGTGTGGGGCTCGACACGTCCCAGGTGTGGGACTCACAGAATGAGGTCCCCTCCAGGGCACGTCTGATGCTAACGTGTGTTCTTGACCCCACAGGACCCCGGAGGACCTCTCCAGGTTCATTGTTGACCTGCAGCAGCGAGAGCTTGCCTTGCAGGACAGGAACAGCGTCATCACCAGCAGGTAGGCGTGCCGGCCCCGGTGGCCGTGGACGCGTCACTGGCTGTCGGTGAGGAGCTCAGCCCCCACCTGCGGTCCCCGCGTTAGCTTGGACGGGGCTCGGGTTGCAGGGGGCTTGTGCCGAGTGACAGAGTGCTCCCTCACCTCAGAAACCCCAGGCCCTTAGGAGCTCAGTGCCAGGAAAGGGGACAGAGACCAAATGCTTGTCCTGAGGCCGCACCAGGCGCTTCCAGGGTGGTCCTCCTCCCCTCTCCAGCAACTCGTCTGTAGGCACAGAGGAGAGACCTGCACCCCGCTGCCGGCACGCCCCCCTCCAGCCTCGGGGCCTGCCCCAGAGCACTTCCCACCAGACGGGGCTGCCTGAGCTTGTCCACTTCCTGCGGGGTCTTTCAAGGGGGCACAGCTGAGGGGTCTGTGATGAGCCGGCCCCAGCTCTGTGTGGACATAACGTCTTAAGGATTCATCAGTAGCCAGAGAGGTTTTCTTATTTTGGGGGTTGATGTCACTTTAAAAATGGGCTTTTAGAAGCATCTGGTTATGTTGGACATAATCACGTCAATTTAGCTTAAAAACCTCAAACGATAAAGATTGCCTTTTGCTTTCAAAGCTACTGTCAGATGAAACGGGCGTTAAAAGTGACTTGAAATTGAAGCTTTTACATTTTTCTAGATGATCTTCTTCGTTTTACTTTGAATTTGAAACAGAATGAACTGTCAGAGGGAAGGAAACTCATCTTCATTTCTCTCAGGCCTGACTGTGAGGTGGCAGAAAGGCGGCTTCCGTGTGGGGGACGTGGGGACGCAGAGGCGCTCCGTCCGCGGGGCCCCGCTGCGTGCTCGCTTGCCGATGTGAGTGAGGAGCAACCTTTGCATCTCTGCTTTGGGATCGGCTTGGGAGTGGCCTCTGCCTCCGGCAGCAGTCACCCCATGGGAGACCCCCAGGCACCTTGTCCATCGGTCAGGACCCTCCGGGGGTGAGGCAGCCGTCCTGGAGTGAGGGCGCATCTCAGGCGTCCCGTGAGAGCCAGCCCTTGGTGTCCCGCTCAGTCCGCACACGGCCAGCAGGGCGGACCGGCGCTCACAGAGTGGCGTGTCCAGGGCCGTGGCCCCGTAGGAGGAGCCGTAGCCGCATCCCGCCTTCCATAGGAGAGCTTGGTTTCAGAGAGGCCGAGCGTTCGGGGGATGAGGGAGGCCACGTGGCTCCCGCCGTGCCCATTCATGATAGATTGTGCGCAGGCCCTGGGAAGAGATGGCGGGGACCCTGTGGCGTGCGCCCCTTCCTGCCGGGACAGAGAGGTCTGTGTGCCTGGCATCCTTCATGCGGGGCAAGAAGGCGACGTGGTCGTTAGTCATGGCCTTCTTCCTGGAGGGCGGGAGGCCCGGTCAGGATGGCGGGCCTCACTCCTCATCCTCACAGCCAGTGCAGCGGAAATCGTGGGCACACGGGAAGAGGCGCCTTGGCTGGCGGCTGAGAATGCGGGGTCTGGGCAGGCGCAGGCACGCAGGGGGCAGGGCCTGAGGATTCAGAGGGCCTTCCTGCTCACACAAGCAGGGGAGCAAGCGACCTGAAGCCGTGGTGTCCAGGCCAGAGGGTGGGCCCTGTGACTTTTGTCCCCAGGCATTTCTTCAGGTCTGTCCCTCACTGGGTCCTTCTGTGGTGGCTTCCACTCAGGCTGCATGCACCAGCCTCGCCTCCTCACTCGGAAGGATCTGGTGCTTGAGAAGCCCCTCCCTTGGGGAAAGGCAGATCACCGAGCCATGGGCTGGCCAACTCCAGGGTGGAGCTGAGTGGGCCCATACCTCACTGCTGGTGGCCCTGCTTCCGCACTGCCACCAGCCTGACTGGGGTGTGCGCCACCCTGTGCGTCTGTGCCCAGGGGTAGGTGCCACCCTGTGCGTCCGTGCCCGGGGCCTGGAGGCTGCGAGGCCAGCGGTGGGCTGGGGCCTTCAGAGACAGGACCCTTCCACAGCCCTCTAGGTTGCAGGGAGGCGGAGGTGCGTTCTTCCAGTGGTCGTGCTGGTTTCATGCACGTTTACCTAAGTTCTGAGCTCTGATTCCATCGTGTCATGGTGGGGCTTGTGTTTGCCGCGAGGGCTGTTTGGAGGATGAGGCAAAGTGTGACGAGGCGCCTGGTGTTCAGGAGCGCCCTGGGGACGCCCGGAGACATGGAGGCCTCTGGCTGGCACTAGGGCAGCCCTCCCCTCGGAGGGGTGTTGTGGGCCCGCAGGCCAGGCCCTACTCGGCTTCCCCTCTCATGTCCGTTCTCGGGCAGCTCCAGGGCACCGTGGTCACTGACGAGATGGGTTTGGTGGCACCTTCGGGCAGGAGTTTAATTACAGCGCAGGGAACCTCGTCTTTTTGTCGTTGCTGCAGTAGGTTTGGTTTTGGTTCTTGGAGATTGAAGGCTGATGCTCTTCTGCCAGGTGCGTGCTGGGGACACGGTGACTGGAGGGTCTGGGTGTGTCCTGTGTCCCCGAGCTCCACTCAGAGCTCACCCGATGCTGCCGTGAGCCGCCTCCGCCCTTGCTGGGGTTCAGCACACAGCCCAGCCCTCAGCGTGCAACCTGGCACGGCTCGCAGCTGGCTTCTAGAGCCTCCGTGGCCGGGAGGTGGTTTTCCTGCGTGGCTCAGACCACGGCCACGCCGGCCTCTGTCAGACTGATGTGCTCTGACGGCACCTCAAACAGGGCCACAGATGAAGGCAGGACTTTGTGGGCTGTGGTATCTGGGGTTTCTGTGCCTTGCTACCAGTGAGGGCTCCCGGTGGGGAGTCGGGGACACAGTGGGGACAGAGTGGCTGGGTTCCTCTCCTGCACGGTCTCCAGACCATGGTGGTGATGGGGGGGAGCACGGAGGGTTTCCACGTCCAGAGCCTCGCTCACAGTGTCCCACCTGGGAGCCCGAGGTGGGTGCTGTCCTTCTTCTGTACTGTGGAGACACCGGAGCCGCAGGTAGGACACACAGATCTGGGTGCTGGCCTGTCTGGTTCAGAGCGCCACGTGGTTCACCTGAGGATGGAGCCCACGCCCCTGCCAGATGCTTGACGTGGCTGCAGAGTGGCCTCTTGTCCCTCGTTCCTCTGCTGCGGTGGGGACGTGGCTCCGGGGCCTTCCTGGATGGGGGTTTGAGGACGAAGCTGCCGTGCGAGTGAGCAGGGAAAAGGCGGTGGCTGGTGCGGGTGCAGGGGGGCTCTCTGCCTTTCTGTCTGCCCTGGGCCCTTGAGAACCAGCCCCGCAGCCCCTGCCCTGCGCGCTCCTGCTGCGGGCCTGGCGCTTGGGGCGGATGAGTGCCCGGGCCTCTGGGCTGCGCCCAAAGCACGCTCCCGCTCCGGCTGTCCCGTCGCCGCAGGTGGTCTGAAGCTTCGCCTTCTGCCGCCTCTGGGCGAGAGCCGCCTCCCGAGAGCCCTCGGCCTCAGGCTGTCGGGCCACCAGCCACTAGGAGCGCCTGGGCCTTGACTGGGGGCGCCGGGGCGGCCTCTGGAGGAGGCCTTGCTTGGCGAGGGGACTCGGGCGGGCGGGTGGTCCTCGCTCACGCTGCCCGTCCGCAGCTTTCCCGGCAGCCGGCAGGCCGATGGGCTCTGTCAGCCCCGAGGGGGTTAGGATCAGCGTCAGGGTCATAATTCTTTGTGTGGCTCTTTCCTCGCTGTTGGTGTGAAGCATTTGGGCCGTCCTCTCAAACCGCCCGGAGTATGATTAGGCCTTGTCACCTCCGTCCCCCTGTGTCTGTGTGAGTTATGGTGCTCTCAAGCTGTCCGGAGGCCAGCGGGGCTGGTGACGGCCGCACAAGATTCATGATGACCGGGGACCTCTTCTCCGTGTGCGCAGGGAGTGCTGCGCCTGGAGTGCGGGCAGGTCACTGGCGCGGGGCTCCGGCCGCCCGTGCTGCAGTCCTGGCCCGCCCCCGGGTGGCTGTGTGTCCCTGGGCAGTAGAATCGGCCTCTCTGCCTCTTGTCAGGACGACGGTGGCCGTAGCTTTCACGGGGCCGTTGAGAGCTCAGTATGGAGGCTCTGCCAGGGTTGGGTGGACCAGCGCCTGGTGACGAACGGGGCAGGTGTGGCCTCTGGGGCGGCGAGGGCAGTGCTGTGAGTTGTCCCCTGTGCGTGGCCGGAGGAGGGCGCCGAGGGGCGGGGCCCTGGTCCGTGGGGAGGGCAGCGGCGGCAGGCGGGAGAGCAGAGACCTGCTTCGTGTGTCCACGGAGGGTGACCAGGAAGCTGCTTCGGACGTGGTTACGGTGAGGATCCCGTGAGGTCAGGTGGAGGTCGTCCCCGCCTGCGACCCCGCTGGGCCCGGGGCTTTGCTCAGGTCTTGGCTAAATTGAACTTCCCGGTGGCCTGGGCTGACTCCTACCTGAGTCAGGCTTCCCCTTAGGGTCCCGTCACAAAGTGTATCTTCGTTACGCACTTGTTTAACTCGTCCCCGGCGCGGGGACGGGTCTGGGTTGTTGGAGTCACAGCTACAGTTGTGGTCAGAAGTGACATCGAGCACGTGGTAGCGCGTGCCACCAGCGCTTTGGGTGCCCGGGCCTCACACGTCGGCCTCCGGTTGTGCTCAGTCCGCTGAAACTGCCGGCGGTGATTGTGGCCCCGCCTGCGCAGCGCACCTGGAACCCAGCGCACCCCTCCCCCCCCCCTCGCCGCCGCTGCGTCACCGCCTCCCTGCCCCGCGGGGTCGGCATGCAGGAGGGGCCCCTGGAGACGGGTGTCAGACCGCGTCCCTCGGGCGGCCGCGGCCGTGCAGAACCTTCTGGGGCATTCCGTCTCACCCGCTGGGAGGGCTGTGGTCCGTTGCTGCCCTCGGACCCTGCTTCTCTCACCCCTTCCGTCACCATCGTGTGCCCGTGTCCTCACCCCTGCCTGGCGGCCAGATGCAGCGGCAGTGGAGGGGGATGGGTGGGCACCAGTGTTGCCCGCGGCGGGCCCCGCTCTGGCCCCCCAACTCCCGACGCCCTGTCTCGGCCGCGGGGCCACCAGCTCTCACTGCGGTCGGCTGTCCCTCACGCCGTGGCGCCTGAGTGGCTTCAAGCCATTCCCACGCGTCCCACTAGAGGGTAAGCTCTGCTGCTTTGCTTTATTCCAAGTGAATTTTGTAATTCCCACAACGGCTCCTAGAAAGGCTTTTCCTGCTCCAGGGTTACGGCTGCTGCCCAGGTGGAGACAGCCTAGTGTCTGTCCTCAGTGTGGCTGTGACACGTGATTCCCTCTGAGTGGGCGGGTGTCATCACTGAGATCGTGGCTCTGAAAGGCAGCGAGTGCTTCACTGTGGGCTACGTAAGCCTCGACATGCGCCGACCTGTGCTGGGGGCAGTGTGGGTAAGCCCCGTGGCGGGGGGGGGGGGCTGGGCGTGTGCACACGTGTGTACGCACGTCCGCGCACACGTATTCTCACGTGGTGCGAAGGCTCTGAGAAGCAGAAGGGTGTTTGGTCAGAGAGACGTCGCTCTTTCTGGCCACGAGGTGGAGCAGGGAACGTTCCTTAGATTGGGTAGATTTTGAGTTAGATGTGGCTGGAACCGTGAACAACAACAAAACCAGAGGACAGCGTACGTGAGGAGCGTGAGGAATGGGGGCCAGGACGTCCTGCCTGCTGCGCGGGCCCCACGCGTCTGTCTCGAAGGACACACTTGGTAGCACCCTCCACCTCGGCTGGGTCTCCTCCGTCCGCTGGTGCAGATGGTCGCCAGGCGCGGGCCCTGCGTGTGCAGCTGAGGGGCTTCTGGTGAGGCTCCAAGGCCCGTCCTCTGGGAGCACCTCACTGGGGAACCTGCCGTGATTTCTGTGTCCCGTTCCTGTCCCTGGCCCCTGCGGTCCTGCTCGGGCTGGCCCCGGGCAGGCCGGACCGCGCAGACACAGGTCTGCCAGGGCTCAGGGGCGCCCTGCTGCCCGAGCCTGCTTGATGGCCGGGGAGGTGGGACACGTGTCTCAGCCCATGTGGGTCGTGGCTCCCCACAGACCTTCACCTTATTCATCTCTAAAATGGGGGTCGTGACAGTGCCTGCTCCCTGGGGGTGGTTGTCGCGCATGCACCGAGCACGGCACCAGCCAGCTGTCTAGGCCCAGTGACAGGCAGCCTTTCTCCCTGTACGAGTCCAGGCAGGTTCCCAGTCCGTTCCAGGAGCTCTCATGTCTGGTACACGCGTGTCCACACAGGCCTGTCTTCTTCCCTCAGCCGTGGCAGTGCCCCAACCCTCGGTCACCCGAGGGGACATCAGCTGGGCCTTCGTGGCGGTCGGGACGGGGCAGGCGTGTCACTGCGGGACCTCACTGGCCTCCTGCCCCGGGTCGGCCTGCGGGCTCCCGGCCATCTGCTCAGCTGCCCCTCATTTTGGTTCTCAAACTCTCTCCCTTCTTGGGACCCTCAGCAGGAGAAAGAGAAGGAGAGAACCCAGGAACCTGTGTGCCCGTCGAGGCTGACGGAGGGACGCCGGGCTGAGGGGCACCGCAGCCACCTGCAGTGCCCACGTTTGGACGGGAGGTGGTGCCCGCGGCACTGGGAGCCTCTGCTCGCGCCGCGTCCTGGAGCCGCATTCCCGGCCTCTGCGCAGGAGCGCCGCTCCCAAGCCTGTGGACTCTGCAGCCCATGGCGGGGGGGGGGGGGGGTGTGAGGGCGAGGCGCTGCAGGGGGCGGCCGTCTGCACTGGCGCCTCTCCCGGAGCAGCAGGCTCTGGGGCTCCCAGCCGTCTCCTGGCCGGTGTCAGCAAGCCGGCCGGGCACCTCGAGGCCTCCCGGGGGGCGCAGACCTTCGACTGATGCCCTCCAGCTCGGCCAGGATACGTAGGACTTGCCCCCATTGCCCAGACCATGACCGTCCGGCTCCTGCCTCTCGCCCCTGGGAGACAGCCCAGTCCATCTGGGGTCCCCAAGGTTTCCTGGTGGTGCCAGCCTAGCACAGGGGCGGGTGTAGGGGGGCTGAGTGTAGGGCCTGGGTCTGGGTCGTAGCATGTAAGTCTAATGACAAGCTGGCAGACGGGACTGCGCTGTGTCGTAGGGAACAGTACCTCTCATGGGCCGTGCAGAGTGCGAATCAGGACGCGCTTCCGGGCCCTGGGTGGGCTGGAGACCTCAATGGCTCCTCCGCCGTGCGGCGTCCGTGGCGTGACCTCCGAATAGTCCCCCGGCTGAGCAGGCATCGAGGATCCCCCGTGACATGTAAAGGCAGGTTCTGGGCCAGCAGGTTCCATGTCTCCATGCAGCTCCCAGGACCACAGTTTGAGAAGCAAGAAGTGCTCTCAGTGTGTGCCCCAGTTCCCCGTTCTGTCCACAGAATGCTCCTCACGAGAAGGTCCCCAGAGTCCCCTGAGCTCCCTGGACCGAGGGTGGCAGAATTTTCCGTAGGAGGCCTGGCCGTGTTGTGTTGGGACTCATCAGCCTCCTGCTGCGGGGCCCTCACACGTGGTGGCTGCACTCAGGTGTGTTGCGACGTGGGGGCAGCTCTTGTGGGGGTGTGTATGCGCGCGTGTCACCGCAGGCCAGCCTCCGGGCCCTTCGCTCCGCATGCAGACCTGGGGGTTCTAGGCCGCTTGGTGGGACTGTGCTGGGGCCCTGCTTGTGACCCAGGAGGTCACTGTGTGCTCAGTGCTCTGGAGTCTGAGGGTCACTGTTCCACCCTCGGGAGACAGAGCCCATCCTCAGCTGGCTGTCCACACTCAGGCCCGCTGCCCCTTCAGTGCACCCGGAGCCGTGCGCCCAGGGCTGTGCTGGCAGGGACGGGTTGGGCCCTCTGGTTCTGCAGGGGAGGGAGTGGCAGACACCTGGTTGTGGGCAGGGTGTAGGGCAGCAGTGGGCCAGGGAGAGCTGGGCTCTGCAGCAGAGGCAAGCCCGGCCCCCTCCGTGGGCAGGGGAGGGCCGGGGAGGGCTCTGGCTGCTCTGGGCTGAGCGGCCCAGCTGCCCCCGAGCTCCAGCCACGGCTTGTCGGCCCGCCGCTGCAGCCGGCTCGCATTGTCTCTTGTCAGCAAGAGGAGATGCCATTAATACTTCACGCCCAGACTGTTTTCTTACGTGTTTTGCATTTCCATATTTAAAATGGAATTTGCATATTCATGGTCTTTTAAATAAGTTTTTATTGTTAAGGGATGTGCAAGTGGAGCAAATGTGAAACTCCCCTTTTATTCAAGCCCTGGAAAGAATTTTCATCCCCAAAATGAAGTCTGTTTCCGGGCGGTTAGTCCTGTAGCGGTTCTGTAGGAAAATTACTCAGGAAGCCAGTGTGTTAGGGGTCCTGGTGGCCATGCCCTTGGCCACACTGGGCGGAGCGGGCCTGTGGCCTGCTTCCCCCATCTGCAGCCGGGCCCAGGCCCTGCCTCGCTTCCGGCTCTCCCTGGCCGGGCCTGGCCTTCCTTTGGGAGTGGGGGCAGAACGCCAGGTAGACGGGACTGAGCCCTTCCCTGCAGACCCCAGAGCCTTCCAGGCGGGTCCAGGCTGCTTCTCAGAGAGCCCCCCTCCTGGGCCCTCAAGCTCGCTGCCGGGGTGCCAGCCCTCAGGGCCGTCCTCCTGGGCCCCGTGCCCTCGCTGCCGGGGTGCCAGCCCCCAGGGCCCCCCTCCCGGGCCCCGTGCCCTTGCTGCCGGGGTGCCAACCCGCAGAGCCCTCCTCCCGGGCCCTGCGCTCTCACTACCAGTGTGGGCAGTGCCCACCTCGCTTGGCACAGCACCGGGTGTGGACGGGCACCCGAGGCAGCTTCTGCAGGAGAAGCCCCGGGCCCAGGTGAGGCAGCAGCCATGTTCCCAGCTCTGTTGCCAGCACGGGACTTGAACAGAACTGGTCACCCTTTCTGTGCCCTTGTCCTAGGTACCTGCCCTCTTCTTCAGGGTCATTATTTTAAGGAATGTGTCAGGTGCTGGCCTGGGGCTGTCATAGACTTGTTAGTACTTCTATTTCTCTGTGTTTGGGCCCCGGTGAGCTTGACCAGGCTCTGCGATGTTCGGGGGTGGGGAGCTGACGGGGGTCACCGAGGACTGGAAGGGAGCAGGACACCCTGGACGTCCGTTGGCCTCGGGGTCTTGCGTGGAAGCCAGGCTTGGCCCATGGGGACAAGCAGGTGATTACGGGCTAGCGGGGCTTCTGAACCCACAGAGACGTGGCCACGGCCTACTCTGCGGTCAGTGTGGTACAGAGGAGCCAGACGAGGGCTCCTTAGAGTCCAAACAGTGGAACTCCACTCGGGAAAGTTCTTGCAGCAGCCAGGGAGACTGAGGCTGAGGAGGGTCACTGACGGAGCCAGCCAGGAACGAAGAGCTTCTTGGTCACTCGGCTCTTTACTTGTTAACATGATGTTTTTTCCTCATCTCAGCGGGCCTTTGTAAGTAGCACACAGAGGCCTAGGAGACAAAATGATAAATTTTCAATGTTTTCATACAACCAGACGCATGGGGCAGAAAACATTCTCCGAAAAGCCAGAAACGAGATCTTACGGTCTGTTTGAACTAGTCTTGAAGTGTTTCTGACCGTGAACCTGGGCACACTGGGCCACAGACCCCCGGGCGTCACCTGCACCGGCCTGCCTGAGTGGAGGGTGGGCTGCCGAGGACCATGACCGCAGCCCTTGGGGTGAGCGGCCACTGCCGGCACCGCAGCAGTGCGGGGGACACAGTCCGCTTCCATCGGGCCAGCCAGCCCCACGCACCAGGGTTCACGGACACGGTGTCAGAAGCACATCTCCAAGCTGCTGGTGTCGGTCTCCACATGGAGAGCCTCGTGCTGGTTGCATGCTGGATGCCTGTGGCGGGGGCTTGGGGGGAGGCGGGCGGGGAAGGGTCTCTGGATGCCTCTTCACATCCCAGCCTTGGGGGCCTCACCCAGTTTCTTTCTGCGGCTGGTGGGCCGTCTCAGGGCATGTCCTTTGCCCCGCCGGCCTCCGGAGGTGTTTGAAAGACGGTTTCTCCTGGCACTTTTGTTGTGTTTTCCCCCTGCCGTGGGCTCTGTCCCGCTCTGGAGGCCAGGGGCACTCACCGCTCAGTGTAGTTCGGCCTCACTTGTTAGGCAATCTGCTCAGACTTCTGCTTGCTGGGGGGCTGTTGTCTGGGGGTTCTGGGATACCCGTGGGCCTGCGGGGAGACCGTCTCTGCCCTGTGTCCACTGGGCACACGGTGAGCAGGGACCAGCGGGACAACTCGTGGATGGTGTGCGTGGGGAGCTGTCCCCGGGGACGCCATCTGTCCTACGCCTGTCCTCTCGGAGCCTGCGGTCAACTGCCCCGCGTGCTTGGTGCTCTGCGGCAGCGGCTGGTCAGCGGGCTGTGGCTGGTCTCCCTCCCACCCCCAGAGACTCTTAGGTGACGCTGGTCCCACGGAGCAGTTTTGGGAGGGAGCGTGGTGCGGTGGCTGGAGCAGAGGGGTCTGAGGGGCGGAAGGAGCTTCCCTGTTCCCGAGCACAGGGTCTCTGGGAGGAAGATGCGGGGCTTCTTGTTGACGCGTCCTTCAAGTTTCCGAGGACGTTGTGCGAACTTGATCCGCCTCCTGCTCAGCTGTGGCGACCAGCTGCCGCCAGTGCCTGTGAGGAGCAAGCCCGGGGACACACGTATCAATTCCTGTGTACGAGTGCGGGATAGTGGTTCTCGGGCGTCGTGAAGTCAGTCTCAGTACACTTCTCAGCTTGTTTGGCAAAGCGTCGGAGCCCGCCCAGCCTGCCAGCCCAGCCCAGCTTCACATCGTCATCACCTTTGCCGTCTGCACCGACCTGCGCCCTAGAAACCCCCTTCCTCGTTTACGCCGCGTGCACCGTCAGCTGCTTGCTGCACGTCGGAGTCTGGCTGTGAGCTCGGCTGTGTCCATCTCCAGAACCTGCGTGCTCTCCCATGATTTTGCCTCTTGTCAGGCAGTGACTTTTCACGCTGGGTTAACTGTGGATTGCTCCTTAGGGTCACAAGACCCTTCTTCCTGACCCTTGTCTGATGCTGACGTGAAGGAACACCGTTTAGCAGACTCAGTAGGAAGAACAGCATTGATTTAGCTACGAGTGGTCGGTATCGGTCAGTCCGTCATCAAGCACCGAACACCCGTTGGTGCCTAGTTCTTGTGACTGGTGCTGCAGGCCTTCGGGAGGAAGTACGTCCCCATGTTGGGGGAGCCCTCCTCCCGCCTGGGAAGGGAGGGAGCAGTGAATTGATCGGAGAAGTGGAGAGTGGTTCTGATCCCCGCCGTGCTTCCCAGAGGCCAGAACTGCACGGGTTCCCAGTGGCTGCTTAAGAATTACGTGCGGGAAGGGGCCCCTGGGTGGCTCAGTTGGTTAAGCATCCGACTTCGGCTCAGGTCATGATCTTGTGGTCCATGAATTCGAGTCCTGCATCCGGCTCTGTACTGACAGCTCAGAACCTGGAGCTGCTTCAGAGTCTGTGTCTCCCTCTCTCTGCCCCTCCCCTGCTCATGCTCTGTCTCTGTCTCTCAAAAATAAATAAACTTTAAAAAAAAAAAAAGAATTACGTGCAGGAAAATGTCCTGAAGGTGAAGATTCTTGGGACGTTTGCCCAGATGGTCAGATTTAGGACTCTGTGCTAACTACACGTTATGTTGGAGTTAGCATACCGTCCCCTTGTGTTCATGGTAAGCACGCACACGTTGTGGTTGAGAGTTGGTGGGTGAGAATCCAGCACGTTCTCTGGCAGAGGCTGGCCTCCTGCCCACCACCCACGCTGATGAGATCCTCACCCCCCACCAGCACTGCCCTCACTTTTCTGTCTGACAACTCGTTTACGCTAAAAAATTGTTGAAAACAAAAGAGCTATTGATTGTAGGGTTTATGTCTTTTGGTGGCCACTTTCTGGAAATTAAATTTCAAAGATTATTTATAACATATTTATAACTTCATTAACAGAAACTCATAGCCTCTTAAAAATAGTTTTTCTCAGATAGTAAGATTTAATGAGAAGAATGACATGGTTTCACATTTTTACACATCTTTTTAGTGTCTCTTAAATGGGAGCTTGCTGGGTTCTACCTGTTTCCATATCCCGTCTGTTGTGGTGTTCTAGTGAAGTATATGAAAAAATCTGGCCTCATGCAAATGTGCAGTTGGAGGCAGAGGACCTGGCAGATCCCCAAGGACCTCCCTGACTGCGTGCCGGGTCCCCCCTAGCCCTGCTGGTGCTCGGAGCTCCTGGTTGCGCGGAGGGCAGGGGCTGTTGTCCAACACCCCCTGGGGCTGGCCTTTCCTGCGTGGTGTCTCTTTGAGTTCCTGACCAGTGTAGAGGCCACTTGGTAATGTTTCCCCATTTGCTGTTTGGGAGCGGCGTCATGAGACACTTGGGAAGACTTCCCCAGTTCGCTTTTCCTCGGGCAGGTGCTCCCCCTGCGTGTCTCAGAGAAAAGGCTGCTTTGCTACCGTCGTGGTGTTGGAAGGAGCGAGTGTCCGCTTTTCTGTAGCAGAGGGGAGTTTCCTTCTGGTGGACTTGTCCGGGTGGTTAGTGTGGGAGGCCGGCCGTGCTCGGGGTGTCCCTCCGGGTTTCTGGTGAAGGTAGGACCTGGGAGCCGCCGTGTGCCTGGGGGGCACAGGGCCTCTGGGGGCCGAGAACAGCCCTCAGTGAGAGGAAGGGGCCTCTCCAGACACGTTTGCAACTGCTGAGCTCCCTTGAGCTCTTCGGTGACTGATGCTGTTTAAATGGGCAGATTTTTCTTTTTGTTGTGGTAGAGAACAGACTTCTCGTGGTCACATATTCCTATTTTTCATCCAAATACAAAACTAGTAGCTTTGTCACCCAGACTGAGAACAAGTCAAGGATGTCCAGTTTCATGCTGGAAGTCCTAACCGATGCAGTCAGACAGGAAAAGGGATCGTGTATCGTGGGAAGGAAGAAATAAAACTGTCAATGACATGGCTTTCTCTGCAGAGAGTTCCAGAGAATCAGCTGGAGAAGTCTCAGGGCTCCTCAGCCATCACGGCAGGCTTGGAGCACACGGGGCTGACGTGTACGAGGCCAGCACCGTCCTGTAACTGGCAGTGTGTGATGAGAATTTGAAATTGAAGACGCACCACTTACACGAGCACCAGAAAGACAGACAGACTTAGATGTGCGTCTGACAGATATGCTCACGGTGTATGTGAGAAACATGGCAAAACTCTGACGGGAGAAATCAAAGACGGTCTAAATAAAGGCAGAGAGACTGCGCGTTCTTGGACGGAAAGACTCCATGTCGTCACCACCTCCCTTCTTTTTAACTAGGTCCTGCCTCCAGTGCAGTCCCAGGGCGGGTCCCAGCACGTTACTCTGTGCGTGTGGACCAGCCGATGCTACTGCTGATGAGAAGCCGGAGACCCAGAACAGCCAGCGTCGTGTTGAAGGAGAGGAGCTGAGCCCAGGGCTGGCCCCTCGATGCCAACGCGCCACAAAGCGATAGTGGTCGGGACAGCGTGGTGTTGGGGGAAAAGCAGGCAGGGCAGAGGAAGGGAGCAGGGAGCCCAGAAAGAGACCCAGTGACATAGTCCGATGATCTGTGACACAGGAACACAGATGGCGCTGGAGCAACTGGATGGCCGCGTGCAGAAAATGAACCTCGACCAGGCCCTGTGACCAACATGAGCTCTGATGGGTCGTGGACCTGAAGGTAAAGTGCAGACCTTTTCCAGAAGCCCTAGAATCTACCAGGAGCACATCTGGCTGACCTCTGGCTTGGCGATGACTTTTTAGGTATGGAATGGAAAGCATAATCCAAGAGACGAGCTTGACAAGGTGAACGTAAGTGAAGTCGTCAACCTTTGTTCTGTGGAAGGTACAGTTGAGTGAGCAGACCAGGCACAGACGAGGAGAGAATTCCCCGATAAGGGACCGCTACCCAGAGCGCAGAGCGCTCTGAAAACTCTCCAGTAGGGAAACAAGCCAGTTGAAAAGCAGGCAAAGCCCCGGCCGGCAGACAACACGTGCGGGGGGCAGCCACGCACGCGGGAAGCGCTCCGCGTCGCGCGTCCTCAGGGAAACGTGGGGCGGAACGACAAGGAGACGCCGCCGCACGCCTCTCACAAGGGCCGCAGCCCCCGACACGTCCCCGCCGGATGCCGGCGGGATGGGGAGCGGCGGGGACGCAGAAGGCCGCAGCCGCGTCGAAAGGGACTCCGGTGTCTTACGAAACGGCGGGGTCCCGCCGTGCGGTCGGCAGTCACGCTCCGAGGTGAGCGCGCGTGTGCACCC
>CM053564.1:36279397-36337928 GCA_028646485.1 Cryptoprocta ferox
GTGGGGGGGTGGGGGGAGGGGTGGGCAGGGGGGGCGTCGTGGATTTTCAGGGCAGTGAAATGGTACTTTATGACCCAGGTGGATAGGTGACATTGTACCTCTGTCCCATTCTGTACAGAAGTGAACTCTCGTGCTGACACGGGACTTTACGGACTTTAGTTAACACCGCGTCCGTGCTGGGAACCAGGTGGGGGGTACACGGGAGCTCTGCCCGCTCCGCTCAGTTTTCTGTAGATCTAAAGCTGCTGGGGTGCCTGGGTGGCTCAGTCACTTGAGTGTCCTACTCTTGACCTCGTGGTCGTGAGATCGAGCCTCACGTCCAGCTCTATCTGTGCTGAATGTGAAGCCTGCTTGGGATTCTCTCTCTCTCTCTCTCTCTCTCTCTCTCTCTCTCTCTCTCTGAGAGAGAGACGATGCAGACGATGTCCTGTCTGCCCCGTCTCATGCTCTCGGTAGCGCGGAGCCCGGAGGCTGAGCCGAGTTAGGAGGCGCGAACTGCACTCCGTGTGAATGAAGGTGCGTCCCCTTCACCAGCCTCTTAAACCCCCCGACTCGCCCCTCATGTTG
This sequence comes from Cryptoprocta ferox, assembly GCA_028646485.1. Classification (NCBI taxonomy): domain Eukaryota; kingdom Metazoa; phylum Chordata; class Mammalia; order Carnivora; family Eupleridae; genus Cryptoprocta; species Cryptoprocta ferox. The sequence continues at coordinate 36,279,965 of CM053564.1, forward strand.
TGAGTGTTCTTCCAGGTGGGGTTTCAGGTGGGGATCTTGGGGCCTTTGTGACTGCCAGCCACTGCTTTCTCGAGCGCTGAGGCGGCGCTCCCTGTCCCCTGTGTGACCTCAGCTCCGGGAGCCCCTGGGGAAGCAAGGGGCGGGGAGGGGATGCATCAGGGCTGCTCTGCAGTCACCCCAGCCAGAGCAGCCAGAATGTTCCAGGCCACTGATTCAAAGGGTGAGCTGGAGATCCGGGTGCTGTGCTCGATGTCCCTAGGGACAGGGCTCGGCGGGGAAGGAGACCTGAAACTTTGAATTTTAAATTGGTCTAAATTCCTTTCAGTTGAACAGTGTCCGCTGTTCTTGTCTGTTTCTGTTGGAGCGCCCGGGATGTTCAGTATTCTCTCATTTCTATGCTCTGCTAATTTTATTATCTTTCCATATTTTCTTGCCATAAATGTAACAGATTTTATTACGTTTAAGCCATACTTAATATAGCTTCTCATAAAAAGCCAGAGGAATGAGGGGGAGCACGACTTGTGAGCCCTCGGAACACCGGTCCCTTCCATCGGTAAGCATTTGTGGCAGGGCCGCCTGGGAGCCCTCCTGGAATGCCTTCACCTGCGGCCCTGCCATGAGCTCTGCTGTGCGCGCCTGGCCGGCGGTGGGGCCCCAGTGGGAGCACATGGTCCGTCCTCCCTTTCGGAAGCTCTGGTGGCCTGGGAGAGACGAGACACGCCTCTCCCAGCCTAGGTTTGGGAAAATGGGGAGTCCCCGGGGGAGGGCTGGTTCGCTCCGTGTCATGCCTTGTGGCTCAAGATGATGGGATTCGTCGGCTCCTGATGTCCTCGCCATGTGCGGAGAATGGCCGCTTCGCCCCCGACGCCCCTCGGGTGGCAGCGAGGTGCTGCAGCGGGGAGGCGTCCGGATCGCGGCTTGTCTCGTTGGTCCCGAGTGTCTTCTGGCCCAGTGCGCGGCGGCCGTGGCATGGGGAGCAGCTGGATGCGCCCGCGCGGTCAGTGCGGGGCTGCCTGGGCCCCTCCGCAGGGGGTCCCGGCTACACCAGCTGGCGTCCCCCCCGCAGAGCTGCCCCAGCGGGATGTTCTGTGCCAGTCCGTGACGCTTTTTGTCCGTCTGTGACTTTTTTGTCATTCACTCTGTAATATGTCCTGCTGTTAATTACAAAACACCTTCAAAAATGAGTTACTAGTTTCTAGTGAGTAGCTGGGGAGCTGCAGGCTGGTGCCGTGGTTACCAGGGGTCCTTGGGGCACCGGGAAGCCGCGGCGTGCAGGCCACCCCGCAGGTCACGCCACAGATGTGTGAGGTTTTTCTCCTGGTCCCGTCTGCGTCCTCTGTGAAGGTCTGCCTGCTGGCACCTGGGGGGAGCGGGAGGCAGCCACGGCCAGTGGTCCCCCGACGCTTCTTCTGTCCACAGCGCCCCCTCTTGTGCTGGCCTCTGCTGGCGTGTGGACACCAGCAGGCCTTCGACACGGGCGGCCCCGTGGAGCTTGTGGTCCGAGCTGAGGGACCCCGGTGCCCGCTCTTGGGAGAGGCTCTGAGCTCCTGGTGGCAGCAGGAGTCTGGTTGGGTGGGCTGGGGCACGCTGTGGGGTCTCCGGGACGGGAGTCGGGCTGGGCTTGGCCGGAGAGTGTGGTGCCTGTGGGGGCCGCCTGCTGACACGGGTGGGGTCTCTGAGGTGGCGGTGTCCTTTGCCCTTGGGGCACCCGCTCCTCCGTCCCACGGCCCTGGGCTGGCTCACTCCTCTGCTGGCCCTGATTCTCTGACAGGACAGCACTGGAGGCCTGTGTGCCTGTGCCTCTGACGGCGGCGCCGCCGTGGGTCCGGCCGTGTGCTGCGGCGTGAGAGCCCCCGCCCCCCGCCGCCCGTCTGAGGACCGCCTCGGTCACGCGCAGAGAGGACTCTGTGTGTTTCTCCGACGGCGGGCAGAGCGAGACGCAGTTCCTGCAGTGTGCCCACTGTGTTTGTCCTCTGTCAGGCAGACGCACGCGTTGGCCTGGCCTCTCTGCGGACCGGTGGCTTCTGCAGGCGTGGGACTGCCATGCGACAGGAGGTCCCTCGGCCCTCACGTTCCGGAGCCTTGTTCGCAGCTGGGTCTCGGGAGACCAGTCTCTGCAGCATCCTTGTCGAGCAGCCGCAGGTGGGGTGTCGCAGACCCCGCGGAGACGGGATGCGCACACGTCCCGCAGAGATAAATCTTGTGTTTTCTGTAGCTCTTCACACACAGCCAGGCTCCCAGGAGTGTGCATGGGCCCCGACCCGGAACACGGTGCCTCCCTGCCTGCTGCCTCTGCCGGGGGTCCTGCCAGCCCTGTCACGGAGATGGGGCCACTCAGTCCCGGCTCTTGGCAGCTGTCGAGCTGGGTTCCCGCTGGCTCTGGGCCTAGAAAGAAGATCAGAGAGCTGCCCGCCCTTAAATCCAATTTCACCCTCTGCAGGGGCTTCTCGCGTCGGCCTCTCCCGAAGGCTGCTGGGCGGGGCTGGCGCGTCGTCTCTGCTCCCGCCGGGCTGGCGTGGCCACACTTGGCTCTCTCATATGACCCAAGACACCACTGGCCACATGCCTCTTGGAGCTGAGGCCGCGAGAGAGTGACTGTCCCCCTGTCATCTGGTTTCTGCCCTCGCTCCGCACAAATTTACCCCCGTCCGGTCAGTTGGGGGGGTGCAGGTGGGGAAGGGAGAGTGGGTTCCCACGCTTGTGAGGGTGGAGTGGCTGTGGCCTCCAGGCACTGTGGTGGACGGTCCTGCCCTGCCTGGGCAGCGGGCTGCGGCCAGACGGGAGCTGCCGGGCATGGGGGCGTCCGGGGGAGCTGGACCCTCCCACTGGGGGGTCGATCCCAGCAGCTGCCTGGGCTCCTCCCCAAGCTTGGGGGCCAGAGGGGTTTAGCGCCTGGCAGACAGCCCAGCTGGCGGCACGGGGAGCTGACGGGGTGTGGGGGAGCCTGTGCCAGCCTGGGCTGCAGGCCGGACCCCCAGCCGTCTCTCTGACGGAGGTTAATGCTTCTGCACACAGATGTGAACGGGGGCATTGGGCAGTGCTCTCCGTTAAGGACTCGTGGTCTGAGGGCCTCCCTCAGGGAGACCCCTGTGGCCGTCCAAGCACTTACCCTGAGCCACCTCTGCCGTCCTTTTCTTGAAGCGGCTTCCCTGCGTCGTGCTCTCCGCGAGTCCTTTCTTGGTGAGCGATTGTTGACGGGAGTTGAGCCGGCTCAGTCTTTGACGATGCCTCCCGCCTGCTGGCCCCGTGAGTGACCACTGTGGCACTCGCGACGGCAGCGTGGCCCTGGGACTCCACAGCTGAGCACCCTGCCAGCGTTGAAGCAGAGCCATGCAGCGCGACAGGAGGGCCCTTGGCTACGGGGCGAGGCTGCGCTGGTTGCTGCAGTTCAGCTACCGAAATGGAGAATAATTGGTGTGGGACCAGAGATGCAGAAGGACTGTGTGCAGAACGGAATAGTCATCTGATGAAAACCAAATAGATTGAGGAACAACCTGGAATATGCTCCGGACCAGATACCGAACCCCGTGAATTGAAGGGGCCTCAGTGCGTTCTTGTGTCCGATCACCGGGATTAAAATGCATTCTACTTACCGGGCGCCCCCTGTGTGTCCGGAGCGTGGCGGGGTGCCGTCCTCACGGTATGGGGGGCAGCCGCCCCCCCCGCCCCCGTGGTCTTCAGGCGTGGGCTAAGGGCCCCAGCTCACGTAGACAGTGCTTGGAGCCCATCCAGAGCAGGCCCACGCCGACCACTCTTGCCATGTCCTGGTCTCTGGACCGCCGTCCCCAGTGTCCAGTGGGGTTGTGGCCACCCAGCACCCCCAGACTTGGCTGTCCCCGGTGCACCTTTCTGTGGCCCAGCTCCATGGGAATTTGGCGCTGAGGCCCACAGTGCCAGCCTGCTGTGCAGGCCTCTCCCCAGGGTGGAGCGGGCTGGGTGAATGCGCCACCGTGGACGGTGGTGTCCCTCGGACCTCTGGTGGAGCCTGTGGAGTGCCCGCACCTGCCCCGGCTCCTCTCTGGGCGGCCCTGCTGCCTCCCCCTGAGCTGGCTGCCACCCTGTGGTACTGGGCTCTCGGCACTGCCCTGGCCCCACCCCCTTGTCTCTCCTCCAGGAGACAGCTTGCACTGAGCCCAGGCCGCCCCCTGCTGGCCGTCCTGAGTACTTTCCCGCCCCCGCGCCCCTCACCTCCTCTTCCCGCCGCTCTCCACGTGGCTTTCCGCAGAGGGACTGGGGCCCCCGCTCCGCCCTCCCGGAGCCCCATCTGCGTGTCCTGTGATGCCACGCTGTGGGCACGTCTTCTAGGGTGGGTCTCCCACCCAAGACCCGGGGCCAGGGGGCCCACTGGTATCAGCACCGAGCGGATGCCTGCTGGAGTGAGGGGCTCGCGTGCGGCTGACTGTGTGGGCAGCACGCGGAGCCGCCGTCCCCATGGCAGTGTCGGCTAGAGACCCCGGGGCAGGGCCTCAGATGTCCTGGGCCCGCTTGTGTTTACCCCTCCCCCGAGCTTGCCTCTCGACCGCGCGAATCCTTACTCAGCCCGACTGCTTTATCACACATCCCAGCTTGGGCGCCGTTGCTTGAAGTGCCCTGTTAGATGTGCGGGGACAGCATTTATCGTCCGGGGCTCCCGGCAGGGCCAGGCTGCTGTGATCTATCGTGAGGTCTGTGGTTTCTGGTGAGGCCGGAGCCGGGGGCGGGCAGCGCGGTGGCCGGATACCTGCCTTGCCAGGGCCAAATGTCCGACTAGGGGCTGATGCGTGAGCGTTTCATGACTTCCTTGCAGAAGTAACTTACTGCAGCCTGCTGTTCACAAACGCTGGGAGTGACACCAGCAGCCAGGCCTTCTCATGCTTGGGTTTTTGGGGCAGAACTGTGCTGCCCTGTGCCTCACACGACGGTGCTGGGAAGGGTCCACGTGTGGGGGAGTGGCCTGTGGTGGCTCTCCGTCCTGCTGTGGGAGAGGCGGTCCCCGTGTGTGTGTGTGTGTGTGTGTGTGTGTATGTGTGTGTGTCTGTGTCTGGTTGGGCCTGGGTCTTCATTTATCTGCGAATGATATTTGAAGAAAATTCTGGGGGAGTTTTTGGGCCGTGGGCCACACTTCTGTCCACTCGGGGCCAGAGCAAAGGGAGGCCGTGCCCCTCCATGGCTGAGAGCCCGAGTACGGTGACCCTCCAGTCCTCGCGGGAGACCCCGGTTCCTGCTCCTCCTGCCCCGGCAGGAGCATCGCCCACTTGGAGGGGGTGGCCGGCTGCCACTGGCCTCGCTCGTCTGCGGAACCACAGATGTCAGCAGGTGCAGGGCCAGCGGGCCGGGCGCTCACTGGCCGCCTCCCATGGGCTGAGGGCTGGCTCGCTTCTAATCAGGTGCTTTGTGCTGACTTGTCAGGGAGGCTGTTTTCCCGAGATTTTTAGGCTGGACAAATGTCAGCACTCTTTGCTGATATCATCTCCTTAGTTTATTTTAAGAGATGCCAGCGAAAGGCCCCAGGAAGCCAGTGGATGGAAACTGAGGCAGGACCCGTACCCAGCCTGGAAATGACGTGTGGAGGGCTTGCTCGGGGCTGGGCCTCAGAGCTCAGCCTCCTCCCATCTGGGTGAGAGGACTGGTGGGGAGCCATCCGCTGCCGCGCAGACGTGCTCAGGACCCGGACCCCGGGTCCTCGCCGGGTAGGAGCCAACCGAGCTGGACGGGTGGCTCAGCTCGCCCGGATGGATGAATGCAAGGGGCTCGTGCTGCACGCTGGAGATCTCGCCCTGCACACTCAGGGCGTCCGACTTAACCGGCCGAGGGAAGGCATCGTCTCCCGTGTCACTCTAGTGCCACCCTCCCCCCTCGGTCTCTGCCCATTCTCTGTAGGTCTGCGGGGCCCTGTGAAGGAGGCCGAGCCCAGTTCCTCCGCATCGGCTGTGTGCTCGCGTCTACCCGCCCCTGTCTCCCCCGGCCTCCCCCACACGCCTGCGCCGGGCCCGCCATCCTGAGCACGGCTGCCTTCATCTTGTTGCCCCTCTCCCTTCTTCTCACACACCCCGGCTTCAGGCCTCCCGGGGTGCCTGGCCTCCCCTGCCCTCCGAACAGCGGCCGGGGGGTTTCTGAAGGCGAGGTGGCCCTGCTCTCGGGCTGGCCCTCCAGAGTTAGAGAAGCTCCTATGGTCCGAGACCTGGTAGCTGACCCTGTGCCCGCCAGTCCCCAGCGCCGGGTGTGACCTGTGTCCCTCACCCGTGAGAGGCGGACACCCCTCAGCACCTCTTGGGGCCCGAGTTCACGTAAGGTGCTCAGCAGGATGCCTGGCTTACTCCATCTCATGTCCGTGTCACTGTCACATCACATCAAGGGCATGGTGCTCTGCTGGGGCCTCCACAGCTGTGGTCCATGTGGCCACCGGCCTAGCCCTCCAGCGTGCAGCCCGTGGTCTGGGGCAGGCGGCACTGCCACCTGCTTCTCTCTCCCCCTCCCCCAGGCAGTCCAGCGGCCCCTCCTCATGGGGAGGCACCTCTGCCCTGTGGTGTCACCGGATCGACCAAGGGGAGGAGGCCTTCCCTCCAGACTGGGCCTCCTGGACTCAGAGATGGGGCCCCACCGGCACTGGGCGGAGAGGTGACTCGTGCGTGAGCGCAGGGCTGGGGCAGGGCTGGGGCAGGGCGCCGATGGTGCGCTCCAGCCCTGCAGCCCCCCGCCGACCCCCTTCTGTCTTCCCAGGCGGGGAAGTTGCTGGACTCTGAGCCGTGCTGCATCCAAGCCGGGACTGGGCCCCTTCTGCCCCCGCGTCGTGCCCGGCTCTCTACGTCTGTCTGTGCTTTAATGGAGGGCCACGCAGGGGCACTGACTTTCTTTAAGTAACTGAAAAGCTTTTGCCAGAGAAACAGAGGGTGCTGCCTAGCTGGTGGCTTTATTTATTCATTTCTGGGCATGAATGGTAAACAGCTTCGCTTCGTGGCTCAGCGGGAACAGATTGGAAGCGTTTGCCTGATTGATTCCTTACCTGCAGGGACACGCGGCTGGAGGGGAATCTATCGATTTGGCACCTCCTGCCAAACCCACTCTGAAATAGGCTTAATTACCTCGAGTCCAGCTCCTAGCGCCAGGTGTCCCCATAAATCTTCGCTCAGATTTGTCTCCCCGCTCGGGCTGCTGCCTCCCCGGGGACGGCTGTCTCCCCAGCGTGTGTCCCTGTAGGAGCCAGGCCCTGCGGGCTGCGCCCCATCTCGGGGGGCCCAGAGCGTTCCAGGATCCCGGTGGCTTAGTCAGTCGTAAGAGAAGGAAGCACGGCCGTGACAGCCCGGGTAAGCAGAGCAGCGGGGGAGTCAGTGTTCGTGTCAGTCACAGGACTGCGGGTGAAACCAGCGCCCCCCTGCTTCCCCACCCTGCCCGCTGGCCATTTGGCTATGGGGGCCAGGAGCCTCTAGCCCGGGGTTTGCTACGGAACCTTCATTTCATCCCTGCTGCCCCTGGGCCGGCTCAGTGGACCGGGATGGCGCGTCTGTGCGCCCAACTTGTTTGCTCGCTCCCCCCTGTGGCCGTGGTGTGGTGGGCACACGGTCCCATGGGGGCGGGAGGGAGCAGGGGCTGCTGGGAACAGAGCAGTGACTGACTGTCCCCTGCAGCGGCCTCTTGGTTGATGGATGTGAGGCTCGGGAGTCTGCGTCTCTGGGTGTAAGTTCTGTCTGTCCTTTACCGGCAGCAACTGCTGGTCTGTGCGAGTAGGACTCCCGATGCCCGCCCTGACCGGCCGGGGTGTCAGTGCCCCGGCGACGTGCCACCTCCCGGAGACGCCCGGGCCCCATCGCTGCCCACTCCCAGCCGACTGGAGCAGGCGCGAGTCTGCTGGCTGTTGTGGCTCCAGGACTCAGTGCTTAGAGTTTTCGGTGGCGGTTACCAAACGGTTAGAAGGTACTGCCTAGGTTGTTTGGAGGTGTGAGAAGCGGGAGCGGACAGGTCGTACACGGGCAGCGTGGGTCTGTACTTAGCTGTGTGCTCTGTGCCCTGCACCCCGTCAAGCTTGAGACCTGGCCCCAGCTTCCCTCGCGCCCCTGCACCTGCCTTGTGCCGAGGGGGCCCTGCTCCACCTTCCCTCGGTGATCCCGCCCTCGCGGCCGAGGAGCACGGGGGAGGACCCATGTCTGCGCTGGACTCTGACCTCATCCTGACTGTCTGGGCCCATGGGAGAGACCAGTGTCCTGGGGCCCGGGAGGCCAAGCGGCCTGCCCACGGTCCCAGGCGACCAGGGCCCTCGAGGCTCACTAGTGGCCGTCTCTCGGCCTCAACCCCGGGCCGTTTCGTTGCACTGAGGTGTTTGTACGTTTCTCGGTTAGTTACTTAATGAGAAACTGAAACAGTAGAAATTACTCATCATCCCCGTAAGCCTGTGGCGATCTCCCCGCCAGGCTCGCCCACGAGGGCAAGTCACTGTTAACAACTTGGGGTTTTTTCCAGAATTTTTCTCAGTGTTTCTCTCTGTGTGTCTGTCTGTGGCCCTCCCTCCTGTCTCTGTTCCATCTGTTTTGTCTGTCCGTCCGCATGTCCGTGTGTCCCTGTGGCATGCCGGCACCGGGCAGTTGGCTGATGCTGGGCTCACGGAGCTCACGGGCAACGGGAGGCGGGTGGAGTCGCGTGCCGGGCCACAGGCGGGCTCTGGTGCGGTGGTCCTTGCCGCCCAGGACTGCCCTGCCCGCAGCGCCGTCCTCCGCCCAGGACGCTCACCCTGAAGAGCAGGGAGACCTTGAACCTGCTGCTGGGCTTTTCCCGCACGGCACTGTGAGGCTGTGCCTGGCGGGGGTGCCAGGCGGGGTGGGGGGGGTGCCCCAAGGCTCTGCTGGCCTGAGTGGCGGCGTGTGGTTGTTCACAGCCCCCTGGTCTCCTCGCAGCCACCCGTGGGCCCTCCTCATCCCCGCCAGAGGCCGATCTGCCACCCCCGCTGGGCTCCGCCGCCAGTTTCTGTGCAGCCCCCGCGGGCGGCGCGGCGTGACTGAAGGGCCGTGTCCACGCTGTGTCCGCAGAGGCCGCACAAACCAGGGTCATCTCGCCTGGGAGACGTCGGGAGGCAGCTTCTGCTCAGGCTCAACACCCGGCGCATCCGCGCCACGTGGCTTTGAGGTGGCATTCTTCTTTCTCCACCTCTGTCCCTCCCCTCCCCGTCCCCAGCACAGGCTCCTGTTTACAGATCTGGGATGATGCGCCAAGATAATTATAATGTTTTGTGTTTTAGAAAAGCCTCGGCTTCATGTTGTTGGGGAAACAGGGAGGGAAGACACAGCCTCTGGCGCTGCTGGGGCTTCTGCGACCCGGTGTCGTCAGGGGCGTGGGAAGCCGTGCCGGGGTGCGTGCAGGGGAGGCGTCCAGCTCCTGCCACGTAGAGGAGGCGGGTGTCCGCTTGCCCTGCAGGCGTCTCCCCCAGTCGCGGGCACGAGGGCCCCGTGGGCCACCTGCCCCCGTCTCAGGGATGGTTCCGGCACCTGGCGGTGCTCCCTCAGGTCCTCCTGGTGCTTTCTGAGTTGTGCCGGTCTGCGGCACTGGGGGTCATCATCCTCTTCCAGGGTACGTGGTGTGTGGAGCTGATGTGGAGGTGGCACACGGAGGGCCGCCCCTGGGCGTGCTGACTTCATTTCCAGCCTGGGAGGAAGTTCTGGAGGGTTTTCGGCGGGGCTGGGTGGTGGGGTTATCTGAAGTCTACTTTATTACAGAGTATCGTTTAATGCAAGTGCAGGACGGAGCAGGCCAGTGGGCGTCGGGCGGAGAGCGTGGCTGTTCTGGGAGCTGACGTGCTGTCCGGATATAGCCCCGGAGGTCTGATGGCGGATGGGGCTGGGCCGGGAGCACGGTGCTCGGGGGAGGCTCTTGGACATCTAGCTTTGGACTCCCGCGGTTCGAGGCGCTAATCTGGAGAACTTGGGAGGAGGAACAGGACTGCTACGGGGGCTGGGTGTGTGCAGATGCCAGGGGCTTCTGTGTGCCCTTCAGGAGAGGTGCCCAGTGGGGATGGGAGGGCCCGGCTGGCATGGGATCTGGACTAGAGGGTGGTGTGGGGCTCTCCAGGTGTTGCTGGGGACACCTTGAGATCGTCCCTGATCAAGGTGGGCAGGCCTCTTAGAGGGGGACAGGGTGCTTGGCAGGCCAGTGGAGCACGGCTGTGGATGCTGCCAGGGAGAGGCCGTTGTCTCCGGCAGCTGGTGCAGGGCTCACCTCCCATGTGGCATCCTGGGTTTTGTGGTACATTGTTTCTCGGCTCAGACCCCCCCCCCCCAAATCTCCAGTTCCTTGTCCTTCTGTTGACCACCGGCAGCTGACTTCTGTGTATGGGCTGGAGCATGGCTTCATGACCTTCCCGCAAGGTCAGAGGTTCCAGGGAGCGTTGCCGGGGCCAGCCGTGACAGAGCCTGGGGTCGTGGATCAAAGAGCCACTTTGGGTGGCATCTTCCAGCTCTGTCCCAATTAAAATGGGTATGTGCTATGTGACAGCCCTGCCCTGCGCTGTCCTGGGGGGCTGAGGAAAGCCCTTGCCCGGTGCCCGGGCGCCATGCGGACTTTTGTCGGGAGGGATGGGAGGTGGGCCCCAGTGGTGTGGGGGATGCAGCCTTGGGGCTGGAAGAGGGACCACTTGTTGGGGCCAATTGTCCTGACCTCCAAATGTGGGGAGGATGGGAGAAGAGCAGAAGCCAAGCGTGCTGCCGTGGGAGCCCCTTCCTTGTGGACACGCCCCCCAACAGGGTCCCCAGTGCCTGGCGCTCCTCCAGCCCTGCCGACCCCTGGGTGTCTGTGCAGCGATTTGTGAAGCAGCCGCTCGGCCAGCAGCACTTCCTGGTGGCTGGTTGCTGGGGAGAGGGCACGGGGACTCCGGGGTCTTGACCGGGGACCTCTCAGCCCTGGTCTGCAAGGATCGTGTGTGAAAGGGAAGCTTTCTCTTCTGAAAACAAGCTGCGATGCACACAGCGGTGGAGCGCCGGATGGTTTGTCTGTGGCCTTTGTTTAACCTACTTGGTCTGACGTGGATTTGGGAAGGGGAGGGTCACCGGGCTGCGGGTTCAGGGCAGAACCGGCTTCCTAGAGACCCCTGAGCACTTAAGTGACAGATGCTGGGGAGGAGCAGGGATGATGGGACGCACCTTCCAGAACACCCAGCGCGGACCTTTCAAGGGAAGGCGGGATCTGAGCAGGGCCCTGTGTTTGCGCCGTGCCACGTGGTCCAGGAAGCCTGGACTCTGAGGGTCTGTTATGAGGATCAGGTTCTGTCGCGCTGGCCTGGGACAGAGTAAGAAGGCGGGAGAGGCGTGCCCCCAGTCCCCGACCGCCGTGGGCCCAGCAGTGCTCATGCCCACTCGGGGTGTGTGTGCACGGCCGGGGCTCCTGTGGCTGTCCCACGTGTGACAGGCTGCTCGCACACAGCGAGAGGCCATGCTCGTGAGGAGGGAGGGGGAGGCCCAGCTTCCACGGCGTGCAGGGCAGACCGGGGGCCACGGCCACACCCTGTGCGTTGGGTGCAGGTCAGGTTCTAGGACATGGCCCTGGTGAGAGTCAAGGTGGGTCTGTCCTTCGGACCACGGTCCAGTACATTCCAGGCCGGGGACGGACAGGCCAGAGGCGGGCTGTTCGGTGCCGGCAGGCATGCCGGTGTGGGTCTGTGCTGGGGGCCTAAGCGGGACGGGGGCTGAGGGTCACGTGGTGCTCTCGGAGTTGGGTGGCGTGGTCTTGCCCTGGCGTTTCGAAGCTGCCGCCCACGGTGTGCTGGGAAGGGTGGAGGTGGGGGAGGAGATGCCCGAGGGCTGCTGTGCACAAGGCTGGGGTGCTGAGCACCCTGGGATTCTCGGCAAGCTGGCACATGAAAATGAAATATTTTGCCCTGGAGACCGTGGTGCCCCACTGATAAACGACGCGTCATGCTTAGGGCCCGTCATGTGCTTCTCCCTCTGCCTGTGCTCGCCACGGGGCTGTCACGGTGCGTCCTGACTCCTGGAGGGCAGCCTGCACTGGCGCGGTAGCTGCACTGTGCTCAGCTGGCTGCCCGCGAGTCTGGACAGGGGTTCAGTGGACCGCAGAAGGCCCGGGGGTGGGGGTGCGGGCCCCCAGGAGCCGTCAGACAGCAGCGGGTAATGTCAAGTCCTTCCTGTACGCACGGAGCAGCAGGATGTTGGGTCAAGAAGCAGGTGGTGCACCAAGACTACCGGCTCCTCTTCTGTCCCCAGGAGGTGGGGACGGTGAGAGGGGTGTGCGTGGGGAGGAGATTGCCTGCTTCCCAGATGCTCCTCTTCCTCCAAGGCTCTCGTGCATGGCCCCATCCCCCAAGGCGCTTTTCCTGGGGGCCGGCCCCCTGTTTCCTCTTCCCTGACTGTCCGAAGTGTCGCCTGACTGGCCACTTGGTGCCTCTTATCCCCCGAAGTGGGGTCCTGGCTCCTCCCGGGTGACGCTGGGCACATGGCTGCAGGGCTGGAGGCCTGGCCTGGGGCCTGACGGGCTCATTGCCTGAGCGTGTCGCAGGGCTGCCGAGAAGCACCCCAGGCCAGCGTGCAGCCACATGGCCCCCGCCTCGCGTCTCCGTGTGTGAGCGGGAGAGCGCTGCTGGCAGGGCTGGGGTGAGCAGCTGGCCGCGGACCACAAGGCAGGATCTCTGACCCGGCTGCTCCTGGTGTCTGCTGTTGGCCACGGCCCTGGGGCTCAGCTCTCGGTGCGGGGCGGCCACAGAGCCGCCGCTCGTCCTGTCCTGGGGCTGGGTCCTTCTGGAAGGGCTCTCTGAATAACGCAGTGCTGCACCCCCGAGAAGCCTCTTCGGCCCCCTTGTGATTGCGAGCTCAGTGCCATCCGTGGAGCTCAGCGGACAGGTCAGCAGCCCTTTTCTGTGAAGGCCACAGATGGACTCATGCAGGGTTCGTGGGGCACGGGGGCTCTCGCCGGTACTCAGCTCTGTCACTGGGGCCCGGAAGCCACTGGAGACCGTGTGTCTTCTAACCTGCCAGGCTCTGTTCCGGGGGAGAAACAGGCTTTGGACCAGGTTTGTCCCGTTGGGCCCTGTTAAAAAGCCACTGTCCTAATCACAGAGGTACCTGGCTTTGTGACCTGTCGTCATCTTTGTGATGTGGCTGGAGGGCAGTCCTGGAGACAGGCCCCAGAGGTGGATGCCGAGACATGTCCACACCGCGTGCGCTCCCACCAGTGCTCCTCCCCCCCGGGCCCACACCACGTGCGCTCCCACCAGTGCTCCTCCCTCCTGCCCGGGGCCCACACCGCATGCGCTCCTACTTGTTAGTTTCCTCCACCTGGGCGGTCTTTCTGTCTTCCCTCGTCTACACGAGGAACACCGCCCGAGTATTTTGTAGATCGTCCTGAGGTTGGGGTCTGATTTTTCATCGTGATTAGATTGAGGGTATGCATTTGGGCCAGAAAACCACAAAAGCAGCTCTGTGCCTTCACAGAGCATGATGTTCGGGGTGCGCGGTGCCCACCCGTCCTGTGGCTGGTGCCCTCGGCCTTGACTGCGTGTCCTTCCCCCGCGCAGCTGGGGCATTTTCTTTCCCGACTAGTAACTGCCTTGGGAGAGGCCTTTGGGTGTAAATATCCTGTGTTCTCTCAACTTGTTGCTGAAGCTGAGTGTTCATCGGAGGATCTCGTGTGCAGCACTCACTGCCGCGGTGTGACGAGGCGATTTGCTGTCCCGTTTCTTCCACGTTGATTACCGGAGTTCTTAGATAAGGAGTTGTGCCCCTCCCGGTTTAGCTCTACGGACTTTGGCTCTATGGACGTTTATGTCACTTTGGGCGACACACAGCAGTGCGCCGATTTGGTTCACCCAGAGGGTTTTGGCGAAGGTCGTTGGGCGGTCTTTCTGGCTCTTGTGCCTTTTTCTTTAAGCTTGTTTACTTATTTATTTAGAGAGCAAGTGGAGGAGGTGCAGGCAGGGAGGGACAGAATCCCAAGTGGGCTCTGCACTGTCAGCGCGGAGCCACATGCGGGTCTTGATCTCACGAACTGTAAGATCATGACCTGAGCTGAAATCAAGAGTCCGATGCCTGACCGACCGAGCTCCCCAGGTGCCCCCGGCTCTTGTGCCTTTCTGATCTGCCCTTGTCTTTGGGTGCACATTTTCCTTCTTGCCCATACGATGCTCTAACTTTTCCTGCCCTTTTTGGAGTCCACCACTCTTGGAAGGATCTCTGGTTCCTTTGAAGGAGAATGAGTACCCAGGCGTGAGGCGTGCCCGTGCCCCTCCCCCCCGTGAGTGCCCCGAGCTGGCGAGCCCGGACATGCATACACACACACGTTGCGTTTATCTCCATGTGTGTGCTGAAGAACCTGGAGTCCTTCCTGCTACCCCTGTTTCCGGCCCAGCACCCCAAGGGTCATTCTCACCTCCCTGATTTGTGTGCTCCTCCGGTATTGACAGACTAGGCGGTCATTGTGCGCCACCTGGTTCCTTACTGTCGCAGTCCTAGAGCACACGTGACGTGCCCTATCGGTGGCTGGGGAATCCGCAGCGCGGGCTTGTGTGGAGGCCTCCCTGTCTGTGGCCGTGGAGCACCGCCTCCCGCGGCTTGGGCCCTGCGTCCCTCGCTGTTTCCTTACTTGTCCCTCGTGCAGCCAGTCACAGCTCACTTCATCTCTGCCCCCAGCGTGCTGATGCGCAGCCCATGTGGCGCCCCACACCTGCCTGGGGGCCGACCTCCCCACGCCCCTCACCCTTCATGTCCCCCCAGTGCATTCTGCCCCTGTAGGCTTGCCGTCTCTGGAGTGCAGCAGCCTGTGGTCTCCTGGGTGTGGCTTCTGGGTCTGGGTCTGCACGTATAAGAACGCAGGGAAGAATCGTCCGTGCTCTTGCATGAACCCCACTTTGCTGCTCCATCCGCCTGAGTCGTGTTCTGTTGAGCACGGGGCCCATAGCTTGTTCCTCCCGTCTGTCCGGTGGGGGGTGTCTTCGTGGCCCTGGTGTTTGGTGGAATGGAATGAAGGGGCTCTACATGCCGGCTGCGTGGGAACGGGTTTTCTTTTCTCAGGAGCAGGAGGCTGGCTCCCACCAGCTGCCCTGCGGTGCCGGCCGCGTGTGAGCTCGCCAGCCATGCCCTGCGCGCCTTGGGTCTTGGCGGTCCTGTGCTCTCAGCCATTCTCGTGGGGGTGTGGGTGGTGCGTGGGGCGGGGTGGGGGGAGTTTCCGGGACACAACCTCCCAGCCCCGCTGGCACTCGCTTCCCGTCCGGGTTTTTCTGTCCCTGATGACGGTGGATTTGTGTCGCCTTCCTGAGTGCATCAGGTGGAGCCTATTTCCTGCCTCGGACTCCCCACATCCATTTGATTTTTGTTTCCTCTTCTTTTCACTCGCAAGGCGAAGGCCCCGTGGTCATCTGTCCTCCCTCCACCTGCAGCCTCGCGAATTTCGTTTCTCTCAGGACTGGAGGGAGACCCAGGCGAGGCCTCTCCCTGTTGGTGTTTCCTCTCTGCCCCTTCTGTGTTCGGGCCACTTTCCCTCCAAGGACTGCTCATCCTGCCCCTGGGACTTCGAGGGAAAATGTTCTCTGCTTTTTATGTTCTGCTGTTTCCTGATGGGGATTCCGTCCCTCCCTGGAGTGCAGGGCGCCAGGCAGTGGGCCGGAGAAGGATCTCAGGACTTGCCGAGCTGCCTGGGGACGGCGTGAAGTGCACGGAGCGTCTGTCCCGCGGTGTGTCCTCAGGTCTTTGCCTAGGCTGGCCGCGTGGAGGTCTTGAAACAGAGTTTGTTGATGGGAAGACCTAGGGGAGAGCCCTGAAGCGCCGTGACGGGCCGGAACGAGGCGCCTTCCGCACGGCGAATTGTATTTGAGACCCAGGAGAGACCTTTGCCGCCAAACCGCTGCCTGCAGTGAGAGCGGGGGAGGGGCCCCACCTGTCGCGCGCTGCCGGCCCAGGGGTGCGGACCCCCGCTGTGTTGGGATGTCGGAAGTAAACTTTGTGGACTGAGTTACCAGAAGTAGAGCATCACATGAAAGGAGGGGACTGTCGCGCCGCTCCCCGTCTCACGAAGCCCCTCAGGGTCTGCCCGGCGCTCGGCATGGCTCCTAGCTGCTCGTCCGGACGCTGCCTCGCGGGAATGGGCGCGGCCCCCGTCACGCGTGGGGGGGTGCAGCAGGGTCACTAACTCACAGTCCGGCAGCCAGAAGAGGGTTTAGGATTACTGGAGGACGACCATTACTGGGGATTATTATCCGAGGACGGGGTAAGGCGGGGACTTGCGTACACTGGATGCAGGCAGGAAGCCTCTCGAGAAAGGCTTTGGGTCACTAGCACAAGGAATCTCCTGTTGCTCTTCCGTCCAGAACAGACCGCTTCTGGGACCGGAAGGCCCCGCTCATGACCCTCTTGCCCCTGTGTCCCCGGGCTTTGATGGCTCGTGGCTGTGCCGAGCCCCTGCCGGGGCCCTCTGTCGTGGCCTTGACCCGGCGTTGTGGAACACAGCGTGTTACTGTCGCTCACCCAGGACTTCTCATGCGTGTTCAGAAAGTACCCGGATGCATTCAAAGGAATAATTAGCGTATCCTGTAAGATATGAATCTTAATTCCTAAATTACATATTTAGCAGATGGTCCAAAATAGCACTTGTAATGGCAACATTCAATTAGTGAGTTTAAAAAATGTATATTATTGCAACACTCGCCGTGGGTTTTATTTAGAGGTTTCTAAATATAGCGCTGTAAAAACACAGAAGTGTTGCAAACTATTTACACCCACACTGCGGCACTGAGCCTGTGCTAAACCTCCCACGTGCACCAGGACGAGGGTGTCAGCGTCCAGAGGACACGGCTCACTCCTGCTGTGCGTGGGCAGCCCGGGACAGGCCGCAGACACTCCAGGGCTGGCCCTGGTGTCCGTTGCCCCCACGCCACGCAGGCTCCCGAGCTCCTGCACGGCTGCTGGACTCCCCGTCTCTGAGCATCTTGCCGGAGCTTGACTTCACGTTTTACTCACGCAACACGTGTTCATAGAATCCTTTTTCTGCACCTGATCCTGGGCGTGCTCCAGTGGCCTTGTGGCAAGTCCCGTCCACGTCGATAGGAGGAAGCGACGTTCACGGGCCTGCTCCAGTTCAGGCTGGGGTCCCGCTTGCATGGGCTCCATCTGGGTGCGTGTGAGGGGACAGGGTCTCCAGAGGCAGGCCCGTCTGTGAGGGCTGTGGGTGCCAGGGCACCTGCGTGGCTGCTTCCTGCAGCCCGTGGACACAGGCCCCTGGGGAGGAGGAACGGGGGTCTGACTGGGCCGCCTCTGCGAGACCACTTCTCCCTGGACACCGGAGGGTCCAGTCTGGCAGCCCCTCCTCCTGCCCTGTCCCCACCGTGGGCGGAAGCACTGAGCCCAGGTTGTCACCAGCCGGAGCGCCTTGGTCTTCCTGATCTGAAAAGAGGAAAGTTTCCTCCCGACGGGAAGGAACGCGAGCCGAGCGAGCCTCCCCCCAACCTGCCAAGCCCTGGATCGCTGTGAAAAGCAGGCCTTCCTGGTAATCAAGTGTTTACAGAGGAGGGCTTTGTTCAGACCCTTCCCAGGGCTCCGTATGTTTAAACAAAGAGCTTTTTAGACCTAAACACAGATGTTCATTTGAAAATGAAAAATCAAATTACGCGGAACCAGCTTTTGAAAGTTACTGCCCCAAAGCGAGTGAGACAAAGGCAGAGAAACAGTGTGTGTAAATTTCACTTAAATAACGCTTTATTTTAAATAAAGTTTTAAACTAAAAAGGAGTCATTTGAAAGCCGCTCATCTTCCTCTCTGTCCGCCAGTGGAACATCTGTGCTTCGTCGGAGGCTGTGAAAGACATGAATGAGGAGCTAACCGGCGGACAGCTCTCTTTACCATAATTACACCTTGCTCATCTCGGAGGCACAAAGCAGGCATGAAATGCCAATTAAGCCTGCTATGTTAATGAGACGGAGCCTGAATACTGGATTACCGCGGACACGAATCCCCCCGGAACGGGTTTGATAGAACCCCCGAGTTTGTTCTGTTTTAATAGAAACGTTATCATGTGAAATGAAACTCTCCAGCCTTCGCTTTTACCTAAAAGTGATCCATTTTGGGGTTTTTTGGTCAGCAGATTTTAAAATAGGTATAATGTGAACACCTGGATGGGAGCCTTGTCCCCTGTGCTGCAGGTGGCCGGACTGGGCATCTTGAAGGGCGCCGCATCCCCGCTCACCGTGGGGCCGGCTGCTCCATGCTGCTGGGCCCTGGGTGGTGCCCGTGCACACAGCCTGAAGGCAGCAGGGACCTTCGACTGTGCCCAGTTCTGGGGAGGGCGGAGAGCTGTGGCGGGAGAGCGCCGGGTCGTCCAGCAGGCTCTCGGCTGCTGCCCGTGGAGGAGCCGCCTGCGCCGCGGCTCCCCCACTGCGATAGCCCAGTCCTCTCTGGCAGTTTGCAATGGGAGCACTTCGCGGTGTGGGAGCATTCCCGGTGCTGGCATCCGCACCTTCCTGCGGCTCGTCCGCTGTGTCACACGCGCTTGTCTTGGGCAGGGCCCATCGTTCTGGAGGGCGTGTCGCCAGCAAGCAGGGCAGGTCTGGGGCGCTGACCCCTGTGTGGGAGAGGAGGAAGCAGGCAGCCAGCAGCGCTGCTCGGTGCAGGGCCCTCTGCAGGGTGGGCAAAGCCTGGAGGGTGGCAGGAGGGAACAGCCCCGGTCCCGGCGCCTTGGCCACAGCGAAGGGCAGCCGCTGAAAGATGAGTGCAGGGTGCCCCCATTACACTCTGTGTGAAGATGGACCTGGGGAGTCGAGACAGCCCCCGTGGTGTGCAGGGAGCTGTCAGGAGTCCCCTCCCCGCTCTGTCCCCTGGCCTCCTGTCTGACCTGGCCTTCCCTCCTCCACGCACCCCGTCGCGGGGTCACTAACCCCGACTGCCCAGAGCCTGCCAGAGCCTCGCTGGGGACCAGCCTGCAGCTTTGGTGCAGCACCGGGCTCCTGGTGCCCTGCGTCACTGTACTTTCCTCCTGGTCGCCAGCGGCTGGGGTGCCCGGGGCTGCTGGGTGCTGAGCAGTGGTGGCCTGTGCATGGAGTGCCTGCCCTCCACGGGGTCCCTGCGCAGACCCCTTTGAGGACCCCGTGGCTGTCCTTGGCTGGCTCGCGTCGGTGCAGGTGGGGCAGATGCACCGTGGCATCGCCACGCATCCGATACACAGCCGGTGCGGGCTGCCTGAGGATCTCCACAGCAGCAGCGCTCGGGGGCCAGGGGCTGGCGGCTCACCCCCTGGCAGGATCAGAGCCAGGCTTTGGCTTAGGGGACTCGTGGTCCACGTCCATCTGTCAGTGTGGGGTCACCCGTAGTGCTTCATGAACCCCAGAGCGGGAGTAAATCGAGGCTTTTCTCTTCTAGGCCGAGGCCCTAGAGGCTGCAAACAAATGCAGGACGTCCTCAGGGCCCTTCGGGTCGGGGGCTCTGGGAGCGCTGAGGAGTTGTTTTCTCGGGAAAGCATGTCGTGTGCCGCGTGTCCGCCTGTCCCCTGCCACGTGTCCGCCTGTCCCCGCGCCCCGTGTCCGCCTGTCCCCTACGCCCTGTGTCCGCCGGTCCCCAGCGCCCCGTGTCCGCCGGTCCCCCGCCCCGTGTCCGCCTGTCCCCCGTGCCGTGTGTCCACCTGTCCCCGTGCCCCGTGTCCGCCTGTCCCCCGTGCCGCGTGTCCACCGGTCCCCCGTGCCCCGTGTCCGCCTGTCCCCCGTGCTGCGTGTCCGCCTGTCCTGCACCGTGTGTCCGCCTGTCCCCCGCGCCGCCTGTCCTCCTGTCCCCCACGCCCCATGTCCACCTGTCCCGCGCCACGTGTCTGCCTGTCCCCTGTGTCGTGTGTCCACTGGTCCCCCGCGCCCCATGTCTGCCTGTCCCATGCCCCGTGTCCGCCTGTCCCCTGTGCCGTGTGTTCACTTGTCCTGCGCCACGTGTCCTCCTGTCCCGTACCGCCTGTCCGCCTGTCCCCCGCGTTGCCTGTCCCGCTCCACGTGTCCACCTGTCCCCCGCGCTGCATGTCCTCCTGTCCCGCGCCACCTGTCCGCCTGTCCCCTGCGCCTTGTGTCCACCTGTCCTGCGCCTCGTGTCCGCCTTTCCCCGTGCTGTGTGTCTGCCTGTCCCACGCTGTGTGTCTGCCTGTCCTTCTCCTTCCCCGACAGAGTGGAGTGTTTCATTCTCAGTGCTAACAATAGGCCTGAGTGCTGGCCTCTGGGGGCCAGTACAACTGGGCAGGTGCGCCAGGCTGTGTGTGCAGCGCCCTGAGATGCGCGAGGGAGAATAAGAAAGCGCCGCCCGTGGGGAGAGTCCCAGTGAGCCGTCGCACCCGGGGATGGAAAGAGAACAGACAGACAGGTGGACGCAGGGCTGTGGGGGCAAAGTGACGTGTTTTTCCAGGGAACGTCTGGTAGACCCAGAGAGGGAGAGGCCTGGGCCTGCCCCACGTCCACCCGAGGGCCCCCTCCAGCACGCACGCCAGCTGCCAGCTGCTTCAGTGCTAAGGCAGGCGGAGGGGACACGTTTGGTGCAGTGGCAGAGCTGTGGGCGGGTGGCCGCCATGCGGGCTCACTCAGAGCTCCCGTGGGCCTGCTGTGCGGGGCAGGGGTCCGCTCCGGACTCTTGGGTGGGGGGTTCCCGGGCTGTCTGTCCCCTCCTGTGTTCGGGGTGTGGGACGGGAGGACAGAGGTCCTCTGACCGCAGGGGGCTGGGCTGTGGCCACTGTGACCACATGGGAGTGTGGGGTTCGGGCGGGGACGCAGGCCGGGCGCTTCGCTGCTGTGAGTGGCCTGCTCTGGAGGCCCCGTCCGGAGGGTCGTCCCTTTCTGGAGCGTGACTGGGAGGTCCGGGTCTGGCCTTGTCGAGAGGGACAGGCCACCGCCTGCGGGGACCCAGGGGGTTGTGGGAGAAGGGGCTTCGGCCCCTCCGGACTTCTCGTCAGGGGGACAGTCACACCTGCAGCTGCTCCGCGCCAGTCACCCTGGTTTGTGGCCGGGAGCCGGGCCTCCATGGTTGCAGGCTCTCAGAGCCTGCCCGCTCTGCAGACCCCTGGGTCTGAACCCCGTCCTGTCAGCTGGACTGCCCCCCGCCTCCCCTTCTCCAGAGGTGACTTCTGAGCTGCGCTGTAACCTGGGGGGCCCGCCCACTGGTCTCTGGTGCTCGCTGAGCTCACCGAGATCCTCTGCACTCACACCACCCTGTCTGTCCCTGTGCTTGGCTGGCCCCTGGCACCGCCTTCCATCGTGATTTGGTTGGGTTGGCCCTGTGCTCTTGCCCTCTTCACGGTACTCACCACCTGGCGCCAGGGAGCACCCTCCTTGTTCGCAGAGGACAAGCCCCGAGATCGGCCCGCCTCCTACTCTCAGGGAGGGGGCTGTCCTGGGCTGCGGTGGCCGAGGTCTTGGCACCCGACGGCGTTGGGAAAACTGCAGGTGCCTCCCTTGCTCCAGCGTCCAGCCTGGGACAGGCAGGACCCTTCTGGTGGCTGCGAACAGACGTTGTGAGACTCCTCGTGTTTCTGCCGGGGACCGGATGTCCCTTCCCTGTGCTCCAGGAGGAGTGCTCGGGTTGGGATTGTAGGAGTACCCAGCCGCCGGGGCCCGGGGCCCTTGATTTTGCCGTTTGCACCACACGTGGGCGGCGGAGGCGGGCCGGGCCCAGCCCCTCAGTCCACGCACGCCCCGCGTGGCCCCGCGTGGCCCCGGGTGATTGATGTGCCGTGGAAAGCAGGCTCACCTGTGTTGGGATGGTTACGGTGGGATTTGGCCGGAGCAATCTTCCGCACAAAAGGCACTCGGGTGTCAGAATGAAGCGTGTAAGCATCAAACAGTTATGTTTTCAGGTTAAGAATTTAATGAGGAGTAAATTCATTTAAACCAAAGAGCTGGCTTAAGGGGAACCGGCTCCCCTTGCCGCTGACACGTCATCCTTCCTCCGCGAGCTGCAGCTCCTCTCCCGGGAGGGCCGCCCGCAGGCGGCGGTGTGCTTGCCGCGCGGCTCCACAGCGAAGGCGGCGGTCTCCGCGGCCACACCGCGTCCTGGTCTGCCCCCCGTCGGTGACGGCTCCCCTTGGAGAGGCCCGGGCGGGGCCTGCTGTCACCCACTCCGCCTCTGGCCTGACACATACTGCCTGTTGAGCAGCTGGGCTGGAGGGCGCTGGTCATTACTCGTCTGACTGGAGATGCTTTTGCTCGCACAGCCGAAGGCTCGGTGGCTTTCAGACTGGCTAAATGTGTCATTTTCTGCTTGTTCTCAGGGGCGGGCCTTTTCTCCCGTGCCTGGGGGGCTGTCTTGCAGCTTGTGATCAGGACCCGGTGCATGGCGGCTCCACCGTCCCATGCCCTCCCCACCACGCCCCCAGAGGCCTGGACACTGTGACTGTCAGCCTGCCCGGGGACACTGGGGGACTCCTTGTCGTGTGGTTTGATGGGCTGTGTCCTCCCCGCGCCTCCCTCTTGTTTCCTAACCAACAGTTTGCTGGCGGCCTGGGTGGTTTGCGGCTCCTGAGGATGTCCCGGCGCTGCTGTGCTCCGTCTGAGTCTCTGTGTGCGCTGGGCCGTGGGCTCCGCCTGGGAGCTCCGATCACCAGGAGCCACCCTGTGTCCGATGGACGCGGGGAGGGCGGTGCCCCAGCGAGCTTCGTTCCTTCCTCCGCGTCCCTCGTCCCTCACACCGTCCTATGCTTATTATCAGATGGGAGCGCGGTCACTGAGCGCTTGTGGGCCCTGTGCGCCTGAGCAGTGAGTCCGTGCCCTCGTGGAGTTGGTGATCGGCACAGCCACATGCCGCACCAGTGCTGACAGGGACTAGCCTGGGACACCATGCAGGAGGCAGGGGGACCTGCCTAGGCCAGTAGAGGGTTGTTGGGGGTGGCCCCCCAAGGAAGTGGGTGACCTTGACATTGAATAAGACTTAATCCGTTTGTGGGGGTCTCTGGCCGAGAGCGCACATGGGCAGGGGAGAACCAGGCGTGGCCAAGGGCCAGCCTGCATCCTGGGCTCCTGGTGGCTGTGCACGTGGGGGCTGGAATGTGACCCCGGGGTGTTGTCCTCACTCCCGTCGGCGATTCTGTCTTGTGCCCTGTGTTACAGAAGAGGAGTCAGAGGCTCTGAGAGGACCACATTGGAGGTGCACGGCTCCGGATGAGTGGGGCCTTCCGGGCTCCCTCTGCTGCGTGCTCCGTACCAGGGCGCATGCCCCCCTTTCCTTCTGCCCGTGCCGTGCTGGCTCGGGGCCGCGTGGCCCAGCAGGCCAGCCGTTCAGGGACAGCTGCTCTCCTGGGCAAGCTGATGGGGAAGACCATCCCTGCATACGGACGGGCGCTGTCTTGCCTCCGAGTGGCCTCCAGTGTGGACTGTCCTGCGGGGGCAGAGGTCACTGCGTCTGCTGGACACAGTGGCCGCGGGTCTCCCCTTGGTGGCGGGCTTCCACGCTCCGAAGGGCACCGCTCAAGTTGGCTACTTAAGACGCCTGTAATTGGGAGGGGAGCCTTCCGAGTCCCTGACGGCAGAGGATTGTAAATCTTCTCTGATTAGAGGGAGCGGATTCAGAGGGTGGGAGAGAGGAGTTGGAAACAAATTGGCAGCACGACTCCCTTCCTTTTGCTGATGGGGAAAGTGGTTAATTAGGTGATTTTTCTCTTCCTCTGACACGTGCAAATGAGACTCTGTTAATAACTGAGCTGTTACGTAAATGGCAAAATTTTAACACCCGTGTCAACCTGTCAGGCGTGTCTGCAGACTGAAGGTGAGCTCGTGGGAGAGACGCTCGCAGCTCGTGCACGGCTCGGGCTCGGACGGCGGAGCCCCTCCCGCGCGGGCCCCTCGTGAAACCTGGGGGCTCGCTGCAGGCGGGGAGCCCCCCCTTCCCAGGCCCTAAGGGCTCCTTCAGACAGTCGCATGGCAGCAGCGGTCGCCGGGATGCAGGGAGGGTGTGTGGCCGGCGCCCGAGGCTCAGGACGTGCTTCTCAGGCGGCCCTCGTGCAGGACCCCGGGCGCTGGCCCGGCCAGGCGCACTTGTCACCTCTGGAAGCAGGCTCTTGCCTCTCAGAAGCGTCTGGCTGAGACCTTGTTTCAGTCTCCCGTCACCGCCAGGAAAGCCGGAGTCCTAGACCCTGCTGCTTTCTCGCACGGGGTTTGGGGAGTCAGCGAGGACTCGCCACTGCTCAGGTGGGGTTCGTTGGCCAGCTCCCTCTTTCCCAGCCATTCGTGGCCGGGGTGCCCTGGGCCACTGGCCGCAGCCTTGGTGAGGCCGCATGTCTGTCTCCGGAACCTCCCAGCGCCTGGCGTTTGCTTTCTCTCTGTCCCGGCTCTTGATAGGTGGTCAGTGACCCGTGTGCCCCAAAGGGCCCTAGTGCGTACGGCTGGAAGGAAGCCTGTGGTCCCGCCCTGCAGGGAGCCCCCAGCCAGCGGAAGGAACGTGTGGAACGTGAGCCCGTGACCTCCGAGGCGGCCGGGCCCTCATCGCCACACGGACTCCGCAGGCGGTGGCTCGTGGGGTTTGTGCCCTGTGTGGCCTGGAGCCTCAGGACTGCCGGCAGGGCCTGATGGCCAAGCTGGTTCCCGCGTCCAGGCAAGGTGGGGGCCTTGAACGTGTCTGGAGGGCTGTGAAGACGTAGTTCTTCTGGCTCAGGTTCCTGGGGCTTTGATACCTCCCACCTGACGCGCTCTCCACGCTCCACTCCTGCCTGGCCTCTGGGTGGGAGGTGGTTAGTGCGGCGGGGACGGGAGCTGTCTGTCTTGCAAATCTAAAATGAGATTTTACTTTTTAAGTAAAAAGAAAGGAAGTCTTGAATATTTGCAGCTGGAGATAGCAGAGATGAGAAACGCTACTTATCGCTGCGGCACAAAAGGAGGCGAGAGAGGGGAGCCAAGTGCTGCTGAATACTGATGAGGCCGAGGCAGCGCCAGCCTCCACGGGGAGGCCGCCCTTGCTGGCGAGTTCCATGGGGACGCGGGCAGGTGGGCGGGCATCTCAGGCCAGGGGCCCCGACTGGAACTTGCCGAGCTCGGGGTGCCTTGTCTATAGACCTGCCCGGCCCCAACCGTGTCGTTCCCCCACCTGACCATCTCCAGTGCGGCCTCGGGTCTGCCGTCTGCGGAGCCGCTTGGGAAGGTAACGTGGCCCTTGTGGCCTGTGTGCCATGTGTGCCATGTGTGCCCATTCCCAGGGCCTGGAGCCCTGCGGGACACACAGGTCTGTCCCGCTGCACCTGGTGCATTCTCCCATGTCCCTGTCCCCTCTGCACGAGCCAGGCAGGACTGCACGCGCACGATGGCACACTGCCATGGGACCAGTCCCTCCCGTGCTGGGGTCACCGCTGCCGCATGCAGCCGGCTTCGCTCGGGCCCGGGGCGACCGCCACGCCTTGCTCTCAGTGTCCCTCCCCGCGGCCCCGGCCCCGTCTTTAGCCTGCTCCGAGCTGGCGTGTTCTCGCTGGATAGGCTCCTGTGTCGCCCCTGTCGTCGCCCAGGAATAGACCTGTGTTTACCGAGCACCTTCCGTGGCTAGAGCCTGACCAGTGGGCCACGCCGGGGGCTTCTTGTGAAGGCTGGCTGCACCCGTCACCCCAGACCTGGAAGGCCGTCCCGGAGTCTTCCGAGTGGACGCAGTTTGAAGTGCATCTTCAGACCGAGGGCGGCCCCGAGGAGGCGGAGCTGTGCGGCCCGGGGCTCTGCGGGGTCCCCGTCAGAGACCACACTTCGATTTGCTCCCGTCTGACTTGGTGCCCGGAGGCACCGCGTGGCTGGTCCACGGTGGGGTGTGGGGGTGGGAGTTCTTGTGCCATCGGTCACTGTGGTGGCCGGGCCGGCCTGTCCCGCACAGCTTGTCTTGTTTCTAGCAGTGAGCCGGGGGAGCTCCGTACGGGGGCGAAGGAGACAGAGGCTCGGGTGTAGAGCCCCTTGCCCAGAGTCACGCAGCCAGTCAGGGCCGGGGATGGGAGGAGCAGGGAAGGGGCTGGAGCCCGTGTTCCGAGTCACGTGCGTTACCACGGCTCTCTGCCCGCAGCCCTGCCCTGGGCCCTGGTGTCTGCTGTTGCGTTCCCTGGACGGGCTCGAGTCGACTGGTCTGCCTTAAACAAGCAGAGGAAGGTTCTCCTGGCGGCCACAGCCCTCTGCAGTGGAGGCCGCGTCTCATGACCCTGGCCTTAGCCCTTCTGTCGTCTGCAGGGGAACTCTGTGATGTCACTGCAGCCCCGTCACACACACCCCGCCCCCGCCCCGCCCGCCCAGCCTTCTGCAGGAAGCAGAGGAAGCAGAAGTGGCGTGGCGATTAGTGCCCTTGGGATCCTTGGGGGCGGGGGTGGCAGCAGAAAACCGCAAAACAAAACCTCATGCGGAGCACGCAGGAGAGGACACAGCTGAGGGGAGGGAAAACCAGGGCCCAAGTTCTCATTTAGCCTCGGGGTCGCAGGTGCCTGGGAATCCGATCTCACACATTCCCCCACAGGCAGGGACGCTGGGGGGTGGACGGCCACAGCTCACGTGCTCAGGAGGGACTGGGTTTGCCCCTGGCCCACCGCCCAGGAAGACGCTTCCTTTACTTGTTTTGGCCAATGAAGACCCCAGTCTCTTGGAGGCCGTCCTTGGGCCTCCCTGTCCGGGTGGGGGCCGCACACTTGTGAGTGGCACCCGCCTCCTCGTTTCTGTGCCCTCCAAGGCGATGTCACAGTTGGGTGCGTACTCTCTTGGGGTAGTTGGATGTAGGTAGTCCTGAGGTTTGCCACCCCCAGCAGACCCTTGCCATCGACCCCCTCTCCCTTCTCCTCAGGAAACCACAGCCTTCCCGGGAGAAGACCCTCCCCACTGACCTCACCGGGCATTGCCCCTGAGCGTGCTGTGCGTACGGCCTGTGCACGGATGCCGTGGCCTCCGCACATGCCTTCCTCCTCGCTCCCCTCCCAGGAGTGCTTCCTGGCGTCCTGGCCACGCTGGCCCGGCCTGTGTGCATCCTTGTGTCCCGCTCAGGCAGGCTTGACGGGGGCGCCCTGGAGCCTGTGCCCTCACCGCGTCAGGCCTCCCTGCCCTCCACCCGCTCTGTCTGGTGTGGGTGGTGGCAACCAGTGCTGTCCACGTGTTCCCCGTCAGTCATCATCATTGTGTTGTCTTTGCTTCTACACTCGAAGGCGGCCTCGGGCTGCCCCTGATCCCCGTCTGTCTCCGGCGGCACGTGGACCCATGTGGTCTGCAGTTAAAGCAGGGGTGCACATAGGAGAGGCACAAAACACTTCTTAAAAAAGAAACAGTAATTTTTGTTTTTTTAAAATGATTTTCCAGTTTGAGGCATTGATTTTGTTTTCGTAACTTAAAATGAAAGTACAGCGTGTTTAAGAAAAGCACGCAGTATCGATGAGCCGGGTATCGAGCTCCCAGATCAGGAAGCAGGAGCTCGGGGCTCCTGGGGGCCTCAGTCAGTTGAGCGTCCAACGTCTGCTCAGGTTGTCATCTCGCAGTTCGTGGGTTCGAGCCCCACGTCGGGCTCTGTGCTGACAGCTCAGAGCCTGGAGCCTGCTCCCGATTCTGTGTCTCCCTCTCTCAGCCCCTCCCCCACTCATTTCTCTCTCTTTGTGAAAAATAAAACATTAAAAAAAGAAAAAAACAAGGGGAGGTCTTTGGTCCCCAAAGATGCCTCCTGCCCTTTCCAGTCCTCTGTCTTGTTTCTGAAAATGGCCAGCCTGGCCGCCAGCACTGGAGACAGGTCTTGCCTGTTCTGAGCGTTACCGCGGCGGAGTCGCCTGGACAGGCACATGTGTGGCCCTGCACTCACATGCAGCGTGAGAGCCAGGCATGGCACGTGTGCGTGTCCACCTGCTGTCACCACTCCATGAGGGTCCCTGGTTTTAAACCGGTGTGCTTGGCGGGTGTTTGGGGGTTCTAGCTCTGGGCTGCTGGTGCGGGCGCCATGCTCGGAGCTGGGGGCGGTGGGGCCGTGGCGTCTGCCTGCAGTCCCTGCACTGTTTGGGGGCCCCGCTAGCATCCTGGGTCCCCACCGCCCTGGCGGCAGGCCGCACTGTGTCCTTGTGCCTGCTTCTCCGTCTGTCGTTTGCTTTGTACTTAGGGAGCCGTAGGAGCTCCTCAGATGGCTCACATGTGTTTGCACACGGAGCACACATGTCCTCATCGAGCCCTGTTCGTCACCTTTGTCCTGTGCCGTGACCTCTTCTTGTGTCTCCTTTAAAGAAACCTTTGGTTACTTAGAAAAATGTGTGTTTATTTGAAAAAGCTGTACAATCTTGCCTGTCACGTCGGGATCCGCTGTCCACCTGAGGCATGTGGCCCAGTGTCCAGGAGGGGGGCCAGGTGACCTGGTCAGTGTTCCCTGCTGGACTGCTGTCATTGTTTATACACAGTGACTGTACCCATACGGGGCTGCTCCCTGAGCTTCTCCATCTTTCTGTCCACCCGTCTCCTTCTGACGAGCGTCGACAGAGGAGGAAGAGGCCGGGAGGAGGCCAGGTGCGTGAAAGAGGCTGGAGTGTGAGGGATTCTGGAAGCCATGGACAAGGGCGTGTCACAGCGCAGGGGTGACCCACGAGTGGCTGCCATAGGTTGACCACTTGGAAGTTTGCAGTGTGGAGTCCGTCAGTGGTGGCCGGGACAGTAGTGGGTTCCGTGGGGCTGCGGGGGAAGCCGTTTGAGCGAGGGCAGAGCAGAGCCAGGTGCCGCCTTGGTCTCTGCATAGGGAGTGGGCCAGTCGGGGCGGTGCCCGCAGGGCCCACGTGCAGACGACAGAGGCTTGTGTGCGGATGCGTGTGGATGGGATGGCCTGGCGGGGGGCACTGCTGGAGAGGAGCGGTGGCATCGGGCATCAGGGTCTGCCCTGGTGGGGACATGGACAGCCGTCCAGGCCGGCAGGAGGGGATGCAGAGAGCGGGCACAGGGGAAGGAAGATGTGGCCCCTGTTTTCCAGGTTGGTGGACACACGATACGACTGTGCCCGGGTGGGTGGTAGGCACCAGGCAGCGAGGCCCCGTGCCCCCCTTGGTACTCCTCCGTGCTGCTGCAGGGGTGCGGCACATGTGGGAGTGCCCGCTGTGGGCGGCATCAGCCCCTACGGTGGAGGCAGGAGGAGTAGTCCTCGCCCCTGGTGCCAGACGTTCCCACTGGCTGAGGGGGGCCCAGGGGCGTGGACTCCGTGGTCTGCGGGCTGCAGGGGCTGAGCGGGGCCATGGTTCCTGGAAGGGCAGTGGGGCAGGCGCCAGAAGGCGCCTGGTGGGACCGCCCGGCTGCGAGGCACGCGTGCCACTCATCTGTCCATTTGTTTCCTTGTCCCTGGGATGGCCTGACATTTCTGTCCCTTCCCAGCTGTGTTCTCGGGGGACCCCGGCCCCCGGCCCTGCCGGACCCGGTCAGCATTCCCGAGCTTCCCTCTGCCACCTCGTTCCGGGTTCCTCTGGCCAGCGCCCGGCGTCTACGGCTTCTGGTGCCCATGCCCTTGGTCGTGGACGTGCAGGGGACAGAGGGGCTGGCCCTGGGCCGGTTCTTCCCCTGGGGCGCTGGCTCTGCCCGTGCCGCGTGCCGGGAGTTAGGTTTGCACACCTGGAAGGAAGGAGGCAGGCAGGCCCGAGCCACGTCAGCGCTTCGTCTGAAAAACTTTTTTTTGATTCTGATGACAGTAGGAATACATTTTCATTTACAACATTTGACAAAAACAAAGCAAAACAAAACGAGAACCACTGAGAATAAAGGTTTCCCACAGTCCTCCCGTCAGTGGCACACGCGTGGTCGTGCCGCTGGCTCGGATCTTCCCGGCGCGCGTGCACGGCGGGTGTCTTCCTAACGCTGTGTTTAGGACGATGTCCCGTCGTGTGCGGTTCGCTCCGGGTTCTTCTCTCGTTTAATCTCACGTGAGTACTTTTCCACGTTACAGAGTCTTTTCTAACCTAACTCTTGGCTGTAAATGACTTTTCTTTGTGAATGCTTTTTTTAGCCAAACTTCTTGGTAGGTACTTTTTTGCCTTTTCCCCGGTTTTCTAAATAACACCCTGGTTAATACCCACGTCCCCAAATTATTGTTTACATCGCTGATGGTTTCCCTGGGAGAAGCCTTGGAAGTGGATTGTTGTTGAGCGCGGGCGGCACTCGAACGTGTGCTTTTCGGCAGCTGGTACTTGGGGCCCCGCGCCCGGCCGGTTCTGCCTGTGCCTAGTGCTGTGGGCTGAGACAGGTGGCCCCGGCGTGCTGTGTGCCAGCTCCTGAGGGCGCCTTGCGCCGCCCCAGCCCCGAGTGTAGACTTGGAGAGGGAGGAGGCGGGGTGACCCTGGAAGTCCAGTTTCCAGGTGCGTAGCCACTGTCGTGGCCCCACTCGGCTCCGACTCTGGTGCTCTTGTTTCCTCTGAAACCTGTTGCCTTAGTTCGCCTGTGACCTCAGCGCCCCGGCCGCCCCTGCCCTGACTCAGGGCTCTCCATTCCTCTGCCTGCTGCACTTTTGTCCTGAGTGGAGCAGAGGGTTGTGGGGGCTCCTCGGGAGGGGGGTGGGCAGTTCCAGCCGCGGTGTGCATTTGTCTCTGGCCATCTCCCGTTCTGTCTTTGTCCTGCTCCTGGTCACCGACCGAGCGGCTGTCTGGCAGCCCTTGTCTTCAGTCTCCCCGCGACCAAGACCGTGTTCATTCTGAGGTTGTCACCCAGGCGCGGTGGTGTCCATACCGCTTTGGACCCTTTCCTGGGAGCTGGGTTCAGTTTGGTGCATGTCGGGGGTCTCCCTTCCTCCCCGTCAGGGGTCCTGGCTGGATGCAGCCCCACAGGACTCCAGGGGAGGCCATCCTATGTCCCGAGGACGCCTGCTTCCCGGGGCCTGGCCACGGCAGTCGCGCGTTCACATGGCGCTAGGCGAACGTGCTTGTCGGCCTGCATTTTCAGTGGCACCTTCTCGAGGTGCCGTTGACGTGCTCAGAGATGCTGAGCCCCTGTCCTGCGGCCTGGCCCTTTCCTCCGTGCCACGCATGACGCCGCCCCTCGCATGCGACCTCCTCGCAGCCCCCGCGTGCTCGGCCTCCCAGGCCTCCCCCCCCGCCCCCCAGGTGCTCGCGTGCGCTTTCCTAACAACCGGCACTTGCCGGATGGTCGGGGTCTTCCTTCGTGAAGCGCCCTCGCGTCCATGTGACTTACATGCTTTTCTCCCCGTTTGCTCACAACCTTTATCCCTGTTTCTGTCTTTTTAAAAATTAATTTTTAGAGGTGTTTTTAGTAGCTTGAGGAAATTAGCCCTTTGTCTGGAAATACGGTTTCCCAGTTTGACATTTTCCCTCTATTTGCTTATGAAAATTTTCTGCAGACATTAATTTTTAATTGTTACCTAGTTGAGTACATCAGCCTTTTCTCTCAGTGCTTCTGTTTTGTTTCTGTGTTTGAACAAATGTGGAAAGGACACTGTTTTCTTCCGTGGTTTCCCTCCCTGGCGCTGTCCTACGTCTAGAACCTCTGACCCCGAGGTCACCCTGTGGTCGGAGCAGCGGGCTCTCACTGTGTTTTCCAGAGCGCTGCCCAGCTGTCCGAACAAGGTTCTGCGGACTCTCAGCCTCTCCTCAGTCCTGGTCTCTACATTCGGACTTTTCAGTCCCGTGTCCTCGTTTTGATGCGGGATGACGCGGCCTGGCTGTAGTTCCTGTGGCCGCGTGCGGCGTCTGCGTGCCCGGGGGTTGGGCCCCACTCATTCGTTTCTTCCCGTGAACTTCGGGTTTGGTTTGTCTCGTTTCACATAGTGGAGTTTTAATTGGTATTGCCTTAAACCTGGCTAATTCAGGGAAGTTGGTGTCTTAATGATGTGGACTCTGCAATACTATGTCCTAGACGGCGCATATTGGCTTGTTTTCTTTTGTATCCCTCAGTGTTTAAAGTGATCTTCGTTGTTGTTTTTATTTTTTTTTAGTGCTTGTTTTTGAGAGAGAGCGAGAGAGAGCGTGTGCACGCGCGTGTGCAAGTGCGGGAGGGGCAGAGAGAGAGGGAGACACAGAATCCGAAGCAGCTCCAGGCTCCCAGCTGTCAGCACAGAGGCCGGCGCGGGGCTCTGAACCGCGAGATCATGACCTGAGCCTCAGTCTGACGCTGAGCCACCCAGACGGCCCTCAAGTTATCTTGGAATTGGGCACACCTGTGTGGCTCGGTCAGCTGAGTGTCTGGCCGTTGATTCCTGCTCAGGTCGTAATCTCAGGGTTCGGGAGTTCAAGCCGTGCCGCTGGCTCTGCACTGTCAGCCCAGAGCCTGCTTGGGATTCTCTCCCTCTCTTTGCTCCTCCCCTGCTCACGCCCTCTCTCTCAAAATAAATAAGTAAAATTAAATTAAAAAAGTAAGATTATCTTCAAATGGATTTCATACTCTTCCTTTCATCTTTTGTCTTGTTTTTATTGGGGTCCTTTCTCTGGTGACATCGTGTAAGCTCTCCCACTTGGTACAGCACCGTGGTCCCATCCAGCCCGTGACCCAGGGGCTCCACCCCCGCTCAAAACCATGCTTGTGAGCTCGCCGGGGTCGGCTCAGACCGGCCTGGTCGCCTCCCGCTGGGACCGCTGGGAGCCCGGGGAGCCCTCGGGCGCATCGGCCAGTGCGGCGCCGGCGCCGGCAGCCGTCGCTGTCCTCACCGTCGTGCTCACCTTCCTCTTCACCAAAGTGGCCTGAAAATACACGCACACTTCCGAAGGGAAACCCCTTCCTGACAGTTGTGTTTGTGTGCGAGGCTGCGGCTCCGCTCTCTGGCTCCATCCTGACGTGCACGGCCTTCTCACGGCCCTGCCGCACTCCCCCCTTCATCTGCCCACTGGGCCCCCTCTTCCCCACCTCTGCCCGCCCAGCTGCCCTTGAAGGCTCTGCTGGAGCACAGCGGAGCCCTCCCCTCCCCCTGTGTCTCTGGCCACTTGGTGCCCGGCACCCCCTGGTCGCCATGTGAGCGACCCAGGGCGGCACTGGCCCGAGAGCTGCCGGCCTCTGCCCAGGGACTGCGGCGGCCCTGTGTCTACCCGTGGTAGCTGGCAGGCCCATGCGCTACAGGCTCCTTCATTTTTCCTTGGGGTCCCTTATGTGGGTCCCTTATGTGGGTCCCTTATGTGGGGTCTGCTATGTGGACATGGGCCTTTGCCTTTGGGCTGCACCCCCTGCCAGGCCCTCCGTCTGCAGCTGAGGGCAGCAGCAGCAAGAGCCATCGTGGCACCTGCCCACGTGGCGGGAACGGAAAGCCACGTGGAGGGCGTCCCCCAGGGCCACTCCCTTCTCCTGGGGCCGTCCTGACGGATCCGGGATGGTGCGTGTGCAGCACATTGGATAGGACAGAGGCGCTAGCTCCCCCTGGGCAGGCACGCGTGGCGGAGCAGCGCTCGCCCTGCGCCCCCAAGAGCTGCCACCAGCCTTTGCCTCCAGCGTTGTGTTCTAGGTGGTGCCCCTCCTTTCTAGACTGTTCCACACCGCAGTGCTGAGGGCTCTGAGCCCGGCGGCTCCTGGGCCTGTGCTGGCGGGTGCCAGGCAGGCATGTGGTGCTCCCCTGCTGTGCACCCCCACCTCCATCTCCCCAGCGCCAGAGTGCCCTGGTCTCCGCGTCTGCCCTTCAGTCCTTCACAGTGTTCTGCAGATCACCTCCTAGGCGTTGGGTGTCACTGTCCGGCGGGGGCAGAGGAAGGGACATGCCACATGGCCTGCCGAGGTGCCGTGGAAACTTGGCGCTGGGTCTAGCTCGGACTGGGCTGGGGTCCTTCCTGGGAGGCGTCTCTAGGAGGAAAGCTGCAGGGCCAGCAGGGAAGGGAGAGGCCCGGACGAGAGGCAGGTCAGTACCCCCCACCCCCCCGGCAGCCTCCTGTGCTCGGGGACTCAGCCGGGGCCGGCACAGGAGGGCCCGCAGAGCGGGGCAGCTGGGGCCCTGTGCCCACGGTCCTTGCTCTGCGGCAGCTAGAGGTGTGGCTGGGCGCTTCTTTCCCTAAACTGCTTCCTGAGCACTTCCAGCTATTATCATTTGAAAGGGACCTTTTCTGTGACTGTGATGAAGTTGGGGCTCAGCCTGAGCCGCTCCATGTTGTGTGGCTGTGTAGCTTTGGGATGCTAATCTCGTAGGCAGATGGCCACTTTGAAATCCATTTCCTGTGAAGGAATTGTGTAAAGGGAAGCACTTTTCTTTGTCACCAGCCTGCTTCCTCCTCTTGCTGGGTGCCGGGTGCCCTTGGGATTGCTGAGCCGGGTTCTTAGCCGGAAAGGCACTGGCCACGTGTACGCAGGAGGGGGCTCTGGGGAGGCAGCCTTCCCTGCGGGGCCCTGGTCAGAGTCTGCGGGACACCGGGAGAGCGAGGGCAGCGCGGACACTCTCGTCCCAGAGGCGCAGGAGCCCTGCCCGCTGTCGTCTCCAGGAGCATCCGCCGGCGCACAGGACACGAGACCCGGCTTTTGGGTCTTTTGCTCCCCCCCCCGAAACTGAGGTTCTGCTAGACTTTTCTAGTCAGTCACGGTGTCACCCTGGCATCAGCAGGGAGAGTACTCTCGGTGACGAGCCGCGTGCATTTGGGGATGGACTCCTCACTGGGGCCCCGTGGGCTTCTCCGAATGCCCACAGGTGGCACTGGGTCCCCCGTCGTGTGCCTCCTCTCCTCGAATTTGTGTTAAGAGGCTTGAGGTGGGGATTGTTGCCCCGTTTGTAGATCGGGAAATTGAGGCACGGAGGCGTCTGTGGCACACTTCTCTTGACAGCAGAGTGCACCCTCCTCTCCGGTGTCCGTGGGGCATTGTGCAGGGCGAGCCACAAGTTATGTCACCGAGTGCGTCTCATTTAAAAGGTTCAGAGTCCCACCGAGCGTGTTCTTCTACCGCAATGAATGAATACCACAAGTCGTGGACAGGAATTTAGGAAAGTCGCCAACGGGTGGACCAGAAACCGCACATTGTCACCCATGAGGTGAAGAAGCAGCACGGGAGATGAGGACAGCCGTGTGGCTGACTGGGCGCACACGTGGCGTGCACCGCGGGCGGGAGGCAGCATGAGCAGTGCCAGGAGGGAAAGGGGCAGCCGTGCAGGCTTGGGGTGACGACAGAGAGCTCAGATCAGTCGCTCTCCACCTCAGCAGGCTGGGGAAGGAGAGCAAACCCATAGCAAGCAGGAGGAAGGAAGCGATAAAATTACGGATGAAAGGAATAGAGAACCGAAGAAAACCGCATATAGTTTTTATTTGAAAAGAAGAATAAATGGACAGACCTTTAGCTGGACCGACTGAGCAAACGTGCATGAAGTCTCAGTACAACCAGGAGAGGAAGTGGGGACATCCTTACGGGTGCCACAGAGACAGAAGGGACCAGGAGAGAGGGCGGTGAGGTACCGTATGCCAGCACGTTAGGCAGACGTGGGCAAACGAGTGAGGTCCTGGAGGCGCGCGAAGCCCCAGAACTGACGGAAAAGAAGTGGGAGCTGCAAGTAGACGTGTGCCGTCAGCAGCCAGAGTCCTTCCCGCAGAGGGTGTCCCGGGGCCCCACGGCCGCACTGGCGAGTGCTGCCTCAAGTTTCAGGGGGGAATTAACACCAATCTTTCTCAGACTGTTCCAGAACATGCTGGAGGAAGACTCGCTCCCTAACTCATCTTACGGTGCGCAGACGTGGCGCGCACACAGACGGTAGTTCGGGCGGATCACAGCTCTGAATGCAGGAGCTGACATTGTAAACTCTTGGAAGAAACATTCGTGTCCTGTGTCTTTGTGACCTTGAACTCGGGAGGGTGGCAGAGCACTCGGTGCTTTATCGAAATTAACAACGTAAATGCATCAAAGGATGCGGTTAAGGAAGTGACAAGTCGGCCCACAGAATGGGAGCAGATA
The DNA here is from genome assembly GCA_028646485.1 of Cryptoprocta ferox. NCBI lineage: Eukaryota > Metazoa > Chordata > Mammalia > Carnivora > Eupleridae > Cryptoprocta > Cryptoprocta ferox. The sequence goes on from CM053564.1 coordinate 36,315,663, forward strand.
TTTGCAGATCATGTATGTGATGAGGACCTAGCATCCGCGATGCGTGAGGAATTCTCACAGCTCAACCTCAAAAAGACGAACAATTGAATTTGAAAACGGACAGGGGGCCCGACTAGACACTTCTGCAGAGACGACACAAATGGCCATGAGAAGGCGCTCAGCATCGCTAAGCTTTGGGGGAACGGGGACTGGGACGGCAGCAGTCAGTGACCCGGAGAACAGCGGGGGCTGGCGAGGAAGTAGAGAAGCCGTGGCCGTTGGCGTGACGCGGTGCAGGCGCCGGGGAGGACGGTGCGCCTGGGACAGACAGGTGCACACCCGCGTCCGTAGCAGCGGCATCTGCGGGAGGTAGAGGCCGGAGGCAGCCCATGCGGCCAGCAGCAGCGAGTGGATCAAATCAATAAAGGACTGTATCCAGACTTCGGAATATTACTCAGCCTTTAGAAGGACGGGAATTGTGGCGCAGGCCACGGCGCGAGTGAGCCTGGAGGACACGACGCCCTGTGAGAAGAGTCAGACCAGAAGGAGGACACATCGTGTGATTCCGTTCGTATGAGGTCCCGGCGGTCACGTCATCAAACTCATGGACACAGCGGGGCCGGGGTTGGGGAGGGAGGGGTCCTTGTGCCAGGGAGACAGGGTCTCAGTGTGGGGAGACAAGGAACGTTCTGGAGACAGATGGCGGGGACGGCTGCACAGCAGCGTGAATGTGCTCGGTGCCCCTGAGCTGCTCACTGGGAAGTGGTTAAAATTTTATGTTATGTATATTTTGCTGCAAAAACAAAGGGCGAAGGACTTAAGTAGACATTTGTGCAAACGTCCAACAGTCCCATGAAGAGCATTGAAAGAACAGCGAGGCCCCGCCTCCCGCCTGCTGGGACAGCGAGGAGGACGACGGAGTCGCGGTAAACTTGTGGGGTTGCATACCATCGCACACGATGTCCTTGTAGTATTAATGTAAAGAAACAACAACAAAAAGAAAAAACAAAAAATAACAGTGTTGGTGGAGGCTCTGGGGAAACGGAAGCGCTCACAGATGCTGGATGCAAGACGGTGCGGTGCGGCAGGACTCGGCCGTGCGGCTCCTCGGAGGGGTGAACGCAGCGTCCTGTGTGGCCCTGCGTGTCCGTGGTAGGTGTGTGCCCAGGGGCTTGAAGACACGAGGCCCGCACCCAGGGCTCAGAGCAGTACTGTGCACGGGAGCCCGAACGTGGACCGGAGATGGACAGCACGAGTAAGCCGTCCGGAGGGGCATCCCTCACCCGACAGGAAGTGGGGCGTGGACCCCCCCTGGGACGGTCAGGATGGACTTGGACGCATAGTGCTCACGTGGAGACCGGAGAGGCTGAGAGGGCCCTGGCGTGTGGGAGTCTCTGAACGTGGACCATGAATCCACACACACACACACACACACACACACACGAGATTAGTGGGTTAGTGGGTGCTGGGGGCTGGGGAGGGGACTGGGCAGGGGCTGCTGGGGGGCGGGGCTTCTATTTGGGGTGAAGAGTCTTCTTGAATTTGTGAATTTGGGCCCTGTTGTGAATATACTGAAAACCACTGAATTGTTCAGTGTCACGTGGTTAAAGTGGTGAATTTTATCCCAACAAGAAGTGAGTCAGTTGTTCAGCAAGCGGTCTTGTAAGGCTAAGGACTGAGAAAGCAAGTGAGCCTCACTGAGAAGAGGCCCCCCTTCTGTGTAAATGGGGCGTGGGGACCCCCTGCACATGGCCAGCCAGGCCGGGTTGCGGCATCTGGTGTGGGCTCCTTGCCGGCGTCGACAAGACCACGTGCTGGGACCTTGGGGCCGCATCAGGCAGGTCCCCTCCGTGAGGTCACGCCCTCTGTGCCTGTTGGCCAGCTCCTTGCTGCCCCGGTGGCGCTCTTGGTGGCCTGGCTGTGGGGGTGCGCACGGGGTGAGCAGCAGCGTCCCCAGGCCCGGTGCCCCTCGCGTGGCCCTGGAGGCTGGCCTCTCTACTGTGCCCTGGCGGATGGGCTCCCCGGCCGTGGCAGGGTGGCCAGAACTGCGGTGACCGTCCCCACCGTTAGCCTGGCTCCTGTCTCCTCCAGGGATACTTCAGAGAAGCGAAGAGCGTTTGTAATCCCACCAGACCTTTATTCTCCTACACCCTGTTTGGGCACTTGCAGCCTTTCCCTCTGAATCGACCGTCTGGTGTCGGGAATACTGCCAAGTACCCGGCTCACCACCGGTTACCCCGCCGCCCTCGGCCAGCCTGGGGCGGGCCGGGTGCAAGGCGACCCGCAGAGGTCACCTGGGAGTTTGGATAGGCGTGTGTGGCAGCCAGTCTGATCCCGTCCGAAGGCTCCCAAGAAGGACGTGCTTCCGTGGCGGCCGGTACTGTGCTGGCACGTGCCGGAGGCTGTGGAGGCCCCGGGACCGTGGCGCGGGCTGTCCGGGTGTGTCTGGGGTCCCTTCCGCCCCGCCCGGCGCCCCTCCCGCGGCGGAGTGGAGCCGTGCTCCCGCGGGGCTGACAGGCACTGGCCCTTCCTTCTAAAGGTCATTTCTGTCTTAGTTGTTAAAGTTCAGGAGGAAATAAACTGCTTAGAGCTGGCATTTCTCAAGTGTCAGCTCTGCGGGCCCTGGGGCGCGGGGTGAGGAGGAGGTGGGGCTCACAAGTGAGTTCTGTGTTGACGCGGAGACGGCCGAGCAATGCTCCCGTCTCTGCTCCGCTAAGGAATCGTCAAAGAGAAAGTGATGCCGTTGTAAAATCTCATTTTCTCCTTTCGTTTCTGTTGTTCGTCCTGGGAAGCGCTTCGGAGATGTTGATTAGCGGGGTGCAGCGCTCCGAGGGCTTGTCAGCCACGGGATGTCAGTGGGCGCACCCGCACGCGGCCCCCGGGCCCTGCATCCCTGACGGGGCTCCCACCCGGTGGGGAGACAGCGGCCTCCCCGTGAAGGTGCCACACCTGAGTGGGCATTGACTCGTTCCTTGGGGCGAGGACAGCAAAATCGATGGGAAAGCAAACAGGCAGGATGGGCTTTATTAATCAGGCACCGCTCTGCTCGTGGGCACATGGCTATCGATTGCCGGCGTGTCGGGTGCCTCAGCCTCGGAGCTGCTGGTGGGCCGCTGGCCGACGCCAGGGAGGGAGGTTGGGGAGAGCCTGCCGGCTCCTCTGCCGCCTCCCGTCCCGCCTCGGCTGGGCCTGTGTTGGCCTCCTGCCCCCACAAAGGGGAGGTCGGTGGGAGCCCCTCCCAGGGTGGCCGGGCTCTCCCCCTGCCAGGCTTCCTGCGTCCTCCGGCTTGAGTCCCCGGGGAGGCAGGGGCACACGGAGCCCCCGAGAAAGTGGGACCTCGTGCCCGTGCAGCCCGACATCAGAGCTGCCCCGGACTCATCTGCAGTGGTCGCCATCACGTGGGGCACGGTGGCCGTGGCTTTGGACCGCAGCTGCTCAGGTCTTTTTCAGATGAGAGAATTTGGGTTTCTTACAGGAAGGTGGGGAAGAGGGTGAGCTGGTGCCCAGTCGTGAGGGGACGGCGCACCAGGGGTCATCTCTTCAGGAAGGAACGCGGCACGCATGGCGCCTTGGGCCCGTCGGGCCAGCAGGTGCGCTGGTGGGGCGCTCCTTGGGGGCGGGGTTCGTCTCTGCTCACTTATGCCTCGTGCCTTCCAACCGTAAACCCAGGGCAGTGACTGCAACTGGTGCCTGCAGAGGGCCAGACAGTCAATGGCTTGGCCTGTTTGGGCCACAGAATCTGTTACGTGAAAGCGGCCACGGACGCCACATGGATAAGCAGGTGTGGTTGCGTTCCAGCGAAACCTTATTTTCCAGAAGAAGGTGGTGGACAGTTAGCTGAGCACAGGGTTAGGAGCAGGGACCTGGCACCTTCGGCCGGGCTCCGGCCTGCCCTTCTGCCCGCTCGCTGTGTGACTCCTCCGTCCCCTGGGGCTATGCACAGACCCTCGTCCTCAGGGACGCTGGGGCCGGAGAACAGGAAGCCCTTCCCCAGTCCGCAGAGGTCAGAGCCGGGCGACTCCGTGGCACTAGGGATGCAGTCCGTGTTGCCTGACCGTGGGTTGCTTTAATTATCCGTCTGCCACCGTTTTCCTTGGAACTGTGGCCTCTCCAGCTGGAGCTCCAGGGCGCGGGGCGCTTGGCCTCCCCTCCCGAGACTCGGTGGCCCGGGGCGGGTGGTGAGCTCATTCGGCTGTGTGCCCAGCGCCCTGGGGCTCCCCACTCGCGTGACCTGGGTGCAGCCCTTCCTGTGCGCTTACGCGTTGGCAACTGATGAGTTAAACCAGTTTGTTCACTGTGGTGAGGATTGAAAGGAAACTGCAAGGGCAGTTTTTCTTCTCACGCCTCAAGGTCAGTTGAGCGTGTTTCCAGCGTGGCCTCTATCTGGGACGCACGGACGCTCACTCAGCCGGGGGGTCCGACTCGATGAGACGCCAGGGGCAGCGGCTGGTGCCTGGCAGCGTCCCGGGAAGTGCTCAACCGCGGCTCTTCCGAGTGGGATCGCGCAGCCTTTGCTCTCTTTGTTCTCTGGTTTCGTTTCCTTTCTTTGGGTTTTTTATTTATCAGAGGAATGTGTATGACACTCGGAGGCATCTCGGATAGGAATTTGATGGCACACGCATAGACAGCCGCGTGCGTCCCCGGCCCGGGCGTTGAGGTGCGCGGGCTCAGGCTCACTGCCCCCTCGCCAAGGCAGCCCCTTTGGTGAGTCTGAGCAGGACCGGCAGATGAGGGGCTACCCGCCTCTGCCCACTTCTCCCTGCCTTCTCCTCACCTCCCCTGCATGTGGCAAGACCGCCAGGGCCTGTGGTTGCATTTCTGTCCCCAAGCCCTGCCCTTGCTGTGCTGGTCAGGGCTGGCCGTGGCCAGGTGGTGGGAGGGTACCCACGTGCAGATGGGGCTCCAGGTTCGAGTAGGAGCCCAGCTGGCTCGCCACGCCCCAGCTGTGCAACCCTGGCAGGGCCTGTCCCCTTACCAGGGGCACAGGGGCCCGACAGCGGCCATGCCCTCTCGTCTCTGGTGCTCGTGGTTCTGCAAGACCAGGCGTGCATGCTGGGCCCGCGGCCTGCTGGGCAGCCTGTCCGCTCACGAGACGGTCCCCGAGTCCCCACTGCTGCAGAGACCCTGGCTGCCCGCTGCCTCTGCTGTTGCCTCTCATCCTGCGTAGTGTGTCCTGGTGCGTGTCTCAGCCAGGAGCGCGCTGAGCAGGCCTTTCCGGGCACCTGACCAGGCCGCACCCCGCTGCTCCACCCCAGCCGAGTGCAGGGTCCCCACCCCTGTTAAGGCAGGGATGCGGCAGGGACTTGACACTTGCTTTGCACTTTGCACGTGTGTCTCATGAGAGTCCCTGTCGCCCGTGAGGAAGGGTGGAGGTTGGTGGCTTCTGTACTCTCTGTGAGGAAATGGACGGTCGGACGCCACGGGGGTCACCGGGTCCGTGGCGTCTCTCTGGCGGGGCGGCCGGGGCCACGTGTCTGCGTCTCTCTCGGAAGCCCCCGTTCGCGACCCACCCTGGGGAGAGCGCTGGGGCTGGCGGTGGGCACACGGCTGCCTCTGGTGGAGGGAGGTTTTCTGCAGCCAGTACCCGTCACCATCTGTGAGTTCATCCGCGTGGCCCCCCGCCAGGTCCCCCCGCGCGCGGCTGCAGAAAGTGTGCGGGCTTGGGGCGCTCTCCAGCGGGACGGCTCTACGGGGGCGTTTGTGGCCGTGCACGGTGCGCCGCAGGCCTGGCCCAGGGCCTCCCTCGCTCCCGCCCTCCGCACCTGCGGGTCGAGTCCCCCAAAACCCGTCTGTGTCCCCCTGCTTTCCCCTTCCGGGAGCCCTCGCCACACACCTGTGCCACCCACCCCCAGCTGGGCGGTTGCCACCCAGTCCTGAGGCCCCGATAGCCTGTCTCCTCTTGTCCACGGCCAGTCTGGGAGCCCCGAGCCGTCGGGGAACACCAGGGGCCGAACTTGAGCCGGGGGCGTGCCGTCCTCTGGAACCGTCGGGCGAGCCTTTAGAGGCCTCCTGTTCCGTCGGGCGAGCCTTTAGAGGCCTCCTGTTCCGTCGGGCGAGCCTTTAGAGGCCTCCTGTTCCGTCGGGCGAGCCTTTAGAGGCCTCCTGCTTGCCCCTCTGCCTGGTGGAACACAGCTCTGGGCCTCCAGCTGCTGGTGATCCAGTGTCAGCCAAGACCCTGGCCGTGCCCCCCGAGCCTGACGGCACGCGGGGTGGGAACCCTGGGCCTGGGAGCAGCACCCGACCTGCCTGCCAGTCCCCCTCCCTGTGTCGGGCCGTCTAGCTCTGACCCACCGTGTACTCCTTGGCGCTTAGTCCCGCTCTGTCCTTTCTTCAGCCCGTCCCTGTGTTCTGCTGGACGGGCAGACCTCTAGAATGCTCAGCCTCTCAACATTCCCTGCTGAGCTCTGGTGGAGCCAGGACCTTGGCTGTCCCCCCCACCCCTGTGTCTGTAGACCCCACCAGGCCCTGTACAGCCTGGGGCCAGACCTGTGTGTGCCCGTCCATCCTGGCTCAGCCTGGGCTCCCGAATGCCCCAGCCAGAGAACGGGGTCACCTGCGTGATGGCGGTTTGGCCCGAGCTGTGCCCCGTGGGGCACACAGGGCCTCGTGTGAGTGAGCTGCTTGGCCTGAATTTGCGATCTGTGAACTGGAGAAGCTTAGAGAGTGTATGTGTTGGTGGTTTGATCCGCGTTCCTTAGAGCCAATGGAAGAGGATGCTTTAGAGATTTTGCAAAATTGTGAATAAAATTTTGTTACCGTTTCCTTAGCTTTGCAAGAAGCGTCCTTGCCGAAGACCAGCGTGCACCCCACGTGCCGCCCTGATTTGCCCCCAGCAGGCTGGCCCGTGCCTCGCATGTCGCGCTCTTGGGCAGGGTGGCCTGCACTTCTCTGCCGACGCCGTGCCCACGGTGAAGGTTTGAGTTTGGCTCTGGCGATGGCTGTCGGCGTGCTCACGGGCCCACACCGGGCGCGGTGCTCCCTGGGGGACGGTCGTCCCTCCCGGATGAACAGCACTGCCCCGTCCTGGTCCTTCCCAGAGGCGCTGGCCGGGCCCTGGGCCTCCTGGAGCGCCGGGCGGGGACAACGCAGGCACCGAGGTGCGGCTGCAGACGTTGTGCGGGGCCGGAGCCGGCAGCCGCGGTCGTCTCCAGGAAGGTCGTTAAAATGCCTCCTGCCGCTTCAGAGGGAGCTGTGTCCTCTGTCCCTTGAAAGTAGGTCTTGTGAGGTGAAGATGACGTTAAGGGGCCGCAGCACAAAGCCGGTTCTCAGGAGCTGAGGCCTGGTCTCCCCCAGCAGACGCCTCTGGGAACGGCAGTGATCGATGGGCTCGCCGACTTCTCCTTCAAGCGCTAAGCACTTCGTGCCGAACTCCCCGAGGCTCGTGGAAATGCCAGTGACCCCCGAGTTCAGCTTAAGCTTAGAAGTCGTGGTTTAATGTTTTATGAGTTTTCTCTTCTTTGCTTCCCAAGAAAGGCTAAGGTGGACCAGAGAGGACCACCCGCCGACGAGGGTCAGCCGTCGGGCGCTGGTGTCGCGGGCCCGTCGCGCACGTGGGGCCCCGTCTGCCCTTCCGCATGTGGGGCGGGCGGGGCAGTCTGCTGGCCGGTGCTTTGAACCACTCTCTTGGGGAGCCGTGGCCAGGATTTGCGGAAACGTCAGGAAAGTGCACTCCTCTGGGAGCCGCCCCTTCTCGGTGCCCGAGGGCCTCGCTGTCCGTCGCCCTCCGTCCCGCGAGGCCAGGATCCCCGCCACGGGGCCGGCCCCTTGAGGGTGCCGCTCACCATTCCTCCGTCTGCTGCAGTTTATGTGCAGAAGTGAGTCTGTCTTGACCCCTTGTCCCCAGCCCGTGCTTTCCTTTCCTCTGCAGCTGGCTGGACCCCTCACTGCGGACAGGGGTCTGCACTTCCTGTCTCCCGGAGCTGCGCCCTCAGCCCCCAAACCCTGCCCTGCGTGCCACCCCCCGGATGCCCCCTCCCGAGGCAGTGACCCACCTGGGTGTTTGCTCCCTGGCCATCCCGTGCCCATTGCCGTGGCTGAGTCGTGTGCCAGGACTGCAGCCCCGTGCCCCGGCCGTCCCTGCAGGGGGGTGGGCTGCAACGCCCCCACACGTGTCTGACCTGGTGGGTGGGTAGGAGGCGCCTTCCCTCCCCCTGCCCCCGCCCCCGCGGTGGTGCCCCGCGATGTCAGGGCGCGGTCTTCCCGTGTCTCTCTGTGTCTCCCCGTGTCTCCCCGTGTCTCTCCGTGTCTCCCCATCTCTCCCCGTGTCTCCCCGTCTCTCCCCATCTCTCCCCGTGTCTCCCCGTGTCTCCCTGTGTCTCCCCGTGTCTCTTAATCTCTCCCCATGTCTCCCTGTGTCTCCCCGTGTCTCCCCGTGTCTCTCCCTGTGTCTCCCCGTCTCTTCGTCTCTCCCCGTCTCTCCGTGTCTCTCCCTGTGTCTCCCCGTCTCTTCGTCTCTCCCCGTCTTTCCGTGTCTCTCCGCGTCTCTTCATCTCTCCCTATCTCTCCCCGTCTCTTCATCTCTCCCCATGTCTCCCCGTCTCTCCCCGTCTCTCCCCGTGTCTCCTCATCTCTCCCCGTCTCTCCCCGTGTCTCCCCGTCTCTCCCCGTGTCTCCCCATCTCTCCGCGTCTCTCCTCGTCTCTCCCCATCTCTCCCTATCTCTCCGTGTCTCTCCCCGTCTCTCTGTGTCTCTCCACGTCTCTCCTCATTGCAGCTCCAGCTTGACAGGCAACAACAGCGACCTTTCGTGTCACGTTCTCGGTCCACGTGAGCCACGTGGTGTCCGTGCCCCATCGGCTTGCAGCCCGCGGTCGGGCTCGTGCTGGTCCCCGCCTTTGTGCGGCGCCTTCCCCGCAGGGACAGCGGCCGGCGCGGCCTGGCTCCCGAGGGTCGCGGAGGGAGTCCCCTGTGGTGCCCCAGAGGGGGTGCCCTGGTGGCGTGGGCGGAGCGTCTGCCTCGGGGCTGCACCCTCAGCTGCGCACCCAGTGCGGACACTGCAGGGTCCTGTGCCCTCTGCCCTGTGCCTTCCGGCACATCCTGGTTTCGTGGAAGGCATTTTACCACTGGGACGGGCAGGTTCTCTTTGTTGCTGTTTTCACGTGTATTTATTGATACGTTTGGAGACAGTTTGAGTGGGGGAGGGGCAGGGGTGGGGACAAGGATCCCAAGCAGGCTCCACGCTGTCAGCACAGAGCCCGAGGCAGGGCTCGAACGCCCCAACAGCGAGATCCTGAGCTGAGCCGGAGTTGGATGCTTCCCGACTGAGCCCCCCGGGCGCCCCTGAGGGCACCAGGGCTCCGCCAGCCTGGGCCCGCCTGCCTCCCCGTGGGCGCCCCCGGACTCACGGTGCTGCCGCCCGTCAACTGGTGCGCTGCTGTCTGTGACGTGCAGGATTGGGCCGGGGGCCCGCCAGGTCCCGGGGGCTGTAGCGATGTGAGGGGGGATTTGCGCACGGGGAGCCGGCCGCCAGCGGGCCGAGACGCAGGCGTCCTGCACCCCTGCTTGCCTCCTGGCCGCCACCTGCCCTGGCTGGGGAGCTTTCCGGTTTGACCCCCTCATGGACGTGCGGGCAGCACGCTCCTACACGGCGGGGGGCCCGGGCTTATCCGACTCCCCCAAGGCTGTCCCCACCAGGCCCGCGCTCAGGGCTGCTTGTCCGCGGCCCCTTATCCCTGAGCTCGGTTGGACGGCGTCTCGGCCTCGCGAGCTCAGGCGGGGACGCTGCTGGTCTTGTAATTAGTTGCCGGTTGCCGGAACGCTGATTCACGGCCCTCGGGAGCTCCGCCCCTGGGTCCAGCGATCGGGGAGTCGATCTCAGCCCTCGATTGTTAACTTGCTCTATGCGCAGCGTTAAGTTGAATTAGCCTCTTCACGGGTCTGTTTCAAATGGCTATTTGTACCTGTTCTTTTAATCTTATCTCATGTCTTTGTGAAGCACCAAGAGGGGTCAGGTGCAGTCGGTCACAGTTCCCTTGAACCCTTGAGGTACAGACGGGGGTTCCCGTGCTGGGCCGGCCGAGCCTCCCGCCCGCTCCCTCAGTGACTCGCGCGCGTGCTCAGACTCAACTACGTGATGGGAGCAGAAACCGCACGCTCGGGGGCGGGAGGGAAGAGGGGGCCCGGGCACGCCGCCCCCGAAAAGTAAGGTTTCCGTGCAGCCGTGCGGTCAGAGCGGGAAGGATGCAGTGGGAGGCCGGGTGTGACGTGAGCCCGCAGGCACCCTCCCCGGTGCGGGTCCCGGCTCACCCGTGCCGCCTCCGTGAGCGCCACGCGTGTCAGCTGACAGCATGGCCCTGAAATCACTGCGTCTCTGACACCGCGGGGTTGGCTCCTCTCTGGGGTCCTTTCTGGGGACGCCTCCCCTCGTGGCCCCTCCCCTGGTCATCGTCCCCTCCAGCAGGCTGTGAGACGGCCACCCCGTGTGCAGAGTCGTGAGGCTGCATGGTCTCGGGACTCAGGGATGGTCCCCACGAGTGCCAGGCACCGGCTGCCATCGCTCTTGAGGAACGGGTCAGGAGCAGGGGTGGCCCGGGCAGGACTGAGGGGCTGAGGGCATTTTGGGGCAAAGATCAGGCTCTGAAGGCACTTAGGGCTGAGCCAGGGAATGGGGTGTTAGCCTGTGGGTGGTCAGGAGCCCGGGGCCCTGACCTGGGCCCCCTGCTGTCATCTGCCACCTGAAGGGACGACTTGGATGGGGCCCCCGTGGGACCCACGGGCACGGTCCGCGTGCTGGGGGTCAGGCCTGTCGGGAGGAGCCGCCGCGGGGCACCCCGGCTGCTGTCGGAGCCCTGGCTGGCGTCCGGCGGAGCAGCGTTGGGGGGGCCCTGACTCCGGGTGGTGGGGGCTCCCCCACACCCACGGCACATCTGGCTGCTGTGATCCGGATGGAAGTGCTTGCTGGTAATTTGGCTCATTCAGAAGCGCCGTCTCCCGAAGCGCTGTGCTGCTGGCAATTTTTCCCATTGTGTGTGGGGGTGAGCTCCCCCTCCCCTGCCGCCTGCCGTGTTCTGGGATCACCCTGGGTGTCTCTTTGAAATCCAGAAACTCCTGAAAAGCTCTAAGTAGCTATTCACAAGTGAGGAAATGGCAGCATGCCGCTTGCACGTGCGGCGCTATTTTGGGATCTACGTGACGGGCTCGTCCTGGTCCCGGGGGACGCGTGGCTGGGGTGCCGTCCTGCGGGCCAGGCCTCACCGCTCTGCCCTGTCGCCTTTTCCCCGCAGCGCCCGTGGACTGGAGAAGGTCCGGCAGCAGCTCCAGGAGGAGGTCCGCCAGGCCAACAGCCAGCTGCTGGCGGAGAGGAGGCGGCGGGAGACGCAGGAGGCCCTGGCTCGGAGGCTCCAGAAGCGGGTCCTGCTGCTGACGAAGGTACGTGGCTGGGCGGGGGCCCCCGGGCCGGCCCCGCTCGAGGGGCCTGCTGGCCTGGCCCGCGGCCGCCAGCCCAGCCCCCACGGCCAGCCTTAGCCGAGGCACCCACACTTCCCGAGATCGCCCCCAGACTGAGGGCAGTCTGCGATGCTAGCAGAGTTCTTGAATCACAAGAAAGACTTCTCCAAACCCCGGTGGTCCCTTTGGGACTCGGAAGGCCCAGGTGTGCGCCCCCTTCTGGACGGCCGTCTGGCGACCTAGTGCTCCTGGCGAGGAGCAGGGCAGCTAGGGCTGCGCACTGGCCCGGGCTCCCCCTCCAAGGCAGGGTCACCCCTTCCCTAGGCCGTGGGCGAGGGCAGCCTTCCCTCACTTCGGTGACCGACTCTCGGAGGGTCTCTGGCCCGTGGTTTGGAGTGAGAACTGTCACTGGGTCGACGCCTGGGTGCAGTGGCCTCGTTGCCAGCGTCGTGTGTGGGCCAGGCTCTCTCTAACTGTCCTGTGCCCGGAGAGCTGCTGACGTCGGGCTCGACGGAGTCCGCTGGAGTGTGAAGCAGGTTTTCGGTGGGACAGTGTTATTTAAACGTTGCCTCAAATGCTGGAGTCTCAGAAGACAGGGAGGAGGGAGCCCGAATCTGTCCCTTAACGCTCTCCTGGCGTGGACGGGGTGTCCAGCTTGCTGGACGAAGACCCCTCCCGCCTGCGCCCGACCTGACCTTGTGTGGGCCGATGTCAGGGCACGAAGGTTGTTTTTAATGGGAACCTAGGCTCTTTGCCTCTGGGACCACCTGGAAGGGTTAAGGGGACAAGGCATGTTTCAGCTACTAAATGCCCGCCATTTTATGGCTTCTCCAGCACGTTCCTTGCCGTGCCGTGTTGTCCCTTGAGAGGCATGGCATCACTCAGGGCCCTGGGTCTGGGGCCTCCCGGGTCAGGCTCTGCTGAGCTCTGCGCACAGGACCCAGGAGCCACCCATTGTCCGGACTCTGCTGGCTGCCTCTGGCGGAGACAAGGACGCGGTCCTGTTGCCTGGGCGCTGTTGCCTGGGTGCCCCTTACAGGCAGGGGTTCGGAGCCGCCGCCTTGTGCCCCCGCCTCCTCCCTTCCTTCCCCAGCACGTCCCACATGCCACCAGGTCACCTGCGCAGATACAGGGTCACCGCCCTTCTAGTGCTGGTAGTCTAGCGGGACAGGCAGGAGGGACTTGCACACTTGCCAACCGTGACAGAATTTTCGTGGGAGCTGAAGCCACGGCTGAGCTGGTGCCCGAGGGCTCGGTTTGAGCGCACGCTGAATTTGGCTTCGTGGAAGATGGGGGACAGGCGGGAACATGGGCAGACGGAGCTCGTCCATGGTTCGGGCGGAGGGCTGTTTGTGGCCGGGCCGTGGGCCGTCTGCACTTGACTTTCTGTGAGCGAGGGGCAAGGCTGGGGTGTAGTCCCTGTTGTGGGAAGCACGGGCTTCCCTGGGGTGATGGGCAGGGGGACTTTCCTCTGTGACCTTGGAGAAGGTGCTCGGGCCCTCTGCATCCCCGTTTTCCCGTCCACAGGACAGGCAGTGGTGCCGCGCACTGAAGTAGCCTTGTGTGCCGGCCCGACGGGCTCCGTGTGGACGGTGCTCCCGAGAATCATAGGGAGGAGACGGGGTGCACCCTGCAGCCGCCCCCGCCGACCCCTCCCCAGAGGGCGGGAAGCCAGCGTGTGGAGCAAGTGTCTGCGCCCCTCCCGACACAGCATCGACCGCGGTCACGCGGTCCCGGTGCCCATCAGCCCCTGGGTGGGGAAAGAAGGCACCGTGTAGGCTCATGATGGGATATCGTCGGGCCACGAGAAAGAAGGAAACCCTGCCCGTGTGTGACACCACGGGTACACCTGGGAGGACACTGTGCCGAGTGACATAACACGGGGAATCTGCAAACGCTGAACTCACGAATACGGGGAACAGATTGGTGGCTGCCAGAGATGGGCTGGGTGGGGGCAACATGGGTGGGGGTGGTCGAAAGGACCGGACTTCCAGATGGAATATGCGTTCCAAAGGAGAATTACAAGCCACATACGTGGTACGTCCCTCTTCATGGGGGGCTCTGGGTCACCCCATGCGTGAGAGCTGCAGGTCTGCCCGGAGGCGGAGGCCAGTGGGCTCAGTGGCTGTTGCACGTGGGCAGTGGAGTGTGCGGCCCCCTTAGGGAAAGGAGCCTTCTTGAAGGTCCGTGGAGGCCGTGCACGGTAAGGCTGGGCGGACAGGTTGGCAGGCACACTGGTGGGACGCTTTACCGGTGGTGGGGGTGTGTGTGCCTCCTTCTGTCCTCCTCCAGGTCCTAGCGGACGGTGGGCCCCCAGGGGCCTGAGCTGCGGGACACGGGGCTGGCCCCTCGGCACAGCCTGGAACCCCTGGGTTTACATCGGGCGGCTATGTCTGCCACCTGCCCGTTGTGCATGAGCGCTGGGCCACTGCGTCCCACGTGGACGTGCCCACGGGCTGTGTCTCTGCTCCACGTCTTTCTGGAAGGTGCCTTCTCTTACTCTCACGTGGGGCAGCCCATTCTTACTCCAGGCTCCCGTGGCGCCTTGGCCACAGGGTGTCGTGGCTGGTCCAGCGGTCTTGGCAGGGAGCCCGTGACCCCCTGTGTGTGCCCGTGGGCGTGGGGAGCCCCGTCTTTGGGGCCGTCTGCCCCGCGTCATGGGGAATCCTCACGGCTGCATGCGTAGGGGCGCCAGGGCCTCCGGCCTGTTTGAGTCCAGCGGGGGTGGGGGGTGGTCACTGCTGCTCCTGGGGGGCTCGTTTGATTTCAGACAATTCTTGGTTTGGTTTTTAATGAACTTTATTTTCTAGAGTAGTCTGAGATGGAGAGAAAAATGGTGAGCTCTTCTCACCTTTGCGCCATCTCCTTGGAACTGACGCTTCACGGAGGCGCGGCCATTACCGTCACCATCCGGGCCCGACCAGGGTCGTTGACGGAAGTCTGTGCTGTCCTCCTGTTCGCTCCACTTCCCCTCAGCCCTTTCTCTGTCCTGGATCCCGCATGCTGAGTCGTCACCTCTCCTCGGGCCATGACACTTCTCGGACTCGTTTTGGACGAGTGCAGAGCCAAGAGTGCGGCGCGGGCGGCCCGTGGCAGGCGCTGGACAGGGCGTGTCTGAGGCCTTCCTCCCTCTCGGACAGGGGTGGGGCCACCCTGCAGGAAGGGCCTTGGCGGACCCTGACCTTGCTTGTCTCTCCCTCCACAGCCCAGGGTCACGGCTGGGGCTGGAGGGCGCGGTAACTCCATTCTGAATTCTTCTGCCTGAGATTTGAGTCTCTTTCCCATTCGTTCATTAAGTCAGTGTATCAGATGGACTCCCGGCGACTCACTTTAGACTGTGGTCTTAACGCAGCGCTACTTTAGTTTGTTGCCGTGGCCGCCGGGAGCTCTTTCAGTTATCAGTGTGGGGGTGCAGCACCTCGTGCTTCCCTGCTGTCAGGGGCCGCCGGGTCCCCCCTGGGCTCTTCCCAGTATGCCCCGCCCACCCCGGCGCCAGCCGCCGCTCCAGGGCCGCGCTCCCTTCCCTGGAGAACGGTGTCAGAACCCGCGAGCCGCCATGAGTGTGCTGCTTCTCCGAGGCCCTCTCGGCTCGCAGCACCGGGAAGCGTGTGTGCGCCCTGACTCGCGTGTGCACACACGTCCGTGAACACTCCCCGGTGCTTTCTTCCCCGAGCTCTCGTAAGCCAAACACGGGTTCCCACGGACGTGTGCACCTCCGGCCCCGCTCCTGCTACCCTGACCCCAACTCCCACCGCCCACCGCCCACCGCCCACCCAGCCGTGTCAGCCCTGGGCGATGACTTTGTGTATTTTCAGCTTTCTGTTTTGAAATAATCGTGGGTCGCGAGGGTGGCACAGGCGGGTCCCTTACACCTTTCACTTGTTCCCCAGTGGTTACGTTGTACGTGATTCTGGAGCCACACTCTGATACTGGCACATGCGTGTGTAGATCTGTGCGGGCACGGCCACCTTCAGGGCGCCCGGAGACCTCGCCTGCACGCGCAGTCACACTCGCCCTTCCGCGCCCCGGCCCGGACCCCGACACGGCAGCCACTCCTCAGTTTTCTGTTCTCGAGATTCTGCCCTTTCAAGAGCGCGGTAAACAAGGAACCATACAGCGTGTGGCCTTTTGAGACTGGCTTTTCCCCTCAGCAGATCGCCCACATCCGCCCGGATGGTGCTCAGGTCAGCAGGGGGCCCTCCTTGCTGCCGAGCGGGACTCCGTGCGCCACTCACGGGGCATTTTCATCGTTTCCAGGTTTTGCTGTTGTGGAGAAAGCTGCTCTTAGTGATGGCGCACGGGTTTCAGGTGGACGCAAGCATTTGTTCCTCGGGGTGGGGATCCAGCAGCGCACTTGTGGGACCTTGCATCGCAGCCTCTGGGGGTCCCTGGCCCCCGGGGCCCTTGTCTGCAGGGACAGGCTGCTCCTCGCCGGGCCGGAGGTGGTGGCTGGATGGCAGGTGCGGGGCTGGGGCTCCGCTCGATCTGCAGGCGTGGGACCGTGGCGTGGCCGGGTGAGCTGAGTCCTCCCTTCTGAGAAGCCCACGTTGACCAGTGTTGGGCTGCTGCTATGGTGGCCCTGTAGCCGTGGTGGTGGAAATGCCACAGACGTGTCATCTCACAGTTGTGGGCGGGCCGGGCCTCGTCCTGGGCCCCAGGCCCCACCAGACCGCAGCGGGTGCCAACCTCACACTCGCCGGCCGCCGGGCCGCAGGCTCTTGGGAGACTTTATGCCCGGGCGCACTGGGCTTGCCATGGAACTCGGTCGTGTGGTTGTGGGACCCTGGGTCCTGTGCCGTGCTGGCTGTCGTCCCCACTGGCGCCCGCTCTCGTTCTTCCTCATGCTTTCCTTGCGGTCCCTACAGTAGCAGGCCGTTGACGTCCCGTCACGCTTCACATCTCTGCGGCTCCCTTCTCTGGCCGAGCTGGCGACGTTGCCTGCGTCCCGGGGCTCGTGTGGCTTGGTTGGCACAGGCAGCCAGATCCTGTAGCTTTAGGGTCCCTGACCTTGATTGCATCCGCAGAGACCTCCTGGCCTTGCCAGGTGACTGTGGCACGTCATGGCCTGGCTTACCACATGTGCGGTCAAGGGTGGGCAGTGCTGTAGGCGAGAAGACTTGGAGGTTCAGGCGCCTACAAGGTCAGCAGATCTCCCGATGCAGGGAGTGGGCCTGCGCAGCGGGCTGGGGGGGGATTGGAGGGCATGTGCCACCGGAAAGGGACAGCCCATCCGCCGGAGCCCAAGAGAAGCCAGCGTCACTCGCACGAATGTCCTGTGGGTCTCGCAGAGTATTCTCACTTCTGTGTTTTGGAGGGGGCACGGGGCAGCTCAGAGAAACAGTCCCTGTGCGGGGGCCCGTTGTGTCCTGCGTTCACAGTGAGCCAGTGCCCTGGGGGCAGTCTGCCCGTTGCCCGTCAGCAGAAGGAAACGTGGAGTGCCTCGGAGACTTTCTGTCGCCGCGCACGGTGGCCGTGCCGTGTAGCCCTGGTTCCGTAGGTGTCCTGCCGAGCGAGCACCACACCCTTTGTTTCCCGAGATCACTGGGGTTCTCACGGATGTGCACATATCTTCCCCACCCCGGTTAGAATCTTGCGGGGGAGGCCCTGTCCACACGGGTGCTTCATGACAGGTGCTGGTGCGTGTGACCCCCTCCATGCCCAGACCGTGCCCTGCCTTTGTGAGTAGGAAGCACCCCGGCTTCCTTCTCGGCCATCGTCTCTTCCGCAAGGTCACTGCTCGGGTCCCAAGGCAGGAAATTTCCATTCTTCCTGTCTCAGCAGGTTGGAAGCCAATGGTACTTCCTGGCCGAATTCAGTCCTCACCCTGACCCGCTGCGCTCACGGGCCTTGCTGAGTTAGGGCGAGAGTGGGTATTGATTGCCTGGCGCTGACTGATGGCTTATACTGACTGCCGCTCGAAGGCGCATTCCCGATGGCTCGATATCAGTCTCCTGCGCAGCCCCGGGCCCGGCTCAGGGGACCCGCCTTGCCAGCCAGCGGGGTGATGACGGTGTTCGTCAGGCCTGTCTGCGCAGGGGTGCGGCTGGCCTGCTGCTCCCTGCTCGGTGCCAGCGCGCGTCCACCTTCACCTTCTGAGTGACGTGGGCGCCGCAGCGCGGCACACGCTGGCCGGGCGGCTCCTGTTCAGGTCTTCCCCGTCAGGGCCCCCCCAGGGTGTTTCGGTTGCTGGTCTTGCCCTGTCCTTGCCCGTCCCCTGGTGTGTCCCATCCAGGGCCCTGTTCGCGGGCTTGACATTTCCACGCGTGGTGCTTGGAGTGCGCGGTTTTATTTTGAGACCTTATTAAGGGGCTCTAGTCTAAGGGTTTAATTGTTACTGATAGCTAAGAGTGTAATCACCTTGGTAAAATACCACGACTATTTTAAGCAATTGAAAATTGCCTTCCAGAAGTGGGTGAACACAAACCATTTTCCTATTTGAAATGAGCTATTTCCCGCGTGCCCCTGATATTCCATAACGTGGTTATAGAATCTTGTTATTTATAGAATCTGAGCGGTAAGAGCAAACTTTTTAGCCAGAAATTAAAAAACCAAATGAAAACATAAGCTTAACTCTTTTCTACGTCCTAACCGTTCCCCGACCCCAGTTTCCAGAGCGCCGTGGTCGTGGGGCCTTACTCCCCCGGGGGGTCAGAGTGCATGGTAGGTAGTGGTGACGTCCCACCTTTGAAAGGTCCCTGAGTGGGGTGGAGGTCCTCCTGGGGGCAGCGGGGGGGTCGTGGTGGAGGTCGTGGTGGGGTGGACATCCCGGGGGTGGGGGGTGGTAGAGGTCCTGGGGGCGGGCACGCAGACGTGTGGAGTGCCGGCTGACCGAGGACGTCGGCGCACGGTGTCAGCGCGGCCGCAGCCCGTTCTGTGGACCCCCCGCCCCGGCACCGTGAGCGTCCCAGACCCTCGAGGCTCTGGCTTCAGTCGTGCTCTGGGGGGCCGTAGCGGTGCCACACGCTGGGCTCGGCGAGGCTGGCCCCGCCGTGCGGGGGTTGGGGGCCGGTCGCCCTTTGCTCGTGCGGTTGTACGCGTTCTGTCCGTATCCCGAACACGCACCGCCTGGCGGAGACGCGGCCACAGCAGCTCTCGCTCCTCGGCCTGCTGCTTCTCTCTCAGTAGCGTCTTTGACGAGGCGCGGCTCTGACGTCAGCGCAGTCCGGCAGACCGATGGCGTTACCGTTCTGCTGACGCTCTCAGAGCCTTGGTGAACTTGGTGACTGTGATCTCTGCTCCCCGAGTCACGGGGAGAGTTAACTGCTCTCTTCTAACTGCTTTACGGCCTCACCTTTTGCGGGTGACCAAACTGGGCCTGCACGTGACCCGAGGCGGGTGTCAGGGTCGTTCTTCCCCAGATGTTAACTGGACGTGCGCTGGTGATTGTTTGGTGGCACACACAGGCGCCGAATCGTTACGTCGTACGCCTGACACGAACGCTACAGGTCCGTTCTGGGCCACTTAAAGTTTCTTAAACGATTATTTTTTCTCTGTTGAATGTGCGGTTGGCCCAGCAGCATTTGCTGAGGGACATGCCTTTCCCCGCGTGGTGTCCTGTGGCCGTCACCGGCCCCCAGGCACTGGTCACGGGGAGTCCAGCGTCTGGCTTCTCTGTTCTGTGGGCTCTTTTCCTCTGCCTCTTCACCAACACCACCCTGTGTCCACTTACGCTGTGTTAATACCTGCTCAGGAACCTTCAAAGCGTTCTTGTCCTTTAAGACCTTGGCTAATTTTGGTCCCTTGCTTGTCATTATGCGTTTCGAAATCATTCTGTTAATTTACATGAAAAACTGCTGGCACATGATAAGGACTGCAGTGAGTCTGTAAATCAGTTTGGGAAGAAATGACATCTCAACGTTGTCTTCTGAACGAGAACATCGTGTGGTAGACGCGTACTGTTAGACACTCCCCCGTGTGTTTTCTGGCTTTGGGGCCGTTTTAATGGCATCTCTGAGGATTGTGTGTGTGTGTGTGTGTGTGTGTGTGTGTGTTGCTGGTGTGTGAGGATTGTGTGTGTGTGTCGCTGGTGTGTGAGGATTGTGTGTGTGTGTCGCTGGTGTGTGAGGATTGTGTGTGTGTTGGTGTGAGGATTGTGTGTGTGTGTATTGTGTGTGTGTGTTGCTGTGTGAGGATGTGTGTGTGTTGCTGGTGTGTGAGGAGGATTGTGTGTGTGTGTGTTGCTGGTGTGTGAGGATTGTGTGTGTGTGTTGGTGTGAGGATTGTGTGTGTGTATTGTGTGTGTGTTTCTGGTGTGTGAGGATGTGTGTGTGTTGCTGGTGTGTGAGGATTGTGTGTCTGTGTTGCTGGTGTGTGAGGAGGATTGTGTGTGTGTGTCGCTGGTGTGTGAGGATTGCGTGTGTCTATTGCTGGTGTGTGTGTATTGTGTGTGTGTCGCTGGTGTGTGAGGATTGTGTGTGTGTGTGTTGCTGGTGTGTGAGGATTGTGTGTGTGTGTGTGTCGCTGGTGTGTGAGGATTGTGCGTGTGTGTGTGTGTCGCTGGTATGTGAGGAGTGTGTGTGTGTGTGTGTGTGTGTTGCCGGTGTGTGCACGTGCTCCGCGTGTGCCGCGGTCTTGACAACCTCACTCCTTGGAAACAGCGGCTCCGACGGAGATGAGCCTCGTGTCCTTGGTAACAGCACACGCCTCTTCCTCTCGGATCCCCGTGCCTTTTCTGTTTTGTGCTCTCCCTGTCCTCTTGCGGGAGCTGCCAGTCGCGTGTCACACGGCAGTGACACTGGTGATGTCCCTGTCTCACGCAGATCTCGGGGAGCTGTTTGTGTCTCGTAGATGCTCTTTGGTGCGTTAATGAAATCCCCTGCTCTTTGTTGTTTTTCTTTCTTTTTATGTTTTTAGTATTTGTTTTTAAGCAATCTCTGCCTTCACCGTGGGGCTTGAACTCACAGCCCCGAGACCGAGTCGCACGCTCCACTGACTGAGCCAGCCAGGGCCCCTCCTTGCTGTTTTCTTCTAAGAGTTTTTATCAAAAATGCCTACTGCATCGGTTTCGACGTGGGTTATCTTCATTGCGTTCTGTGCAGGCATTTTCTCGTGTTCTCCCTGGACGCGTACAAGCCGACCCTCCAGTAAGGTTTCCTGTGCTCGGAGCCCCAGTGTGGGCAGAGGGGAAGGTGGAAGGGCATCGGGAGAACCCAGACTCGCTCACCCGCTGCTTTGGCCTCTCGTCCCACAGACCGTGGTGGAGCAAGCTGTGCGCCGGGCTCTGCGCCGGGCACTTCTGGGCCGGGGCGGCTGCTCGGCCTCACGCTCGGAACCTGAGGGCACCTCCCGCGGGGGCACACAGCTTCCTCGGGCTCGTGAGAGCCCGGAACGCCGCTGGGGTTTGCTGAGCGCGGCCCGGGGAGGGGTGCCCTGCGGAACCTCCCGGGGCCACAGCCTGGCCAGTGGGTTTGACTCTTGTTTGTTTAGCAGCTACGGATCGGCCGGAAGTTGTGAAGGAGGCGACCAGGCCGCACCGGTCTTCCCCCAGCTTCTGCCGAGGAAGCCTCTCCCGTGACGACGGCGCAGCATCGAAACCAGGCACTGGGTGTGTGCGGGGCGTGTGTGCGTGTGTGTAGGGGCTCTGTGTCCCGTGAGCCCGTGTGCCCGTGCGCCGAAGCGCCCTCACCGCGCAGACCTTGTGCGCGCTGCCCCGGACCCACGCCCACGCGTCCCCCACCCTGTTTTCTGTCTCTCCTGGTTCTGGCATTCGACGATATTAAGGAAATGGAGTCACGGAGCGTGTGGCGTGATTAAATAGTTTTTAAGTTAATAGACTTCATTCTCTAGAGCCTTTTATGTTTACGAAAAGGAGGCGCAGAGTGCCGGCCTCCCGTCTTCCTCTCCTCTGCCTCGGTAGTGGCTGTCCTGCCGCTAACGCTTGCATCCGCTCGAGCCATTCCCGCGACGTCGTTATAACCGCGTCCGCAGCCTGCTGGTGCCGCTCTCAGCGTTGTGTCTCCTGGGGTCCCCCCCCCCCCCCGGGCCTTCGCTGCCGTCACATCCCTGCCTCCGTAGCTGTGCCTTTTCCAGAAGGCCACGTGGCCGCGCTCGCACGTGCGGGCCGTTCCGGACGGGCCGCTTTGGCAGCGTGGTTTTGGCTGCGCCGCGTCCGCTCACGGCCGGACGGCGCGTTCCCTCCCGCGCGGAGCCCCGCTCGGCCGTCTGGGCGCGACACCGCTCGCCCACGCGCTCACGCAGCGGGGGCGCCTGGTGCCCCCCACTCTTGGCGGTTTTGAAGGACGCCGCGGGACGCACTGGTGCGGGCTTTGTGCGGACGCGCGGTGTCGGCTTGCACGTCCGGCTCGCGCCGCAAGGACGCATCTCGTGGCGAGTGCTCTTAGCGCCAGCGTGTCCTGGAGAGAGCCGGGCCTGCTTGTGAGGCTTTTCACACTCAGCGTTTTGTTCTCTGCTTGCAGCAGCTCTGTGAGCTGGGGGTGTTGGCGCTTTCCTGAGGAGGTCACAGGGCACCGAGGACGCCCCGTGCCTCAGGTCCGGCTCCTCCCCCAGACCCTGCTGGTGACCTCTGCCCTCGGGCCTCCCTCTTAGGACAGGCCGTCCCAGCCTTCTGATTTCATTTCACCTCGCGCGTAATTGGGTAATAAACCTTCTGGGAGCCTGAACGTGGCACTCAGGGCACCTGTCTGCCTTTTCTGGGTGACTGTGCGTGTCAGCTGAGGTGGCACCAACAGGACCTGGGGCCATGAGAGGAGGAGGAGGAGCCCTGGGCAGGGAGGACTGCTTTTGGGGAAGGAGCGCAGTGTGGAGAGGAACACAGTTGGAGCATTCCTGGGGAGGGGAGGAACGCAGTGTGGGGAGGAGCCTGGGGCTGGGAGGAGCTCAGTGTGAGGAGGAGCGCAGTGTGGGGAGGAGCCTGGGGCTGGGAGGAGCTCAGTGTGAGGAGGAG